>CM060250.1:59018875-59672375 GCA_030684275.1 Acipenser oxyrinchus oxyrinchus
CCATGCTGAACTTGCCCCATGATATCACCAATTCGAAGGGCAGCCTTTGCATCCTCCACAGCTTTCTTTGCCACCCACTTTCTTCCAGTTTTCAACACAGGTGCTGCCTCCCTTACGCATTTGTCGCGTGACTCTATTAATGTCATTTCCAGTCGGACCTTGGCGCACTTAAACTCCTCGGTTAGAGCGGAGACAGGTAGCTGCAGTATTCCTTTACCATAAAGTCCCACTCTGCTGAGGCAGCGTGGAACTCCCAACCATTTCCTGATGTGTGAACTGATTAAAGCTTCCAGCTTCTCTACTGTTGTCAAAGAAACCTCGTACACAGTCAGTGGCCACAGCAACCTTGGCAGTAGGCCAAACTGAAAGCACCAGAGTTTTAATTTGCCTGGTAAAGCGCTGCTGTCTATGCTCTTCAACCCTTCCACAGCTTGTTGTCTAACTTCTCCCACACGAACTGTGTCCTTTAGATCCCCGTCGTACCATCTTCCAAGGCTCTTCACTGGCTTCTCAGACACTGTTGGTATTGCCTCACCATTAATGAAGAACGTTTTATCTACTACTTTACCTTTAATTATAGAGATGCTCCTTGATTTAGTGGGCTTGAATTGCATTCGTGCCCATTCAATGTTATTGGTTAATTTGCCCAATAACCGATTAGTGCAGGCTACTGTTGTAGTCATGGTTGTCATGTCATCCATGTATGCTCGAATTGGTGGTAGTCGTATTCCAGAAGCCAAGCGCTCTCCTCCCACTACCCATTTTGATGCCCTAATGATTACTTCCATTTCCATGGTAAAAGCCAGTGGAGAAATGGTGCATCCTGCCTTTATTCCAACTTCTAGGCATTGCCATGTAGTGCTGAATTCTGAAGTTGAAAAACTAAATTGCAAATCTCCAAAGTAGGCTTTGACTAGATTTGTTATTGTCATTGGTACACTGAAAAAATCAAATGCTGCCCAAAGAAGTTCATGTGGCACTGAACCATATGCATTAGCCAAATCCAGGAATGTCACATGGAGCTCCTTCCTCTCCTTTTTAGCTGATTGAATTTGTTGCCAGATCACATTGATGTGTTCTAAGCATCCTGGGAAACCTGGAATGCCCGCTTTTGTATTGAAGTGTCAATGAAGCAGTTCTTTAATAGGTAGGTTGACAATCTCTGAGCAATAATGCTGAAGAAAATCTTGCCTTCTACGTTTAATAGGAAATAGGGCTGAAACTGACTGATGCTGCTAGAATCTTTTTCTTTAGGTATAAAGACTCCACCTGCTCGGCGCCATGCTCTTGGTACAACCTGTTTTTTCCATGCTACTTTCATCAGTTTCCACAGGATTCAGAGAACTCCTGAAGCACTCTTGTACACTCTGTAATGAACTCCATTAGGCCCTGGAGATGATGAAGCCCTTGCTTTTTTCACAGCTTGCTCTACTTCTTTCCACTTAGGTGCACAGTCCTCCATTTGGTATTCTGGTGGATTGATAGGTGGGATGTCTGAAGGAATTGACATAGGCTCCTGCCTTTTTGAATCTGTATGCGTTTCCTCCAAATATCTCTCCAGCTCAAACTTAGATGCTTTTAGTGCGCCATTCTTCTCACTGGTGAATAACTTATTTACAAATTTGAATGGGTCTTTATAAAGTTAGTTCTCGTGACGCTCCTTCTTTTGTAGCGTTTCCGTAGGCGCTCAGCTCTCGCAATGTTGCAAGCTTATCTTTTATGACCCTTTGTAAGAGATTGAGTCCCTCCTTCTGACTTTCTTCTGCTCTTCTCCATTGCTTCCTCAGCTGTCTCCTTTCTCGAACTAAGCATTCAATCTCCTGCTGCCGTCTAGACTTTCCAGGAATAGTTTGTACTTTTTCCTTCCTTTTTCAACTCCAAACCTCTCGCTTCCATATGCGTAGATGATGTCCCCAAATTTATCCAGTTTCTTTTCAACTGTTCCACTTAACCTTTCCAATGCAAAGCAGAGATCTGTGTTTACTGTGTCCCATGCAGTTTTCTCACAAGCTCTTGGCCATTTAACTCCAGGCTTGTGCCCGTTGAGGTTCTTTTCTCTCTTATGCTGGTTTGTCTGACTGGGTTCACAAGGTTCATTAGGTTCATCACTAACTGTGTCCATGCAAGTCCTCCTCACATCTGTGACAGGGGTGCTGATATCCTGCGAACTGTGGTTTGCTTCCTGTCGCTGGATTTCATTCGACTGACTTGACTGACTTCGTAAGAAGTACTGATCAGTGCGAGGCCCTTGTCCCTTCTCCCTCAAGCATTTCATTCTCCCTTGATGAATCTTCAAACCCCTGACCGTTGTCGCCGTGCTCCAGCCACAGACACAAACCTGGAGTTCCAGGTCTTTGCTAACTGCAGATCTTGAACTAGTCTTTTGTGAAGTACTCTCCATACTCATATCCGTTTCCGTTCCTAAGTCCTTAACCGTGTTGTCCAACGTTGAGTCATCTTCCGCCCCCGCTCTCGCAGACTCTAGGGGTATTTTTCTCTTTAATTTCTTTGAAGCCTTAGGCGGGTGTCTCCAGCCTTTATTAAATCATAAAACATGTATTTGCCTTGACAAGTGAATAATATTCTTTCAAGTCTTTCAAGTGAATAATATTCTAAAAAACACCTGGTAACTCCTTCTATAAGATTAATAGCCATAATCCCATAGTCTACCTCCCCTACATTTCCAAAATATATGAGGTGAACTTTTGAACTGTTGTTATTCTCTTTGGTACCAAGGAGTTCCTTAATACAGAATACAAGTGAATAAGATACAAGTGTATATGGAATACAGTTATATATAGAGAGATGTGTATTTTAATATACAACATCTACTTGTTTTAACTATTCCAACCTGGGTTAAAATACATTTCCCTCTTAACATCAAAACATTTCTCAGTAGGTTGGTTTTATTTCTTGTATAGATGTGGTCTAACAATTAACACAATAATACTGGATAAAGGCTGTCAGAAGGTTCATAGTAGACTTCTTCCACTATATTTAATGTACTATTTCATGTATTATGCACTTTTTACTGTATTTAATGTATTATGCATTGTTTTTTTACTGTATAGCATGTATTATGCATTTCTCTGTATTTAAAGTATTATGGATTTTCTTGTTGTTACTGCATCTTGTAAAGCGCTTTGTGATGGTGGTCCACTATGAAAGGTGCTATATAAATTGATTGATTTATTCTAAGTCTGTAATTGTAGATCCAATTATTTTAACTTAGATGCAGGCTATCAAAAACATGGGCAAATATAAGTCTTATATTAACTATTCAATGCTTAAACTCTCCTTGTTTCTACAAAAATCCTGTTCAGGCAAATTTCAGACCACCTGCTTTCCTGCCAGGGTTAGTTGTTATTAATACAGATTGTAATACAATCTCCCAAATGTATTACATTCTTACAAAACATGGTCACACACTATCACTCCTCTTTACTGTTTTTGCCAAGCCTTCATTAATTTCTATAATATAAGGGGCCATAGACAGTTTAATGTTTATGACTCCCCTTTCTGTACCAAGAGGCACTTCTTATTAGTTTAAAGATCAATCATTGTAAAAAAAAACCTTGGATCTTAAACTGCTGACCAGTAAGTCTAGCTTCAGTTACAAAGATTGATTGTCTTTATCGGCCCATTCCTGGTACTGCTCTTCTCAAAGCAGACAAATACAAGGTTACTGAATTTATTACGTTCTCTTTAGCAAACCTAATGTATACCTGACACAGGCTGGTACCATCCTTTGCTTCAATGACTCAGAATGTTAGAGAGGCTCCTTGCTTATTTTAGAAAGATCCTTCCACCTGATAAGAAAGGTTTGGAATTCTCAGCCTGCTAGTTTTGAGTAATTAACCTTCTACACAGACTCCATACAATTCTATTAATAATATTTTCTGCTGGTTACAGAGAATATATAAACAGGAAAACATAATCCTACTACATTACTGCAAACTACTGAAAAAGTATATCTTAATATATTTATAAGTAGTATTTCATTGATTCACTTAAATCCTCCAATGCGTGTCCAACACATCAGCCCGACTCCAGCAAGTGTCCAATTCCCTTTCCGGTTCAGCTCTGAGTGGTTCTGTGAAAATCACTACTGGGCGACCCAACCATCTCTTCACGTCACAAGTATGGATGACAACAGCCTTTACTTGGTACCTGCAAGATATCTGGACAGGGATACCCTCTTTACACTCCAAGTGAGCCCATTTCACTGTATGATCAGGTTCACACCCAACACATTCGACTCATCTCACGTTATCTGGGTCAACATTCAAATATGAGAATGGCATTCCCTCAGGACCATCACATTGAAATAGTATTTTGCAATGTCTAACCATATGACTACAAGCTGGGCAGGGTTTTGGCTCTGTCATTGACAACCCACTCCTGCATTTGTCACATCCACAGTTTACCAGAGACTTGCATTTAGCCCCTCTGTTCCAAATCATTCTTTCGCCAGAAGCAATACTTCTGGATTTATAGCTGTTCTCTTTATGCATTTCATTTTGCTCACAAAGGCTAATGTTAAGATGGATCCCCTCCATCCAGAACACAGGGGTGGGCCAGAACTCACTATTCTACATATCACTGGGTTTCCAATCAATTCTTTCATCTATGTCATCGGTTGGTAAATTCATGTTAGCTGAATCTGGTCTTAAAAGAAGACTAGATACAAAGTGAGTTAGTTGCTTATAGCACAGGAAGAGCATTCCAGTACTGCCTGTGATAGTTGCCTGGAATATTTAGTCAGCCCGATAAATCAGCATGCCACTTATATTTAAGGCTACCTAATATTTAACATGTCAGTATTTCTATTCCAATTCTGACATGATTCATTTGAAAGTTGTTTGGAAGTAAAAAGAAATGGATATCATTCTTTCTATCTTTTCTATTGAAATCCATTCTTTTTCTATTAAAATCCACTCAGCTTTCTTTGTACCAGTGTTAAGAGATTAGGAATTGTGCACAACAGTGCAATTGATTTATCTACGCTGCCCTAACTGTTCGGCCAAAGAGATTAACTATTTATCTATGTTTTATTTACAGAAAAGAGCCAGTGAAGCCTGAGGTGCTGTCAATTCAGTGGTCAGGAAAACGATCCAATCGAAGGCTTCAAAGGAATAGCAGCTTATCTCCTAACAACCCGCATTTCAACATTGTCAACTCAGGTATTGTTAGCACTGGCATTCTTTTCTAAAGGCCAGTTTGATAAAAAAAAAATCTCTATTGTTTACCTTTTTGCTCTGTCAGATGGGTTTATGATAACCAGTTGTGTTCAGTGAACTGTATGGTTCACAACTATTTGTAAACTAACATTGATATAATGATGTAAATGTACAGTGCGATTATGATCATTTGAGGGGATTTCTGGACAGCAGAGCTATTATTATTTTCTGCTTTTTATCTGTCTATCCAGAGAAGTAACAGATATGTATATAGTGGCACTCCAGAGGCTGCTGCCCATGATCTGTATTCATGTTAACCATCTTTCTATTTATTCAACACATCTTTATCTTTGTGGTGTCTTTATACAATTTGTGTAAAATGTGAGGGGATTTTTTCAGGGCACTCTGTTTGACAAATTATGTGTCAAGCAAACAATATTTTCAATGGAGTTCTGTCTTTGGCAGCACAAGAATTATTGCTGTCACTCCAAAGTAAATACAGGTTCCCCATTGTTAGTACAGCATCCCTGTTCAAGTGATAAAGAACACTGTGACTGATTCACTAACCTTTGTGAAAAACATGTTACAGAACTACACTTAGAAAATTGGTCCTCTGTTTGTAGTCTGGAAGCAGGTTTTTAAAATTATTTTTAGTATGACATTGTGGAAAAAGCTTAGGACATTTTCAATAGTGCATGTTCTTTTATAAATCACATTTTAAAGTAAAACAACCTTCAGTGGATAATTGCATGTTAGAGTGATGTAACAACAAACAAGGAATATAATGATTTCTTCAGGTTGCTTAAAGAACCTGTTAAAAGACCTTTGTCATGACAGGACAAACAGTATAAATATAAGTATACATTGGCTAAGCCTTCACACTTGGAATGTATAGAAAAGTGTTAATTGCTAACAAAGAAACCTTGCGCTAAGCTGTCCCCATGCACCATATTAACTCTAAATTAAGCTACTGTTCAATGATAAAACAGACAAGGAAATAACAATAAGTGAAGAGTTTATCACGAGTTACGGACACTGATAAACATTACAAAGCTTCACCTAGTTCCGAGAAAGACACATACTGTATGTTATGGTATTGTCAAACTAGAACCCCTTTCACACTGGCATGCTCTACCCGTGTAGAAACTTACCCAGGTCAGGAGCCGGTGTCATGCGTGTCGGCTACGCGATTTCACACTGCTTTTAATAAAGCAGGGTTGACCTGGGTGACAGACGCAAGTACACAATGCGCGTAACAATGCCCCGGAAGCAGCTTGTTACAGACGCTCCTATCCAAGCTTCTCTGGATAGAACAACAACAAAAATATGGCTAAACAGAATAAACAAAAATGTTCCTTGCGAAAGTGAAACCTTCACGCAGGCGTGGCTGTTTGTTATTTCGTCGGCCGTCATGCATTTTGTCTCAACCCGGGTTAAAGCGTGTCGACCCACATCCTGAGGTGGGTCGCTGCGACTGGCCAACCCAGGTATAACCCAGGTACATGGTTTCACACTACGCGGGATTGTGACCTGGATAGCCAGAACCTGGGTCGGGATCCAGTGTGAAAGGGGCTTAGGAAGGAAGTGAAAATTCAGTATGAAACACACATTGATAGAAGAGTGCAGTTAATCCCAAAGAGCCCACTACAGGGTAGATTCAATAAAACATAACTAACACAGGTAAAAAAAAGGTGTGTTTTCTAAATTAATCCCATTAAAACTACAACTTTGGCATGTCAGCTGGCCAATATCTGTTAGGTTGAAAGGTGTACTGTATAGTGTCTACCACGTTTATAACTTTTTCTTGTGTGCTCTGATGTACCGATTGAATTTCCATAGGTCTTCATGAGGAGGAAAACCAGTGGATTTCTCAAATAAACAGGCTACAGAAACTGATTGACAGGTTAGAAAAGAAGGTAAGTTCTGTTGTGTCCTCTGAATATTGCTTGGTAGATAGACTCGCTGTAAAATCTGTTTTGTAGTCATCAGAAATAATGCATTTGTGATCTCCTTAATATGCGTAACAAACTTCTCACATCAGCACACAAAGCTAAACTAAGAAGCAATTGAGCTGCAGTCTAAGCAAGTCTGGGCAGCAGTGATTGATTTAGCAGATTGCTGACATATATGTACCCTCATCCATGTTAGTTTATTATGAGTCAAAAAATCAGTTACTGACTTTAATTACTTGGGATGAATGTCAGTTTAACAATTGCTTGGTTAGCCACTTATTGATTTGAGTATCTGCCTACGTCTCTTGGGTGCATTGGGATGTGTGTGCTAATCCTATACCTTTCAGAGAGTCATCCAATGCAAGTGCTGAAGAGGGCCTCTGATCAACTGGATACTGTCAGTAAGGCAATTAGATTCATGCCCAAATCCCCATTAATTAAGTATAAGCATGGCTGGATAGTTGTAAGAGTCAACTGTTGTCTGCAGTAAAAAAACAAAACAAAAAAAAAAACACCCACCTTCTTTCTTTTTCTTTTTTTTCATTTCTGACGTGCATCGTTATAAAATTAGATGTATGGTACAAAGTACCCTTTGCAATGTAAATCACCTCAGAGATACCAACCTGAACAAAGATACATTTAGCATTAGCAGTCACAAACAAGTAGGGTTTAAATTTCTCTGAAACATCAGAAATTGCTCTAATGAGAGTGTGGGATTCAAAAATCTGGGGCACAGTGAGAAAACATTTATGTAAATCCCCTTGAAACCCAATATGCCCCGGCTCCCAAGATTTCCAGGCCTGACATTTTACCAGCATACAAACCTGAAGCATATGTGCCCTACAATACTGTGGAATGTGCTGTTTGAGTCAGTCATATTTATAATAGTAAAGTATGAAAAACGATATTATAGTATAACTATATTATATGCTTCCCAACAATTTTGTAGTTACTAATGTGGCCTTCCCCACATTTTTAGTGAGGACCAGTACTCAAGCTATATAATGATTACCCTAAGCCAGAGATGTCCGACATTTAGTCTACACACCGCTTCAGTATTTTTGTGCTCATAAAACAGGTTACATGTTTAATCGCTTACATTTGTTTTTACACTTTGTGTTTCTTCTACCAAACACACCAGCATGTCCAGCCTTCACCTCTTAATCAAGGGAGACACATTGTGGAGCTCAATAAGACATACAGGATATGGCTCTAGAGCCATTTGTTGATCAGCCCTGTCCTGGGCTATTAAGATTGATTGATAATACATTTCTACGGTTTACTGCAAAATTTTACAAACCTCTCTGTGTCCCACTACAGGAACTAAAACTTGAGCCAGTGGAAGAAGAAATTTTAGATGGAAGCACAAAAACTGTAAGTCTTTTTACAAATGTGTTTTTATTGCTTTTATATTCATTTTGTCTCCCTGCCCAGGAAGTGATCAGGTACCAGGAAGCAACAGTAGAAATTCTTAATGTTATAGCGCTGCACTCAATAATGCTAAAAAGTAGGCAATAGATGGATTTTAAAGCCATGGTTAACACCTCACTAAGCAATACTTTCAGTGTGCATTTCTTAATCACCCTTATCCTTCCTCGGGACACTGTAAAAGCAATGCTTCTGCGTCATCTCTCGTTGGTTTCTCCTGGAAAATACGTAGAGAATAATAAAAGGTGTGCATCATTGAAAGGACTGAAGGTTCATGTGTCTGATAGGGTCTGCAATCTCAAGGAGTGAGATTGCAGAGGTTGATTCTTTTGGTAGCATGTTCAGGTTGATTGTTTTTAATCAATCAATGATTAATAGATTTATCACACCTGTGGGCTTTGATTAATTGAAAAAAAATAACTGATCGATTAATCTTGCCTACCTGAGAGCGGTGTCAAAAAACGGTGGCTGAAAATGAAATCTTGACAAATGGTGGAGGATACGTCCTGGAAGGTATACCCAATATTTCACAATATCTCTCCTTCCAATTCTACAATACAGAGATTAAAAGAAATAATAGATAAGATTTATTTTTAAATCTTATTGTAAATATAATTTCCTGTCTGCTTAATAAACTATTGTTTTGTATTTTAATGAGTTCCAAAACAAAAAAATATGCAGTTACATGGACAATCGTCTAACAGTAAGTGCTAAAGCTAGACTAATAGATTACTGGTAGAGCCCTATGAAGCAAGAAATAAATAAAAATAAACACTGGTTTAATATATATATATATCAATATCCTTATAGTTACATAACAGTGAGCAGCTTATTCCCAAAGCTTTTACTTCAAAAAACGATTTTTAAAGTGTCTCAATTGGTAAATAAAGTTAATAAAATGTGACAAACAAGAACATGAACATGATTTTCTCATTTTTAAATCTTGTTAGATTTTGAATTTAGAATTAGATTTTGCAGGCGCAGGCAGCAGTGAAGTGCTTCCATAGAGGTCACTGGTGTCTCCAGGGGAGAAACCGATCATTTTCTGTTTCCTTCTGACACTCTTCAGTAACAGGGGCTTAGCAGCCTGAAACTCTGCTGTTCACACATTGTACTGACCAAAATATCCTCATCTTAGAAGTAATAATTCATCAAAAATATATGTCTTTTTTCATACAGTAATGTTTATTATTATTATTATTATTATTATTATTATTATTATTATTATTATTATTATTATTATTATTATTATTATTATTATTAATAATAATAATAATAATAATAATAATAATAATAATAATAATTAGTTACGCTAGTACTGGCATGTTTAAATACTGTACATACTGTACTCCTTTAATAATAATATTATTAATACAGTAGTCTCTGGCTAAGAGAACACCCCTCGGGAAGAATTTCCAGTTTATTCCGAATTTTACTGAAACATTACAGGATTTTTTTTTTTTTAACTTAACCTCGTTTTTTACTGGTTTATACCTGATTTTTCAAAATATAGCATCTCAGTTTGCCCTTCCATTCCTGGTTTTGGTTTGTGTTTCTGGTCAGATTGGTGTTTAGGTACCAAACGATATTTGCATGCTGCATTAAGTACTATTGGCATTATTTTGAGATATGTGCTTGCGTCAGCAGTTCATTGCATTTTGTCTGTGTGATTACTTATGCTATTATTAATGTATTTTTAAAATGTGTATTATAAATTAGATGTACTTTTAAAACACCAAAACACATCACAAAATAATGCAAAATTCGGCATGATACCATATTTAATACTTTTAGAGGTTTCGTGAGTCAGCATTTATACGCAGAGCAGCAGAAGATTCAATTACATCTGGATTGGCTAGAAAATTAACAACCCCGAAGTCTGTGGCAGTGAAGTATAGAAATATTTTGGTTTTGAGGTGGCTGAATAGTAAAACAATATAACAAGACCTTGTTTTTCTCTGTGGATATTGTGAAGCAATGCACCACTAAGTTAAAGTAAGTTATTGCTTTTCATATGTAAATATCTATTAACGTCTATATATGTATATATGTTTGATATTGCAAGTGTGTTATTATATTTTTATGTGTTTTGGAAGACTTCGATATTATCGATATCGAAATACAATTTTCATATCGTTGCCCACCACTATTATTAATAATGTATGTTTGGTGACATGGTCTTATTTAGCTTTGCGGTCACAGGAAGTAGTATTTGTTGGCTCAATAGGGGGCACTGTTCCCGCCAGAGCTTGTCACAGCTTCGCGTTACAGTTGTGTTGTAGGAGGTTCTGTCCTTTGGAGAAATCAAGTTCTTGTGTGGCCTGTGAACATTGAAGATCTTCAATGGCAAGATCTTCATGAGCCATGGGCACCACATAACAGCTCCCCCATCTCCCATGACTTGTAGACAGACCTTGATTGAGACACTTTGCTGACAGAAATGACAGTACTATAGTTTACAGTTGCATTATAGTATCAAAAATCTATTTTTTATTTTATTTTTGTAATTTAGTGTGTCCAATTATAATTTCCCCCCGATTTTCTCCCAATTTGGAATGCACAATCGATTTTCTCTTCACCGCAGCAATTCCCCACATGGCTCAGGAGACCCGAAGATTCAGTGGGCGTCCTCCGATCCCACGACCCAGCAAGCTTCCTTTTTCACCCAGGAGCTCAAGACCGCATGTCAGCGAGCTACCGACCTCTGGAGAACAAAGGCCAGCTCTGCAGGTGTCTGCTCTGAGCTTACTTGGTGCCAGGCCAGCAGGGTTCACTGTAGAGCGATGAGGAGAAACAGTCCCTGTCTGTTTTACCTCCCTAAACCAATGCGACGCTCCCTTCCCTTATTGTATAGAACAGTTCAAAACGAAACACACACATTATGACAAAATGTAGTATGGACAGGGCCTAACTATAACACAGCACAGTGTCCTAAGTTTCTATTTTTGTAGCTGCGCCAAAGCCACCCTACAGACAACTCCAGTAAAAGCTTTCTAAAAACCTTATATTGAAACTTGAAACCGAACAGCCACGGTCTGCATATACTGTACGCAGTAGTTTAGGTAATAAAGCCACTCTTTTAGAACATGGTGTGCTTTTTAAATACACAATGGATGAATTCTCAGTTGGTATTAGCTTTAATGAGCCAGATGGCAAAAGTGAATTTAAAAACTATGAAAACTGAACAAACAGTGGCATCTGGTGGAAAAGAGAAAATATGCAATGTTTTCTGATGGCTGTACAATACATGTCAGATTTTCAGAAAAGACCATGCATGAAGGTGCAATTGACATAATGTATAATGATATGATTCACCCATGCTAGTACCAGTTTCTACAAGTAAAACTGACACAGAAGATGTACATAATGGCTAAGATAAGTATTTAATCAATACTGTTTACGATGATGATGATGATGATGATGATGATGATGATGATGATGATGATGATGATTGTTGTTGTTCCAAATTTTAAATGTTTTATTATAAAAAAGGTTAAAATATATATATATATATATATATATATATATATATATATATATATATATATATATATATATATATATATATATATATATATATATATATATATACAGTACTGTGCAAAAGTTTTAGGCAGGTGTGAAAAAATGCTGTAAAGTAAGAATGCTTTCAAAAATAGACATGTTAATAGTTTATATTTATCAATTAACAAAATGCAAAGTGAGTGAACAGAAGAAAAATCTACATCAAATCAATATTTGGTGTGACCACCATTTGCCTTCAAAACAGCATATATATATATACACATAGTCAGTAGATTATTGTTGAAAACAATGCCCCCTGAAAATCAAATTAACACCCCTGGTGCAACAGTTTTCCACTGTAGGCGTCAACTCCAGATACTATAAAACTCAGAGTCACCCTGGACCCCTGCCTCTCTTATTCCCAGCACATCTCCACTCTGGCACGCACTTGCCGATTCTTCCTGAGCAACATCCGAAGAATCCGACCCTTCCTCACCAACTATGCCACCCAGCTCCTGGTCCAGGCCTTGATACTCTCCCGCCTAGACTACTGCAACTCCCTCCTGGCTGGCCTCCCTGCGGCCGCCACCCGTCCGCTCCAGCTCATCCAGAACTCTGCTGCCCGCCTGGTGTTCTCTCTGCCTCGCTTCTCCCACGCAACTCCACTACTCCGCTCACTCCACTGGCTACCGATCACCGCCGCATCCAGTTCAAGACTCTTGTACTAGCCTACAGATGCCTTGACCAGACTGCACCCAGCTACCTCCAGACCCTCATCTCTCCCTACACCCCCACTCGACCTCTCCGCTCCGCTGGCACTAGAAGACTGGCTCTACCTCCTCACGCCTCCCCTGCCTCCAGAGCCCGCTCCTTCTCCACCCTCGCTCCGCAGTGGTGGAATGACCTACCTACAGATGTCAGGACCGCCCAGTCCCTGACCACATTCCGGCGCCTCCTTAAGACTCACCTCTTCAGACAGCACCTGTAGAACTCCTTGTTTCCCCCCTGGGACACTTTCATCCTTCCTTAAATTTGCTTTACTTACTCTTACCTGCCCCCTACTTTACTGCATTTAATCCTGTACTTCAGAGTACTGTAACCTGCCACATGTTTAAACTGTAGTATTTGGTATTTAATCATATCTTGATGTAACTATCACTGTCACTTATCTGCTGTATTGAATTGTATTTTGTCACACTTGCACTTGCTTGAACTTGTCATTGTATTTATCTTGCTCTTATTGTATTACCTGTACTGTAACACTTGAAATGTATTTGCTTACAATTGTAAGTCGCCCTGGATAAGGGCGTCTGCTAAGAAATAAATAATAATAATAATAATAATAATACACTGTAAAGAAAAGGTAATTCCCAGGTTAAAGCTGTTCTCATACCTGTGTATTGCATTTTCTTATTTTGGTTCTCAAAAGTATGTCAGTTCTTTCAATTGAATTTATCCCTGGGGAGATCACATCAGCCTTTGATCATCACAATGTCTAGAGACACGTAACTGCAGTGTGATATGACATGCCCCCATACTGGAGATGAAAGCGGCAGACTATTAGGTGATTTTACAGGATCTGTGTAGAACAGTTCATTTTGAATTGCATCTTTACTCACATTTGCCAACGAAGGTGTTTAAGTGTGAGTCCTCACTCCTTGTGGTTGTTTATTAAAACAAACACTGCATTGCAGAATGGAAGGCAAAGACGTTATTTTTCAAAAGTATTTTAGTGCACAGCAAAAAAAGTGTTATTAGATTATTGTTATTACTGCATGAATGGAGTTAAAATGCTACATCCAGCTAAAATCGTAAGAATGCGTGTTCGGCAGGGAGTGATTATTGACAAACTGGCTGTCGACCATGCATATGAGAAAGCCCTTGCAGAATGTGGTTGAGGGAGAAAATAGGTAATTGATAGCCAGTTAATCCCTTGACCAGAAAATAAAAACCAGCAACTTTTGCTGACCAGGGTGGGGTTGTTCAGAGGCAGAACTTCAGCAACAAAAATCTTTAAAATCTAACAGTTTCTACTTGGTACTTGGGTTTATTCAGTGTGTGTGTACTGTTCCCTTTCAATTCGAAGGCAACCACCAACGAACATTATGTATGGGATATGCCTGCCCATTGGGTAGGTATCGCTGAGCTCTCTATACCAGAGCTGCCGATAGGCCCCTTCCTGGGATGATGCACGCGGTCCCGCCCACTGAGGGATTAAAACTCATCCTGAGGAAGCCATTTTTCTTTTTCCTTCTCAAGACGGTATGGTAAGACCTCTGTGTTGAGCTGAGCATGTTGACAGAAAAGAGCTCCTGGAGTCGAATCGAGTTGATTGTATTTCCCTTGCATTTGCTCAAAAGCTTTCGCTTTTCAGCCCCGGGTGAAGGAAAATAGGTTGGAGAGGGCCACGAAGGCGAGTTCCGCGTCCTCGGTGGCCGGACCTTCGACGGCTCTTGGAGCCCCAGAGTCCCTCCTCCATGACCTGTCCCAGGACCCCCTGCTGAACATCCCCAATGCGCAGGCCTCCCATAGTCACTCCCCATCTCCGCAGGCGAGAAGGGTGAAGTGTTCCAGGCAGGCGCGGGACATTATGGACCTCAAAGCCCAGATGGCCCAGGTCCTGGAGCTCTTGGCCAAAGAGGCACCTGCAGCCCCAGCCACAGTCCCAGCTCCGTTGCAGCCCCCTCCCCCAGGGGAGATCAGGGTGGATGGGATGAGACATCCCAGCTGGTGCAAGAGGACATGCTTTCTATAGTGGCCTCTGGGGAGGAGGCCTCTTCTCCTCTGACATGCAGGTAGGAGGGGAGCTCGAAACCTCCTGCTGAGGAAGAACCTGGCTTCGAGGTAGCCTCGGAAGCCAGTGCTCCCTCGTTGTCCAGCTCAGTGTCGGCACTTGGGACGCGCTGCAGCCTTCCTGCAGGTCCCCTGGACTCCAACGGCAGAACCACGCTGGTTCGTTTTCCGGACGCAGGCGATGGCTCCTCGCCCTCAAAAGTTTCCGGCCTTCCCAGACTTCATGGAGGAGGTATACTCCTCCTGGGATCGTCCGGCCTCAGGTCCTAGCGTGGTAAAACAGGTCACACCGCTTGCCTCTCTCGAAGGCGAGAAAAAGCTTGGCCTAGCGGGGTGCCCGAACCCTCAATGTAAGGTGACAGAAACGCACCTCAGGCGGGCGTATGCAGCAGAGGCGCAGGCAACTTGCCTGTCAAACACGGCGAGTGTGCTCACGGCCTATATGGATAGTGTACTGTGTGAGGCCCTGCTCCCTGAGCCAGCACGCTGCTGCTGATCTCCGGTCTCCAAGGGCAAGCTCTTGGCCAGAGACTGGCTAGCTTGATTGTGACTCATAGACGGCTGTGGCTGTCACAAGCCAGAGTTCCCGATGTGGATAACGGCGCGCTGCTAGACGCGCCTATATCCCCAGGACATACCTTTGGGCCAGCCGTGGGGGAGATCTTACAAAGATCTCACCGGGAATGAGAGGCGTCCCAGCAGGTGGCCGTGTTGCTCCCTCCCCACACTTCCACGTGGGGCAGATCGAACCGCTGACGAGCTCCTCAGATGCTTCCAGTCCCCACGGCTCCGCTGGGTGACCTAAGGCATCGCCTACATGACGGTTTTAATCCCTTGGTGGGTGGGACCGAGTGCATCATCCCAGGAAGGGGTCTATCGGCAGCTCTGGTATAGAGAGCTCAGCGATACCTACTCAATGGGCAGGCATATCCCATACATAATGTTAATTGGTGGTTGTCTTCTGTTTCAGGGAACCAGGGATTAGGTAAGTAACCTAACGTTTTGTGTTCTGTCTGTTTTGGCCATTGTGACTTTTGTTTTGAGTGTTTTGTTTAGTTTAATTAATTTATTTAA
The DNA here is from genome assembly GCA_030684275.1 of Acipenser oxyrinchus oxyrinchus. Taxonomy (NCBI): domain Eukaryota; kingdom Metazoa; phylum Chordata; class Actinopteri; order Acipenseriformes; family Acipenseridae; genus Acipenser; species Acipenser oxyrinchus. The sequence continues at coordinate 59,034,807 of CM060250.1, forward strand.
TAAAAGAAACAAACGCATTTGCATCTCGGCCCGCAGTACTTGCCTGTGTTGTCAGTATCTTCCTGGTCTGACGTCATGACAAAGCTATCCTTGTGACAGTGACATAAATTATTAAGGCTGGAGGAATAGTGTAGGAGGCTCTGTCTGGCTCAGCACAGGTAAAGAAAGAAGTACTGTAATGAATAAAAAAGCAATTGAAAACAGGCATAGCCACGAGTGGGCCTGGGTGGGCAACGGCCCACCCAAATCTGCAGCTATGTGAATGCTAAGTTTAAGTACCTGTAATTGTTTTGTTTTTTTCAAACTGTGCACCATAAAGGCGGGAGTTTAGGACAAATAGACTAGAGAAAATGTTGCAGGCTTTAGCCAATCAAAGCAAAGTAGTCATTGTGATGCAATGTTTGGATGGGATCATCCTCTCACACATCGAATCATGTGCAAGCCACGTTTGATTGACAGCTTGTGAGGCTGTTTGCGTGGATTTATTTAAAATGTGCAGTTTTTCAAGCAAACTAATTACTAGTAGTGTGGCGGTCAACATGCCAAAACAAATGAGTATTTATTTTTTTTAAAAGACAACGGACAGATAATGAAGCCACAAAACCAACTCGCATATCATCTTCTTCCACCAAATCTGCAAATTATTCTTTACTTGTTCATCTACTTCAGAAGTGGAAATAGCAACATGTGAAAATAAATGTCGGAAGACAAAATTACCAAATCGACTGGATGATTCATTTGTTACTTTATTTTTGGTAAAGTCAACCAGGGAGCACTCTAAGAAGATTTGAGAGCAATCATATTTTACTAGATTGTCAACTTTGCGAATTGAACAGCCACTGTCAAAATGACTTATATGATATGGCCTCATGAAAGTCGCGTCTGGACACATTTGGCAATAGAGTAAGTCTATTACTGGCAAGGCATGGATGAAGCTGACATTTTTAGTCTTTGTTCAACAAATAAAGCTCAAATCGGCTGTGGGGGAAAATTATCCAGCACTAATTTAAGGCTGTTCTCCACCGTGAACATGGTTAAGACAGCTGCGCGGGCCTCAATGCTGATAATTGCAATATTCAGCAGCAAACCCCCTACGCTTTACCCTCTAAGGTGGAGCGGAGATGAGAGGATACTAACTAGGCAATGGCAAGACATTTACTAACTTTCATTATATTTAATAATTGCTTAAAATGTAATATTACTGTGTTCTCGCTGGTTTGGTGACACTTCATGTTTGGCTTTTTAAAGCGCATTGAAATGTCATTTGTTGTCTACTTAAAGCATTTTAAATGGATTTACAGGTGAAATATTTGATGTGTTCAGGGTTTTAATGGATTTAAATCATTTTTGCAATGTAAACTATTTCCTGTGATGTCAGACCTTTGGCCATTGCCCATCCATCCTAAGTTGGGGCCCACCCACATTTCCAAGCCTATCTCATTAGTCCCCATTTGATCTCCTCCACAGCACATCCTGATAGTGCAGCGGCAGTTAAGTGTGCTCGAGGAGGAGCAGGAGGAGTTCCGGCTGGCCTTGAGACAGTATATCGAGTCTGCTACCTCACAGACAGGGTGCTTGCAGTAAGTATCACAGCAGTGTAGCTTGGTTGACTTCTCATTAGTTTTCATTACAATAGTCTAATACCTGCTTAAAACATATCAATAGATCGGGTCTCGAGCTGCACACCAGGTAAAGACTTGACCGCATGGTGTGAAGGGGAGTCATAGTCAGGGAAGTGCAAGTTGTGGCTGTGAAGAGGGCCTGACCTTCACTTGGGATTTCACAGGAAGCGTTGCATTGGCTCTGGTGCTCATGGGGGTTAGGGAGGCAAAATCATCAGGGACTCTCTTAATCGTGCTTTGTTCCAACCACAAGTTTATAAGAATACATTTTTATACATATATTAATATGTCCATGCATTACCTGTTAAATAATAACATATTACATGTGTGCTTTCATATACTGTATATGGCTTTTAGCATTTTGTAATGTTCTGTGTATTCAAGTGCATTTCAAACATGTTTTGTCATTAACAGTATTGCTGTACAGAAGCTTTCGAATGAGTCCCGTTTCATACTTTATGAATTCTGGGAGCACAGCAATGTCTGGAAAAAGTAAGTAGGTTTTAGTTTCCTGTATCTCAAAGATTATACTAAAAATATATTTTTTTAAAACTTGGAAAATATGTCTTTCCAGACGTTTACATGTAAAATGATGTCTGTCCAGAAATGATCTCTGATTCATTTCCATTGTTGCTGCTGTCAACTTTCTATCATGCCTGCATGTATTATTGCAGACATAAACACTAAAATCATTGGCTAGGTGGCAGCATGTGATGGATGCTGCCTATCTCCTTCTACTGTGATTGGATGCTCTAGTGCAGCTTTTCCCAGCCCTGTTCCTGGCACATTGTCTGCTGGTTTTCGTTCCAATGCAGCGCTTAATTGCTTAATTGAACCCTTCATTGAACTAATAAAGTGATTAACTGGGAATTTTCCCATTAGTTTGTTGATATGGTTCAATTGAGCAATTGAGCTGCATGCTGGAACGAAAACCAGCAGACATGGTGTGCAGCCAGGAACAGGGTTGGGAAACGCTGCCCTAGTGTGTATGCGCAAGGTTGTTTTCTCATATCTGTTGAACTGAGATGTTTTTTTTAAATGGCAGCAGAGGAATGGTATTCATATTCTTACCATTAGTTCTGTTGTTGATTTTACACCCCTCTATTTACGTTTCACTATGCAGTCACCTCCAGACTAACTACAGCAAGACCTTCCAGCGGAGTAATGTGGATTTCTTGGAGACCCCTGAGCTTATGACAACAATGCTTGTCCCAGGCAAGTATACATTGTTTTAAAGAAGAAAAAAATAATACCTTGTTTATAGATATTACAGTCCTACTATAAGAAGGCCTCCTGGCCTCAGGGTCAGCCTGTACTGATGTAAACTGCGTACCATATGAATTGATCCCTTAATGATTAAAGTTTATACAAATGGAAGTTGTTTTTTAAAAGATGAAATTCAATATGTGACTGAAGCATCACATTGCTTCTAGTCTGTTAGGTAATAGGTAATGCTGTTACCTCCAGTAATTGTTGCAAAGGGATTCAAAACAACCAGAAATCAGCACAGAACACTGTGGATTTTATTCCCTTTCGAGTCTGTGATTTAAAAAGAAATACACACAGTTTTATTTTTAATGTCATGTTGTTTAAAATGAATACCAGTCAAAGAGTTGGAGGACACGGACTGGGAGTAGAAGAGCAATTTGAACTGCTTGTGGTAACTGTAACGTTTGACTGAAACATACTGGCAATGTCACGTCAGCCTTCCTCTTTTACAATTGTGCCTAATCGTGTCTCTCCGTAGACCACTCTCTAGCTGTCTGTCTTTCTCATGTCTCACTCTTCCCGCTTACCCTATACAAGACAATCCTGACCATGATAAACACAGCACCCGAATACATTTATTAGACTGATTTTAAGATTCCATTTCTTTTTCTATTTCAGCTTCATGGTGGGTCCTAAACAATAACTAAGAAACAATAACATGTGCCAACACAGAGAAATGTGCGGTAAACTTCTAAAACTAGGAAGAAAAGTGGTAGTAGTAATTTCCAGTTGTGAGAACAAGCTTCCTGAATCTGCATTGTATCAGTGTTCATTGTAAAGCTTTGTACAGCATTATCTCGTTTTATGAACGTTGTGTATTGAAACAATAAAACCAATTGGATGTTAGTGAAACTGTGTTAACCCGTTCATCCTGAGATTAATATCCCCACTATATAGTACTATGTAATGTGTATAGTATGTCCTTTAGTACCATGTTAATACCTGTAGTGTTCTGTATCGCAACTACTAAATTGACCATGTGATGTAACATAGTTAAATATTTTGTCTAAAACAATGTCTGAAGAAATTATTTCACCCAACAGAATATTTTATTGTGGATAACTGTTGAACACATCTCTCCATAATAAAACGCACCCTTGGTTCTTCTCCTGTTGCAAGTGTGTCCATTTCACTATTAATATCAATAGGTTTAACTGGTTTTGGTGAGTTTTATGCATTTACATACTATAAACTGATAGGTAATGTATGATTTACTCAAGGTAATTAGATAAAAAGAAAAATACTTTGTGAAAGAATAACTGATATTTAGCAACCAGTATTCAGCAACATACAGTACATTGCAAACAATCTGCACATTTCACAAGGCAAATTCAGAGTGCTATACAGTAGGTGCATACATGGTTTTTGCCTAACATAGCAAATCACAGCACTGTCAGCTCATAAATGATTAAGCTCATAGATCTACAGTATACAGCAGCATAAAACAGGAAAGAGCTGAACATTTTAACTGTGTAAAAAGAAAGACTGGCCTCTTAGTTTTCAAAAATCCTGTTAACTGTAAACCAATGCAAATAGATGTATATGGATAGATGATTTTAAGAAAGAGCATTTATTTCTATGGCATACAGTCATGTATTTAAATAAAGGCTGTTGATTAAAGAGGATATGAACACACTGTGAATATGTTGCTGAACAAACAGGAAGATCAGCATCATTAAGATTTGCATATTGTGGTTAACTGTACTGGCGATTTAAATGTCTTCATCTTTTATTTTATCTAATACATTTGTAGTGGGAGAACCCTCTGTTCAAAAATCTGTAACTGTATACACATTTTCGATCAATCTATCAAGTCACAGCAGTCACGTTTTTGATAGAAACAAACAAACATAAAACAATCCATACAAGTAAGTGGATATAAAACAGAAATGGTACTTTTAGCACCTTCTTTTTTGTCAACGCCCCCCACCTAAAAAAAATGTCAGGGTTTTGCGGGGGCCTAAATATGTGCCTTAATAGGGCCCCAAAATTCAAAAACTTTTTTTTAATTTTTTTTTTTTATATGATTTTAGGTGTCCAGATTTAAAGAGCAAGTAAAAATTACTATATGTGTCTATGAAAAGTCATTACAAAATAATGTTTTTATATTAGAATTTAAAAACCACAAACTTGACTTAGCACACAGTAAATTTCAAAGTAAGTATAATCCACATATTTAAGCAAACTGTTTGGTTTTGACACATGAAACAGAGAAATTATATTTCAGGCACAAAAACACACGTCACAGGTAAGCCATCAGCTGTGTTTTGTTTCCTATTTTTTCATGTATTCCATTATTTCTTTTGCATGTACACAACCCCCAGAAAAAGCAAGACCAATCCTTATATTTATTTTTAGTCTCCCAAGATTCTGAGTATACAGTGCCTATAGAAAGTCTACACCCCCTTTCAAAATGTTCACCTTTTGTTGCCCTATAGCCTGGAATTAAAATGCATTAAAATATATATATATATTTTCATTTATCTATACATCCTTCCAAGTGAAAAAAATATTCTAGAAATTTGTAGAAAATTAATTAAAAATAAAAACTGAAATAGTTTGGTTGGATAAGTGTCCAATAGCAATCCTAAATTAGCTCAGGTGTAACCAATCGCCTTCAAAATCACACACCAAGATAAGTGGCCACCGCCTGTGTTAAATTGTACTGATTCACATGATTTCAGGATAAATTCAGCAGTTCCTGTAGGTTCCCTCTGCTGGGCAGTGCATTTCAAAGCAAAGACTCAACCATGAGCACCAAGGCGCTTTCAAAAGAACTCCGGGACAAAGTTGTTGAAAGGCACAGATCAGGGGATGGGTATAAAAAAATATCAAATGCCTTGAATATCCCTTGGAGCACGGGCAAGACGATTATTAAGAAGTGGAAGGTGTATGGCACCACCAAGACCCTGCCTAGATCAGGCTGTCCCTCCAAACTGGATGACTGAGCAAGAAGGAGACTGATCAGAGAGGCTACCAAGAGGCCAATGGCAACTTTGCAAGAGCTACAGGCTTTTATGGCCAAGACTGGCCAAGCACTCCACAAATCTGGCCTGTATGGTAGGGTGGCAAGAAGGAAGCCATTACTCAAGAAAGCCCACCTTGAATCCCGTTTGAAGTATGCAAAAAAACACGCAAAAAAAGATTCTGTAGCCATGTGGTGAAACTAAAATGGAACTTTTTGGCCTAAATGCAAAGTGTTATGTTTGGCGCAAACCTAACACAGCGCATCTCCCAAAGAACACCATCCCTACTGTGAAGCATGGTGGTGACAGAATCATGTTATGGGGATGTTTCTCATCGGCAGGGACTGGGGCACTTGTCAGGATAGAAGGGAAAATGAATGGAGCAAAGTACAGAGAAGTCCTTGAGGAAAACCTGCTGCCCTCTGCAAGAAAGCTGAAACTGGGACGGAAGTTCACCTTTCAGCATGACTACCCAAAGCACACAGCCAAAGCTACACTGGAGTGGCTAAGGAACAAAAAGGTAAATGTCCTTGAGTGGCCCAGTCAGAGCCACGACTAAATCCAATCTAAAATTTGTGGCATGACTTGAAGATTGCTGTCCATCAACGTTCCCCAAGGAACTTGACAGAGCCTGAACAGTTTTGTAAAGAAGAATGGTCAAATATTGCCAAATCTAGGTGTGCAAAGTTGGTAGAGACCTATCCCAACAGACTCACAGCTGTAATTGCTGCCAAAGGTGCTTCCACCAAGTATTAACTCAGGGGGGTGGAGGCTTATCCAATTATGATCTTTTAGTTTTATATTTTTAATATATAACTTTTTTCCCCTTTAACAGTGTGGAGTATAGTGTGTAGATAAGTGGAAAAAAATCCTCATTTAAATGCATGAAACTCTGAGGCACTGACACAACAAAATGTGAAAAAAGTTCAAGGAGGTGTAGACTTTCTATAGGCACTGTACATACTTTCCCATGGTGCCGTACCTCATTAGTCCAAAAATGCGCAAGTGCGTTTATTTTACAGTTTTCAGAAGTTCGGTTCTGTTGCAATTTCTGTAAACATTAATGCGATTTCTACAGTAAGCTGTATTTTTTTCATTTAATATTTTTTCAATTCTGTTAACTGTTGCTTAAGATAAATAGAAATAACAATAATGTATCGACATTAGATTGTATACAGTCTATCTAAGACTTTTAATATAATACTGCTGTAGCTCAATTTTGCCAGAACGTGTGGCCACGAGAGGCTCTCAGATTGAATACAATATACAGCTGGTGAGTGCGTAGGAGTAAAAAGTTTCAAAGTGAAAGCAAACACAGTGTTAACCCATTAATGCCTATATTTTTATACTATCTATGTTTGCACCATGCCTATTAGCACCCTAAGACTGATTGTGAAGGTATTTTACATTTTTGAATTTTTGCATTTGGAACAGCAAATTTTGACTCTTGAACTTGACTGTTTTCAATTAATATGATTTTTTCTAATTATGTTAGCTCATTTTATCAATTGTAAGTACTTTGGTAGCTTTAGCAACCAATATGCATTAATGGGTTAAGACATTTTGTGTTTGATATACATTATGTTGTAAAATAAAAAATTATGCAGTTAAATCAGTAATGAGCAATTTAAGCTGCTGACAACGGAATTCAGCTGAAGTCACAGAAAATGACGTATGTACTGAAATACTAAAACAAAGCAGCGCTTCGTTTAGAAATCAAAATAGCAAACTGGTTCTCAACAAAAAAGAGCAAAACCGGTGAAAAAAAAAAGATTTGAGTTTGTTTCACTATGGTAAACCTTAGTTTTGATGGCAATGAGAGACCGTGCACTCAACGCATAAGCTTACAGCTACTGAAAGTTTGCTATAAAAATTATGAATCGCAGTAGGTTGTGGCATTACTCACCTCTACTGTGCTTTGTTTTCTTGGGGAGAAAAAAGTGTAAATCGATGATTGATTTGATAACCGCTTCATCGCTAGCCTTCATCACCAACATCGCTTGTAAGCTCGATACTGATTGGTCCATCACGATTCACGGAGTCCATGGGAAACATAAGTCCACTAACGTTTTACTCGACTTACATACGTAATGAATTTTGTTAATTGCCGCTATTTTACTGGAAGAAAATAAACATGTTGAATACTATTCACTGGAACATGAACATTATTTATTTTTTAAATAACTATTTTAGGTGGCTTATCAGGGAAAGTAGACGGCAATTTAGCCGGCTGCTGGCTGGAAATGAGAAGGCTGACTTATGCACTTTACAGTTGCAAAAAAAGGAATCGATGCTTCCTAAATGAGGTATCGCAGTAGTCTACATAATGTTATACTTTCTTTTTAGAAAAACTTGTTTGGTTCTTCTCTTTCCTGCCAGTATATTTGTTATACAAACAAACATTTAAAACAAAAATCCAAACAGTAAAAGCTTGCACACATAATTATCACACCAATTACATGTATTAAAAAAAAAAATGCTGTTATGTTATGTTATGACTCATTCTCATTTGGCACAGAGAGATCATTACTGGCTTGACTGAATTAATGAACACAGCTGACAACAGTATCACCATCACTGAGGCACTGTATGAATATATCCTGCGGCTAGAATATTTGATCAAACCAGCCATCTAAAAATGTGTGCGAATGGCTTTGTCATTCAAGCATGAGGCAATGGGCTGTTTTCCAGCAGAAAACAAAGCACAATAGTTTCCATAGCTGACAACTTAAATATTGTTACACCCGTTTCCCTTCTGAAAACAAGCAAGCTGAGCCAATTTAATGAGGTTTTCTTAGTTTGTGTAACATTTTAAAATAAGAATTTGGAGGTTGTGGAATCTATGCCTTGTTAATACACAACTGGAATTTGCTCTAAAGTGGGTCCCAATAAAGTACAATTAAGGTGATTTCTAATAAAGTGGCTAGACCCTTGATATTTACTAGGCCCATTAAATGTAGTTTAAGACTCTCAAATAAAACATGTGGATGTGTTTTTTTTTTTCTTGGAAGGAAAAAAGTGATGGCAGTGTATCTGTCAATGTTGTTCTTAATACACCCTTTGCTGCCCCCTGGTGGAGACTGGTTTGCACATGTGTTCCTCATATAGTTCAGTTTTTTAAAACTGTCCTGTAACAAGTTGTGGACCAATGTGGAACATAACCCTACTCATTGACTTGTCTGGCATCACACCTCAAGGTTCAAGATTGCAGCACACCTTATAATGTATGTATGTAAACCATAGTGCCAACTCACAAAAAGTTCCCCTGGTGTTTAAAGCAACATGGCTCAAATTTTAAAAAAATGTGAAATAAAATAATCTTGCATTGCTCTGTGCCATGTGTTGTTTGTGTTTATTGCATTGATCTTATTTTAGCAATATGTATTTTTAGGTAATAAAGTGAAATACTTTTTTTTATGGATGTGTCTGTAAGTAGTACAACAACCACCATGATATTTCATGGCACTGACCACCTTTACCGGCCATGTGAGATCAAGAATGGATGAACATTGACACTTCTTTCATGTATACACCTTTCATGGAGCATCTACATTTTTTGGAAGAAAAAATTGTGAGAATTTTGAAATGACTTTGTTTCTTTTTTTAATATATCAAGCCATTAGGGCTGTGTTGGAAGGTTTGATCGCTAGCCAGGAATTTGAAGCTAGTTTTAACCCTTCGAAGGTTTGTCAGATGGCATTCACGCACGTTTTTTTTTCCTTCTCTGTTCACAAAAACCATGAGACAATGTGTGAATACTATAAATCACACAATAGATGTCACTCGCATGTAAAAATTGGATCTTTGGATTTGTATAATGCATATTACGTAAACAAAAGTTGTTGTATTAAAATCCACTACCAAATCGTTATATGTAGCAATTCTATATAGCGCCGCTATATAGCAGGGTATAGTATCCAAGTACTGGGGGGGTACCTATAGCATTTGTAGTGCTTCAGTAAAATATGTAATGAATACCTAGTGTACAAGACAGTGTAAGAGAAGTGCTATGGTAGAATATGTTTGAAACGTACAAAATATACGCAAACCCTAACAATTTTAATTTAAAACATTGAGCACCGTCCGCCCATCCCCCCTCCAGCTCGTGTTATCCAGAGGAAAACCTTTAATTTCGTCATTCGCCGTCTCGACAGCAAAGCTGTATAGCATAAGCTGTATTGAAAAAAATGTCTCGAAACCCCTCTGCTGTTTGGAATTTTGTTAAATGCCCAAACGACCCCCAAAAAAGTAGAATGCAAACTGTGCAAGCGACTGCTGATGTATCATGGAGGCACAACCAATCTCCGGGGTCACTTGACAAGCATAAGTTCATATTATTATGTGTTCCTTAGTTTTATCCACTCCGAGGTGTCCCGAAAAAGGGATGTCATGACCTCGGTCTGATAAGACTGGGGAATCATTAATTGTGTTACAGGCTGACCTGTGCCCGTGGCAGGGTTCACTCTATGTAACAATTGCCCTTTTATAATGAAATGTGGATATACTAGCTGCCCAGCACCTTCAACATCCTTACCTTCAATAGACTGGTCCTGCCCCAGTGTGCACCAGTGTGGAATTGTTTTTCTGGCCCCACATGTCCGGTATATTGAGAGGGGCTGGAGTAGCCTCTGCCCTGGATGACCCAGTAACTTCGCCCGCTCGGTCACACTGTGTACCAACCCCCTTTGTTTGGTGTTTGCTACCATTTGAGCTTTCTCCGACCAGACCCCAGCCTCGTCTCATTGATAGGGTCCTGCATTTTACACTACCTGTTTTTTTCAATTGTAATTCAACTGCTATCCCCTAGATGTCCCTGCAGCCACTCCAGTTATAGTAATCAAATTCACAATTAAGAAATCAACACATTACGCTTTGACTAATGAGAAAAATAAAAGCTAATTATGTTGAGTATAAATGGTAATTGAATAAATTGATGCGTTAAAAGAAAAATCGAGAGACCTAAAGATGACAGAGGCATTTGTTTGTGCTAATATTCCCCTGGAAAAATGGATAATCCCAAACTATGTGCATTTCTGAACAAACATGTAATAAATGCGGCAGCAATTCCTACAGCAGGTCAACTGAGAAGGGAATATCTACCCCAAATTGCTGAGTTGCACAAGATGAAAATTGTACAACTGGTAAAGATGTCTGACAGTGTATCTGTTGTTACTGATGAGTCTACAAATGCAAAAGATCAGTATGTTTTGCACATTTTGTTTGTTCTCCAAGGACTATCGAATACCTTCAAACTGAAAGTAATATTAGCCGATACAGTTAATCTGCACTCTGTGAATTACTCATCGGTGGCACAGGGCGTGGTGAAATGTTTAAACGCATTTTAAGTTAATTTTAATAATGTGACTGGATTTGTCTTCGATAATGCCAGTTACATGATCAAGGCATACACTGACATTCTTCGAGGTTTACTGCTAAATTCAGTACATTTGACTTGTAATGCACACATAATAGCCCTTCCCAGCAATATCTGGGCAAATAATTTTCCGAAAGCAGGCAAGCTGGTTGCAATCGTTAAAAAAATTGTTTAAACTTTGCCCAAGCAGAAAACTACATTTTAAAGACCACCTGGCAGAAGCAATCCAACAACGAGGCTGTACTTTACCCATAAAGTTGCCACCTGAGCCATGCATAACACGATGGGGCACTTGGTATTCTGCTGCTGAATATCATTCCAAATACATCCCTTTTTACGCAGGCTTAGTGGAAAAGGAAATGCACATTTCACCAAACGGACTTGCGTACACTGTTGAGATGCATTTTTAGAGGATGCTGACCTGAAGTATTGCTAGATTTCACTTTTTGAATTGTGTACTCCTGAAACCTTGGGGAAAAACACTTGAAATGTATAATTATATTTAAAAAATCTTAAACTGATCATATGCCTTAATCAGACACCAGTTGTTGCCTATTGTCTTCCAATAGGTAATTGATTAATGATTTAGAATTGTCGGTCAAGTGAGATTAATTTCTGGTTGGATAATATTGTTTCTAACACATGCTTTTTAGAACCACACAATGATTTTCCACCATTGAATTTTGGTATTGCATACTTGTTGCATACTTCGGTGTGGAATAGGATGTTAGGTGTATTGTATGATAACTGTACTGTTTGTTTGTGATACAAAACCCAATTTTTTATTGTTTCATAACATTTGAGAATGTGTGTAAGTGTTGATGCGTGGGGAGTGATGTGTGCAGCTGACAAATATTTCCAAAATGTTACAATATTTATGTGAACATAAATTGACATCAGAGTATATATATATATATATATATATATATATATAATATATATATATATATATCTTGGACAGTGATAAGGGTCAAATGGGAGTAGGGATGCCACAATTATTTGATATAGTATGAATCCAAATTATCAGTAGCTGAAATATCAATTATCTCTTCTTGTTTAGAATCATTTTGTGTTTCAGACTTCACATCCTGGTGACTTTTTAAAAATCTGATGTTAAAGCATCACTGTGGCCACTTAGAATCATAAACTTATAAACATTAATTATATTAGGTGCACCAGCGTGTGACCATTGACCTGTAACACTCTGCTGCTTGTGGATGTAAGGAATAGAAAACAGTGTGTAGTTGGAAGTATATTCACACTCTCTGGTGCATTTTATTAATGCCTGTTCTAGATCAGGCTACTTTAGAAGCCTAGTCCAGTCCGGTCCTAGAAAATTGTTAAGTAGGTAAACTATATTTTCAGGTGCAGAATATACCTACACTTGGGATATTGTTTTATTATTATTATTGTACCATTATTTTACTAGGAAGTCACAAGATTTTATTCTAAAATGGGAACTTTCTTGTAAGATCATCAATGTGTTTTGATTTCGTAAACATCAATATAAAATAAAATAAAAAACAGAAAAAAGAAAAAAGGATATGGAGAGAGAGAAATGACAAATGAAAAGACACATAAAATCAAATTAATTATAAACAATTCAAATACACAACTAACTAATAAAATAACAAACACAGAAGCGCCCCAAAACAAAAGTTATGCTACCAAAGAGGCCATATGGTCTTCTATAGTGGAGAAAGTCAATGCTGTCAGCACAGTGAACCAGGTGATGAAAGGGGGCAGGACCTGCGGCGGCAAACAAAAGCGAAACTCGCAGTGCAGCACAGGCATGCAGCAGGAACAGGACACCGCTGGAGGCAAGCGGAGAGGACAATCCATCCGAAACAAAGTGACCCTGGCTTTGAATACGCAGGGTCTTCTCCGTCTTGCCCTTCTCCTCTGAAGGTTTTCCTGCCTGTGCTCAACAAGGTCGCTGCATCGGGCAGTGTACCACAGCAGCCACCCTGAAGCCAATGCCAGGTCTCTGCAGGTGTGTGCTTTAATACAGCTCTTATTTACTCGCTTCTACAATGGTTTGCACCTTGTATAAGAAGCGTAATGTTTTTGGCGGGTCAGCAATTGCCTAAGTGCAAGGCAAAATCCTTACATCGCATTATAATGTTTGCGCCCGCTTAGTATCCAGATCCCACCCAATTCCATGCTCTTTTCTTTATTTGAATACATTTCAGTATTATTTAAATGGATTAATGATGGCAAAGTGTAATTTGATAGCGGGTGCAGAATGCCACGTAAAAACCATTCCTTATATACGCTGCATTTTTAGTGACCACTAAAGTCTCACTTTACACCAGCTAAACACGGTTTTTGGCAGCAATATCAGTGTTTTTCAGCCATAAATCACTTTAGACGTAGCCATACAATCGGCTCCATAGTGTTTATTTTTTATTGAATGGCACAGGTGTTTTCTAGGAATGGGATTTCTCTGCTAAAATTTAAATAAAAATGTTCACAAACAAAATGAAAACATTGACATCTCACATCATCGCAGATAACAGATGGAATAATACTTAGTAGTGTAGTGACAAAAAAAAAAAAAAAAAAAGTACCGAAGCCATCCTTAAATCAATACTGGTAAATTCAGCTCAATACAAACCAAATTAAAATAAACACACTACCAAATATTTACTAGAGCTTCAAATATGCTTTAAATAAAAGACAAAAAAATCCCAGTTAAATCAGTTACTTGAATTATAATAATACATTTACCATTGTTTTGCACTTAACTTTTTCCTCAGAAGAAATCCAAAAGGTATGTATAATCCAACGTGTGTACAAAAACAAACAGTAGCCTCTAAAGACTTCTTCCTGGTCAAATTGTAAAATACAAATGCCCTCATTAAAGCACAACAAGAAAATACAGCATGTTTTTCCAATGTCTATTTAATAAAGTGATTTAAGTGGATGTGTATACACTATTAATAATAACCAGATGTGCAGTTACAGCTCTTTTTACAGAGGGCACTTAACTTTACTGTTTGACTGTCATTCATTTAATACATCACTTTGAGATACCTGTGCTGTCCCTTATAAAATGGTGAATAAAATAAAATGTTGACTTTAGTGGATAAAGAAGGGGTTGAATGGTGGTCTTGTTCGCTCAGGCCTCACAACACCCCTGATAATACTGTAAAGCAGGGGTCTCCCACCCTGGTCCTGGAGAGCTACAGGGTCGTCTGGTTTTCGTTTCCACCGAGCTCTCACTTACTTAATTGCACCAACTGTTGACAATTAGACAAGATGAACAGGTGTTCCAGATCTTTAGCCATTGATGTAAAGACACCTAGAAAACCTGCAGGATTGAGGCTCTGCAGGACCAGGGTTGGAGATCCCTGCTGTAAAGTAATAAAAACGTATTTAAAACCTTCGATTTATTAGTACTTTTGTTGCACTGTAACACGAATGCAGTTTTGATGGAAATCATCACATTGTGATGGCAGATGCACAGTTGGGAGTTGGTAGGGAGTCCCACGGTACAGTAAACTCAGGAAACCAGTAGGGGGCGAGTTTTGACTGAAAATAACAGACCCAGCAGTAACATACAGAGAACTGGCGTTAAACATGTTCCTTAAATACATTTCTTTCAGCATAAAATACATACCGTTTTCGCTCGTGTAAAAGTCGACCTCGTGTAAAAGTCAAGCCCCCCATTGTGAGGACGAGATTCGGGTATAATTTGTTTTTTAATTTTTTCATTTGTTATTGAAACAGAGATGGTAAGTTTAGTGTAATAGAAAACAAAAAATACCGGTATCAAAAATCGAAACTTTTGTTAGAGTGCACTTCAGGTATTAGTTTTCCTAAATATATGTATTTAGATATCCTGACGGCATTTGAGCGGCAGATTTGCAAAAATAACAATTTTATAAGCACTTCTACTTGGAACCGCAGTACATGTTTTTTTTTTTTTTGTATAGTCTACAATAGTATTATTTTAGTATACAAGCTGTACAACTGCATCTGTGTCTTACGTGACAGTTGTAAACAAACCTGGGATTCATTTTTTTATATATAGACAAATGTCACGGAATCGTTTTCACCAAATCTTGAGATGTTTTCGTTTCGATCTGAGAGAAATTAGAAGCATTTGCTCTGGCAACGAGGGCAACAAGGATTTGCCCACAACAATTGATGTGCTGCTGTTTCTCATAGAAGCACTATATGCTGCAGGGTCAAGCAATTGAAAAGGTAATGTTATTATTATTATTATTATTATTATCTGTCAACTTTTGAACATACAAAATAGGGAGTGTAGAGCGGCGGTGGCGGGGGTGGGGGGGGCAGGGGGCAGAGGCGTGGCTAAGTACTGTATGTGAATTTGCCTCGCGTGCTGAATGCATGCTTGCACAGGACTCCCCTGCTAGGTACAGATGGGGATTGCAGTACAGGTGGGGATTGCAGTAACCACACACCAGCCATGACATTTACAGTCATTAAAGGTTTGCTGACATAAGGGTTTTTTTGCTTGTGTATTAGTCGATCCCCCACAACTTCAGGGTTGTGTTTTGGGGTTAAATTTCTCGAATTTATAATCGAAAGCAAATACGGTAAAAGTTTTTCATACACGCACACACGGTAGGAAAAAAATGGTTAATGATCGTATCACTTTACTCTGTTGTACATTACAGTTTAACCTTTATACAAATTTACACAATTGTGTGCTGTTTTTAATTGTTACCCCACTCCAAGCCATACAGCATCCCAAAGCAGACAGGGAAACAAAATGCTAAAGACAGTAAGAAATGTTTTTATATTTTTATTGATAAATTATGATCCTTTTCAAAAAGACACAAGGCATAATCCAACTTGAACTACTGCTCTACGTGTATTTAATTAATATTGTACAAATATTTTTTACATTACATTCAGAACAATTATTTATTGTGCCCATATTGTCAAAAGAATGCTGAACTATTGTAATGCTACTGAAATTTCACAAATCCAAGATCCAACAGCAAGCTGGAAGCAATAGGTATTTACACATACATTACAGGTGACTCAAAGCAAGAGCGACATTTTGAAAAAGGTAAATTCAGCACTGGTGCAGAAGATCATGCACAGGAGTGATTTCCAATGCCGTCAGCAAAACTCAACTTGCATGAAAATGTGGAGTATGTGAATGTACAAAGCAGTTTGAAAATGGCAAAAGAAAATAAGTTTTACTGCTTCTAGTTCAATGAAAGCAGTAGAGCAATAAGTTAATTAATATTAAGAAACAAGTAGAAACATCAGTGGTTTCAGAAAGGCTGTTCCTTTACAATGGAGACTTGTAATTCTGTCAATAATGGCACTAAAAGTTTGTATACTGTAGTTTATTCTAATATAACATATTACAAAAGCAGTTTTTTTTAAAAACTCAGCTTTAAGTCTCAGTAGCTGGGCAATCTAGCAGCAACACAAATGAGGAATTGCATACAAATTTAGTGCAATGGGCAATTGTTCTTAAAAGACTATCTCTTATGGTCTAGTTGGTATCTTAATACTTAAAAGGAAAGAACATGTAAGTCCATCGTCTGGCATCCAACCTTGACAAAACCTCTGAATTCCAAAAAAATAAATTAAAAAAAGCATCAATTGATAAAAGACAGGTCTATACAAAGCTGTGCTCAGGATAGCTGACTTTTATGGCTCCCCAGTAACAGGCTCGGACCAGACAGATCAAACCCATGAGGTAAGCAAAAGCCCAGGACACGTATGTTGCATGGTAACGTCTAGCAAAGTCTTGAGTTCCAACCTTATATAAAGAAAAGGGGGAGCAATGAAAACAGTACTGACGCTGATAAAATGTTACTAGGCCTATTTATTAAAACCATTAATAAGGCAATTTAAAGACTATTAATTGTACAGTAGCCACTGTTTGAGTATAGCACTGGGCAGTATGATTTGTCATACATTACATACATACAGTACATGCATACATACACTACCGGTCAAAAGTTTTACAACACCCCCATTTTTCCAGTTTTTATTGAAATTTAAGCAGTTCAAGTCCAGTGATTAACCTGGAATGGTACAAAGGTAAGCGGTAAACTGCCAGAGGTTAAAAAAAAAAAGTTACCAAAAACTGAAAACTAATGTGCATTTCAGAGTTATACAAAAAGGCCTTTTTCAGGGAACAAGTAATGGGTTAACAACTTACAGCTGTTCTGCAGCAATGGAAGTAAATTAAGCCTTGAAAGGTGATGCTAACAATTCCTACAGGTGTCCCAACTTTTGTTGATTACTTACAAACCCTCTGTCTGTATAAAAGCAGTGTTGGAACAGACTGTGTTACTACACCCTCTTAACCCTTTGCGGTCCATTGTTGGACTGGGTCCGACATTGCAATTATTCCCACCAGGTCCTTTGTCGGACCCTGTCCGACATCATTTTAAAAACACAAAAAACGCAAAAAAGTCGGTTTTTCAACGGAAAAAGCCGAGAAAACCATTCAATGGCCGAGTGGGAATGAAAGGAGCCGAGACAAGCCGATAAAAAAAAAGGCGATCTCATGAATAGTCATAGTAGCCCCCTTCTTCAGATGGGGCGGTCGATGGAAACAAGCTGGAAGTACAGTATCAGCGCACAGAGACTATCACGGACATTTGCAGAGCTTTTTGAGATGTTATAGCAATAAAATAATGACTTGGATTGCATTATTGAGGAGTTTGGTGATAAAACGAGTCATCAGGAGACGATTGATCGGTATGTACGACTATTATTATTATTATTTTTTATTTGGTAGCATATGTGAAAGCGATAGCAAACGAAAGGGTGGGGCGGGGCTGGAGATGCCTAGTGAGTGCTTTGTTGATCTGCAGGGCCATTTAAACCCGTTTGACTGTGAAAAGAAATACTTTTAAACAGCGCGTCTAAAATTAAATGCGCGTGTAAAAATTAATTAGACCTGGCGAGCCTGACGCAGAATTAATAAATGGACCGCAATGGGTTAAGCATTATTTGGACAGTATTGTACTGCAGGAAGTAGTATATTGCTATCATAATGGCGAGAAAAAGGCAATTAACAAAGGAAGACAGACAGACCATTATAACCCTTAAAAGTGTAGGTCTTTCCTTTAGAGAAATTGCAAAGAAAGCCAAGGTGTCAGTGAGTACAGTTTCCTACACCATCAAAAGGCACTTGGAAACTGGAGGAAACTCTGACAGGAAGAGGTCTGGCAGACCTAAAGCCACAACAGAATCAGAAGACAAGTTTCTGAGAGTCAACAGCTTGCGTGATAGGCGGCTCACAGGACAACAGCTTCAAGCACAGCTTAACACTGGTCGAAGTAAGCAAGTCTCAGTTTCAACTGTGAAGAGAAGACTTCGAGCTGCAGGTTTGACAGGTCGAGTGGCAGTAAGAAAGCCATTGCTAAGGTGGCAAAATAAGAAAAAGAGGCTTGCCTGGGCCATGAAGCACCGCCAGTGGACTACTGAAGACTGGAAGAAGGTCTTATGGACCGATGAATCAAAATTTGAAATCTTCAGTTCATCACACAGGGTTTTATGTACGCCGTCGAGTAGGCGAAAGGATGGTTCCTCGGTGTGTGACACCAACTGTCAAACATGGAGGAGGAAGCGTGATGGTCTGGGGCTCTTTTGCTGGATCCAGAGTCGGCGACTTGCACAGAGTGAGTGGCACTCTGAACCAAAACGGCTACCACAGCATTTTACAGCGCCATGCAATACCCTCTGGTATATGCCTAGTTGGTCAGGGGTTCGTCCTACAGCAAGATAATGATCCAAAACATACCTCCAGGCTATGTCAGAACTACAGTACTGTGCAAAAGTTTTAGGCAGGTGTGAAAAAATGCTGTAAAGTAAGAATGCTTTCAAAAATAGACATGTTAATAGATTATATTTATCAATTAACTAAATGCAAAGTGAGTGAACAGAAGAAAAATCTAAATCAAATCCATATTTGGTGTGACCACCCTTTGCCTTCAAAACAGCATCAATTCTTCTAGGTACACTTGCACAAAGTCAGGGATTTTGTAGGCATATAGTCAGGTGTATGATTAAACAATTATACCAAACAGGTGCTAATGATCATCAATTCAATATGTAGGTTGAAACACAATCATTAACTGAAACAGAAACAGCTGTGTTGGAGGAATAAAACTGGGTGAGGAACAGCCAAACTCAGCTAACAAGGTGAGGTTGCTGAAGACAGTTTACTGTCAAAAGTCATACACCATGGCAAGACTGAGCACAGCAACAAGACACAAGGTAGTTATACTGCATCAGCAAGGTCTCTCCCAGGCAGAAATTTCAAGGCAGACAGGGGTTTCCAGATGTGCTGTCCAAGCTCTTTGAAGAAGCACAAAGAAACGGCAACGTTGAGGACCGTAGACACAGTGGTCGGCCAAGGAAACTTACTGCAGCAGATGAAAGACACATCATGCTTACTTCCCGCCAATCGGAAGATGTCCAGCAGTGCCATCAGCTCAGAACTGGCAGAAAACAGTGGGACCCTGGTACACCCATCTACTGTCCGGAGAAGTCTGGTCAGAAGTGGCCTTCATGGAAGACTTGCGGCCAAAAAGCCATACCTCCGACGTGGAAACAAGGCCAAGCGACTCAACTATGCACGAAAACACAGGAACTGGGGTGCAGAAAAATGGCAGCAGGTGCTCTGGACTGATGAGTCAAAATTTGAAATATTTGGCTGTAGCAGAAGGCAGTTTGTTCAGCCGAAGGGCTGGAGAGCGGTACAGAATGAGTGTCTGCAGGCAACAGTGAAGCATGGTGGAGGTTCCTTGCAAGTTTGGGGCTGCATTTCTGCAAATGGAGTTGGGGATTTGGTCAGAATTAATGGTCTCCTCAATGCTGAGAAGTACAGGCAGATACTTATCCATCATGCAATACCATCAGGGAGGCATCTGATTGGTCCCAAATTTATTCTGCAGCATGACAACGACCCCAAACATACAGCGAAAGTCATTAAGAACTATCTTCAGCGTAAAGAAGAACAAGGAGTCCTGGAAGTGATGGTATGGCCCCACAGAGCCCTGATCTCAACATCATCGAGTCTGTCTGGGATTACATGAAGAGAGAAGCAACTGAGGCTGCCTAAATCCACAGAAGAACTGTGGTTAGTTCTCCAAGATGTTTGGGCCAACCTACCTGCCGAGTTCCTTCAAAACTGTGCAAGTGTACCTAGAAGAATTGATGCTTGATGCTGTTTTGAAGGCAAAGGGTGGTCACACCAAATATGGATTTGATTTAGATTTTTCTTCTGTTCACTCACTTTGCATTTAGTTAATTGATAAATATAATCTATTAACATGTCTATTTTTGAAAGCATTCTTACTTTACAGCATTTTTTCACACCTGCCTAAAACTTTTGCACAGTACTGTACCTTAGAAGAAAAGAACAAGACGGTAGGCTTCAAATCATGGAATGGCCAGCACAGTCTCCAGACTTAAACCCCATCGAGCTGGTTTGGGATGAACTGGACAGAAGGGTGAAAGCAAAGCAACCTACAAGTGCAACACGTTTGTGGGAACTTCTGCAACAGTGTTGGGAAGAACTTTCCGAACAATGTTTGATTTCCATTGTAGAAAGAATGCCACGAGTGTGTTCGGCTGTTATATCTGCAAAAGGTGGCTACTTTTATGAGTCAAAAATTTAGATTCAATTTTATTAAACAAAACGATTCCATGATTTCTTTTTTTATCTCCAATTGTTTATTTGTTCTATGCTTTAATTTCAGAGTACATTGAGACATTAAACTGCGTAAATTTCAATAAAAACTGGAAAAATGGAGGTGTTCTAAAACTTTTGACCAGTAGTGTATATATGTTATGGGCAAACCGAGAAATGCAGGCAATTCATGGCTTGCCAGAGCGATTCGCAAATTGCCTGCTGACTTTGAGCAAAGCTTGAAATAAAAATAAAAATAACTTATCAGGCTTTGACCGGGCAAACCGCGGTCTGCCCACTGCTTCTCAGGCAGAGTCTGAATCACTCCCTCTGTCTTTCATTCCTGTTCTGAGTGACAGGTAGACCTGTCTAACCACCGGGTTTTCCCCAGAGAATCAGGCTTTTCCATTCGGTCTCAGGGTCTGGGCTCTGTCATGAAGTCTCCGGGTGTTTGGAGATTTACTGCTGAACAAAACTAATCCCTACCCTAGATGCCTAAATGTAATTACAAAATCCCTTCCCTTAGCGCTATAATTGGCTGCTTCAAATTCTATTATAAAAAGGACAGTATTATTAATAACATAATAACAACCAATCATAGTAAGGAGTTGTATTGAACTGTTCAATCAGAGAGATGGATGGAGTTACTGGGTGGAACATGAATGATTAGCGTTTGACAGTGTTTATGACAAACAATCTAAGAGTTAGACAGCATACTCAGCGGAGTGACAGAGTGTAAGTTAAGTATGTAATACATATATAGATTTTAATAATTTGTTTAAAATAAATTAGTCCTATATATCTCATTAAATATTTTACATAGTCATGTAGTCAATAAAAATACTTTTTAAATGCATTTTTAAATATATGCATATTTTCTGAAACCAGACCTGTGTAGCTTTTAAGAATGAGATGAGTGAGTGAAACAACCTCTTTAAATCGTAGCTCTGTCTCTGTCCCCTGAAAACATAAAATTAAAGATCTTTGTGATTCATTTCTGACTTTGACCAGGCAATTTATGAATCGTCCAGGCAATCCATAAATTGCCTAGTTTTGGGGTTTGCCCGTAACATATAAATACATACATACATACTTTGAAGGGTATGCTCCAGTATTTCATTATTTATACCTTTGGGAGTGAGAAAACTCATTTTGACAATGTTAAATGAACTTAGTAAAACACCTTATTATACAACTTATTTTCTCTTGGTCAACACCGAAAACATGTAACTTCAACAAGAAATATGAACGTAAAACCTTTTGGAAATATTTACTCACAGTTAATCCAACTCCAATGAAGATGCATATCATGCCAATGGTGATGTACGCACAGCAACGCCTCCGTGGGAGTGCACTACCTACAGAAGAGCTGTAAACAATACCCATGGTTTAATAACCGCAATCACGAGCCATAACTCACAGAATATAAATAACTTTACATAATACCACTGTTGATATTGGTTGTCTCTCTGCTTCTTTTAGGTGTGAATTCAGTTCATTTTGATGTGTGGTGCAGATCAATAGGGTGTGGCCGCCCAATTTAAAAACCTAATCAGCACGATATATAAAAAGCATATATATTTTTCTGTAGATTATTTTTTGACTTTGCCTCCCCGGGCGGTGGCGAACAGGCCTCCCCAGGCGGTGGCGAACAAGCCTCCCCGGGCGGTGGGCGAACAGGCCTCCCCGGCGGTGGGTGAACAGGCCTCCCGGGCGGTGGGCGAACAGGCCTCCCGGCGTGGGCGAACAGGCCTCCCCAGGCGATGGCGAGCTGGCCTCCCCAGGCGATGGCGAGCTGGCCTCCCCAGGCGATGGCGAGCTGGCCTCCCCAGGCGATGGCGAGCTGGCCTCCCCAGGCGTTGCAGGCTCGGCAGCCCTAGGTGGTGCAGGCTCGGGCAGGAGTTGATCCTTGGGAGGCAACGGCAGGAGGTCCTCATCTCCCCTGGTGGTGGAGGCGGAAGCAGCAGGTAAACTTCCACTGCTGGTGGAGGCGGAAACAACAGGCAATCTTCCTCTGCTGGTGGCGGCGGGAACTGCAGGTAGTCTCCATCTGGCGGTGGAGGTGGGAGCTGCAGGTAGTCTTCAATTGGCGGTGAAGGCGGAAGCAGCGGGTAGTCTCCCTCTATCATTGGGGACTGCTCTCCCTTGGTCGCAGGGGACTGGTGAGGCTCTCCCTCTGAATCTGGAGACAGTGGGGTGTCTCCCTGTAGCTGGAGAAGGGGATAGTTATCCGGCACTCCCCGCAAGCAAGGCACCAACTCGAGACCTCGAGAAGTCAGAGGTAGGCATCCCTGTGGCCTGCTGGCTGTGGTTCCTCCTCCTTTCTCCTTTCCTGGGAGGGGGCAGTTGGACGGGAAGTGCCCACACTTCCCCCCCGGGAGCTGGACACACGGGCTCCTCCCACTTCGTTGGTGGGCACCACGGAACTCCTTTCTCCTCCTCCACCTGGAGAATGCGGCAGTTGGCCACATAGTGCCTACCCCGGCAGATGGGGCACAACTGTGGTGGCTGAAGGGGGGATACAATGGGCAGAAAGTGCTGGAATGCTCGGGCTCAGCACAGGCGTGGCACCTGGGAAAAGCTTCCTCCGGCTGCTGCTGCTCTGCGGGGCTTTGGTCAGGTGGAAAGTGCCCGACCGTGCCACTGAGGAAGCACGACCCTTCATCCTTCAAACGAGCGAGGCAGATGTCCCCGCGCTGCTGTTGTCCCATTTTCCTTCCTTTATTCTTTCTCCCCATCTCTATTTTATTTGTTTCCAAAAACTACTTTTTTTGTTTTAAATCCTCTCTTTCCTTCACAAAAAAACACCTTGTTTTTGTTTTCTTCGACCCTTTTTTTTCTCTTCTCACCAAAAAAAAAAAACTTTCAAAAAATAATTTAAAAAAACGCCTGCAGTGCTCCCTGTACTGACTCATGGAGGCAATGGTTTATCCCATGCAGGACAACATATGTGACCCGGATGGCTGGTGGTGACGTCAAACCAGGAAATGAATTCACATCAACAGCCAACGACTTTCCAAAACAAAAGGCTCGATGGCCAAAACAAACAGACAATACAGCGAACAAACACTGAACAAAGAAGTATCGTGCTGTTCCAAATCCAGCAAGAGTAGCAATTGTTATGTTTTTAGTTTCTAAGCTGCAGGTTTATATACATGTGAAATTATGAATCAATCCATGTGGAGACGGTCACATTCTGCACAGGGTTAGCATGGATGGGGAAGTTTCGCCCCGTCCATGCTGCAAAAACAACAACAAAACATTGTAATTGAATTTAATAGAGTTTAATTGAATTTAACCAATATGTTTTTAAATAATAATACAACAAATACAAAATACAAAACACAATATGCACAGGGGTGGGGTGTACCCCGTCACAGACTGCCAGAGGGTTCTACTGGTAAACTCAAGAATGACTGATTCATGTAATAACCAATAACTGTCTAGTTTGCATAAATGTTCAAAAATAATAATATACCTTTTTCCCCTTTCTTTATACTGCGCTTTGACAGACCTACAGCAGATAGAATAGCTACAACAATGTAAAACTATATATTAATAAACAACAGTAATTTAAAAGGAAAAGCACATTTTATAGTCATAATATTATCAGGAAAATGAAAGAAGAAAATGCCAAAAGAATTATGTAAAAAAATTAAAAATAACAAAGAATACATCAGCAAATACAGTATTTCGGTTAAGTCTGTGAGATTGTACTTACAGACCTCATTCCTGCAAATGAAACAATGACTGGCGGCAGCTGGACAGACATACTTTTGTTAGATTTTTTTAGTTTTGTTAATTCTGTATGTGAACTAATGTGATTGTTTAAAATCCTCTAGTATTTAATACTCTTTTCAGTGCGTCAGGGGTTTAGTCATTCACAGCAGTGAAACAGTTGACTATTTGTTAGTTTGATTAACACAGTCTAGGTGTTGTCAAATGCAATAACAATACTTGACACATTTTCCAACAGGTTGCCTTTATCTTTGGGAGTCAACCTTTAAATGCCACTTAACTACTATGAGTGCATTATAAAAAGTACCAAACATATAATAGATGTTTAAAACAGACTGCAAAAAGGAAATTACTTGAAGAATCATTACATTATTTAAATTAATGACAATCTGTGCTCCAATTGGCTGAAACAACCTTGAACGTTGTATAAACCTGAAATAATGGGATTAACATGGTGGCAATATGAAGGCAATTACAGAGACACAGGTGTGCTGTCACGCCTCAATGGCAATCTCTCTGAACTTGGCATAGCAGAAGCAACAGATTTCCTGATCTGGTTGTGTTGGTGGAGGTGGTCGGAAAGGGTGTTAAACCATATCAGATTGCTTTCTCCTGTCAACCCTATATCTGACTGATCAGAAGCAGAGATTGCCAAGCAAGCACAGACATCGTCAATGCAATTTGTTCTACACTGACAGAAATAGATGCAACAGATTGAATGATATTCTGAGCCGATTAAGTTTTCTTGACCTAAGCCAGATCTGTAAATAATACTACTACTTTGACTACTACGACTACTGCTAATAATAATAATAATAATAATAATAATAATAATAATAATAATAATAATATCATCTTATCCTCCCACTGAGTAACACATTTACTATTCTATATTATTTCAGTCAGCAGAAGCTTGCAGTTCAACACATGACCCAAGCTGTTACCAGGCTTGAATAATTAGTCTTAGAACAAGACCTCACATGCTCACCATGTGACTAGATTTCTAATACATTCTTTTGGAATCATAACAAATCAATGGACTTAAGCTGCCCTAATCTTTAATTCTATAAGTCTTTGAGATGTCAGTCTCAATAGCACGCCCACCCTGGGCAGCCCAAACGCTCCAGTTCTTTAACAACAGATACAGCGTTGACATTAACACTTACTGTCTACGTGTTATGTTTTTTTTTTTTTTACATACATTTTTTGCTAATTCTGAATTTTAATATTACAAATTATAGCCTAATTGTATGCTAACATAAAGAAGGCTTTATGAAATGGTTACTAAAAACAAGATGTCTGACAGACCAGCTGGGAAAGTCATGATGAGCCAATACTATAAAAAAAAAATGAATTTAATAACATAACTGGTATGACAGCTCATTTTCAGTGGGAGCCTGCTTGTACACTTGTGTTTGAAATACGCTTGAGGCAGAATCTCCTTGTCTTTAGTTCTTATTCCATGCGTGACGCAGTTCAACAGTGACTTATGACCAGGTCAGTTTCATTGGTCCCTACGTACTGTTTGCTGACGATGAGAAAGAACTCACCCCTCATGTTTTGCGTCATTCAATTCTGCTCAGTCATTTAAGTTTCACTTCAGTGTGTATTACAGACTGCTTTCATTTTTTTCAGGATTTGGAACTGGCTTTTAAAAACAAACCATGACCAGTCATGATCCCCATGTGAGCTATCATCTCCTACAGTACTACTAACTTCCAAAATAAATAAAATAAAGCAGAACTTACATTTTTTTGCAATGGGGGCATTTTGCCAACGTGTTGAATCGGAGTTCCATCCACTATAAACAAAAGAAGCATTACATCAAGCCTGAGAACATGTTTATGCCTCTGAAGACACACACACACACCAAAAAACACAGATTCTCATAGATCAAGCCACACTACTAACATAAAAGGAATGCCCTCTATATTGACAAAATGCAGACACACAAAATAAAAACACAGAGTCATCATCAGATTGGGATTTCCTAGCTGAAGTATTTCCCATGACTTCTCCAGCGTGATGTACCCTGGTTTACATCATAACCAAGCTGCTTACCCAGTATCCTGTGAGGAATAACATGATCAAGTTCAAAAAGGTCATTCTTGAGGCACTCTACATTTTATACCTTGGACACTGTAAAACAGACTTGCTTTTACAATGTATTACCTCTTAAATTGAACTAATAGAATACACTGGCAGAATAAACAGTCTATAGAAAACAATAAGGACAGTTTGTTTTTGCTAATGATACAAAATCTTGTTTTAATGGCTTGGTATTTAAAGGGTAGGACAGAGCAAGTGTTATCCTAACTTTAGATTCACTTTGTATCATTTTCTGTTTCCGTCAAGACATTCCTAGTGACTTTTTAAAACTTTTAAAAGCACCACTATGTCCACAGTCTTTGGGTTGACTGCATTTCTACTATCTAACATACAAGTAAATAACCAACAGAGCGACCAGTAGTTATATAGTCAGTTCAAAGAGAAAGTAAATGAAAGAAAATGTTTGATTATCACTCCTGAAGAGTACTCATAATGTTAATGGTGGCAACTTACTTGACAACTAAGAACTCAGCCCTGCAAATCAAGTTCCTGCTTCAGATATCCAGGAAATGACATTTTAAGATGCTACTAAATAAGTTAAAGAGATTTCAGAATAGTTTTAAAGAATTTAAAATAGGAGCTACCAAACCAGCCTATTATCAATAAAGTGCCCTTTCTTTTCTCGCATCTTCAGGTCGTTTTCCACAACCATATTACCCAGATTGTGCTTCCAACCAATACGGAAGCTAGATAATGTGGGGAAGCTATAAAAAAAAAAAAAAAGGCCAACAAGATGCTCGGATATATAGTGAAAAGTGTTGAATTTAAATCAAGGGAAGTAATGTTAAAACTTTACAATGCATTAGTAAGACCTAATCTAGAATATATGTGTTCAGTTCTGGTCACCTCGCTGCAAAAAGGATATTGCTGCTCTAGAAAGAGTGCAAAGAAGAGCTACCAGAATTATTCTAGGTTTAAAAAGGCATGTCATATGCAGACAAGCTTAAATAATTGAATCTATTCAGTCTTGAACAACGAAGACTACGTGGCGATCTGATTCAAGCATTCAAAATTCTAAAAGGCATTGATAATGTCGACCCAAGGGACTTTTGAAAAAGGACCAGGGGTCACAAATGGAAATTAGATGAAGGGGCATTCAGAACAGAAAATAGGAGGCACTTTTTTACACAGAAAATTGTGAGGGTCTGGAACCAACTCCCCAGTAATGTTGTTGAGGCTGACACTCTGGGATCTTTCAAGAAGCTGCTTGATGAGATTCTGGGATCAATAAGCTACTAACAACCAAACAAGCAAGATTAGCCGAATGGCCTCCTCTCATTTGTAAACTTTCTTATGCTCTTATGAAGCCAGCAGCCTGCTCGCAATTTGCAAATATAAACTGGTTTTCCCTTTGGAAAATGTTACACATATGCACATATAATTGGTAATACTAATAAGACACTAGGAGAGCGGGTTATATATTTTAAAATCTTTTCATAAAGACTGTTTCCTTCTGATAATGCATTTTAGTAGTGAAGTTCATAATGCCAAAACAGAATTGCTTCATCATTTGAAGATATTGGAGTATTGGTTCGGGTTTAAGCATGCAGAGAACCTTTTAAAACACAATACATTTTTTACAAAAATAAACTAATACATAAAATAGCATTTTTGAAAAGTGAAATGATAATAAAATCATCAAGCCTGCACATAGACACAACTTTCTGACCTTACTGCTATTGATCAGTGATTGTCTAACAGTGGGGGGCACATACCAGGAATGTATTGCTGCAGTGACCGCACACGACTCGCGTCCCTTCAGGCTGGACTGGCAGGGCAGGCTGTGCAGGCTGCTCCTCTGGAATCACCATCACCGGGCTCAGGTTTATTATTCGTCTGCTGTGGGATTCACATAGAGAAGAACAAAGTGCCGTTATGGTGTTGTTAATGTAAATATGTTACCTTCATTTTTAAACAGTAGAAAAATGCAAAAGTGCCACTCAGCCATGTTGTAAGGTTTTAAAAGCGCACACAAATCAGGAGGAGCATATAATATATAACTGAAGAGTCTCAAAAAAAAAAAAAAAAAATAATAACAGAGATTTGCCCACTCCACATGTGAAATGGTGACAGACCTGTGAAGGACACAAGAGAGGAAAACCCATCATAATAATGTATAGATTTCAGATTTTATTCTGGGCTGTAGTAGAATTGTATGCTTATAATTACAGGTTGAGGGTATTTACACAGTTTGGGTTGGATTTGTGCTGTTGCATAATAAATGAATGGCTAGCTGTGCTCCAATTGGCTGAAACGATGTTGAACATAGTATAAAACCTATAATATCAGAAGACACTGTCAAGGAACCAAATGTGCCCTAGAGGTCTAGCAAAATACCTGGACAGTTATAGACCTGCCATTCAATGCACATATTCCTCCTCCCCCAAGCCCATTGTGCGGCTGTAATCTGTTTCAACACATAATCGAGACTGCAGCCACAAGGCAGGCCTTGAAATCTCC
Source organism: Acipenser oxyrinchus oxyrinchus (assembly GCA_030684275.1). Lineage (NCBI taxonomy): Eukaryota > Metazoa > Chordata > Actinopteri > Acipenseriformes > Acipenseridae > Acipenser > Acipenser oxyrinchus. The sequence goes on from CM060250.1 coordinate 59,063,991, forward strand.
AGATCTTTTGCTAGATCTCTTGGGGACCCAAGACTAACTTTGCACCAGTCCACACTGAAAAGAAAACTAGGTGCGAAATTAAGAAATCTGAAAAGAATTCAGTCCTTTGTGTGCTGTAGTCTGGTGTATTTAATAGGTTTACCACATAATGGCACATACAAACATACATGAGAGCAGGTACAAAAAATCTCACCACAGATTTTCATAAATGTATATAATAATAATAATAATAATAATAATAATAATAATAATAATAATAATAATAATACATACATACATACATACATACATAAAATCCAGTTTATTTTAAATTAACTTTATCTTACCAGTGGGGCCTTGGGCATCCTATCCGTCTGGATGTATCTTTACAGATTAAAAGACAATTACATGGACACCTCACATACTTCTTTCCAGTGGGAGGATTTTTGATTGGCTAAACAAGAAGCAATATTGGGTTATTTTCTTCACAGAATTCGATGTGCATTACAAGTGTGTTAAATACAAAGTTCAAATATTCAGAAAGCTCTTGAAGGACTGTGGTTCAATCCACTGTGAACGTTGTCAAACAGTGCATACAGCTGGTGCACTGCTGATAGTGACAGACTGTACAAAAGCTACCGAGTCCAGCAGTGAAGATTTGCTGGCAATTACTTTGAGGTTGCAATCTCTACAGTGGATAACAGCTCAAGACTTAAATTTAATTCAAAAAGAAGAACAACAGGCTACAAATAAAAACACAACTCTACCCTTAAGACAAAACAAAGCGTCCTACATAAAACCAGGCATGTGCACAATACTTGGCCAGAAAAAGCATTTTGGCAAGCGATTAATATCACCCTTAATATTCTTTGACTAATGGCCAGCAAAAGACTGTGTTCAAAATTTAATAGAGAATTTGACATTTAATAGAGAAAAGTGTAAGGTACTGTCCGCAGGCAATAAAAATATGCATTATAAATACCATATGGGAGACACTGAAATTGAAGAAGGAATCTATGAAAAAGACCTAGGAGTTTATGTTGACTCAGAAATGTCTTCATCTAGACAATGTGGGGAAGTTATAAAAAAGGCCAACAAAATGCTTGGATATATAGTGAAAAGTGTTGAATTTAAATCAAGGGATGTAATGTTAAAACTTTACAATGCATTAGTAAGACCTCATCTAGAATATTGTGTCCAGTTCTGGTCACCTCACTACAAAAAGGATATTGCTCTAGAAAGAGTTCAAAGAAGAGCGACCAGAATTATTCCGGGTTTGAAAGGCATGCCATATGTAGACAGGATAAAAGAATTGAATCTATTCAGTCTTGAACAAAGAAGACTACACGGTAATCTGATTCAAGCATTCAAAATTCTGAAAGGTATTGACAATATCGACCCAAGGGACTTTTTCGACCTGAAAAATAAACAAGGACCAGGGGTCACAAATGGAGATTAGATGAAGGGGCATTCAGAACAAAAAATAAGAGGCTCTTTTTTACACAGAGAATTGTGGGAGTCTGGAACCAAATCCCCAGTAATTTTGTTGAAGCTGACACCCTGGGGTCCTTCAAGAAGCTGCTTGATGAGATTCTGGGATCAATAAGCTACTAACAACCAAACGAGCAAGATGGGCCAAATGGCCTCCTCTTGTTTGTAAACTTTCTTATGTTCTTATGTTCTTAAAATAAACAAACATTAAGTGATTTTCCAGCTACTGGTACAGCCAATAAATCAATAATCAACATTATATATATAAAGGCAATGTGCACTCCCTTCTGAAGCCAGGGGAGCTGTATCTTTAGTGTGCAACCTGCTCTGTGGATAGGATGAGGGCTTCATTCATTCATCCATTTAACAACAGCAGACACATCCCCAGAACAATCGATAAAACATGTCTTTATTGCAGTCCACTAGTATACAAACTCTGGCCAATATGACTAATTAGTCCCTCAGCCTTTTTGAAAGGAAAGACTTTGGACAACCGCTTAGTAAAGTCTGGCCTCATCTGTGTTAGACTGAATGTTTTGTTTTTAAATAGAGAAAAAAGCCTTCTTTTTTGGCTAAAACTTAGTTTTGCTAGAAGAGAAAAAAGCAGCCATGATTGACCAAAAATAATCCCATTATGTCACCCAGACACAAGCACAGCAGCAAACACACATTCTGCCAGCACAGCACTCAATGGAGTGGCAATCCGTTGCTTGGGTTTATTTGGTTATTTTTGGGGGGTGCAACTATAGGTTTGAAGCAAAAGACAAACTGCTGTTAGTTGGATTAAAGAAACTTCATATTCCAAACAAAAAACAAAACACAAAAACAGAGCTATAGATGAGACAGCACTGTCTTACCGTAGCCTCGTTGCAAACAGTGCATTTAACCACATGCTGATGAAGCTTGCCATCCAGATTGATCAGGGATTGGCACACCCGGCAGTTTATTACTGGCACCCCACCAGCTTCAGGACTGGCAATAGCTGTGTAGGGAGGAGGCAGTTCTGCTGAAAATAAAAGCAAACACTCATTAAATTTGCGAAGCGAGATCACAGTGTTCAACAGGGAGGACAGTGGGCAGGAATTAGAACAGGATAGTATGTTGGGGGGTGGGGGGTGCTTTCTAATTAAATATCCCTCTGCTATGCATGAAGTTTCTGTCTGGGTACAGGATGAAATGCAAGGATACATTATTAAAAGGACAGACCTTTTGTGATTATATATATCAGAATGGCATTGGAAAGACATCACGACTTCACCTTTCTTTCAGAAGAAAAGTCAGTGCTGTGTGGCCATATAATGTGAATACCAACCATTGATATATATAGTGGGACTGCTGACTGCGTGACCCTTTAGTCACTGCTTATCCTCGTGCTGCCCCTGACACGCATTCACTGTGAGTCCTTGATCCTGAACCGAATTTAGTCTCCATAAGAAAACTTCATACTGTAACTTGAGCGGAAATCAAAATGGAAAAACGTAGCTGGTTTGCTGGCAGTCTCACCTTGCTCTCTAATCTCTAAAAGTCAGACCAGCAACAATAAAGACCTTCAATTCAAAACCCAACAACTGCTTACAAACAAAATAACCAAACTACACGGATACGCAAAGCCTGGTTGGCAAAAACCTTGTCCGCTAACACCAAGTTGCATTAGGTTACAAAAAAACACAAACTTATTAAGAATAATTAGGTCAATAAATATCCTAATCTACTTTGCATTTGGAGTATTCTGACTTTTGAGTCTTCTGTGAAATACACTGTGGAATGTAAGAATAACAGGATTCAAGAAGGCCATTCATAAAAGTGATTTGTAAGTAGTTATTGTACTGGTATATTAAGATGCAATATCCAAAAATTGGCCATGTTACAGTATATACAACAAGATAAAGCGGTAATGTAAAAGTGGGTAATGTAAACAAGACCTTTGGAAACAAAAATGTGGCTTCCTACAGGTATGCCCAGTTTCATGAAGATCTATCTTCATTTCCTATGGTTTCCCTCTACAGCAATGAGAAAAATAGCAAAAAATAATTTATGATTGTATTTATCCCAATATATCCACATATGTTAAAATGTTGTTTTGTGTGTTACTAGAGATGTCCAGAAAAAAACATTTGAACAGTGATGAAACAACTGGGACAGCTGTGGCAATACCTAGATTTCCCATAAAGTTTGGTCCAGTATAGGTAGTCACAATAGTTTTCCACCCCCTTTATTCTGATTTGAATGGAGTAACTACTGTGACTCTCAATAATGTATTATTATTATTATTATTATTATGATTATTATTATTATTATTATTATTATTATTATTATTATTATTATTGGCTTCAGCACATAAGAGGCTTTTTTAATATGAACTGCATAATCTTGTGAATATTTGTACTGAGCAAAGCACCCCACACACAAGACTGTAAAAGTAAATAATATATTTGAATAAAATAACAAAATAAAAATACACCTCTAATTGCACTTGGATTCTATAAGGATGTGATGTAAAAAGGCACACAGGTGTATGGCTTCGTAATACAATCCAACAATACAATGGAAAACCTTGCTGCCCAGCTTGTCAATCAAAAGCTATTCACCATATAACAACTGATCATTTTAACCTTTTCTAGCAGTAATCAAAATATGCAATTCTTCAATGTACCACAACTTTATCTTTCCACCCAATCTTAGTTTTTTTGCTTTTTTTTTTTTTTTTACTGGGCAGATCCCCCTATAAAAAATCAACAACAACCAAAAATGCTTCCTTGCACTGGCTATATTATAAGAAATAAAGATAGCCATATTAATCGCAATAAGCCATGTCGGGCTGAAATAACCAGTTTTGTTGTTTGTTGGTTTTAGAGTGTGGGGAGTCTGAACATAACTAAGGAAACTCATCCCAAATGTGGAACTGTGGTGCCCCTGCAATAAATCTGCAAATGTGAGTCTCTGGTGCATTTTTGTCCCATCTTATCAGCCAAGACTGTGGCTTGCAGCAGCAGATAACCCTGTGACACTAGCAGCCGAGTCATACTCAGATCCTTTCCTTTGTCTGCCATGCTCTGCTCACATCCTTCCAGAATGAAAAACATGTTTTGCAAATCTGCAAAGGCCAATTTAGAGAGGAATATGCAAGTCATCAAAACTGTCCTTTATTCAGCTAATAATATACTAAATGCATTGGAGACTGAAATTACAGATGAGGATTTTAAATATGATATATAAACAACAATAACCTTGAACAACCTTCATCACCCATGTCTTACTTTGTAGTGAATCATACCAGCTATCAAGTTTAAAAAATGAAAATACCTGTTTGCTACAACATGTGCTTCTTTCAAAACTGCACAAATGTTAGCGAATGTTAGGCTAGCTATCCCAGCACTTTCAAAGTTCAATCTTTAGTTATTAAGAAAAATCTCTTAACTAAAAAGATTGTTAGCCTGCAGTAGTGTGTTTTATTTTTATTTATACTATTTAAAAATGTACTTTGTAATAAGTTCCTGCAGCTAAAAATGTATGGACTGTACATGTGAAATACATACTGCATCTTCATAGCAGCGTTCCAGATAAGGTTTTGGGTCATTGAGTAATTTCCTCTCCAATTTAGACACAACAGTATGTGAGTAAAATGCAACATTACCTTGAAGTCATGAGTACTTTCAATAAATACTGTACATACTTTAATGCTAACCTATGGGGTTATGCATTAACTACAGCCTTACATTTTAACTGTAATGTTACTTTGAACAACAACTCCATTTACAAATATTCAACACATAGACACAGGGCTTTCCTTATTTTCCACCTGAAAATATACATTGTTGAAATTTTTTGGCAGGCATTTTTTCCTGCCTTAATAATATTAACAGTATTATAGTCTGGGAAATTGCTACTCTCGATGTAATTATCTAAAGCGTTCAGTGAGTCTCCTCCACTAGTATAAGCAGTTACAGTTTGTATAGTTTTTTCTGTAAATCTTCCTTTCTCAGTCTCTTATGCTCTCCCTTTCCAACTCGACAGACACGCTCCCTAAAAATGTAAAAAAAAAAAAACAACAACTCTCTCCAAACACAGAACATTGTATTTATTATATACATATGATAGGCACAACTGTAAAAGCGGTGGGGGTCAAGGTTGCCCCAAATGTTTCTACTAACTTGGCTTGTGTTTTTGATGCAAGTTCAATCCACTTTTATTGTGCCTAAAAAACACAAGCCAAGTTAGAAAAAACAACTGGGGCAACCTTGGCCCCCATCGGTTTTACAGTTGTGCTGTTGTTTATTTAGCAGACGCCTTTATCCAAGGCGACTTACAGAGACTAGGGTGTGTGAGCTATGCATCAGCTGCAGAGTCACTTACAACTAGGTCTCACCCGAAAGACGGAGCACAAGGAGGTTAAGTGACTTGCTCAGGGTCACACAATGAGTCAGTGGCTGAGGTGGGATTTGAACCGGGGACCTCCTGGTTACAAGCCCTTTTCTTTAACCACTGGACCACACGTTTTTAAAAAATGTGAAAGCAACAAACTGATATTTATGTAAACAGTGCATCACTTGTTTGAATCAGTTTTACATTTAATGTACATGTAAACTGTTGTGAACTGCTGAGTATTTATTTTCGTTTCATACAGTATTAAATGGCAGTGTTTATTTATATATGATAGTGAAAAATAAATAAATACCAAGATAGATAAAGAAAGAAATGCATGTCTGTGTTGATTTATGTATTCATTTATTTCAATATTTATTAATGTATATTTATTTAGGTTTTACTTTTACCAAATATATAGGTTATCCTTTAGCACAGCTAATTCTCACAAATTCCATGACCACAAATAGCGTTACTCTCATCAACCAGTGTATCGAGAGGAACCCTACTTCCTTGCGCCAGTAGGGACCACAATGTTACACTGACAGGAAACCACATTTTTTCAGAGACCATGTCAGCATAATGATGATGATGATGATGATGATGATGATGATGATGATGATGATGATGAAGATGAATAATGACCTGAAAAAATATCCCAAATATAACAGTCCAGAGAATTCTCAGCTGGCTGACTTTATCTTCCAAAATACTGCTTGTCTCAACTAATCATGTAGCAACACAACACACTTTCAAACTAAAGGTTATAGTTTCAAATCCCACGCATGCCAGACCTTTTTTATTTATATATATATATATATATATATATATATATATATATATATATATATATATATATATATATATATATACTACCGTCAAAAGTTTTAGAACACCTCCATTTTTTTCAGTTTTTATTGAAATTTACGCAGTTTAATGTCTCAATGTACTCTGAAATTAAAGCATAGAACAAATAAACAATTGGAGATAAAAAAGAAATCATGGAATCGTTTTGTTTAACAAAATTAAATCTAAATTTTTGACTCATCAAAGTAGCCACCTTTTGCAGATATAACAGCTGAACACACTTGTGGCATTCTTTCTACAATGGAAATCAAATATTGTTCGGAAAGTTCTTCCCAACACTGTTGCAGAAGTTCCCACAAATGTGTTGCACTTGTAGGTTGCTTTGCTTTCACCCTTCTGTCCAGTTCATCCCAAACCAGCTCGATGGGGTTTAAGTCTGAGACTGTGCTGGCCATTCCATGATTTGAAGCTCTACCGCCTTGTTCTTTTCTTCTAAGGTAGTTCTGACATAGCTTGGAGGTATGTTTTGGGTCACTATCTTGCTGTAGGATGAACCCCTGACCAACTAGGCGTATACCAGAGGGTATTGCATGGCGCTGCAAAATGCTGTGGTAGTCGTTTTGGTTCAGGGTGCCACTCACTCTGTGCAAGTCGCCGACTCTGGATCCAGCAAAAGTGCAAGTGTACCTAGAAGAATTGATGCTGTTTTGAAGGCAAAGGGTGGTCACACCAAATATGGATTTGATTTAGATTTTTCTTCTGTTCACTCACTTTGCATTTAGTTAATTGATAAATATAATCTATTAACATGTCTATTTTTGAAAGCATTCTTACTTTACAGCATTTTTTCACACCTGCCTAAAACTTTTGCACAGTACTGTAGTTCTGACATAACCTGGAGGTATGTTTTGGATCATTATCTTGCTGTAGGACTAACCCTGACCAACTAGGCATATACCAGAGGGTATTGCATGGCGCTGTAAAATGCTGTGGTAGCCGTTTTGGTTCAGAGTGCCACTCACTCTGTGCAAGTCGCCGACTCTGGATCCAGCAAAGAGCCCCAGACCATCACGCTTCCTCCTCCATGTTTGACAGTTGGTGTCACACACCGAGGAACCATCCTTTCGCCTACTCGACGGCGTGCATAAAACCCCTGCGTGATGAACCAAGATTTCAAATTTTGATTCATCGTCCATAAGACCTTCTTCCAGTCTTCAGTAGTCCACTGGCGGTGCTTCATGGCCCAGGCAAGCCTCTTTTTCTTATTTTGCCATCTTAGCAATGGCTTTCTACTGCCACTGACCTGTCAAACCTGCAGCTCGAAGTCTTCTTTTCACAGTTGAAACTGAGGCTTGCTTACTTCGACCAGTGTTAAGCTGTGCTTGAAGCTGTTGTCCTGTGAGCCGCCTATCACGCAAGCTGTTGACTCTCAGAAACTTGTCTTCTGATTCTGTTGTGGCTTTGGGTCTGCCAGACCTCTTCCTGTCAGAGTTTCCTCCAGTTTCCAAGTGCCTTTTGATGGTATAGGAAACTGTACTCACTGACACCTTGGCTTTCTTTGCAATTTCTCTAAAGGAAAGACCTACACTTTTAAGGGTTATAATGGTCTGTCTGTCTTCCTTTGTTAATTGCCTTTTTCTCGCCATTATGATAGCAATATACTACTTCCTGCAGTACAATACTGTCCAAATAATGCTTAAGAGGGTGTAGTAACACTGCTTTTATACAGACAGAGGGTTTCTAAGTAATCAACAAAAGTTGGGACACCTGTAGGAATTGTTAGCATCAACTTTCAAGGCTTAATTTACTTCCATTGCTGCAGAACAGCTGTAAGTTGTTAACCCATTACTTGTTCCCTGAAAAAGGCCTTTTTGTATAACTCTGAAATGTACATTATTTTTCAGTTTTTGGTAACCTAAACTTTTTTATAACCTCTGGCAGTTTACCGCTACCTTTGTTCAGGTTATTCACTGGACTTGAACTGCTTAAATTTCAATAAAAACTGGAAAAATGGGGGTGTTCCAAAACTTTTGACCGGTAGTGTGTATATATATATATATATATTATATATATATATATATATATATATATACAGTACTGTGCAAAAGTTTTAGGCAGGTGTGAAAAAATGCTGTAAAGTAAGAATGCTTTCAAAAATAGACATGTTAATAGATTATATTTATCAATTAACTAAATGCAAAGTGAGTGAACAGAAGAAAAATCTAAATCAAATCCATATTTGGTGTGACCACCCTTTGCCTTCAAAACAGCATCAAGCATCAATTCTTCTAGGTACACTTGCACACAGTTTTTGAAGGAACTCGGCAGGTAGGTTGGCCCAAACATCTTGGAGAACTAACCACAGTTCTTCTGTGGATTTAGGCAGCCTCAGTTGCTTCTCTCTCTTCATGTAATCCCAGACAGACTCGATGATGTTGAGATCAGGGCTCTGTGGGGGCCATACCGTCACTTCCAGGACTCCTTGTTCTTCTTTACGCTGAAGATAGTTCTTAATGACTTTCGCTGTATGTTTGGGGTCATTGTCATGCTGCAGAATAAATTTGGGGCCAATCAGATGCCTCCCTGATGGTATTGCATGATGGATAAGTATCTGCCTGTACTTCTCAGCATTGAGGAGACCATTAATTCTGACCAAATCCCCAACTCCATTTGCAGAAATGCAGCCCCAAACTTGCAAGGAACCTCCACCATGCTTCACTGTTGCCTGCAGGCACTCATTCGTGTACCGCTCTCCAGCCCTTCGGCGAACAAACTGCCTTCTGCTACAGCCAAATATTTCAAATTTTGACTCATCAGTCCAGAGCACCTGCTGCCATTTTTCTGCACCCCAGTTCCTGTGTTTTCGTGCATAGTTGAGTCGCTTGGCCTTGTTTCCACGCCGGAGGTATGGCTTTTTGGCCGCAAGTCTTCCATGAAGGCCACTTCTGACCAGACTTCTCCGGACAGTAGATGGGTGTACCAGGGTCCCACTGTTTTCTGCCAGTTCTGAGCTGATGGCACTGCTGGACATCTTCCGATTGCGAAGGGAAGTAAGCATAATGTGTCTTTCATCTGCTGCAGTAAGTTTCCTTGGCCGACCACTGCGTCTACGGTCCTCAGCGTTGCCCGTTTCTTTGTGCTTCTTCAAAAGAGCTTGGACAGCACATCTGGAAACCCCTGTCTGCCTTGAAATTTCTGCCTGGGAGAGACCTTGCTGATGCAGTATAACTACCTTGTGTCTTGTTGCTGTGCTCAGTCTTGCCATGGTGTATGACTTTTGACAGTAAACTGTCTTCAGCAACCTCACCTTGTTAGCTGAGTTTGGCTGTTCCTCACCCAATTTTATTCCTCCTACACAGTTGTTTCTGTTTCAGTTAATGATTGTGTTTCAACCTACATATTGAATTGATGATCATTAGCACCTGTTTGGTATAATTGTTTAATCATACACCTGACAATATGCCTACAAAATCCCTGACTTTGTGCAAGTGTACCTAGAAGAATTGATGCTGTTTTGAAGGCAAAGGGTTGTCACACCAAATATGGATTTGATTTAGATTTTTCTTCTGTTCACTCACTTTGCATTTAGTTAATTGATAAATATAATCTATTAACATGTCTATTTTTGAAAGCATTCTTACTTTACAGCATTTTTTCACACCTGCCTAAAACTTTTGCACAGTACTGTATATATATATATATATATATATATATATATATATATATATATATATATATATTTTTTTTTTTGCAGGCAAATGTTCCATTTTAAAATAGAAACAAATCATTTAATATAAATGATATAGACGTCACAATAAGTGCATTCCCAAGTATATTTCCATGTTGACAAAACAAGTTAACTGTCATTAAAATTCGGATGTCCTGTAATATACATATACATGGAAAAAAACTCCCTGGGGTCTTCAAAAAAATTTTTACAGTGGGAGAAAAAGGAGAAGGATATTTTTACCTTACTTTGGTGACTTATTTCTCTTACTGTATGACAGGTATTCACTTTTTTTCTACATTTCACCTAAGAGTGTTGGGAACTACAAATGAAAATTGAAATGTTGCTTTTGGCTGATTTACTTTTGTAGCGCCAATATCCTGAAAACATGTAAACTATTCGTGCTGTATAGAGAGTCTGCCAGTTCTCGCACTTCGCTGATCACTGATAACGTGGTGCGAGGAACTACCATTCCTCTCAATGTAAAGATAACATTACAGGAATGATAATTTCTCAATCTGTTTCAATAGTGAAATGCAGGGACCCCACTCAAGCCAAGGCAGATCAACATGACACACATTAAATGAAGTTTAGTGGTATTGGAGAATCATGAGAATAGTTACATGTGCTTGTTTTCAGAGAAACCAAGTTTAACAACTATGTAAGAAGAATGCCTGTACAGCTGTCAAGTGAAACCTGACTTAAGTCTTAACCCCTCCATTTGAACAGAAAGACTTGTGTTGATTAAACACAAATCCAGTGAGGGTATTAGCCAGGTTATTCTTAGACTCCTCAGTTCATTTTTGGAAGCTGTCAAGGGGTTTACTGTTTCACAGGATCACAGTATCAACATAAACAGCATACCCACTGGTCACATTAGGTTTCTTCTACCAGCACATTCAAAACATTAGGATAATAAGGTGGCCTGGCTTTGGATCAATGGTCCTGCAATTCACTGGTGCTAACAACAAGGTTTGAGAAGTGAGCACAAATGGGTGATTGAAGAATAATCCAGGCCTGGGAATAACTTTGAAGGTCAAAGGGATCATTTTTGTTATTATTCGCTTTACTCTGTAAAATACTATCACTACAGAAGATACAATGTATATTTTTAAGATTGTGGTTAGTATTCATTCTAAAATCTTGCATAAACCGGTTGTATTGTGTTTTCTTGTATGAATGTGTTTTTATGTTAGTTTCTATGAAAGCTTGTGGCTTTTAGTTTGTGAAAAACTCGAAAGGATCGATTCGAGAATAATCATTTGTAGAAAGGAAAAAAAAAAATTCAATACTTGATTTTGGCCAGTACTATTCTTTTACTGTAGTCTCATCCAGCATTTTCTCTCAGAACCGCATACTGCACTACATAAAAGCAGTATTCAATTTAATATAGTTAACATGTATTCCCATGGTACTGGTACTGGTATTTCTATACTATTTAATGTACATTGTGCTAAGACACATACATAAGCAGTACTTCATGGAGCTGTGTGAAGGTTGTGTGTTTTTATGTTTGGATGCAAATTCATGTACAGCTGTGCAGGGGTACTGCAGTAGTGTTTTTTTGAGACCCCCGTTTCCTTGTTGAGAATGGAGGCACCTGTAAGGCCAAAATAATGTAAAGACAGTATACCCTTCCTAGTATGATATTTCCTGTGCTTTCACTACATGAAACACTGATGTTGATTTGTTATTTTAGCAAAACAATGCTAATGCAACCACAGACTAACAACAGAATGATTTAAAAAAGCAAACATTCTTAATTACAGTTAACAAAAACATAATTGCTTATTTTAAGTAAATCTAAGATATCTAATATAACACCATTTTTATTTTTATTATTATTATTATTATTATTATTATTATTATTATTATTATTATTATTTATTTATTTATTTATTTGTATTAGCCCACTAGTAGCCGGGAGAAATACGTACGCAAATGTTTACACTACATTTAGCATTATTTATTATACCCAGTACCCGCTGTTCTCTAGTATAAAGAATCGAAATATCCCTTACCTTTTTATACCTTTTGACGAGCATAATGACTTACTGTTGAGCCAATTAATTAGAATAAAATAAAACTTGTTGTAGAACCCTACGCGTTCTGTACCCAAGTTGTTCTCGAGGTAATTGACTGACAACGTTAAGTAAATTTAAAATTAGGCCTCGGACAAATTCTTTCTGCCTCCACCTTTTTTTTAAAAAAAAATATCATATACCGGTGCTATTTTTTTAAGCCGGCAGAGTTGCTTTGCGGCAGATACCCTTGTCTGTATCGTGTTCATAAACAAACACAGCCACACACATACTGTATATCACACCCACATTAATTCAAACGTCTTTTTATGTCTTCTTACCTCTCGGGCTGTTGTCTTGTAAATACAGGGGTGCTGTTGGTGTGACATTCCCAGAGTTAGGTGCTGACAGTAAAAGGGATCGCTCATCCACACCATCATCAGCCATATCTGCAGCGGTACAACAACAACACAGCTCCAGCAGGCTTGGTCTCTGGAAACAGACCAATGACTCACGAATGCTCCAGAGAGGACAGCTTCTTGGGGGTGGAGCTAAAGGCGTGGACCGCAGCAACACCAGACGGGGTTCTGCCAGAGTTGCTTTAGTTGGTAAACTTGGTTTGACACTTGCAAAGTAGCGTACAAATTAAATGAATAGTTGAATAAACTAGAAGTATACAAAAGCATATTCAACAGTCAGAATAGTGAAATGTTTAAATTAAATAAACCCCTGTACAAAACAGAAAACTAATTAGAATCCTGTCCTAGGGTGGTGGCATATTACATGTATTGCAAAGTTTAGCAAATTCACTTGATTGAATATACAAGGGGGGACAGAATTTCTAAGCTTTTGCACCAGAACAGAGATTGAACCAATTGAATATACAAGGGGGGACAGAATTTCTAAGCTTTTGCACCAGAACAGAGATTGAACCAATTACGCGGATTGTGTGTGTGTGTGTGTGTGTGTGTGTGTGTGTGTGTGTGTGTGTGTGTGTGTGTTAAATATCCCTAAATTATATTAGTGTTTTACAATTTTTAAAAGCATTGACATGTTTTCTTTTATAGACTTTGCAGGCTTTTCACTGGAGAAAAAAATTAATACAAATTAAATGGTCTATATCAGACTCTCTTCCCATAGTTATACAGCTCTGACTGCATTTATAGCTGTCGTTGAGAGCTAATCATTGGCATGTAATAATGTGTGATAAAGTGGAGCTAGTTATTGGCACAGATACAACTGGGGACTGGGAGCCATCCAACTACTGTACCTTCAACTACTGTAACTATATAAATACGAACCTTATATTGAGGCTTTGTATTTTAAATACATCAAAATGTTTTGTTCTCTTGTCAGTCAGTAATAATAAGAGTAAATAACTTTGTTAAACACTGTTTCTGTTGATATTATCTGGAGGACTAACTTGTCGTAGTAAAAACGGACTGTAGCATACAGTATGGTTCATCAATTGTGAGGTATTTGCATGTTTATTAGTACTGCCCCTTTAATCAAGGCACCACCGTAGCATTGCAGTTGGGTAGTGATTCTCACCTCTAATAAACAGGAGACCAGCAGAGAACAGAGATTTTTGTCTCAACTATGACATAGATATTATTTCAAATGTGCAGTGCTATCCAGTGCAGCTATCACAAACTCCAAAACTTTTGATAGCCTTTGCTAATTGTTCTGTGTGAATGATCTGCAACAATACAAACAATAATACTCATAAATTAATACAAGGTTAAAACAAAAACATGGGCCGTTAGTGAACGGATCCACAGGAATTAAGTGGGCAACCACTGCATTATGATTCCTCTTGGGCAGCTTATGCACATTGGAATGTCCATTATACATGTACTGATTTGGTTATTATCAAACAAACAAACAAAAAAAAAAAAAAGCCTTGCGTGTTTTTACCCCTCTCGAAGTGTGAAACTAAAAAATCTCCAAAATCATAGAAAATCCGCGTTTTTCTGTGTTATTCCACAGCAAACCGATTCCTATGATCTCTGGTGATGACTGTATTAGTATCATGCTGTTTAAGTTTGTGTTTGTTTTAAAACAGTTAGGTTGGAGCAGTATGTTTAACATGCATTTTGTTACTGCAAATGTCAGTTGGTGACATTTTTTGTATTATAGTTTACACTTCCTGCTCTACTTGGTTGTGGTTGTTGTTCTTTGCAAAGTATATTTATAATTGTTTCAAGTATGTTGATTAAGCACACTATACTTTATGACTTTTTTTCAACTTTTATTCCTACACGTCCCTGTGTGGTTAAAATAATTCTATAGATGCGGAGACAGTAGCTAACGTGTATTATTAAATTCCCCTTACTGTGCAGCACAGCTCTTCAATTAAATAAAGATAGACAAGTGTAAACGCAACCTGAAAATGGTAAAAATCCCTGCTCCCACCCGGACCTATGCCGGTATCGAAACCAAATCGTGCATCACCGTATGATAGTGTCTTTTTGCTAACTGCGCATGCACAGAACTTTGAAAACATGCGCACAGAGGAAGATCAGGGGAGGCAGTATTGTACAGTGTTTCTTGGGAAATGGATTGATCTTTAGATCTGTGTTGCTTTTGCATTTTTTTTAAATGTACATAGTTGGAAGGGTATTTTCCTTTTAAAAATAAATAAATAAAAACTGACTACCTTTAATTTTGTCCGAGAGACCTTTTCCCTGTGTATGAGTTAAACACACCTTACAGTTACATTAGGGCTTATGGTTTTTGTGTTTTCGTCCGACTTTTCGCCTCTCTACGAATTAATTTCACAATTAACACATTTCTCAGTTTTAATTCAGGAACCAAAACACATTACAAAGTGTTCAGTCATTTTAAAAGGAAATTCAGAAAACCAGACTCCATAGTATTATTCAGTGCTAACTAGCAGTTTGAAGCCTATTCATATTACATTTTGAAATGAAAACACCAGATTTTGAAGCGTTTTGATCGTTAAGACTAAATCAAAGTAGCTGTTTTAGAGGTATAAAACTAATTTAGCTTCATAAAGGTAGGTTTATGGTGCATCTCTCGACTTACGGCGTCAGTATTACACGGAGGCAGAATCGGTTACGACACCAGTTTAAGTCTAAGTTGTAAATGTAAATGAGGCTTAGAAGTGTAATAATTTTATGCGATACAAAACCACGTCATCCTGACTAGTTTTCATGTACTTTTAACCATGCATTTAAATATATAATGCATAAAAGTGGCAACATTGTTTTTTTTTTGTTTGTTATCAATTTAAGTCCAAAGAGCAGGTTAATTTACTCTGCATTTAAGTATTCCTTAAATCCCCTATTAATTCATATTAAGTGCCAAACTACAATCACAGATCTTCTAGTTGTTAGCTCTATGAATACAAAATATGTCCTGCGTCTTGTAAGCATGGTATTAAAGGTCACGTACACTGATTCATATCCATCTAATAACAAAGGGCAATAGTGTATAGTTCAAGAGTACAGTACAAGCAAAAAACAGTATTGTTATTTTGATATTGCTAGTTTTGTATGGAAATATGTAACGTTGTTGGTTAGTTCTGGCAAAACAAAACATATAGTATAAAAATATATAAAAGCAGCCAATACTATAGCAGCTGCGATCTTTTTTTCTATGTGTAGACTACATTTCCCAAAAGCACTGGCGGTCCGCTGACTAAACTGCCCCACGTGATGACAACGATATATCAAATCTTGTCGCGAGGAGAGGTCAAAGGGAAAACGGTACAGTAAACAGCATCTTGCTGCTGTTGTGTTAGTGGTTCTTCTAATGAACAATAAAGCAAAGGGCGGTAATGGAAGAGAAAGAAACAGACGAGGAGCTCATTAAGCGACATCGCAAGGAGAAGAAAGATCTACAAGGTGAGGTGTATATAGTGTACAACAAGCAAATCAGCAAAACAGGGAACTGGACGCTTATTGTGTGTATCGGGCTGCAATGCAACTGCAGTATTCATTTAAGCCTTTGGGAAAGGTACATTGACAAATACAAAATGCTACTACCAATTATGAGGCTTCTTATAAAGTGCATCGTTAAAAATACAAAAGTAAAAATGGGCGATAAAAATGCAATGCTGACATTTTTTTGTACATTGATTCATTGAGTGTGTTTTTAATACGAAAACACTGCATTCAAACGTATTTAATGTATATGTGTTTATTGATTTAACATATGGGTTACTGTGCTGCTGCCGACAGACTATTCCCCTGAATAAGATTGTGCTTTTCAAAATGCATAGCTAGACGGTAAATGCATTATCCATATGCTACAGTCGTTTTAATACTTGGAATGAACATCAAAAGAAAGCTGTTTCACTAAGCAGGGTTTATCACCACTGGCAAGTCAAATATTTAAATTATTTACAGATCAGCATTTATAGTTGAGACTATAGTATGCTAAAATACATTTCTAGTTGGCTTATTAAAATGTACCATGCTTGCAGCTAAGATCCAGTGTATGAAAAATGCGATTCCCAAGAATGACAAGAAGAGACGAAAACAGCTTGTTGAAGACATTGCAAAGCTGGAGGCTGAGCTGGACCAAAAGCAGGAAGAAGAACTGAAACAGTGGAGGAATAATGTGGAAGGAGGGGAGAAGGTAGGCTATTAAAATGATGTACTGTAAGAAACGTGGTCATTGAAGGCACTGAAAAAAACATTTGTCCAAGTGCTTGTACATGACTTTGACTCAGTTTTACCTAGTGCTGGGACGAACACGGGCTTTCCATGTTAAGATATTAGCTCATAATGTAAATATTCGTTCGTTTTCAAAAAGTAATAAAATACATTATTGCTCAGAACGCAGTCAGAGACAGAATAGCAGCAGGGACAAGGGGGCGTGGCCCCTGTGTGTGTGCGCCTTTATTTTACAGCAAGACGTTACAATATGTAACGTTAAAGTAGAAAAATATCCCAGGAGTAAATACATTGTGTAAGACTTACTTTACCCCACTGAATTAACTACAAAACAAAAGACAACAAATAGCAGTTCAAGTTAAACGTTGTTTTGTTTATTCCCGAAATAAATAGGACACAAAGTTAAAATCGCATTTTCTTTTCAACTTTTTTTTCATTCCTTGCCATTGCCATTTCTTCACAGTAAACAGTGGCCATAGACACGTTTTCATAAAGTACAGTAATAACATTAGGTTTACTTGTGCTTTTTTGTAGATGAACAAGCAATCGAAAACTGCAATTTATCTTTAAACTCTCGTTTATTAGGTTACACGTAACAGAACGTCGCAACAAAAAAAAAAATATATACAATCTTTATAAAAATTACTACACAACTTTTCCATCAAGTTGGGCACTGTTTAAGCATGGTATTTCAGAGTGATGTTTGCCTTTTTCCTGTCCCATGAGATTCTGACTCGCTGTAAAGCTGTCTAAAACTTTGAAATAGAGGCTCAAGAGCTGCTGTGTTGATCCTGTTTTTTTTTTTTGTTTTTTTTAAATAATAATCTCACATATCACACAGAGCTCTTTTTCATTTGCTGTTTTTTGAAACTGTCAAGGAATTTCAGGTGAGGCAGTAAATAAGTGCAAGGTATTTTTGTCATTTCTAATGAATGCCAACATCTAATTTTTGTATCTGAATACATATCAAAAAATATTCATTCGAATATATGGATATTTGTCCCAGCACTAGTTTTATGTCAGAAGGAGCTTGGGCACTTACTATAGGGATTTGCATAGGTTTAAAAATATCGCTGGTCTCCATAACACCGTGAATGGGTGCAAATTAAGTGTTTTAATTTGCATATAAGCCAAGCTTCCTAGAGAATAATATAATGGTACAGATACAGTAAGCTAAACCATTGTGTGATGGATTGGCATGCAGAGCAGCCTTTTGTCTTGCATTTCAGCATAATGAAGGCCGATTTGATTCATTTTATGTCTCAGTCTTCTCTGTAGTAAAATTTATACACACATACAGGTACAGGGGGGAAACACCAGTGCAAATCCTTTTGTCTTTTTCTTTAGGTTGAGTCAGCTGCAAATGGAATTGGAAATTTGGTTCTAAAGAGTGAAGAACAAGATGATATCAAGGATTCCCAAGTGTCCAAAGCACAGAAAAGAAGGGTACACAGAACTGTCTTTTTTTTGTTTGTTTTTTTTGTTAGCAGTACAGTACAGATTGTGTTTTTTGCCAAGGCCCTCTTGTGGATGCCTAGGGACTTCCCAATGAGAGTTTATGTTCACACTTTCACTTATAACCCGATCACTGTAGCAACTGGAAGAGTTGCAAACTCACAAAATGGCTACAGACTACAGAACTAACTATTTTATGTATTTTTGTTGTATTCATATTCATGCTATGTGGTTCAATTTTTATTTTGATTCATCCCTGATAATGTCTTAATCAAATAAAAATAAAATTGATCCACATAGCGATGTTAATTGAATTATTTTTTTATTTTTCTAAAGTTACAAGTCAATTGAAGTTGGCCCAATTTTCGGGGGAAAGTCTCTTGTAATTCTGATGGGCAAGTTGGAAGCACTCTTCTATGATGCATAACCTTTTGTAATTTGAAGAGTTGTTCACATTTACACAGTTTTTAACATGTCTGAATTTGATCAATGTTGACTTCAGGTTTATAGCCTTGAACATGTATCTTTCAAACTCTTCAGGATAAGAAGGCTGCTTTGGAAAAGGAGAGGGAGAGCAGAATAGCTGAAGCTGAAATCGAGAACTTATCAGGGTCACGGCACCTTGAGAGCCTGAAGCTGTCCCAGATGCTGGCTGACAGACAGTTGCAGATCAAGCAGATCCCTTCAGATGGCCATTGCATGTACAGAGCCGTTGAGGACCAGCTGACGGACAGAGACTGCTCCCTCAGTCTATCAGAGCTTCGAGCCCAGGCATCTGAATACATGAGGAGCCATGCTGATGATTTCCTGCCATTCTTAACAAATCTCAGCACTGGGGATATGTACACACCAGGTAGGTTAGCAGGAACATCCTATGGGGATCTACTGATGTTTTTTGACTGGTAACTTGTCAACGAAAGTACAAGCAAAGACTGGGCCAGTAGATATCTTCAACTATACTTGTCATTCATTAAGTGTCATTGTAAAATAATTAACCTACCCAGTGCTCCAGTTAAGGTTTTGGGTCTATGAGTAATTTACGTTGAAGTCATGGGTACTTTCAATAAATACTGCACATTCTTTTATGCTATTGTATGGGGTTTACATTAATTACAAACTTACATTAACTGTAATTTTACGTGGAATTACTGTACAAAAATGTGGCTTGCAATAAAAACTAAAACAACAATTATTCTTAATTGCTTTATTAAACACAAACAATATGGCTTTGAAGCAAATAAACACAGAAACATAACTTTTTATTTTTTATTCCAACATTGCAGATTGAATAATCTTAAAAAAAGGCCTGCATGCACATACTATATATATATATATATATATATATATATATATATATATATATATATATATATATATATATTGTTCCTGGTGTATCCTCTGTGTATTCCAATGCTACAAAACAGTCTGAAGGAAACTTTTTTTTTTTTTAATTGCTTACAAATTAAAAGCTTATATGTTAAAGTTGTGAATAGGGCCCATTAATACAAAATGTAAGCCGTTCAAAAACGTAACCATTTTGAAATGAAGTTGATAATGGAAGAACTGGAGAGAACTGGCATTGAAATTGCCATGATGAAATGGCATGTTACACACAAATAGCACGGCCTTGATGCATTTGTTTTTTTCTTTGAACAGATGAATTTGAAAAATACTGCTCTGATGTAGCTGAAACAGCAGCATGGGGAGGACAGCTTGAGGTAAAGGTATTATGTTCTTTATGCACTTTGGTGAACAGTTATAACCAACACAATAATTCCATACATCTGAGCTGTTGTGCACTATACAACATCAAATATACACATTTGAAAGAAAAACATGTTTTGCAAACCTGTATTTTCATTAATTTAATGATATTAAACCATGGTGGTAGGCAGAACCACCATTGTTTAAATCAACCGAATTGACCCTACCATGTTTTAAAATGAAAATACACAAGAATGAGAATTTGCTTCCTTCTTATAATTCGTTTTGATAGTGCTATCATATAATTTGTTGTTCTTATTTTTGCAGTTGCGGGCTCTGACACACGTTCTTAAGATGCCAATAGAAGTTATCCAGGCTGAGTCTCCTACAATAGTTATAGGTGAAGAGTATGGGAACACACCAGTTAGACTAATGTAAGTAATCATTCAGGACTCTCTAAAGGTTGTCCTTGAACAACTTGAATAATTTACAGTAGCTCTACAGTAGGGTAGGGATGTGCTTTTGGTAAATTTTTCTGAATGTTTAAACTTTGCAATGTCAGCATTTAAACCATATCTACACACACACACACACACTTTTATATTACATTCTGACACTGACAGGACTGGTTAGTATTTTCTAAGCAAATAAACCCTAAATAAGCAAATAACGTTTTAACACCGCCAAGACTTCACTACAAAGTAAATAAATAAATAAATAAAAACACTGTGGAAGGGTGGTGGATAATTCACTGACACACACTGGAGACAGAAGTTTTATTTGCAAACACCACACTGGTGCCCAGTTTTATTATTTTAGATGTTTTTCTTATTGCCCGCAGAGGGCGCTGTTGTCCGTGGCCTGAGTACCGGCAACGGCACACAGGTCCACAGGAATACCAATACTGGTAAAACAGTGAAAAACTGGCGCACTCACAGGTGCTCAAAATAATAATGAAAACAAAAGGTGAAATGAAAAGGGAAAATAAAACACAGTAATAAAATTACAAAATAAAGGTGCTGCTTACGCAGTGCCCCCACTGCCGCTAAGCCGGTCAGCTCGGGATCTCCGTCCTACGCTGATATGCACTATACACTGGGGTGGCCAAGGTTCCCCTATCACTACACACGTCCCCTTGGGTACGTAACAAGAGATTTTATTAAAATGGTTTATTTATTGCTGGCTGTTTTCCTCAGCCGTGCTTGCTTGTTTTGGTCGCTCGCTCCAACCACTGGCCTTCTCATCCAGCATCTCTGTGTGTTTCCCAATTACGGCCCCCCGGATGCACAACCAAGCGCAGTTCTTATGGGCCGAGCAACCCCCCAATATTTTGGAATTTTAAAGAGCACTGTGACTGACATTAAAAAGTCTACCTCAGAGATTTAAAAGTTTACGGTCTTTGATAGTAGTGGTGGGATTTTTTACATCTATTGTTGTTCGAGACGAGTACTTGAGCATTACAATTTCTGAGTACTCGAATCAAACGCTACTCTCCTCTACATACTGTACTAGTGTACATAAACCTCCCAAGCATTGCCACAAATCCTATTTTAAATGCCAAATTAACACACAATCAAGAAATATATTAAGTAATTAATATAATGTTTGCCGCCTTGTGCAGTTAATTGTATATGGTCAAGTATTACTAAGTAATGTAAAGTATTCAAATTCACGTATCCACACAACTTTACATTAAATTGTAAAAAGAGATGCCTGGCCTACCAGTTTGAACTGTGTCTCAGGAGTCCTTTACTTTAGTGCAATAGTTCCAACATACAAATGAAAACTGTATTAAACATGAACGGCCGTTCGGTCCAAAAGCTTACAGAACAATTTCACGTGAAAAAAGCCTTCCACCTATGGGAAGATTGGGGAATGGGGCCCACGAGTCTGTGGTAATTGCAACCTTTTTCCCTTTGAAAGTTTTGTATGAATAGCTGCAACATGATTGTCTTTAAGTTTTTCCAGCCTCGCTGGTGTTGTTTCATTAGTCGGCACAATCTTACAATCTTACATCGATTTCAAAACTGCTGCATTCATGATTCACACGTACTGTCCTCAGGGGTTAATGTGATCATGCCCAATGTTCGGCCAAATCTATAGCAAATGTTGTTATGGATGTTTGCTTTGTATTGCTGTAGGGACCCTGAATAAATCACAGTATGTAGATGTAACAGCAAAGTTTATTGTACAGAATTGTGGAGAGAAGACTATAGGCCGTCTGCAGTTAGTTCTCTGACAAATAACCAAAGTTACAACTTTATATACCAGCACACAGACAAGATAATGATGAAAGGAGTAAACCTGTTTGATGTACGTTAAGCAGACATGTACTCGTTTCTCAAAGGAACCATAAATGACAAACGGTAGTGGGGAAAGGAGTGGTCATTGTCTTTGTTACTGTTACTGCTCTGGGGGAAGATCATTGTCTCTGTTTTATTGAGGCACCCAACTGTTACAAACAGTTGGGGAAAGATCGTTGTCTCTTACAACTAGCCAAACGCTGACTCACCTAACCTATTTCCACTGTACATAATACACACATATAATTTAGCCTAATTCCACTGTGTATTATTAGAGCAGGGGTGCACAACATCCAACCCGCGGGCCAGCCACGGCCCGCTGACTGCTTTAATACGGCCCGTAGGACATATATATTATCAATGAAAACGCCCGCGCCTTTAACACTAGTAGCCCCGGCGGTCAATTTGGCTGTTTTGGTTCTAAAATGTCATTTTCTCCAGTTGTGTAACACAAATGGAACTGTGCATTTGTGTACCTTTCTGTCCGTATGTATTAAATATTCTCACAAAGCATGAAATGCGGGAGTGCAGAAATAAAGGAGATATATTACATTATACCTTGAAGCCCCAGGAGCAGTCACATTGACGGCCACACAGAAAACAATTGTATTTTGATAATACTGAACGGTATTCTACTTTACTATTTTTATTTACCAGTCCGCAATGTGTTTAGCTGTAATCAGATTAGTCTGTACTCTCTGCCTGAGTGAATGACTGACAGTCTATTGTTTTCAATCAGCCTTCTGAAGGCTGGCGCCTGCTTGCCAGCTGCGCTGCTTTGGTCAGTCAATTAGCATCTGGACTAGTGAAAATAAATACCAGAGACTGGAGTTTTACAACGCAACAAAATATGGAATTGATGTTTTGGATCAGATGACATGTGAAACCTGGTTCCCGAAGGTGGTCTGTTCAGATGTTTTACAATCTATTGGACGTAGCAGCCATCAACTCCTGGGTACTTTACACAGAATGCACGGAGAAGAATTTACCAAGGAGAGAATATATTTTACAGCATTTGGAACAGAGGGATACTGCCAAGTGTGTACCCACAGCTGAAGCTGGCAACCCCACTGAGAGCCGCAAGAGATACCAATGCCAATGCAAGTACAATAAAAATAAAACTTCGAACAGCTGTGCCCTGTGCAGAAAGGCGGTGCGGAGAAGCGCATTATCTGTGTTGATTGTGAACAGCCTTAGGTAAAGGAATACCATTTTCTTGAAAAAAAGAAAAATAGATTAGACTTTTTTTATAACATCTTGTGCTCTTCGCTTCTGTATTTACATTTTCTTGTTTTGATTTGTAAAATAAATGTTATATATATATATATATATATATATATATATATATATATATATATATATATATATATATATATATATAGTACTGTAAAAAGTTTTAGGCAGGTGTGAAAAAATGCTGTAAAGTAAGAATGCTTTCAAAAATAGACATGTTAATAGTTTATATTTATCAATTAACAAAATGCAAAGTGAGTGAACAGAAGAAAAATCTACATCAAATCAATATTTGGTGTGACCACCCTTTGCCTTCAAAACAGCATCAATTCTTCTAGGTACATTTGCACACAGTTTTTGAAGGAATTCGGCAGGTAGGTTGGCCCAAACATCTTGGAGAACTAACCACAGTTCTTCTGTGGATTTAGGCAGCCTCAGTTGCTTCTCTCTCTTCATGTAATCCCAGACAGACTCGATGATGTTGAGATCAGGGCTCTGTGGGGCCATACCATCACTTCCAGGACTCCTTGTTCTTCTTTACGCTGAAGATAGTTCTTAATGACTTTCACTGTATGTTTGGGGTCGTTGTCATGCTGCAGAATAAATTTGGGGCCAATCAGATGCCTCCCTGATGGTATTGCATGATGGATAAGTATCTGCCTGTACTTCTCAGCATTGAGGAGACCATTAATTCTGACCAAATCCCCAACTCCATTTGCAGAAATGCAGCCCCAAACTTGCAAGGAACCTCCACCATGCTTCACTGTTGCATGCAGACACTCATTCGTGTATGCTCTCCAGCCCTTCGGCGAACAAACTGCCTTCTGCTACAGCCAAATATTTCAAATTTTGACTCATCAGTCCAGAGCACCTGCTGCCATTTTTCTGAACCCCAGTTCCTGTGTTTTCGTGCATAGTTGAGTCGCTTGGCCTTGTTTCCACGTCGGAGGTATGGCTTTTTGGCCGCAAGTCTTCCATGAAGGCCACTTCTGACCAGACTTCTCCGGACAGTAGATGGGTGTACCAGGGTCCCACTGTTTTCTGCCAGTTCTGAGCTGATGACACTGCTGGACATCTTCCGATTGCGAAGGGAAGTAAGCATGATGTGTCTTTCATCTGCTGCAGTAAGTTTCCTTGGCCGACCACTGCGTCTAGGTCCTCAACGTTGCCCGTTTCTTTGTGCTTCTTCAAAAGGGTTTGGACAGCACATCTGGAAACCCCTGTCTGCCTTGAAATTTCTGCCTGGGAGAGACCTTGGTGATGCAGTATAACTACCTTGTGTCTTGTTGCTGTGCTCAGTCTTGCCATGGTGTATGACTTTTGACAGTAAACTGTCTTCAGCAACCTCACCTTGTTAGCTGAGTTTGGCTGTTCCTCACCCAGTTTTATTCCTCCTACACAGCTGTTTCTGTTTCAGTTAATGATTGTGTTTCAACCTACATATTTAATTGATGATCAGTAGCACCTGTTTGGTATAATTGTTTAATCATACACCTGACTATATGCCTACAAAATCCCTGACTTTGTGCAAGTGTACCTAGAAGAATTGATGCTGTTTTGAAGGCAAAGGGTGGTCACACCAAATATGGATTTGATTTAGATTTTTCTTCTGTTCACTCACTTTGCATTTAGTTAATTGATAAATATAATCTATTAACATGTCTATTTTTGAAAGCATTCTTACTTTACAGCATTTTTTCACACCTGCCTAAAACTTTTGCACAGTACTGTATATATATTTAAAAAAAAAAAAAAAAAATCTCAGAAGTTCGACGTCAGCCACTGCTCACTGGAAACAAGTAGCGTTCGAAAGAGAGAACCCACACGTTACTCACACCCAGTGAGTGTGAGTGGTAGACGCCTCAAAATGTCTTGTATCATGTTAGCCAATATAATTACAGTATAACTTGACAGACAGAGGTGATTAAAGTTTAGAAGTGCTTGAAACATACACAAGCCCAGCCCATTTAGGTGGGATTCTGTCATGTTAGCCAATAGTAATACAGTACAGTAGACCCTGGAAAGCATGACGTAAGGTTCGGAAACAGGCGCCAGCTAAATGCTAAACAGAAGACAGCGATTCACGTTTATGGTTGTTGCTCTGCGATTATTTTCGAGGTAAAATATTTTTATTCTTTCACAAAATTATGGTAGGCTGCCTTCATAGTGTCTGAAAACATGTCTCTTTCAAAGCCTTGTACAAGTAAAAAAAGAAAAATTGATCTGAACCAGAAAATTTAACCCAGAGCGGACAGAAAAATATTTTTTTGCTGAATCCAAACCCGGTGTCCATACGCCTCATTTTGCCTTGAATGCGTCACAGTTGCCAAAGAATACAATATACGGCGCCATTGAGACAAAACATCCCAAATACAAAGAATTGCTGGGAGAAGCACAAACAAAAAAATTGGAGTCTCTCAAAATACAGCTACTGGGGCAGCAAGGTATTTTTGAGTGGAAAAAGAAGGAATCTGAAGCTGCTACAATAGCAAGTTTCAACATCGCGCAGTGAATTGCAAAATCATCACGTCCCTTTACAGATGGGGAATTTGTAAAAGACTGCCTGATGCAAATATGTGCTGCTGTTTGCAAAGAAAATAAAGATTCCTTTAAAAACGTTCTTTCCAGATTGACTATGCGTAGACACATAGCAGACATGTCTGGAAATAGCTATGATCAGCTAAAAAGCAATTGCAAAAATGTTGTGCATTTCTCAGCTGCTCTGGACTAAAGCAACAATGCCACTGATACAGGCCAACTTTTAATTTTCGTTCATGGAGTGACAGAAACATTTGAAGTACACCAGGAGCTGGCATATCTAGTTCTTCTGCATGGCAGAACCACTAGATCTGACATCTTTAATGCTTTTAAGAAAGCTGTTGAAGATTTAACTTTGCAGTGGGATAAATTGGGGGTGACAACCGACAGTCCTCCGGCTATGGTTGGCAAGACTAACGGTTTTATAAAAAAGCACAACGGGGAACGAGCTGCGCTGCTGAAGCAGTATCACTGTAAAGTACACCAGGAGGCCTGAAGTTTAAAGAAATTATGGACTTTGTTGTATCCACAGTTTAACTTCATTCGTTCGCGATCTTTGAATTACCATGAATTTCACTCTTTTTTGGAGAATATCAGCGACACTTACAGTGACCTGATTTATCACATTGAAGTGAGATGGCTTAGCTGGGGCAACGTCCTAAAGAGGTTCTTTTCACTGCGAAAAGAAATAAAACATGTTCTGCAAGAGAAGGGAAGAGACACTGTCATGGAAGAAAGCGACTGGATTGCTGATCTGGCTTTTTTGACTGATATCACAGGACATTTAAATGATTTAAACCTAAAGTTACAAGGATGTCAGCATCTCATTTGTGATTTGTTTGAGGCAGTGTGTGCGTTTGAAATGAAATTAAAGCTGTTCACAAACCAGCTCAAGAAAGGGCAGCTGACACACTTTAAAACATGTCAACAAGCCTTTCCACGTGAAGAGACATACAACTGGAAACACCATGCAAGTGTCCTGAAAGAACTACATTGGGTGTTTGCCAGCAGATTTGAGCAATTCAGGAGCGAGCAAGCCTCTTTTAAACTCTTCATGGATCCCTTCTCTGTTGATGCAGAAAGTGTACCTGATGATCTCCAGCTTGAAGTTATTGAACTGCAGTGTTCCACTGCACTGAAGAGCAAACACAGGGACCTGACTCTCCTAGAATTCTACCCATCACTGGACCACAATCAGTTTCCTAATCTTAGCAGAGAAGCTTTGAAATTGCTATATTTGTTTGGAAGCACTGATATCTGTGAACAGGTGTTTTCCCTTATGAAGCTAAACAAGTCACACCTCAGAACAAGGCTGACAGATGATAACCTGCATGCAGTGCTTAGAGTAGCCACCACTTCACTGGAGCCCAATATCCCTGAGCTGGTAACTGAGAAGAACTGCAACATCTCCCACTGATTAATTGGACTGCACCCCAGAGTGAATGTAAGTACTAAAAACTTAGGTTCATTGTGAAAAATTACCACAGCTTAAAACTGGTGTTAAATAATTATATCTAATATATATATATATATATATATATATATATATATATATATATATATATATTGTAAAAGATCACGCCGCTCACGGGTTCGTGCCCCTTTAAAAATTACGACCCAGAACACAGAAATGGATTTTTCTGCGCTGACGCGCTATTTTTAATTAAACACAAAATAAAAACAGAAACAAAATAAACACCTAGCTCCGCTTTAGGAGCGCTGACTAAACAGGGTATTTCCCTCACTAACTTACAGGATGGCTAAGCCGTTTACCTGGCACCACAAAACACAAATCACACACGCTAACACAGCACTTACTTTTTCAGACTACTCGGAAGCAGAGCACCTCATCTGCCTCCTTCTACTCAGCAGCCCTGATCAGCTTAACTGATCCTCTTTTATACACTGCCCTGGTCCCAATTACTAAATTACTGCCCAGGTGCAGGGGATAACTAAATAATAAAACAGTTAAATTAGACACTAAAACAATTAACAAAACTAATTAACAGAAAAGCAAAACAATTAAATAAACAAAAGGTGCATTTTTTTTTCATTTCTCTTCAGGGAGGTTTTAACCCCCTCCCTGCTGTCTCACACATCCCGCTGCTGTTACAATATATATATATATACACTACCGGTCAAAAGTTTTAGAACACCCCCATTTTTCCAGTTTTTATTGAAATTTAAGCAAGTCCAGTGAATAACCTGAAATGGTACAAAGGTAAGCGGTAAACTGCCAGAGGTTAAAAAAAAAGTTTAGATTACCAAAAACTGAAAAATAATGTACATTTCAGAGTTATACAAAAAGGCCTTTTTCAGGGAACAAGTAATGGGTTAACAACTTACAGCTGTTCTGCAGCAATGGAAGTAAATTAAGCCTTGAAAGTTGATGCTAACAATTCCTACAGGTGTCCCAACTTTTGTTGATTACTTACAAACCCTCTGTCTGTATAAAAGCAGTGTTGGAACAGACTGTGTTACTACACCCTCTTAAGCATTATTTGGACAGTATTGTACTGCAGGAAGTAGTATATTGCTATCATAATGGCGAGAAAAAGGCAATTAACAAAGGAAGACAGACAGACCATTATAACCCTTAAAAGTGTAGGTCTTTCCTTTAGAGAAATTGCAAAGAAAGCCAAGGTGTCAGTGAGTACAGTTTCCTACACCATCAAAAGGCACTTGGAAACTGGAGGAAACTCTGACAGGAAGAGGTCTGGCAGACCCAAAGCCACAACAGAATCAGAAGACAAGTTTCTGAGAGTCAACAGCTTGCGTGATAGGCGGCTCACAGGACAACAGCTTCAAGCACAGCTTAACACTGGTCGAAGTAAGCAAGTCTCAGTTTCAACTGTGAAGAGAAGACTTCGAGCTGCAGGTTTGACAGGTCGAGTGGCAGTAAGAAAGCCATTGCTAAGATGGCAAAATAAGAAACAGAGGCTTGCCTGGGCCATGAAGCACCACCAGTGGACTACTGAAGACTAAAAGAAGGTCTTATGGACCGATGAATCAAAATTTGAAATCTTCGGTTCATCACGCAGGGTTTTTGTACGCCGTCGAGTAGGTGAAAGGATGGTTCCTCGGTGTGTGACACCAACTGTCAAACATGGAGGAGGAAGCGTGATGGTCTGGGGCTCTTTTGCTGGATCCAGAGTCGGCGACTTGCACAGAGTGAGTGGCACCCTGAACCAAAACGGCTACCACAGCATTTTGCAGCGGCATGCAATACCCTCTGGTATACGCCTAGTTGGTCAGGGGTTCATCCTACAGCAAGATAATGACCCAAAACATACCTCCAGGCTATGTCAGAACTACTTTAGAAGAAAAGAACAAGACGGTAGGCTTCAAATCATGGAATGGCCAGCACAGTCTCCAGACTTAAACCCCATCGAGCTGGTTTGGGATGAACTGGACAGAAGGGTGAAAGCAAAGCAACCTACAAGTGCAACACATTTGTGGGAACTTCTGCAACAGTGTTGGGAAGAACTTTCCGAACAATATTTGATTTCCATTGTAGAAAGAATGCCACGAGTGTGTTCGGCTGTTATATCTCCAAAAGGTGGCTACTTTGATGAGTCAAAAATTTAGATTAAATTTTGTTAAACAAAACGATTCCATGATTTCTTTTTTATCTCCAATTGTTTATTTGTTCTATGCTTTAATTTCAGAGTACATTGAGACATCAAACTGTGTAAATTTCAATAAAAACTGGAAAAATTGAGGTGTTCTAAAACTTTTGACCGGTAGTATATATATATATATATATATATATATATATATATATATATATATATGTAGGATGAAGTTCCTGTCCGGGGTCGACTGTATAGAGCACCTCCACTGAAAAAGGCTTTAATCAAGGAACACGTCCAAGACGTGGACGGAGTTATAGAACCATCGACCTCCCCATGGTCCTCTCCAGTGGTGCTCACAGAGAAGAAAGATGGTGGTTACATGTTCTGTGTGGACTACAGTAAGCTGAATGCAAAGACTGTCTTTGATGCATATCCCATGCCCCTCATTCATGACATCCTGGAGTCCCTGAGTGGAGCTGCGGTATTCAGTTCCCTTGATCTACGCTCGGGTTACTGGCAAGTGGCGATGGACTCAGGAAGTAGAGCGAAGACTGCATTTTCCACACCCTTTGGTTTCTATCAGTTTAAAGTAATGCCATTTGGGTTAAAAAATGCTGCAGCCACTTTTCAACGGCTGATGGAGAGAGTGTTAGGAGACCTCCGAGGGAAGATCTGTTTCGTCTACATAGATGACATCATTGTCTATTCACCAAACTCAGCGCAGCATCTTCAAGACCTCGAAGCTGTCTTCCACAAACTTCATCTGGCCCGCCTTACTCTCAATCTCAAAAATGCCACTTCTTTAAACACACTCTCCATTTCCTTGGTCATGTGGTTTCAGGTGAGGGTGTAGCTGCTGATCCCCACAAGCTCCAAGCCATCCAGGAATATCCCATTCCTACCAACTTGAAGGAGGTTCAACGGTTCCTAGGTTTGGCAGGGTGGTACCACAAGTACATCCCCAGGTTTGCGGATATTGCTGCCCCACTTAACAACTTGAAAAGAAAGATGTCCCCTGAAATGGACAGGAGAGTGCCAGAAGAGTTTCAAACTCCTCCAAGAAGCTTTGATCAGTCCTCCAGTCCTTGCTCACCCAGACATCAACAAGACGTTCCGAGTCTTCACTGATGCCAGCGATGTAGGACTAGGAGCAGTTCTGACCCAGCTAGAAGGAGAGGATGAGAAAGTAATAGCCTACGCCTCCAAATTACTGAACTCTGCCGAAAAAACTACTCCACATCTGAAAAGGAGTGTCTCGCTGTCGTGTGGGCAGTAGAGAAATGGCGGCATTATCTGGAGGGGATGGAGTTTGAGGTTGTCACTGACCACGCTGCACTCTCCTGGGCATTCAATAACCCAAAACCTCTTCCAGACTGACCCGCTGGACTCTTCGCCTACAACAATTCACTTTTACCGTTATTTACAGGAAAGGTAGTCTGAATCTTGTGCCTGATGCACTCTCCAGAGCTCCACTTGTACCACCTTCAACTCCTTCTGCATCAGTGTGTGCTAGCAATGCCCCTGCGAGTAGCATGGATCTTCCCACCACCATGGACCAGATTGCGGCCGCCAGTCCAAAGACCCAGCTATCGCTGATATCATCAATGACATTGCTTCCAATACTGCCAATGATAACCGCATCTCCTTCATCCAACAGCAGGGACTTGTGTATCGCCGGTGCCCATTCCTAAACAAGGATTCCGATACCAGCTGGTTATTCCGAACAGCTGACGGATTCCTTCCTCCACCACTACCATGACAACCCTTTGGGAGGTCACCTGGGCAGGATGAAGACCTTGTTGCGCATGTTGGAGGTTGCATGGTGGCCCTCCATCCGTAAAGATACATGGCGCCACATAAAGGAGTGTCAAACCTGCCAGAAGTACAAACCGTCCAACACCAAACCTGCAGGTCAACTCCAGTCCACTACTGTGAAGGAGCCTGGAGAGATGCTGGGTCTGGACCTAATGGGACCTTTCCCAAGAAGTAAAAAGGTAATACTTACATCCTGGTCATTGTTGATTACTTCACAAAGTGGGTTGAGCTGTTTCCATTG
Source organism: Acipenser oxyrinchus oxyrinchus (assembly GCA_030684275.1). Taxonomy (NCBI): domain Eukaryota; kingdom Metazoa; phylum Chordata; class Actinopteri; order Acipenseriformes; family Acipenseridae; genus Acipenser; species Acipenser oxyrinchus. The sequence goes on from CM060250.1 coordinate 59,095,885, forward strand.
CGGGACAGTAAGACCACCAAGATTGTGAACATTTTGACGCAGGAAATATTCACTCGATGGGGAACACCGCAACACATTCTTTCAGACCGTGGACCTCAGTTCACGAGCCAGCTACTCGCAGAGGTGTGCAAGACCTGGGGAGTCGTACAAAAACTCACCACCAGCTACCACCCACAGACCAACCTGACAGAACGCGTGAACCGCACCTTAAAGACCATGGTTGCATCTTTCGCCGGGAAAACCATCAGCTGTGGGATCAGTGGCTACCCGAGTTTCGTTTCGCCCTCAACACCGCCAAACATGAAACCACTGGCTTCTCTCCTGCAGTACTAGCGCGGAAGGACCATCAGAGGCCCATTGGACCGATTAATCGCTGTTGCTCCTGCTCCATCCACCGATCCCTACCAACTGCTAGATCGCCAGCAGCAGATTGCCGAAGAGGTGAGGGATCACGCTGCCAAAGCTCAGAAACGGCAAGCTCGGAATTACAATGCCCGGAGAGCACACTGTCAGTATGAAGAAGGTGAGTTAGTCTGGATAAGATCTCACCCCTTATCTGATGCCTCCGAAAGTTTTCCGCAAAACTTGCCCCTAAATGGTTTGGGCCAGCTCTTGTCACCAAGAGACTTGGACCCAACAACTACAAAGTCAAGTGGGGGAGCCAGATTATTTCAAAGAGGATACCGTCAATATTGTTAATTTAAAACGCTACTATGGCGTTCGTCCCTTGCACCTCCAGTGTGGGGGAATATGTAGCAATTCCCATGCTACATAATGTGGGTGTAAGTCTCACCCACCTGTCCCTTTAATTAGGGTCAGTAGCCTGGCCAGGTTAAAACTTCATTTCCCATAGTTCCTTGCAACCACCCTCTGTTCATCCTCTCTCCCCATTGGCTCATTCAGATTTCCACCCTCCAATCTCAGAGCTCCTTAGTAAGCCATCACTTGTATTAAAGCTGGCTAATCAGGCCTGAGGGGACTCCCTTTCTCAGAGGAATCCATTAAACTACAGCATTTTCTCTACTTAAATTTCAGTGAATCCATTACCATCCTTAGATAATTCCAGTGCATCCGTTCATTTTCTTTTGTTGCTGCGCTTTGTCTAAACTGCTCTTTTGTTTTCACTGTTACTTGTTTAAGTTTAGCTGTTTTTCTAGGTCTGTTTAGTGTTTGTTGTTTTATGTGTGACAGCCTCCATTTTTTCCTGATCCTCCTGATTTTTGCCAAACAACTGTTCACCATTCAACTCAACACTACTGGACAGTCTCAACAATTTCAACGTACTCAATGTTTTCAACCTTCTACAATCACCATCATTTCGGGACACTTTGCTGGACTGCCTTATTTGTGGGTGAGATCATTTCTTTTTGTTTGGATTTTTTCTACTTTAATTTGATACTTTGTTTCCTGTATTTTTCTGTTACTTTGTTATTTTGTTACTTTGTATGGATTTCAATTACCCTGCTATTACTGGACTTGTTGGGCCTACCTGTCATTCTCCCACCATTGCCACAGAGACTGTTAAATGTAATTGTTTCCACAAGACACTGTTTTCATCTGTATCTATTTATTTATCTTTTGTCTATCTGTGTGGGTTGTGTTTGTGAGTGTGGGTTTATTGGAGACCCTCCGGACACCATTCATTTCTACTTTGTGAAACTGTTTAGCCTTCTGTTTGTCCCTACATACTTATCTGTACCATCTTATTTCTTATCTGTTACCTGCAATTATTTGAATTCCTGTCTTATCATTATTCATTTAATTCAGTTGTTCATTTTTTCATTTGTTGACATTATTGTTCAGAATAATAAACTGGTTGTTCGTGAAATTGACACCTCTGACGTCCCTGCTTTTGCTGTCCGTCACTCTTGCTGACTTATTTAACTATAGGAATAGGGCCAGTAGTATCTCCTTAGGGAGGACAGTGCAACTGCTTCTCAGTTGTGCAGAGTGACAATATATATATATATATATATATATATATATATATATATATATATATATATATATATATATATATATATATATATATATATATATACAGTACTGTGCAAAAGTTTTAGGCAGGTGTGAAAAATGCTGTAAAGTAAGAATGCTTTCAAAAATAGACATGTTAATAGATTATATTTATCAATTAACTAAATGCAAAGTGAGTGAACAGAAGAAAAATCTAAATCAAATCCATATTTGGTGTGACCACCCTTTGCCTTCAAACAGCATCAAGCATCAATTCTTCTAGGTACACTTGCACACAGTTTTTGAAGGAACTCGGCAGGTAGGTTGGCCCAAACATCTTGGAGAACTAACCACAGTTCTTCTGTGGATTTAGGCAGCCTCAGTTGCTTTCTCTCTTCATGTAATCCCAGACAGACTCGATGATGTTGAGATCAGGGCTCTGTGGGGGCCATACCATCACTTCCAGGACTCCTTGTTCTTCTTTACGCTGAAGATAGTTCTTAATGACTTTCGCTGTATGTTTGGGTCGTTGTCATGCTGCAGAATAAATTTGGGGCCAATCAGATGCCTCCCTGATGGTATTGCATGACGGATAAGTATCTGCCTGTACTTCTCAGCATTGAGGAGACCATTAATTCTGACCAAATCCCCAACTCCATTTGCAGAAATGCAGCCCCAAACTTGCAAGGAACCTCCACCATGCTTCACTGTTGCCTGCAGACACTCATTCGTGCACGCTGTCCAGCCCCTTCGGGCGAACAAACTGCCTTCTGCTACAGCCAAATATTTCAAATTTTGACTCATCAGTCCAGAGCACCTGCTGCCATTTTTCTGCACCCCAGTTCCTGTGTTTTCGTGCATAGTTGAGTCGCTTGGCCTTGTTTCCACGCCGGAGGTATGGCTTTTTGGCGCAAGTCTTCCGTGAAGGCCACTTCTGACCAGACTTCTCCAGACAGTAGATGGGTGTACCAGGGTCCCACTGTTTGCTGCCAGTTCTGAGCTGATGGCACTGCTGGACATCTTCGATTGCAAAGGAAGTAAGCATGATGTGTCTTTCATCTGCTGCAGTAAGTTTCCTTGGCCGACCACTGCGTTCACGGTCCTTAACGCTGCCCGTTTCTTTGTGCTTCTTCAAAAGAGCTTGGACAGCACATCTGGAAACCCCTGTCTGCCTTGAAATTTCTGCCTGGGAGAGACCTTGCTGATGCAGTATAACTACCTTGTGTCTTGTTGCTGTGCTCAGTCTTGCCATGGTGTATGACTTTTGACAGTAAACTGTCTTAAGCAACCTCACCTTGTTAGCTGAGTTTGGCTGTTCCTCACCCAGTTTTATTCCTCCTACACAGCTGTTTCTGTTTCAGTTGATGATTGTGTTTCAACCTACATATTGAATTGATGATCGTTAGCACCTGTTTGGTATAATTGTTTAATCATACACCTGACTATATGCCTACAAAATCCCTGACTTTGTGCAAGTGTGCCTAGAAGAATTGATGCTGTTTTGAAGGCAAAGGGTTGTCACACCAAATATGGATTTGATTTAGATTTTTCTTCTGTTCACTCACTTTGCATTTAGTTAATTGATAAATATAATCTATTAACATGTCTATTTTTGAAAGCATTCTTACTTTACAGCATTTTTTCACATCTGCCTAAAACTTTTGCACAGTACTGTATATATATATATATATATATATATATAGGTATTGCATTTTACAACGTGCATTTTGACCCTTGGCCAGTCTTTTTCGTGATCTGGCCCTCACAAAAATAAGGTTGTGCACCCCTGTATTAGAGAATACATTATAATTCATTATAATTCATTTGACCCCTACTGTCCCCACTTTTGGCCTGTGGCCAAAGAATACCCAGGCCAACTTGGAAATCTTCTGCACCCAAGAGACAGAGGTTACTAGCAGTTATCTTTTGGATGTCTTAAAACAAGGCTCATTTTACTTCTTTCACTGTCCTTTGAGTGCGTTGATGAGGGTGGAAAGTATTTCTCATACGGCGGTATAAGAAGAGAACAAGCACCAAGGTAACAAATGACACAAAAGATGCAATTCTACTGGAAATGTTCCACCATCCAAACCAATCATTAGTGGTCCCAGGTCCAAAGCTCCAGCCTGGTGCAGAGGCACATGACCTAATGACCTCCGCTTCTGCTTGGGCCATATCAACATTGCTTCATGGCTTCATGTTAAGCTCTCTCCAGAGCTTTCTTAATCTTCTGTATTTCGTTCAGGAGGGCCGAATGATCCATGGTCTCTAAGAACCCGGAGAGCCCATCCTGTCCAGTCTTAACATATAACCGGGGCAGGGCATGAAACTAGGTCTTGGAACCTAATGTGAGAGTGGTATTTACAGTGATGCAATATGATACATTAGTGGAACATTGTCTATGTTGTATGGAAAGGTGAGTGCGATCAGAAGTAATACACCAATGAGTATCGTTCTGCTATTCAAAAACCTTAAGTGGCCTGACAATAGCATGCAGTTGTAAATTAGTAGTATTATGTTTCCCATTACATGAACATACAATTTCATTCATATGAACACAGCAATCAACAGAGGTCATAGTTTAATTATCCAACCCACAGTAGCTAATGTATATACATGATTACCTTGCTGCTTTGCCAACGGACAGACGGCCATCAACACCTTTGGTTTTATAGGAGCCCCAGAAGGGATGAGGATCTGATAAGAAATATTAGTAATATCATGGGGTCCCTGGAATGGGCGGGTGAGTATGGCGTCCCATACCTTAGCAGCCCATTCTACCCCCAACCCGCCATATGTATTAGCCCGTAATTGAGATCTGTGAGCCAACGGCAGTCATCCCGATAACAAATCAGTAATATCCCTTTCTAATTGGTATACCATAGCAGTTCCCATCCTGTAACATCTTTCTTCATGCTGGGTAACATTGACATCATTCATAAGTACAGTAATTAATGCTCTCATGGATCCTAAAGTTATTTGTATAGCTTCAGTATTTTTGTGTATAGCCATTGCAGCCTCTACTATGCTGCATACATGTGTGTAGCATCGTCATATTGACGTTGAAACTCGCCATTTTAAGGTGTTTACCTCCTAATTAACAGCCCCAAACCAGCCTGCGATTTCAGATAACACGTGCCGTTGGTGTCTACTGTGGGTGTGGTCACCTGAGGTAACCTTACTCTGTGTTACAAAATGCATGACTGAATCGCTGACTTGGCTCATAAACGGTTTATGTAGTCTAGAGCAATTATTACTAAATAAGTCTACAGACTATGCCAAACAACATTTTCCAATAAACCCAAAAGTTCCCCAATTTCAATCAGTCTGTGTGGGGGAGGTGCATATATGTGGACACGGAGGACATTTGTCTTCTCTGTGAACCAGGCACCCAAAGAAAACAAGACCCCCCCTCCATGTTGCTGGGTCCATTACTGGTATCAGGATACTTATTGTTAGACAGCTTGACATACTGACGATTGCTAACCCCCTGTGTATTTATAAGGTATTGTGTTCATAGGACAAACCCTGATTAGTGTCGAATGTAGTCATATTAATCTTAATATTAAGGTACCTAGTTGCCATACTGTCCGGAAGATCTGTATGGAGTATGTGTGCAGCAACCAGCATATAATTGTTTTGTTCCAGTCCTGCGGGGTGTTCCCTCCCTGGCACTGAGGGTATTTTAGTCACATAAAGTGTAAGGTATGATTAACATCACATGCAGGGTCAGCTTCTACTTGTGAGAGGGAAGTGTGTGCAGTTTACATCCCAAGGATACTCCCTGAGCATGCCGATCCATTGTAGAACAAGTTCCACCTCTGGGCCAGCCCGGCAGTTGTTGGAGCTCATCCTGGTGGAAACAAAAATATTTAAGTACACCTCTGTCCCTCGCTGCTCCTCCTGCAATGAGACAACACACATTACATTATTGTTTACACAGTTTAGTCTGGGTCTTGTGAACCCATTGTCCTCGGATTCCCTTTTGTATACAAACACTGGTAGGGGAATTACACTCTCTCACTATCCCTTGCTGAAGCAGATCCTGTATGATTCCTCGTACAGCTTCTACTGCTTCAGCTTTGACTGGATACTGGCGTTATGAGGGGTGTGGTTCTCGTTCCACTGCGATTTCCAAACCCCTAGCCTTACCACAGTCATTGCTGTGGCACGCCCATACATGCAGATATTTTTCAGCCCCCCGCTGTACTTCCGGACTCATCTCACTTACATGAAACCACTTCAGAGGCGCTAGTCGCTTGTGCATTCCACACTGGTAATTTTCTGAAACTTGGGGCACAAACCAGCCTTTAACATGTCTATAAAGACAGCAGTGTCTTTGTTCACTTCCCCCTGGTGCATGGCCGATAGTTAAACCACTCCCTTCTCTAAACATTTTCCATTTACGAGCTGCGTATTCGCAGTTAAATCAGTTTTTACCTGGCATTATCTCTACAACAGGTCCAATTGACTTGCGGGTTACCCGCCCCAGTGTCAATCTTTCTGTTGCACCAATTAGAAAAGATACTTTGAGGCAATTGTCAAACCCCTTCCTTTTTATAATATCCGCCCTTACTGTGGCACTAGAGCAGTCTCATACACGACGGGCTACTGATGATAAATTACTAAAATTAATGCATAAAAAAATATGCATTTGGTGACATTTGTCACGTGACCGGTTATACGTCTAGCATGTTATTAAACTTTTTACCACTTCTTTAGAGTTTATACATTTTAAACGTTTAAAATTCCCATCCCTAAAATAAGGAAGTTATCCTGATTTCGTTTTTTCTGCAGGTTTCATTTCATTTTATTATTTTTTTTCCTCTTGTATGAAATATATTGTACCTGCATGGTAAAAAGTGTAAAACTATTAGTGTACTTTTTCAGACCTACTGAAATGATCCTTGATGTAAAAATATACATATTCAATACTAAATGCTTTTTGGTTACATTATTTAAAAAAAATGTAAATCATATTTGAGTTAAATGTCTGTTAAGAATGATTTTAAAAATGTGACTGTAGGATGTAATCTGGATACAGACCGTATATTGGCGTGATTTAAAATAAGCTGTCTGACGAGGCCTTACAAGAGATATTTGTTGTCTTTCATGACATTTTTTCATCTGGTGCAGTATGTGACCTATGCATTTATTTTCCTTGCCTTAGATCATTCTGAATCTTGGCGCCTCATGTTTTGCATAGCTTGCCTGTAATGTGTCTACTGGCTGAGAATGGTGGCTAGGTGAAAGCATGTGAATGCTCACTGTGAAGGCTGGCAAGGAGGAGGGGGTGATCACTGGCTAATTAGGATTTGTGGAAGTAAAGGTGTTTATTCATAGGGATACTTGGTGCAGAGCCTTGTCAGACTGGTTAGTGAGCCCAGGTAAGAGAAAAAAAAGCACATGCCTGTCTCACCCCTCCACACCTTTTCTTTTTAGCCAGTTTAATTTTAAATGGGCCCCCTAGCCCCCCCCCACACACACACATATTGATCGTTAACTCCTACTTGCAGTGCAGCAGAGCAAGTTGACTTAATAGCTACCCTGTACTCGTGTACTCTGCAGAGATTCTTTATTCTTTAATTTTGTTTCCTCTCTGATAATGAGCTGTTTTTATTTTTCAGATACATGCGCTATGCATATGGACTAGGAGAGCACTATAACTCTGTGGAGCCACTAAGTGAAGCGGCAGCTGAAGAGGAGAGCTAGAACAACCGTGCAAATCCACCTCATTTTAAACAACATATTAAACACTCACAGTATCTTTATCAGTGCAAACAAGGAACATGTTAATGTAAAGCCCTTACAAAATATACTTCCAGGAGATTCTCATTTCTTCACATAAAATGTATTCAACGATCAAAAGCTCTGGTAGGGCAGAAGTGGTAGAAGGGAGTAAAATAAAAAAAGCCATATAAAAGGGCGTGTGGTGGAGAATATAGGAAAAGGGAAAAACTGAGCAACTGTGTTTTCACTTAATAAACCACTGCAATCCATGAGCCCACTGTAAATGTCAATGTTCCTGTTTATGGTTCAGTTGATTTTACTTACTCTTGTCTTTTCTTTTGTGTGGAGTGAATATCTTCCCCCAACAAGAAATCTGCTTATGAGAATCAACAGAATCATAAAAAAATGCAACAATACAGTAATCATATTTTTCTTTGAAACTGATTTTTTCCCCTTAGATTGCTAATTTGTAGACAACCCCTTACTTCAGTTTGTTCTGCTCAGAATGTTCCCCCAGGTTGCATATCTATAGGTTTTCAACCAAAATACACACATCTGCAAATAAAAGGATACATACAAAGAAAGGACATACGCTCTGCAAACACGAAGTGTAATGATTGTGAAACAACAACAAAAAACATTTCATATTGAACAAAAACACAGGATGTTTACAAACTGCATCAAAATATAATGTGCACAGTAGTGATACAGAAAGACAGACACCTACTGTTAATTTAAGGACTCAAAGGTGTGTCTGAATTGTTTGTTACAAGTCATGTGTCATGAACAGTTTAATTTTTCTTCCACTAAAAAATCGTTCAAAATTTTGTGTAAAGACCTTGATAAATTTTGCCTTTCATGCCCTAAATAACATTTGCATTTTTCATTGTGAGCTTTTCCAATGTAAAACATGTGCTCTTTGGGACCACTGGTAATGGCAATTAGGGTCTTCAGGAGCATTTTCCTTTGTAGTTTCTAAAATGAAAATGTCATCATCGCAAGGGATTAACATGACGTTTGCCAAGAAGAAGCTTCAGTGCACCTAATGGAGTGAATAACGTTTTGTGTTAAAATATATATATATATATATATATATATATATATATATATATATATATATATATATATATATATATATATACACAGCTCTGGAAAAATTAAGAGACCACTGCAAAATTATCAGTTTCTCTGGTTTTACTATTTATAGGTATGTGTTTGTGTAAAATGAACATTTTTGTTTTATTCTATAAACTACTGACAACATTTCTCCCAAATTCCAAATAAAAATATTGTCATTTAGAGCATTTATTTGCAGAAAATGACAACTGGTCAAAATAACAAAAAAGATGCAGTGTTGTCAGACCTCGAATAATGCAAAGAAAATAAGTTCATATTCATTTTTAAACAACACAATACTAATGTTTTAACTTAGGAAGAGTTCAGAAATCAATATTTGGTGGAATAACCCTGATTTTCAAGCACAGCTTTCATGCGTCAAGTTTTCTTCCAGGACAACCTTGTACTTGGCTTGATTCATGCCAAAGCTGGCCGATTCCAGCCTTGCTGAAGCACCCCCAGATCATCACCGATCCTCCACCACATTTCACAGTGGGTGCGAGACACTGTGGCTTGTAGGCCTCTCCAGGTCTCCGTGTAACCATTAGACGACCAGGTGTTGGGCAAAGCTGAAAATTGGACTCATCTGGGGGTGCTTCAGCAAGGCTGGAATCGGGCAGATTTGCCTTTGTGAAGGACGCATGAATCAAGCCAAGTACAAGGTTGTCCTGGAAGAAAACTTCTTCCTTCTGCTCTGACAATGTTCCCCAACTCTGAGGATTGGTTTTCCAGCAGGACAATGCTCCATGCCACACAGCCAGGTCAATCAAGGTGTGGATGGAGGACCACCAGATCAAGACCCTGTCATGGCCAGCCCAATCTCCAGACCTGAACCACATTGAAAATCTCTGGAATGTGATTAAGAGGAAGATGGATGGTCACAAGCCATCAAACAAAGCCGAGCTGCTTGAATTTTTGCGCCAGGAGTGGCATAAAGTCACCCGACATCAATGTGAAAGACTGGTGGAGAGCATGCCAAGATGCATGAAAGCTGTGCTTGAAAATCAGGGTTATTCCACCAAATATTGATTTCTGAACTCTTCCTAAGTTAAAACATTAGTATTGTGTTGTTTAAAAATGAATATGAACTTATTTTCTTTGCATTATTCAGGTCTGACAACACTGCACCTTTTTTGTTATTTTGACCAGTTGTCATTTTCTGCAAATAAATGCTCTAAATGACAATATTTTTATTTGGAATTTGGGAGAAATGTTGTCAGTAGTTTATAGAATAAAACAAAAATGTTCATTTTACCCAAACACATACCTATAAATAGTAAAACCAGAGAAACTGATAATTTTGCAGTGGTCTCTTAATTTTTTCCAGAGCTGTATATATATATATATATATATATATATATATATATATATATATGTAATAAAATCACTTGAAGTGTTCATTGTAACACAGCTTTGTACAAAAACATAATGACAAATTACATGAATGGTTAACAGCGAATTTTGAGTATCACTTGCTGAAAATTATTCTTTTTGACACTTCATTCTTTGCATTGTTTTGTTGGTAATAGTCAACTGTAGCATATGTAATACAGTTTTACATAAATAAATAAAAATGTTTCTTTAAATTATTTATCTTATTTTGTAACCATCAGTAGCCTTTAGTACACAATCAATTTGACTAAAACACAATTGGAACAAATTATGAAATTCCTATGCAAATGATATATTTACAACTGGGTAAAAAAATGTGTAATAAGATATATAGATCATGAAGTGTATTTTACATTTAATTTAAATGCATGCAGCCACTTACACAACCTGATGTTATATTTAAAGTGGTTTTGTTAACAAAATCTTCTGTTGGGTTTCAAGTGTATAGTTGTTTTCAGAAAGATTTTACATATCTATTTCTACCACAACAAATTGTTTTATTTTTTAGTATAATATAAAATTACACTGCAAAGTAAAAAATAACGGTGACCATGTGTGCTCCTGTTCCATTGATTATGATGATATAAGGTTATTTATATGTTAACTTTGAACACTAGATGGCTCAGTTTTGCTCACAGAGAAATTGGGAGGTATATGTTGATTTTTTGTTTAGAAAACTTCGAGTGATAGATGTGGCAGGAAACCATCTGAAGTTTCCAGCAAATGTAAGTATAATGGCTGGAGGGGTTTCCTTTGGCCCAAAATTGTATTTTTCTTTTTTTTTTTTTTGTTGGAAATAGCAGAAAGTGGTTACAATAGCAAGCTACTTCTATCACCATCATACAGTCCATTTCATGTGAATACACCCACTTCATGCTTGGACTGTCTTATAAACTGCCCCCACTTTAGAAGACAGCCCTTTATACCGTGGCTCCAGTCATAAGGCTGCATGGTAGTGTCTCCTATTTGCCCCTAATAACATTCATTAAGCACTTTCATTATTGTTATACAGCGAAACACAAATAGCATAACTATGGCTTCCAACTGAAGCGGGAGCTATAGTGGGAATATAAAAGGGAAATGCTGCAAGTTATCTCCTTTACCCAATCTATCTTAGTCTGAAATATCGGAAGTTCATATCAAAGCCTATTTCTGAGAATGTTTCTTTTTTAGGGGCAAAGATGGTGGGGGTGGATTATTAGCAAAGTGTTTCCAGTAGATAGCTACTTTCAGCTCTATCACATTAAACCCCTTAGCTGTGTACTTTTATATACTGTAGTATCAGGAAACTTAAGATGCAGGAGGCGTGGCAGGTTGAAGAAGTAACGAAAAAGATCTACAGTATGTCAAAAACAACACAAATGATATTCAAAATTAAATTTCACACCAAATGTATTTTGAGGAATGTTGTCTGTAAACTATGATTTTGTAAATCCTTTTCTTTATTGCTTGCTTTTTTTTAATTAATTGTTACTGGATGAACTTTAGCTTGTTCCATCTATATAAGATGATGAAATCTACTTTAATTCTAAATGTGTGTGTGTGTGTATATATATATTAAAGTGTTACCTTGTGTACTTTTATTTTATTCTTTATTAATTGTTAGGAAATCACAGCAAGGTATATTCTACAGGAGCTGAGAGTCTATGCAGGACTATGCTGTCTGAAGCAAGCGGGTGTGCCTTGTGTGGGCAGAGCATTCTGAACATTTGGCTAGAATGCGTGAAGTTTGTGAATATAAGCAAGGTAAATATTTACTCTGATCAGACTATGGTTCGTTTGGGTTCACATGGTAACATTTTGGGTGCAGCTTAAATGTGATAAAAGTTCATTGAAATTAATTTATAAAGTCATCCATTAAATACCATGAACACTTGCAGAACTAAGCATTACTTTCTGGCAAAAGAATGGATTTGGAGCCAACATGGTCCTGATATAGTACCATGTTACTGCAATAGAGATTATTAAACCTTTGTGCTCCCATTGCTCCTTAGTACAGAACCATTACATTGCTTTTGCAGAGCCACTGAAAAATCAGGCAAAATATCTTTTCACAAAAGAAAGAAAATAGGCATGTGCACATTTTTGTTCTCTGTGTTATCAAGACATTTTTGCTGTTTATTTAATGAAATGCATTATATATATATATATATATATATATATATATATATATATATATATATATATATATATATATATATATATACTGTGCAAAAGTTTTAGGCAGGTGTGAAAAAATGCTGTAAAGTAAGAATGCTTTCAAAATAGACATGTTAATAGATTATATTTATCAATTAACAAAATGCAAAGTGAGTGAACAGAAGAAAAAATCTAAATCAAATCCATATTTGGTGTGACCACCCTTTGCCTTCAAAACAGCATCAAGCATCAATTCTTCTAGGTACACTTGCACACAGTTTTTGAAGGAACTCGGCAGGTAGGTTGGCCCAAACATCTATGAGAACTAACCACAGTTCTTCTGTGGATTTAGGCAGCCTCAGTTGCTTCTCTCTCTTCATGTAATCCCAGACAGACTCGATGATGTTGAGATCAGGACTCTGTGAGAGCCATACCATCACTTCCAGGACTCCTTGTTCTTCTTTACGCTGAAGATAGTTCTTAATGACGTTCGCTGTATGTTTGGGGTCGTTGTCATGCTGCAGAATAAATTTGGGGCCAATCAGATGCCTCCCTGATGGTATTGCATGATGGATAAGTATCTGCCTGTACTTCTCAGCATTGAGGAGACCATTAATTCTGACCAAATCCCCAACTCCATTTGCAGAAATGCAGCCCCAAACTTGCAAGGAACCTCCACCATGCTTCACTGTTGCCTGCAGACACTCATTCGTACGCTCTCCAGCCCTTCGGCGAACAAACTGCCTTCTGCTACAGCCAAATATTTCAAATTTTGACTCATCAGTCCAGAGCACCTGCTGCCATTTTTCTGCACCCCAGTTCCTGTGTTTTCGTGCATAGTTGAGTCGCTGGCCTTGTTTCCCGCGCCGGAGGTATGGCTTTTTGGCGCAAGTCTTCCATGAAGGCCACTTCTGACCAGACTTCTCCGGACAGTAGATGGGTGTACCAGGGTCCCACTGTTTTCTGCCAATTCTGAGCTGATGGCACTGCTGGACATCTTCTGATTGCGAAGGGAAGTAAGCATGATGTGTCTTTCATCTGCTGCAGTAAGTTTCCTTGGCCGACCACTGTGTCTACGGTCCTCAACGTTGCCCGTTTCTTTGTGCTTCTTCAAAAGAGCTTGGACAGCACATCTGGAAACCCCTGTCTGCCTTGAAATTTCTGCCTGGGAGAGACCTTGCTGATGCAGTATAACTACCTTGTGTCTTGTTGCTGTGCTCAGTCTTGCCATGGTGTATGACTTTTGACAGTAAACTGTCTTCAGCAACCTCACCTTGTTAGCTGAGTTTGGCTGTTCCTCACCCAGTTTTATTCCTCCTACACAGCTGTTTCTGTTTCAGTTAATGATTGTGTTTTAACCTACATATTGAATTGATGATCATTAGCACCTGTTTGGTATAATTGTTTAATCATACACCCGACTATATGCCTACAAAATCCCTGACTTTGTGCAAGTGTACCTAGAAGAATTGATGCTGTTTTGAAGGCAAAGGGTGGTCACACCAAATATGGATTTGATTTAGATTTTTCTTCTGTTCACTCACTTTGCATTTAGTTAATTAATAAATATAATCTATTAACATGTCTATTTTTGAAAGCATTCTTACTTTACAGCATTTTTTCACACCTGCCTAAAACTTTTGCACAGTACTGTATATATGTATATATGTATATATAATGGCGGATTTGCCTGCGCGTATGGAGGAGTGAGACTTTTTGACTTTTAACTTTTTGGGAGAAAGCTAATAAAAAGAGTGGTTTTAACCGCTATTAAAACCAGCCCTGGTGTCCTGCCTTTTCTTCACCGCCGCTGGAAACCCAGCACACAGTCGCTACATTGTTGTCAGAAGTGGAAGCGAGGCAGATACCCCGACACACACTCGGAAGCTGGATTCGCCCAAATAATTGGCATAGGCAAAACTAGATTGGCCCAGCATCGATGCTGAAACTTTGGATGAAACTAGACTTGCCCAAATTAATGGCATGGGCGAACCAGATTCATCCAGCATCAATGTTGAAGCGTTGGGTGAAACTAGACTCGCCCAAATCAATGGCATGGGCGAACCAGATTCTGAAGCGTTGGATGAAACTAAACTCGCCCGGACTAGCCCCGAAATTCAGTGAAAAATGTTGAAAAACAGGTTTCCCCAGTCGTCTTTTCAAGTTCTGGGCCAATTTTAAATTTGTCCGATTGGACGCGGGTGAGTGCCAAGAAAAAGTGGTAACTTGGGGATTTGCCCAAAAGCCCTTGGTGAAATTAGATTGGCCCAGGCAAAACTTGACTCGCCAGACCACCGGGTTTTGCCCTTAACATATATATATATATATATATATATATATATATATATATATATATATATATATATATATATATATATATATATATGTTGCATATTCCTTATGGTAGATTCAACATAATCATTTTTTTACATCTGTTGAACATAACAGATCCATTCCTGATTTTCAGTTTTACTGGTCATTTTAAATATTAATTTTTTTTTTCTTACAATAAATGAAAGTCAGTGTTTAGTCACAGCTTGGATCCTTCCACATCTGGACAGTTATATGAAATATATCTGAAGGCCATAAACTGTAAGGGCTGGTCAGGCACACCAGCATACTGAAGGCTTAGCGTGCCAGTACCAGGTTCGTTAACAAATATCCTAATTCAAGGAAAAGGGACCAGAGACCCGATTTCTTATTGTACAGGCATATAAATACATCTTTATTGATTTAAACCCACCAGGCCACAGGAGCACAGATGGGCCTGCACTGTATTACACAGTAACGGGTTGTAGTGGATGACACAATTAATACAAAATCCAGTCCAAACAAAGTGCATAATTCAAGTCTAAAAACATTATACAAAAGAAACCAATCACGACAGTAAAAGCTACTCAAAAAACTCTAATAAAAACAGTGACAAGCGCTAGACTCGATACGTTGTTCAAACTTTCTTCATTACTTCAGCATCACAAACCATATACAACAGGGCATTTCTATACACAGATAATTAGTACAATTCCAGCACCCAGCATATCCCAGCAACAGCACCAGGTCTGCTTTTCTCACTACTGAATAAACAGCCATATGTGTTACTGAACGTGTTTGTACACAGGCGTGTTCACTAGAGGATTGTTTATTGTATATTTTTATTAGCCCCCCAAGGTGTCCAGATCAGGGTGTTGGATTTTGTTACTGATATAAATGTGTAATTTACATGAAGGTCATTCCGACCCCGATGGACCAAATTCTGGATAGGTGTTTCCTCCATTTCTGGCTGATGATGCATTAACAGAAATGATTGTGTTAATGGGTGCAGGGAAGGTTTGTACATGCAAAAGAATAAGTGTGTACAAATAACATTATCATCATTTAAAAACATGTTTAAAGTGCTGTCCAACATAAAGGGTTGCGTAACCCCCGTTGGCCCACTTGAGCTGGAATGAACAAGAACATTTCAGATGGGAGATTTGGTATTAGGACACTGGCATGGCTCGACATACCCCTCACTAACAATTAGAGGAATTTACTATGCTTTGTCATACTTCACCATGTTTACCTATGAATTACTGTAATTTCATTATGTATTACTTAATAAATCAATCAATCATAGATTTTTTCTATGGCTCCCCACATACATAATTAAGTGTCTCAAGGTGCTTCACAAAATCTATTAAAAAAACAAGAAAATATCTAATTGTAAGCCTGGTCGAACAAAAAAGTCTTCAGTCTAATTTTAAACAAAGAGATTGTGGGAACACTCCTCATGTCTCTGGGAAGAGAGTTCAAAGGTTTAGGAGCGAGACCAGAGTGTTCACCAAAAGGTACACAAAGTAGGTAGGCATTAATAGAGTGCAGTGCTCGATTTGGGACATAACGCTGTATAAGTTCAGACAAATAGGAAGGTGCGAGGCCATGCAAAGCCTTATAAGTAAGCAGAATTACCTTGCGCTCTATTCTCTGAGTTACAGGGAGCCAATAGAGGGCTAACAGAACGGGGGTTATGTGATGTCACATGCAAATACGTGTCAAGATTCTAGCCGCAGTTTTGAATCAATTGAAGCTTGGCAAAAAGAGCATTGCAGTAATCCAACCTTGATGTAGCAAAAGCATGGATTAAGGATTCTGCTGCAGCTGTGTCCAAGTATGGATGAACACAAGCAATATTTCTAAGATGAAATAATGACATTTTGCAGACAGATCGAATATGTGCTTCTAAGTGCAATTCTGGATCAAAAGTAACACCCAAATTCCTCATCAAGCGACTTAAATTGTGACAGCAGGATTTTAGATTTTTTTAATCCGACACACATAGCCTCCATTTTATTAACATTTAATTGTAAAAGGCACTCTGAAAGCACTGAGACAGCTCCAGATAATTGAGATTTAACAGAGATGTATAGTTGGATATTGTCAGCATACATATGAAAACCAACACCCCTATTCTGCATCAATTCCCCCAGTGGTAGCATATAGATCACAAAAAGAATAGGGCCCAAGATAGATCCCTAGGGTGCTCCAGAGGCCAACTAAGTAATATGGGATGAACAACCCCCAACAGAAACATAATGGCCACGGCCTGTGAGGTAAGACCAGAACCAGTTTAAAACAGTACCAGTAACAAATGCATTTGATTCCAGGCGATTTAACAGAATCTGATGGTTCACTGTGAAATGCTGCGGACAAATCCAACAAAATCCATAAGGAACAGGAACCTGCATCACAGTTCAATGAAAGATAATTTAAGACACGAACAAGAGCTGTCTCAGTAGTATAAAATGGTCTGAAACCTGACTGGAACTTCTCATAAATAGTATCTGCAGCTAGATGTGCCTGCAGCTGGGAGGCAACCACCCGTTCCAAGACCTTTGACAAAAAAGGCAAATTTGATATAGGACGGTAATTGGAGAGAACGTTGTTATCAAGATTAGGTTTTTTCAAGCAGTAAGTCTTGACACAGAGGGCATTACTTAAGCCTTTGGTTTAATTAACAACTACCAATAAATCCCAAGATGTAAAGCAGGGCTCTTCAACTAGTTTTTTAGGGGGGTCAGATTGGAAAAAAAGTTAGCAGTAGGCAGGCCAGAAGTATTTTATTCTGCACATTTTTAAGCACTATAAGAAATATTATATAACGTAATGTTAGTATATTGAACAAGGCTTACAAATGTTACCATGTGAATAGTACTTTAATAATAGTGTATTGCGAACATTTACAACATTTTAAAATGTATGTGACACGTTAATAGTATAACATACTAATATATACTATTATATACATTCTATAATATACAGTCTGAGCGCAAGAACTGCAACAATGTGGTTTTAAGTAAGGTAATGATGTGACTGAAAAAAAGAGTAAAAATGCACACAAAAAACTTTCATCACACAATATGTGAGTGTGCCACTAAAACAAATAAACTTGTGTCTGTGTTTCTATTCCATCTCTGACACAAATATGAAAACTTGAATAAGTTAAAAATAAACAGATTAGTCCCATGGAAAGGGATAATAGTAGCATATGGGAAATCTATGTAATCACGTTTCTATGTTTTGGTTAATTTCACAAATAATGACATTTGATGTTTCTGACCAAACTGTTAATCTCCTTTTGTATGGTATACTTTTTACTGAATCTCAAAAAACAATCGATGCGTGCAAGATCGCACAAGAGCTGCACAAGCACGTTGGTAGGAAGAGATCAGTGCCTCTACTTTTGAGCTTCTAACTGCTGAGCCGTTTGGATACGTATTTCCAGAAGCTCCATGTTTGGTTTCAAAATTCCTTTCCACATTGTATTCCTTAACTACTGACACACATGCATTGTGTTCGGTACAGTTGTTAAAATAAATATGTATTTATTATTGGTCCACTAATTGTTGAATCTACAATTTTCACCATCAAATGTTCTCTTATAATCTATATACTAGCTATGGGTATTACATAGGAGGTTGTGTGGTCCAGTGGTTAAAGAAAAGGGCTTGTAACCAGGAGGTCCCTGGTTCAAATCCCACCTCAACCACTGACTTATTGTGTGACCCTGAGCAAGTCATTTAACCTCTTTGTGCTCCGTCTTTCAGGTGAGACGTAGTTGTAAGTGACTCTGCAGCTGATGCATAGTTCACATACCCTAGTCTCTGTAAGACGTCTGCTAAATAAACTAATAATAATAATAATAATAATAATAGCTAGAGTAGAGAGAGCCATGTTTCTATCACTTTCAAAATAAGAGAAAAAAACTTTAATAGCAACACGAGTAAAAAACTAAAATCGCCCACAGAGTACGCAATAGAGGAGCTCAATGGAACTGGCTTGCATGAGTCACGCTGAGTGACTTTAATGAAAGGAAAGGGGTGCAGTGATGTGAAAAATAAGACACACATCCTAATCACAAATTGATTTACGATGTTACTATGTTATCATTTTTGCTGACTGTAAAGTATAATAAATATGTTTCTGAAAACTCTTAGATATTAATATGTGGAACCAATATCTTAGTCAAGGTGCCCTAAGCGAAACACAAAAGGCCATAGATAGTTAGATCAACAGGTATTTACACACAGCTGTGATAAACATGAATGTATTGATCATATCCATTTTCCTTGGGGGGTAAGTTAATCATCTTAAACCCTACAAGCCTGTAAATACAAGTGACCTGGGTAAAAGGATAGAAAGCATGTATAGTACAGCAGATCAATATGAGGCACAAAGGTCAGAGGAGTGATTGCTTTGACATACCACAGGAAACTAGCATTTATGTTCACATAAGAGTGCACTTGAAGAGATTGAAACCCTTGGGCACACCACAAAGGTCTTTGTTTGCCTTTCTTTTATGCCTTGCAGTTTAAGCTCAGCTGTATGCTGCTGTTTTTTTTATTTTTTTTATAGCCCGTTATTTTGATTAAGTCATTGCAAAATGGTATGGTACAGCTGTGCATTATGTTTGTTGGTATGGCTTATCCTAAACCTTCCCCCCTCTTTAAATGAAGAGCTTAGCTAGATGATATTTTCTATAAACTGAGGGTTAAGGGTAAGCTTTATAAGGAAGTTTTTATTAAAAATCTCATCTCTTCTTTGCACCTCTTGTAGGACATATATGTCTTAAACATACACATAAAATCCCTGTCAATTCTTTATGTTTACTTATCATAGGGTTGCATAGCTTTTAATAATTTGTCCCCTGTGGCATACTAAATTAAAAACATTGGTGACTAATATATATATATATATATATATATATATATATATATATATATATATATATATATATATATATATAGATGGGCTTCAGTGAGTTACTAGGGTTTCTGTGACATCATAAATTACAAGACCAAAGGTCGAGTAATTTATAAACTGTCACAGAAACCCAAGATGGAATTGTTTTCCTGTAACTCATTGAAGAGTGCCAACTATTATTTTTTATAATACATGGATACCCTTTTTTTAACGTATTCTCATTTTGTTGATCATTAATGAACATTTCTGTACTGTGGGTGTTGTCGAGTGATTGAAAACGAGACATTTTCTGTTTAAATTGAAAGTGATGGTCTCGAGGAGTAGAATGGGTCAAAGTTCAAGTATATTTTCCTCTAGAGGAATTATCAGTTTTTGAAATCACTACTGTGGTATTATGTCTTTTTTTTTTAGAACGGGTCACTTTTTTCACATTTTGTTGTGTCAGTGCCTCAGAGTTTCATACATTTAAATTAGGATTTTTTTCCACTTATCTACACACCATACTCCACACTGTTAAAGGGGAAAAAAGTTATATATTAAAAATATAAAACTAAAAGATCATAATTGGATAAGCCTCCACCCCCGAGTTAATACTTGGTGGAAGCACCTTTGGCAGCAATTACAGCTGTGAGTCTGTTGGGATAGGTCTGTACCAACTTTGCACACCTAGATTTGGCAATATTTGACCATTCTTCTTTACAAAACTGTTCAGGCTCTGTCAAGTTTCTTGGGGAACGTTGATGGACAGCAATCTTCAAGTCATGCCACAAATTTTAGATTGGATTTAGTCGTGGCTCTGACTGGGCCACTCAAGGACATTTACCTTTTTGTTCCTTAGCCACTCCAGTGTAACTTTGGCTGTGTGCTTTGGGTAGTTGTCATGCTGAAAGGTGAACTTCCATCCCAGTTTCAGCTTTCTTGCAGAGGGCAGCAGGTTTTCCTCAAGGACTTCTCTGTACTTTGCTCCATTCATTTTCCCTTCTATCCTGACAAGTGCCCCAGTCCCTGCCGATGAGAAACATCCCCATAACATGATTCTGTCACCACCATGCTTCACAGTAGGGATGGTGTTCTTTGGGAGATGCGCTGTGTTAGGTTTGCGCCAAACATAACACTTTGCATTTAGGCCAAAAAGTTCCATTTTAGTTTCACCACATGGCTACAGAATCTTTTTTTGCGTGTTTTTTTGCATACTTCAAACGGGATTCAAGGTGGGCTTTCTTGAGTAATGGCTTCCTTCTTGCCACCCTACCATACAGGCCAGATTTGTGGAGCGCTTGGGATATTGTTGTCACATGCACGCTTTGACCAGTCTTGGCCATAAAAAGCCTGTCTTGGACTCTTGGTAGCCTCTCTGATCAGTCTCCTTCTTGCTCAGTCATCCAGTTTGGAGGGACAGCCTGATCTAGGCAGGGTCTTGGTGGTGCCATACACCTTCCACTTCTTAATAATCGTCTTGACTGT
This sequence comes from Acipenser oxyrinchus oxyrinchus, assembly GCA_030684275.1. Taxonomy (NCBI): domain Eukaryota; kingdom Metazoa; phylum Chordata; class Actinopteri; order Acipenseriformes; family Acipenseridae; genus Acipenser; species Acipenser oxyrinchus. The sequence continues at coordinate 59,116,921 of CM060250.1, forward strand.
GCTCCAAGGGATATTCAAGGCCTTTGATATTTTTTTATACCCATACCCTGATCTGTGCCTTTCAACAACTTTGTCCCAGAGTTCTTTTGAAAGCGCTTTGGTGCTCATGGTTGAGTCTTTGCTTTGAAATGCACTACCCAGCAGAGGGAACCTACAGGAACTGCTGAATTTATCCTGAAATCATGTGAATCACTACAATTTAACACAGGTGGAGGCCACTTAACTTGGTGTGTGATTTTGAAGGCAATTGGTTACACCTGAGCTAATTTAGGATTGCTATTACAAGGGGGGTGGACACTTATCCAACCAAGCTATTTTATTTTTTATATTTTATTAATTTTCTACAAATTTCTAGAATGTTTTTTTCAGTTGGAAGTTGTGGGGTAGGATGTGTAGATAAATGAAAAAAACAACTATTTTAATGCATTTTAATTCCAGGCTATAAGGCAACAAAAGGTGAACATTTTGAAAGGGGGTGTAGACTTTCTATAGGCACTGTAAGCTGTTTTATTCATCATCCTGACTGAGTCCAAGCTAAAAGTTTGGTCCTTTTAATAGTTTTCGAAGTCACCTTTGTAAAAAAGATCTCGGTCTCAATGGGTAAATTGCCTGGTTAAATAAATACATATAAATAAATAAAACATGGATGACTTAAGTTGGTCTTTTACGTTTTGTATGCATGGATTAGGGGCATAGTACATTTAAAAAAACATTATTGTCATTGTTTTCTTAGAAATGTAATGCAATTACTGGCAATGTGGATAACTATAAACCACTGAAGAATATTATGTTATTCAGAGGTTTAAATAATGCAACACTGAAGCTGGCATTATTAGTGAAAAACTGACATATTTTGGGGATGTACAAGCATTACAAAAGCAAGGCTCACAGTGGATGCAACTCTCATGCGTACACTTGAACTTTCCTGTTATTCATATTGATATTCATTCACATTCATATTCTTTTCTATTTGTATCTATTCCAATGCTGCCAGTAACCAAACATGGTAACTAAGTTCTCCTGACTGTTTTCTAATCAAAGGGTTTTGTTTTTTAATTTAGCCACTATATGATGCTTTGTCTGTTCAGTCCCATGGTGGCCTATGTCACTCTGTCAACAACATTCCAGTTGTTTATACTATATGCACCAAAGTACTTTCAGCAGTAAGGACCCAAGCTTATTTCCCTCATGAGTAATGGAGCATGTTGAACTCTGTTAACTTCAATTGCACCTGACTTTGTGACAAAAAAATTTAAAAACTAAAAACTTGAGAGAATGCAATTGTCAATCAGACCTCAAGAGCACACCAGAGAGAATTTGCTGAGGACAGCAGATGAATTATACATTGGGTTTAATTGCAGACCCAGAAACCTAATGACATTCTAAGACTGCTTAAATTGTGGCAAAGTGTGAATAAAAAATGGTTTATAAAATTCTCATGAATGAATATTTAATATCTGGTGGACTAACTTAGGAAGTTTAACCCTTTGAATGATACTGATGAAAATAGCACATCTAGGTGTAGGAAACTCAAAATGCCCCAAACATCTAGACCTTTAGTCCTTAGACTAAAACAGCATCTGAAATGGAGAAATGTCGTTAGAAGATGCAGTTAATGGAGTGAACCCTAACATCCAAACCCCAGCAACTAATGGTACTGTGGTATTGTTCACGTGAATGTAAAATGTGTTTCATTTCTAATAACAGCTCAACAGTTCGAGCTGTCTGGCTAGAACCTCTATTAAGAAAACATTTTGCTTTGCAGATAAATCAAACACTTGGTTTTCTAATGTGTACACAGTATAGAGAAATGCCCTTGAAAGAATACAAACAGGAAACAGTGAGCTCCATTGGGTGTCAATTTCTAACAGAGTTGAGGCTCGCAATGATTTGTGATGCCAACATGAAAAAGACAAAGCCTGCAGAATTTCCAAGATAATAAAACACCTGTTTTTTGAGCCCCTGTGTGTTTATTGGTTCTTTATGTGAGTGGGTAGTTGTACTGCCTGTCTAAAAGAGACAAGATAACAAACTGGTTATTTTATGATTCAAAGGGCAGTTGTAACCTTGGGTGGTGCACCCTTGTTTATGCATGCGTTGCTTTGCTAATTAAATGCTGATTTTGATCACATGTGCTAATTAAAGTCAAGCCAGCTGGTTCTGATCGACAAAGATTTCGGCTAAAAGTGTATTTCGGGACTCGCTCTCACTCAATGTTTGTTCATCAATAGAGTCCTGTAGGATTTGACCTGCAGTATTGTTTGTTCAAGATTGTGCCTGCAGTTTGCATGTGATTGTGTTCTGTACTGTCTTATGGATTTGATTTGCTCCTGAATTAAACTGTGTTGATTGAACATTACCTGGAGAAGACTGAATTATTATTTTTAAGAAATAAACAAACCTTACCAGACTTTTGTTTCAAGAATATCAAATCTATTCAGTCCAACAAGTGAAAAAGACATGATTGTCATAAGTAGTGAAATCACATTATAAATGTACAAATGTTGCAGACTTCCTCTGTGACCACAAGGGATCTTTGTTAACCAAAGGCATATTATTATTATTATTATTATTATTATTATTATTATTATTATTATTATTATTATTATTATTATTATTATTATATATTTAAACTACATGCAGTAGCTATTATATGAAAGTGACAGCTATATTCATAAAGTCAGGCCTATGGCACTTGACTGAGCTTCATCAACAATTACTGAGTAATGCACTTAATAGTAATTACAGTACAATTAATTTGGTAATTACATTTAATAACATAGTAAGAATTGTTAATAGTGATAATGTACAGGAAATTCAATACTTACTGGCTGGTTTGTTACTATAAAGGGTCCCAAAATGCAGTTGCTAAATCCTGCTGTATAGTGAACATATTATTGACTGAAGCTACCTGAAGTTATTCATTTAGCTTATCATCAATAGCGTTTTCAGAACCCCCACACTGCTAATAATGAATTATTTCAGCTTTAGCTTAGAGAGAAGGCCATTGAGGGACCCAAGGGTCTAGATTTGAACTCTTGTCACTAGAAGTGAAAGGAAGGTCATTGCGCCACACTGACATAGTCATAAACAGACCGGGATTGTAAATGAACATACATTATTCCAAGGAACAGATGCTGTGTCCCAGAGCGCCAAAAAGCAGGCCCCGGGCCCTGTCTGGTGTCAGCCTCTTGTGCATTTCTGCTCATAATGACTGTAGTTTTTTAATAAAAAGTCAATTAAACAGTAGTTTTTTTTATTTTTTACTCCAAGTGTATACCTGGGTATGCCAACTGAAAAATGTCACTTTTTATTTAAATGTATGAACAACAACAAAAAAAATCCCACAGTAGTGACCGAATTTCAGTGACTGAAAATGCCTCAATCACTTGTAAATTTCAAACAAACATATGTTAATTGGTCTCTCTTTTTATATAATTAACCAAAGGGATATGGTATGCTTTGGAGATACAGTAACTGTGTTCTGTTTTAAGAAATAAGACAAACAGTATTCTGAATATAAAGTACAGCCTACTCAATACGCTAAGTATTTTTGTAAGCATATATTTTAAACAAAATATATTGTTATTTGCCTTCTGAGTTAATGCTGATCTATGAATGTTCATTTTTCATTATGAAGGTAACACCTGACAACTATTTAAAAAAAAAAGTGTGTTGCAAATAACCATTCTCATTTATTTTACTTTTTTTTCATAAAATATTAATATAAAGCTCAACATAAGATACATTATCCTGCCAGAATGCCCTAATAAATGAGTCTTCAGTTTTAATGGATTGATTCTTGGTTGAAGAATTAACAAGTACAAATAAGATAAGTTTGTTTGTTTCACATAACATTAGTTTGTCCTCTGTTCTCAAAATAGTTTCCCATTGTATGTATGGCTGTGGCAGCCTAGCTGTAATTGGTCATGCAATTAATTTTACAGTTCTATAAGATCACAGTCTTTGAGACTTAAAAGTTCCCTGTAAAATTACCATGGTGAAAAGGTCCTTTACCTTTAGAGCTAAATGGTTTGTGTTATTCTTTATGACAGGCCACTAAGCACAGTGTTTAAAAAAGAATCTGCTGCTACACATGAAGCCTTTATGTAATTGCTAATTGTATACCTATTTAATTACTAGTGTAAGCCAGCAACATATTGTACAGCATGAATACTACTACAACTACTACTACGACTAATAATAATAATCCAATGTTCACCTTTGCCTGTTTGACAGGTTGCCCCTAAGTAAACTAGTATAGAATACCAGTTTATTGTAAGCTGCAATGTCTCAGTCATTTTTAGTTTTATACTGCGGTAATTCCCTAGTGCCTGGTTAATACATGTATTCTTTTTTTGGCACAATGTGACTGTAAGTGCAGTACCAGAAGGTATTATGTTTTATAAGAAACAACAATAGGGGACACGACTAAATGTAGCTTTATGGATATGCATAAAATCCAGATTTACAAGGTATGGCAAAGCACAGGGATTATCCCGGGCTTGGAAAACGAGTCACCATACGGTACATTTCCTGCAGAGCTGCAGAACACTGAAAAGCTGCTTAAAGGCTACTATATTGTTTTCATATGGGACTTCCAGCCATCCAGAGGTGGAAAGCTTCATATTACCAATTTACTGAGCCAAACCACAACCCTTTCTTCCTTTGTGTTATTGTTCCCTCTATCAGTTCAATCTCTCTCTCTCTCTCTCTCTCTCTCTCTCTCTCTCTCTCTCTCTCTCTCTCTCTCATCTCTGGAAAGTATCATTCTCTAAACTTCTGGCAAAAAATAAAAGAGAATCCTCCTCAGCCTCTTGATGAAATGCGACAGTCAGCACACCTTCCTGCAGAGGATTATAACATCCACTTGATGTCACTGTGTCGCTGTTAAACGACTTGTCTAGAAGTGTTTTTTTTTTTTTTTTTTACAGTAAATATCTGTAGTGCATTTGGTCTGGATTACAGAACATTTGTATTAATATAAAACAATAGCAATAATACTCATTATATCTTTGGATATGAGTGCAATTTAAACATAGAGGTACTGAAAATTGAAAGAATATTAACACGCGCTGTTACTGAATACAGCAGATCTAAGATATGAGAGAGAGACTACCTGAAAAGGACACATAAGAAATCAAGGTTGAGATATGTGCAAGAGACAATAGCAATGTAGTTATGGATTGTTACTTTAGTATGCGTGCATTATTCCCATTCAATAAACATACTGGCTTTCAAAATAACATTATCATAAAAACAATGCATGTCATTTTACGTATCTCAAATTGATATTAATGCTTTTTTCCTGTCTAATTGACCTTCTATAACAGAGCTGTACATAACAATGAGCATTAATAAACTTAATAAACTTTAGTTGATTAAAATAAGAAAAGCTGACAATGAAAAATTAGCAAAGAAATTGAAAAGTAACACAACATTTATTTTTAAATTGCATTTTTAATGGCACACTTTATTTAGTAGAGTACTAAATGTATTATTTATTATTTATTTAGTAATGATGGCTCAATAGTCATCATTTGGACAGCCCTGCTCTGTAGCATTCAAATAAGCCTTTCCCTGTAGACTTAACGACTAACACCTTCTTTAATAATATATCTTATCAGTACAGGGGTAGTTTAATCCTCTTGTCTGATTTCAGTCATGCTTTTTTTAATACCCTGTGAATGTGTTGCAAACAATGTTTTCACTCAATGGTTGCCTTGATCTCTTTCAAGTTGGTAAATATCTACATAGAAGGTGAGGTGTATTAGTGGTTGAGTATACTCAGTTCAGAATGTCCTCAGGAGGAACATGGATGCTTAGATTGCTGGCACCTGATCGTTTTAGTAACACCTCCCAAAAGGATCGCTACAGAAAATAAACAGGATAAAGTGCTAGAGGCTTTTTAAACTCCTATCCTGCAGCTTTCAGAAATACCATTTTAAACACATGAACTGTAGCCCCAATTCACATGCAATATATAACATTATCTCAATGGCATGTTGAGCTTGACAGGCATATTTCCATTGTTATTGTTATACTGGATATTTTCATTATGTGTTTGATGCTGATTCATTGGGATCCATTAAGAGCCACATGGATGCGGTCCTGCTAGGAACCAGATGAGCAATGATTGGCCTACTCTCGTTCATAACTTTTCTTATGTTCTTATTAAAGTTTACCCACCAAGATGGAATTATTCCAGACTTTGTTGATTTCTTTATCAGTCTACAAAAAATGAATGCATAAAAAAATATGAAAGATTAATATCAAATAACTGTTGGCCAGATACACAAACAATGACAACAAGGAAACCCATTGACTTGAAAAATGAAGTTAGTGAATTCAATAACACTAAGTTTGTAAAACGTGTCCAAATTAACATTTAGTCAAGTTATTTGATCTAGAACACTTTACTTTCACTTTACTCAAATAGTAGAATAATTACAGACGATACAGACTTGAAAACTATGCAGCTCCTACAATTATGATGACAAAATAAAAATACAAAAAGTGCAGGACACCCTATTTGTGATTACTCCCAAAAACCTTGAAAGTAAAACCCCTCAAACAGCAAATACACAGATTCCCATGATACTTTACCTGCACCTTTATTTGCATATTAGCCCTGGATGCCTATTGTTCAGCGTACTAAATCAATGGAAGTTTGGTCAAGTAACAATATTATGTTTCCTTACTATTTCATTATATACAAGTGCTTCATACTTGAATAAATCAAGTTGAAATAACAAAATAAGTAACTCTAGTTAAACGAATAAGAACAGTTAGGGTTTTGTACATTCATACAGTACAGTAGATATATACTGATACTGTATGCACACATATTGAACATATGCACCCACAGTACCGATACACATTTCTATTTTATACATTACTGTAACCGTGATCTTTTAACATGGACAATAAATGTTTCTTTTCAGACTCTAGCAGCGTTTGCAGCCATGCCTATTCTCTGCTTGGCATTTCACAGTTATTTTTGTTCTTGCAGCAAACACTCACATTGCAAAAATAAAAAAAATAAATAAATATCAAAAGCTGAAGATGATCGTTCAGCTTTAATCTTTTGTTACTCTTGGAAAGTTCTCAAAATTTGAAGTAATGATCGTATCTGGGGATAATAAATATCAGGATAAGCTATTAAGTCTTGCATAGTTCTCTTTAATGGAGAAGTTATAATGTTTTTATTACTGTTTTCATATTGTTGAAAGAAAAAGTATTTTTAGCAGGGGCAAATATATCATGTAGGTGTTGGGTATAAACCATTAGTATTGACATTAACAAAGCTATATGTTTCTCCATTTGCCAAAATAAATAAATAAATAAATGCATACGTTTCATACACATACAAAAATATTTTTAGAACTAGATTTGCATGTAAGACACACAGCTTTTTGGATTAAAACATGTAAATAAAACCCGTTTTAAAACCCACGGTATCCCTTATCATTCAATTTGTACATGTTGAAAACATTAAGTGCTATGAGTTGAAACAATGCGTAATTCAAACCTGAACACTTCACAAACGTTCCAGCAGACTGCATGCCATGTACAGTACATCATGTTAGCTAGATATCTACTCCGGTAGACACAGGATCTATTCCTATTTACTAAGGGGAGTAAAACGGATTCAGCCCAAGCAATATACAGCAGTTATTGGGCTTGCAAAGAGACACCATATTAATTATAGTTGATTTATTATTTCTGCACTTTAAGGTTCAGCTGCAATTAGGAACTTTTTGTTTTTTATGTGGGCCAAGTGATAAACTGGTTGATTAACAAAAGTAATTGAACCTTCCATTTTTTCACAAATCTGTGACTATGCTTTATCTTGTTAATTAGCATTTGGACATATCCACATTAAATAATAGATTATTTTCTAGCTGTCCTTACATTCTGTGTAGCGTTAGGAAGGTTTGAAATCGGTCCAACACACTGAAATCAAACTAGTTTAAGCTGGGACTCTGTCAGGTCTAGGTATGCTTGCAGCCTGTCAGATAATGGTCTCTCAACCCACTCTAATGGAGGAAGCTACACAATGAGTGCTCAATGTTACTGTAAGTACATTATTGAAGGCAGCAATTAAAGTCAGAACTGAAGAAAAACAAACAAACCTGTTGGAAAGACAGAGTGCAGCTAATTAATGGTACTACATAAAACTAGGTAAAGAAATGCATGCATGGGAAATAAATACAAATATAATACAGACATTCTTTTAACTTTGTGCAACATCTGGCTGCAGATTGACCTACAGATGGAACCTCTGGCAGCCCCAGTTTGATAATGATACAAGATGAATTTTACAGAATGGTTTCATGTTGCAGATGGACACATGTCACCAGTCATTTCAATTTGTGTTGAGTTATGGTTATGTAAAGATGGGCTCTATGATGGACAGTTGAGGTACAACTAACGAGAACTGGCATGGTGGGGCAGAATTGGTAGAAGGGAGTAAAATAAAAAAAGCCATATAAAAGGGCGTGTGGTGGAGAATATAGGAAAAGAGAAAAACTGAGCAACCGTGAGCCCCCTGTAAATGTCAGTGTTCCTGTTTATGGTTCAGTTGATTTTACTTACTCTTGTCTTTTCTTTTGGGTGGAGTGAACATCTTCCCCCAACAAGAAATCTGCTTATGAGAATCAACAGAATCATAAAAAATACAACAATACAGTAATCATATTTTTCTTTGAAACCGATTTTTTCCCCTTAGATTGCTAATTTGTAGACAACACCTTACTTCAGTTTGTTCTGCTTGGAATGTTCCCCCAGGTTGCATATCTATAGGTTTTCAACCAAAACACACACATCTAAAAATAAAAGGATACATACAAAGAAAGGACATACGCTCTGCAAACACGAAGTGTAATGATTGTGAAACAACAACAACAAAAAACATTTCACATTGAACAAAAACATAGGATGTTTACAACCTGCATCAAAATATAATGTGCACAGTAGTGATACACAAAGACAGACACCTACTGTTAATTTAAGGACTCAAAGGTGTGTCTAAATTGTTTGTTACACGTCATGTGTCATGAACAGTTTTATTATTCTTCCACTAAACAATCTTGATAAATTTTGCCTTTCATGCTCTAAATAACATTTGCATTTTTCATTGTGAGCTTTTCCAATGTAAAACATGTGCTCTTTGGGACCACTGGTAATGGCAATTAGGGTCTTCAGGAGCATTTTCCTTTGTAGTTTCTAAAATGAAAATGTCATCATCGCAAGGGATTAACATGATGTTTGCCAAGAAGAAGCTTCAGCGCACCAAATGGAGTGAATAACATTTTGTGTTAAAAAAATAAAAATATATATATATATATATATATATATATATATATATATATATATATATATATATATATATATAAAGCCTTCATTAGTGGAGGTGCAGTGATGCACAGTTAAAGGTCCATGTTGCATTCTCCAAGGATTCTAAGGTTAAAATCATAGTCTCATATAGAACCCTTGGAGACTTAATTGTTTAGCAGTGAAGGCCGGTCAGCAGTCACAGTGGAGTGAGCTCTGACACCTGAAGACTGGCAGAACACAGGGTACTCATTATCAAGTCCACCAGAGATTTACTTCAGTTCAACAACAAGGTGGTGAACATTGACTGGTGAATTTGGAATCAGGTTGTCCCATATATACAACAATAAACTGCAGTATTTTGGTCCTAGTACGTTGGTAGTAGACTGCAGAATTTGTACAGTACTTCTATTGCAGTTTGCAGTATTAAAATGACTGTATGATGGTGGTACTGCAGTTGTAGTAATATACATAACATTTGTGATGGGAATCATTGGTGAAATACTGTAAAAACAGACCATTGTAACCTTCCTCATTGACTGATTAAGCATTCATACGTTTTTGCTTAGTCTTTCAGTGTAAATGATAACAGTTTAAATACATTCTGAGTTGCCTCTTTTGCTTTGTACAGACTGTTCCCATAACAAGCATGCATGTTATATTGTCAAGTTAAACTTTGTTTATATTGTTCACAGGTAATAAACTATAATAATTGATTCTACATCAATTGTTTTGTAAATATTTTGGGGTGCCTTAATTAAACTTCATGTAAACTTACAGTAGAAAATAATCGACTGTCTGTAAGCATCAATAATTGTTTGTTGCACTACAACTGACCAATTAATACTACAGTTTATGTTAGCGACCAAATGACTGCTCATCATTCTGCAATGATTCTTCAAAGGTATAACAGTAATTGCATAATGATTAAATACTTACTCATGTCGCACACAATAAAGGGTCAATGTAGACATGATAGCTATGTTTGCATAATATAATCAGACCTAACCCAATATGTTTTCAAATAAATAAAACACTTGCTGTTCATTTTCATGTCTAATGCAGTCTAGTCTGTAAAATTAAACAAATATATATGAAATAATGCTTTTAAGAGACAGCAGCCAGCAATTTTACTGTTATTGTTTAAGGTTGTTCATACCTTGCAGCAAACGAAACGTAGGGGCAAAATACTGATATTTTAACGTCCTTCTGTATTAAGTACTCTGAAATGGTATGTACTGTGCTTGGCATTGAAGAATGGGTTCCGAGAATGTCAACACAATATAAGCAGATCACAAAAACAGAAACTTTACCTCTCAGTTTTGTCACATTAGATTTGTGGTCATCTTGAAGCTTGGGAACACTTCTGGGTCGTAAAATTCAGATAAAGAACAAAAGACGTCAAAGGCCTTCCAGGTAGCAGCAGCTGGATACACTATTTCATTGAACATAAGGCGCCTCCAGTATCTTAGCCTCAAGTAGTTCAACATCTGCTTCAGGTTCAAGAGATCTTGCTTTTGTAAGAATGTCCTTGAAGAAGGTGTTCGCTATTGTTGCCTCCATTCTCCACTGCTACTATCCATCGTCTCCTGTTATTCCAACTAAATGTAACTGAGTGCTATCCTGACAAGGTACAAGGTAGAGGCAAATAACTCATACACATTGTTTCTTCCAAAACACCATACTTAATAATATGAAATGCATGGAAGATGATGAAGATAGCTTTCAACCAGACACGTTTCACAACTGACATTTCATTTTAAATTGTAATTAAATAGTAGAAACTGATGTTGAGGCAAGCATTTAACCCCTCTCCACATCAGTCAGTGCTTTGAAATTCTGACCTCATTGGTTAAAGCCTCATCATAGGAGCAAAAATAGATTGAACTATTGCCCTAACATCCTTACACCACCAGTCCATAGTCTCCCTCTGACATGTGATTGGTTCACATCTCTGTCAGTCCCGTCCCTTTTCAAAGGAACATCCTCCACTTCCACTCCTAACACAACAAGATAAAATGGCTGAATGAGAAAACTGCTGAATGGCCATTCTGTGACTTAACAGAAAATGAATTACAAAACATACTACAAAAGAAAGAAAAAAAAACTTGCAGTATAAAATTCAAAAATATTTTTTGTTATGTTATTAAGTTATTTACTTATGCTGTATCAGCTGTATTTAAACACTGCACTTCCATTCTCCAGAGAGTACAAAATCCAATACAGAAAGCCATTGCAGTGGTGAATTTACTCCACAGCTGACAACATATAAATCGCTTTCATTACTAAATTCATATTTATTCTGCATCTATGTCATTAAAAGGACAGTGGCATTCATATTTAATGTCATAGATGTTTAATCCTATAGAAACAGCTAAATAACACTACAGAAAAGCTCAAAGGCTTCCTAGTAAGATGACTGTTGTGCATGTCATAAGATATTACAATCCAGCATTCCAGGATATCAAGAGTTTATAAAATCCAGCTTTTTTATTTAAGGAATCTTGTCAGCACATCTGTGATTTAGCTATCTTTTAATTAAATAATGAAGACTTTGAAAATGATAATGATGTAAACCATCCAACATGAGGCGAGCACAAAAATGTTATTTTTCGAGATACATTTTTAATGCCTTTTCATTCCCTTTTCTTGAGGCTACACACATTTTGGTAAACATATTAAAGCTGGAATGCAGTGGTAATATGTAATTAACCCTTTTACAGCTGGATAACATGGTGTAAAGATTATTTTTAAAAAAAGTATAATAATGTAAAAAGAAAAGTTTAAGGAGTAACTATCTTCAAATTACATTTTCATATATTTTATTTTTTTTGTACATCAACTTTTATGATATTAGCAATCATTAGAAATTGACTAAAATATAGAGCATAGACAAAGGGTACTCCTTGAACGTTCATTACTGCACAAAGGAGGATGACCGGATAACTGACAAACCCCAAAGGGGGCAAGTGGGTACAAAGTGAAATAAATACATATATATATATAGTATATATATATATATATATATATATATATATATATATATATATATATATATATATATATATATATATATATATATTTTAAATGACCTTGTATAAAAAGGAACTAATATATGCTGTTATTAATCTATTTGCTATGTTATATTAACACTGCTAAATTGTCAAAAACATAAATTTAATGTATTACAGTTTTGTTTGAAATATTATATTATACTATAAGGATAGTGGCAGCACAACTTAAATTTCAACCCAGTCACAGTCCCACACAAAATGACGGTTCTGCTTAGGTAATGCAAACATAAACCACTGACTGAAGAAACACACTGAGATTAAGCCCTAAATTGGTTTATTTTTTAATTCCCTATTTAAAACCATCATATTTCCTCTAAAATCAATTCTGCCAGGTTTTGAAAAAATCAAATCAACATGCCTGACGGTAATGGCTGTTTTCAAAACAAACATATTCCAGTAGTTTCTTTTGACTTCGAGTTTGGAGCAGTCCAGGTTAGATAAATGTACTGCTGTTTCCTGTTATGTTGTTAAGGGTAGATTAACGATGTGAAACACATTCAAGTGTTATTATGCACTTTTAAAGACGTCCATTCTAAGAGCTTCTTCTAGTTTTGCGTGTGTGATCAATTGCAAAATATATATATATATATATATATATATATATATATATATATATATATATATATATATATATATATATATATATATATATTGTTGTTGTGTTGCACATGTTATTATTTATAAAATCCAAATAAAAAATAAACTAAACAAATAGCACTACTTTTTTTAGTTCTACTTTTAAAAATATACAGGTTAATGTTATTGGATTTATTGTCATAAATCTGATCAGAAGAAAACTAGTTGACTATTATTATTATTATTATTATTATTATTATTATTATTATTATTATTATTATTATTATTATTATTATCTTACATATGTCTATTATTTTTTTTTTGTATTTACTGAAAAACCTAGGTCCTATTATAAATCTCTATCATTTTTTGTCTTTCTTAAATCTAATGAGCAAGAAATGGATGTGTTTAATTAAAGTCTTTTGTATTATGACAAGTGACCCCATAACAAAAGACATATGTTGCATCAGTTTTGTTGTGATTTTGCTCCATGGCTTCTACATGTAGGTTAACAATGAACAATGCCTTAATCTCCACAAGTTTACAGAAGACCTAAAAATCATGATGAAGCCTCAGGTCATTTTCTTACCTTTGGCCCAAGGGAGATGTCAGTGGCCACAGCCGTTGAAGAAAAACATTTTGAGCACAGAATAATCAGCTCAGCGTTTAAAACCTTGAGTAAGAAAAGGGTAAATGTGTTATAACTTTTGTGATCAGTTGTAAGCCTTATTGTTCTATCTTAGATTTTTAAAAACATTTTTTTTTTTAATAGGAAATTAGGTAATTTGTATGTTCTTGTACGTTGTAGTGCCCTTTTATTTTAAATTATTATTACTTGAAAACAGTTTTTCTCAGAAACAAGCACTGCTTTTTGTGTTTGATAAACTGCTGCCTATTTTCAGGAAATTTAATCTTAAATGGTAATAGAAACCAGATTAAGTCCTACAATAATGCACGGCTGTGTGGCAGACATGGAAGTCTCTGATATTTACCTTCACACACACACACATATATATATATATATATACCACTGCACATTACTCTTGATATCAAAATGTCAAGATAAACAAACAAACATAAGTAAATAAATAACATTATTTTGATACCCTTTTATAACACTTGTGTTGTAACAATTAGACAACTGTGGAAATACAATGGAAAAAAAAACTCAGTCCTTTAACTCATTTCTAGACACACATCCCTTATTATGCAATGTAGCGAATGTTGTTTTATATAAAGAGGTAAAGGATATTTTAAAGTAACTTGGACTGATCGATGCGTACAGGGACACGTTTAAACTGTTATTGAATTTTATTTTTTATATATGATGTTTTATATTTTAAAAAGAGTGATATGGTGTAGATAGCAGGTGGCTGGAAACACTGGGAAAACACAGAGAGGAGACGATTATGGTAACTCAAGGTTGGATAAAAATTATGATTTACAGTTTTTGATGTAATGCTTTCTCTGTGCATAGGGTTTCAAAATGGTAATAAAAAAATGAGTAGACTTTACTCAGAACAGCCATTGTGCTCATGTTCAATGTGAAACCTTAAGGTACCATAATCATCATTGATTGGCCAGGTTCCTTTTTAATGCTATCAATTTTCCCTGATATATCTTAAAAGTGATTACTGATTACTATTATGTCTGAAGTATTATTTTTTTTCGAGGCAGATGCACCAAATGCAGGAATCCCATCTGCCACTCTATTTTGTAGACGCTGTGTATTCTGAATAGGCACTGAACAGCCTCCAGACTATGTGGTGGCACATATAATCATGTGTGGAAGATAAAAAGGAAAGAAAACAACATATGCAGTGTTAACAGTGTCTGACTGAACACATTTCTTTGGCACTTTCTTTGCACAGGAATCCCTATTAACCTTTTTCTGTTAGCGACAAAAGACTCCCCACACACACACACACACACATCATCTTCCTCTCTCTCTCTCTCTCTCACACACACACACACAGAGATACTACCTTCTCTCTCTCTCTCTCTCTCTCTCTCTCTCTCTCTCTCTCACACACACACACACACACACACACACAGACACTATCTTCCTTTCTCTCTCTCACACACACACACACGCACTTAGCTGATGATGCTGAATAAAGTAATGAAGGCAATCATAAAAGCAATCATAATTGGTTTAAAAATCAATAGTTATTATGGCTTGGTACCTCCCTGGTTTCTTTATTATTTGCTGACTGGAGAAAAGCAACCAGGTGGAACCCATGTGGAATGACCCCACACTTACTATATATGCTTTTCATGAGATAGCAGGCACTACTCACATCTGATCATAGAGAAGTTATAAGGACTGTACCTTGATTACAATATCCTGTTAGATTGAAAAATGCAGCTGAATATGATGTAATACAGTCCATACGGAGCCTGACCCCTCCAAAGAGATTGCGATGATTGAAAACACATGTCATTTTATCAAAAGCATGTTTATGCTCACAAAAACAGAACAAGGCAGATCTATGATACTTCTAGCTATGCCCCTTGATCTGCCGACATTTGTTTGAAATTGTCAAGGTTCATATTTAAGTAATAATGTCTAATAGTTTGGTCCATTACCTGGCAGTTAATGACTGGGTAAAGCTAGTGTCAAGCCTAAGGCAAAGCTAAAGATGCTTAACATCCGAGCCAGTCATTAGCTTGCTGGCAATGGACCGATTCAGCATGTGTTATTACTATTTTCAATCAAACCTTGTTTTTTCAGCTACAAAACAAAATGTCTCCTGAACTAAATCTGGAACTATTCTAAGTAATATATCTTCTTTGCGATTTTTAAGGTGATTATAAGTGTACTCTATATCCGCTTGCAATTAAGCCTACAATTATGTAAATTTGTACTGCTTGTTCTCGTTATTGCTATTCTCGTTTTCTGACCGCTTCACTGCAGGGCTCCAGCGTGATCCCGGGAGCTTTCATTTGGCACAACATAATATTTAATGACACTAGAAAATAACTACAAAGGGAGTAGAATAGAGTGAACAATAAACCAAGCTAGATGAGACTTCCCGTTTACTTCTGTAGATTAATTAACTGCATTTATGTTATATACCATAATGTAGAGATGATATTGTTGCACAAAATTTACTGTTTTTTGTAAAATGATAAAATACTTTTAGATTTTTTTTTAAATTTAAGTTATTGAACAAACAGTATTTTTGTGTGCCATCCTGTCACAGGGTTAGAGCTATACACTCACCATGAGCTCATATTTTGGGATTTTGGGGCTCTTGATCAGGCTGGTTAGTGTCAAGTCCAGCAAGCAGACCTTCAAATTAACGTTCAAGTACAGTACTGTAACGTCATAAACTACGCATTAGCTGGTTACCTATTTCTAAACGGAAGCTGACACTGGATGAATCTCTAGAGTTTAATTACATATTTCCAGTTAATTGGGAACCAGTGAATGATGTCTTTTGCTGAAGAGAAAATAATATTAAAGAGTCAGTCAGTTCACATCTGGCAGTTGAGTCTGTCAGTCTACTCCAAAGAGATACACTTTATTATTCTGCACCCATACAAATAAACAATATGCTAGACTGTATTGGTACAGACAGGCCTGTTTTATTAATACTTCTGGCCATGCAGCATTTGCTTTAAGGATGATCAAAGATTTGGTTGAAATTGCTTTAGACAGTACTGTAGTTGTCATTAGCTTTTTATTAAATTAAATTAAAGATATGGTTATAAAATATGTTTTCTGTGTATTTAAATGTTGCTTAAGTATACCACTGCACCACCCTAGTAGCAGGGCACTATAAGATTCTTCTCTAAAACTCATAGTGATCTTAATGACCTTTCACCTAAGTAATCTTAATGACCTTTCACCTAAATGGTGTGACTAGAATATGAAGGTATCAGCATGTTATAAATAGGGCTTCTGTTGTTCGGTTTTATCCAATAAAACCTGATAAAACACCCCCGAAAAACACCGGAAAAACTGTGGAAATGGTTAATCTATTCATGTTGACTTTACTCTTTTCCCATTAAAAAAATAAATACATTTCCCAGTGCTGCTGGGCAATGTCCCACCTTCCAGACTTGTATCTATCATTGATTCATTCTGAATACTTTAAGCCCGCCCCAACTACTGAGTGACAGCACATTCCTACATTTCTATTGGAGACTCCGCTTGCGAGATTTAAAACGAGATTACAATCAGGATGGAGACTTATTAGTGGGATTTAAAGATGTATTACAGTTAAAATACGGAGAATGTGCCCGTGATCATAGGGATTTCGTTGTGGAAGACAGCAAAGTACAGAAGGTACAGGTACTGTCGAGTTACTATACATATTGTGACACAAAAAAAAAAAAACGCTCAAGCATTTTGGAAAGTAATCGAAAACAGTAATTTCATACAGTATATCAAAAACGAAAGCCCCGAACAAAAACGATTTACATAAAATTCGAAAATAGCTAAAAATGAGCACCGAAAAATACAATTAATAAAACCTGAAAAACAGAAGCCCTAGTTATGTGATTTTGGAAGATATTACTTTTGTGGTTTCTAAAACCATGTTTATTTGGAAATACCAAGGTAATGTCTGCTGTAATGCAACAATTAACTTTAGTCATTTTTAAAAAAAGTAGTGTTCTTCAATATTTGCCCTGGGTAATTCGCCCTAGGTAAGGGCATCTGCTAAGAAATAAATAATAATAATATTTGTGTTACAATTAACAGCTTCATATGTAATGTGTTTACTATGGGGTGGCAGGCTCCACTCACCCCCGTAATAAAACCTTCTATTCTGTATTCATTCTTACTGTAGGCCGACATATTTAGGGTGTTTATGGTTTACATTTAAAAAATGTGTAAGTGGGTTTGCAGTGCATGCTTTGCTTGCATTGGGATCAAATTTTCCCTGCATTAGAGCTTTTTAGAGGTTTTTTTGTGTGATAATGATTGTAATCACTCTTGCAGTATCCACCATTTACCACCCAACTTTACTAAGCGTGATCTTCATGTATACTGTATAGTGGCATCTCCCTCCATTTTTAACTGTGGTATTTATGCAGGGTTAGCAGAAAGATGTCAGGAAACCCAGAGGCTTCAGTTTGTAACAACTGCTGGTTGTACAACCCTTGAAATTCCAGTTTCTAGACATGTAGCGCCCTCTAGCATGCAAAACACATTGGGTTAAACATTAGGCCCATTGCCCATTTCTTAATTATAAGAACACAGAAAAAGAAAATGTTTTAATCTAAACTATCCTACATATTCCAGGTACTTGCTTGTTTTCACAAAGATATATGGAGGACAATTGCAGTTATACAATAGATTTGGGTTGTATTGATTCGTTTTACTGTTTGTTTGCCTGGGAAAGGTTTTTGAAAATAATTTGAAATATGATTGTGTTCATGTTGTTGCCTTTATTATATACTTTTATATTTGCTTACAATTGTAAGTCGCCCTGGATAAGGGCATCTGCTAATAAATAAATAATAATAATAATAATAATTATATAACATAAAGTGCTAATACCCTTTCTGCTCTTGGACATCAAAAGTGTTTGATACGTCTTTTATAGCTAAAGAAGATACATATACCAGACAAAGTACTGACCAACCTTAAAAGCACTGTCGTTTCCTTTGACAGGGAGGATGACTAAACAACCATTGATTTGAAAGCACTGTTCATATATATTATCTGTAACAACAGAGAGCCTACCCAAGGGTCTTACTCAAGGCAGTAATTCACTCAATGTTTCTGCTGACTGGTATAAACCATTCCAGCACCATTTTCATGGTTTATTATGTCAGCAAAATCCCTCAAGTAAATTACCTGACTCACAGTCATTCATTATTCTGTAATAATTTATTTTTCATCAGTTTATTTTCATGAAAGGTGGATGATGGGGGTGAAGCCAGGTGGATATCTCCACGATAGACACAGGTGGCAAGTGAAGAACTTCTCATCTTCACAAGGTCACCATTGAGTTTCTTTCAGGTGACGAGTTTATTTTCCAGTTGATGATTGCCTAGAATTTAAATATTAAATTCAATATTCAATATATAATAAATGGATCTCATTTTGGACACTTGCATTAATTAAAATTCAAATACAGAGTCACTGGTCCAATCACAATTCACTTTCTTTTCAATATGGAATACTTGCTATTTAAACAGTATACTCCATGATGGTTCATTGAGTGCTATGCTTATTTCACTCAAGATGATGGCTGTAAACAAATAATTCAAGTCATTTGGTATCTCATTGGTTATTTGGTTAGTTCTCCATGAACATTCATGGAGTATCCTCTACATATATCTGCCTGTCTGATATATCCACTAAAATACATATGTTTTGTAAAATCTATGTATTTTAATGATACAACTTAATTATCATTATACATAACAAAGAGTTAATTGTGTTCAGGGGTAGTTTTTAGTTTACTTTCTCTTTATAAAGCTGTTCTGTTCCACAGGTGCATTATCTCCCCTTGTTGTGCTTTACCTTCTCTTAGCTCTCCATCACCTGGCATCTGGCTCCCATAATCAACAGCCCCAGAGAGATATATGTACAGTCCTCTCCCCAGCCCACTTCAGGGTGTGAAACAGCTGGGGAGACCAGGGAAGACCATGCAAGGAGCTATAAATTGTGCAGGAACTTTGGCTACTTAACATCAGCTTGCCCCTCTACTGTTATTAATCATGGCTGGGAAGTGAGCAGATCTCAGGTGTGTTCACCATCATCTCCACTTATTCACCTCTTCTCAATTCACACTGTGGCATTGCTATACAACAGGAGGAAGTACAGGAAACGGAACAGAGAACAGCTTTATATTTATATTTGGAGGCTGTGTGGTCCAGTGGTTAAAGAAACAGGCTTGTAACCAGAAGGTCCTCGGTTCAAATCCCACCTCAACCACTCACTCATTGTGTGACCTTGAGCAAGTCACTTAACCTCCTTGTGCTCTGTCTTTCGGGTGAGATGTAATTGTAAGTGACTCTGCAGCTGATGCATAGTTCACGCACCTAGTCTCTGTAAGTCGCCTTGGATAAAGGCGTCTGCTAAATAAACAAATAATAATATAAATATGTTTTTACGAAAACTACCATGTGCAAGGCGGTTCTCCTTGATGGGTGCTTTTCAGACAATAGTAAATACATTCCAACAATACGCTAGTTTGAAATATTCTCTATTTTTATAGTTTTACCTAAGATTTATAATTGAGTGCTTCTGGGTGAACTTTTGCTAAATACAATGCAGTACATTCCTTTCTTAAAGTAAGTTAGTTTTTATTTCTCTTCATACAATATCATCTTCATTTTCATATAATAATAATACATAAATAAATCAGATAGTTTGATAATTGTATTTGAATGCATAGGTCTGCAATGTATTTATTTATTCATTTTATTTCCAAAGTAGCATAGTTTGACACATTTGGGGCTACCCCAAGAATATTTCAAACGTGTGTAATGTTGGAATGTATTTTCTTTTGTTTTGGCCAGGTTACATTTCAATCAATCAATCAATCAATCAATCAATCAATCAATCAATGTATTTTTATATAGCGCCATTAATGGCAATGCCATCAGAAAGCTACAAAAAATACAAAGTGCAATGTCAAAACTAAAATAAAAACATGATTACAAACATTACAAAATGATTTACATGAAGAAAAAAAACTATTACCAAAAGCTAGGAAAAACAAATGTGTTTTTAGCAGTGCTTTACATTTCTCAAGAGAAATGACCACCCACGTCCACTTGGGCTGATTGACAGCAACACGCTAGCTACAGTGTAGAGCCAATCTTGGCCGGGGTTATGGCGGCAGCACCCTCACAAAAGGGGTCACGGAGAGCAGCAGGGATTGGAGGGGTGCTAGAGGAGGAGTCAGTTCCTCATAAGCAGAAGCGGGAGGTGTTCGGTCACTTGAGTCCAACCCACTGAGATGAGCAGAACGGAGTTTACAATTAGAGAAACTGAACTATAGAGCATGGGTGCAGCTTATAGTGCTCGGTTGCCTGTTCAACTCTTTCAGTAAAGTTTGAGGTCGGCCCCTGAATTCCTGTCTCGCTTCCCTCATTTCCGAGATCGCTACATTTGGGATATGGAACATGATATCTTGGAGATGGAGGTGAGAATAATGAAAATGGAAGAGGACCTTGCGGGCGACGGAGCTGGATAGTGGGAGAGATCTGGAGGAGCCTGTACACAGCGGCTCGGGGCAAGGTGAGCTAGAGGAGGCTGCGGGCGGTGCCGCTAATGGAGAGGAGCACATGGCATGACGCCATTTTGACTCTGGCGCTGTAACATAACAAGCAATATGGCAGCGCCCATATTAAACAACATGGCGGCGACCACAACAACATCATGGCAGCCCCCATATTAAACAACATGATGTCGCCCATTGTGGACATGAGAGAGGGCCCACAGCCCCCTACTATGCTACCTCTATACCGCTCTGGTGGCGGAGGGTCATCGGAGGGAGGCCCACAACCGAAGCTACTCCCACTGGGCAGCAATACGATGGTAAGGCCGAGTGGCAACCTTATTTATGTAGGGACAGTAATGAAGATGTGCCAATAGAGAGGCCATATGCCGCTAGCGGGAGGATAAGGGGATCTGGCAGCCACATTAAAATCCCCAGCTTAGACGGCGCCAGGAGCTGGGAGGCCTTTGAGGCCCAAATAGAGCTGATGGCTGAACTCCATGGCTGGAGTGAGAGTACCTACTTAGGCGAGCAGCGGCACTGAAGGGGGATGTGCAGCTAGTTCTCTTAAACCTGCCCCCTCAATGCCAGTTACGCGGCCCTCACCGAGGCGCTTTTAGACGGTGACCATGCCACCCTGAGTAGAAGCTAGAGAAGCTGTCCTTAGACTTAGAGAGGGAGACTCGGTGGGCCTTTGCAGCTGCAACCACCAAAGAGCAGAAAGACAAGGCCTGGTACCAGTTTGTCGAGGCGCTCGGGTCGGGCCCCATGTGGAGCTACCTGCAGATGGCTAGGGACTTGGAGAAGGTGGCTGAACAGGGAGGGTCCGACAAGTCTCGGGCCGAGGTACGTCAAGCTGCCGCTGAAGAGGGGACAACAGAAACCCCACACTCCCAGACACTAACAACTACAGACCTGGTAGCCCTCTTGCGCGCTGTGGCTACAGGGGACCATGGGCCTCGCCGATCCTTCCCTCAACTCTGCTGGACCTGCAGCCAGGCTGGACACCTACAATATCAGTGTCCTGGGGCCAACACCCCCCAGGCTCCAGGATCTGCAAACCCACCCTCGGGAAACGGTTCAGGGGGCCCATGTAGATGGGACAGCACAGGCCCTGACTACCTCTCCTCCACCTCCTCCAACACCTACCACTACCTCCTAAGCCATTGAGGTACATCTGCCAACCGCCGCCTGCCACCCAGCAGACATTGGGCATGCCCCTGCTTTTCAACCGACCCCATCCCCCACAGGGATCACAGCAGTCGTGGGGCTGCTTCAGTGGGGACTTTTGCCATGTCCACGTTGAGGGGTCCCCTGCACAGCTCTAGTTGACATGGGGCCGACTGTCATGCTGTTAAATATATCCTGTATTTTCATATTAATTAGGTTATTTGTATTTGGAACGAGAATTTCTCAGGCTAAAAGAAAACTACATGGAAACACACACAACCTGAAAGTACTACTAAAATGTACTCTAACTAAAATAGAGTGAGAAAAAGATAAGACTTATTTTTCTTTTTCCATGGAAATTGCCCCAGTGTTAATACAGTGTAGTTCCAATATGATATGCTTGAATTTAATTGAACTGCCGTGACTGCACTCCGCTCTTGTGTATAATATAAAAGCCACTTTATTCAGAGTGCTCCTTATAAAGTTACCACAGCCAAAATCCGTCATGTTGAACCCCCTGGGTGATTCAGCTTGCTCACTACTTATATTCAGTGCCTGTATTGACTAGTTCCTTTCAGATGTCACAGTTGTCTGTAGCTGCTATCGGCTCTCATTGGTCCCCACTCACAACCGCGCAAAGACTAATCAACCATTTTAAACTCTTGTTTATTTTTTTCTACCCAGCAAACTGCCAAGTGCTCCAAGCCTTGATGTATTTTCTAATTGTTCCTAATGAAGTGACAACTGCTCCTCTTTTTTTAATTCCCAAAATAACCTTTTTTCCAGTTCACCCTTAAAGAAGTGTCAATTTGAGAAAATAATGTTTTAGCAAAGGGTGATTTTATATAAAATGTTTAGTGAACTGCAGTAAAATTCACTATAATCATAACACCACTTATGTTTGAATTTGTTTAAACGTTTGCTTTGTGTTCTTATGACATTCTGCTGCTCCAGGTACCGTATGTATAGCAGATGGGTCACGTGTGTTGAGATAGGCTGATACAGTGGCAAGTATAATATAAAGCTTGTGCGCTACCATCTGAAACTATTATGTTATAAAATTGAACAAGTTTATGGGACAATGCAGCTGTGTTACTTGACATTACTCAATTAAACTAAACTAAGAACAACTGCAATATGTGCTGCAGTGTTAAAAAGGCATAGTACTGATAAAAACACATGGTCAATATATACTGGTTATGTAGTCCCATACACGTCCCTCCAACGATAACTATTTTGTATCCATTAAATAATTTGGAAAAATGTAATCCCACAGAATATCATAAAATATATTATGTATCCAACATTTTAAAAAATAGGTCTCAAAAGTAAGGTATGCAGTGTAATTTAGAAATAACAGAGTAGGGATAGGTTACAGGGGTTGTGAACATTGTTGTAGAAATACCACAAACAGCTTTGCAGGAACATTGTCAGTACCTGAAATATGCAGAACTAGAGATTAACAGTGTTGAGAGATAGCCAGAAATTCTAAACATAATCAGTCATCTTTTAAACACACAGTGGGTTATATACTGTACACTTCATTCCTTCATTAGTATTCATTAGTAATTAATCAGCACAGCTGGGTAATCTCTAAGTTCAACAATCCATAAGGTGTGTTTACATTGGTGATTATTATTTAAACGTTGCGAGAATACATGATGGGCAACTCCAGCAGATATTATAACCTGAATTATAAATAAATCAATGATATTTATTGGTAAGAGATCAGAAAATACTAATTACTTCTTGACTGAGGTAAAGTCCTACGAGTGGTAATTCGATCCTGAACTTGTGAGAGGAATAAATCGTCTGATCTTGATAATACAACACGCTTATCAAACAACTGTGATACAGATAACTGAAGTTTGCTTTTTCATATTATGCAGTGCTTGCTATATTGCACAAAGTAATCATAGTTTCTGTTTGTTGGTACTTTTTAAAAGGCACCATAATAATCACAATGCCATAAGTACAATGTAATCCTATGGTTGCTGTGTCAAGAGGAAAGAAGATTTCTTAAGAGTCAACTAGTATTTTTAGACGTCAGTTTTTGTGACATATCCTATGCAACATATAATGTTGTTATGGAATAGCCAGAGATTTTTATTTCTATCTACTGTTGGCACCCATTGCGTCATCCCAAAGGGGCAATACGGAGATATATAAAAAATACAGTATACACAAAATACAGTATACATTGTGTTACACTGGTAATCTTTTGAATTAGCTAAGAAAATGTAAGCAGACGCTGTAAATTATAAAACATATATGTAAGTGCATTACACAGTAGATTCATTCATACAGCATAATAATATAGGGCATATTTAATAAATATCAATCAAATTAATTAATCCCTCTCTCTGTATGTATATGTATATATATACTGTATATATATATATAACACTCAGGTCTAATGGATTTATCAAATATTTTAAACATAGATATTAAACAAAATCACAGAAAATGTGAACAAAAACAGAAATCAAAGAATTATGATAAGTTTTCAGTAAGAAACGTGACATACTGTCAAAATGAAAACATTATGAATTTAGTATCGGGTATGACCTCCCTAAGCATTAACATAATCCTGGCAGCGTTGACGCATAGACCTGATCAGCCTCTGGATAGACTGCTGTGGAATGTTCCGTCACTCTTCCTGTGCAGCTGCAGCCAGCTGGCGAAGGTTGGCTGGTCGCGGTTGTCTCCTGTGGATTGCACTGGCGTTTTGGTCCCAAAGATGTTCTGTTGGACTCAGTTCAGGAGAAAAAGCGGGCCACGGCAAGACCTCGACATTGTTTTCTTGAAGTTGTGCAATTGTAATGCAAGCACTGTGTGGTCTTGCATTATCCTGCTGGAAAATCAGCACTTCTGGATTGGCTTGCAGGAACGGAAAAACTGTTGCCTCAAGACTTTGTCAATATATCACTGAGCAGTAAGGTTGCCCTCAATCTGCACCAAAGGCGTTCTTGTGTTAAGGTAGATTCCTCCCCACATCATCACACTTCACCGCCCCACCGGTTGGTTTGAACAACTCAACCATCAGCGTAACGGTCCTGGGCCGATGTGGTGACCGTCTGCCTTCCAGGACATGGCCTGTCCCTCACAGATCCAGTTTCCTGGTTTCTCTGGACTAGTCTGCTGATTGTTGAAGCAGAACATCTCATTCTCGGGGCAACTTTTCTAACAGACAGGCCGGCTTCAATCATGCCGATAGCAACCAGGCGATCTTCATTACTTAAGCGGGGCATGGTCGTATCTTTTGCAGTTCTTGCGTTAAGTAAAATCATGTCTCTTCAAATGGCTCTTTATACAGATTCTTAATCAACTAATTTTGCCAATTTAACTCAACTCAAATACTAAACACTAAGCACCTGGCTTTTTCATGAAATCACATGACTTGAGCTCAGTATTTTGTTATCCCAAGGAACAATACCTCTCAAACAATCAACAAACCTATCTGCTAACTATTTAAAATGTAAATAGCATTATGTATATGCCCAATGAGTTATTAATGTAAAACTTAGACTGCTGTGTTTTCATATATATCCAAAACAAAGAAAAAAACATTTTGTGCACTACAATGCTTCAGCTTCCATAGAGGTGCAATATAAGGTCGCACATTTTGTGATTTTTCTTAATGATCCACACTACTCAGAAGTCCAAAATTAATTTCATTTTTATTAAATAAACATTTAAAAAAATATATAAAAACTGCTGCATCCACGTTGCGTTTCGACTACAAGAGTCTTCGTCAAGTGGTGAATATTATTGTTAATTGGATATCTGTATATGAATACTAACTTAGAACAATATACTATCAAGGATAACAATTTGATCTTTTTCTGAACTGAGCCTGAAAAGTTTACATCAATATTAATTATAAAAAGTCTGAATATCCTTGCAGCCTACAGTTCAGTATATCCTGAACCAAAAACATTCACATGTTCATCACACATATAAATTACAATGACGGGAAAAACCTGAAGCAGTGAGATAAGTTCTTCGACACTCTGGCACCATCTGGAATGTGTCGTCTCTTGATTTTGTATGTAGCGTATCCAGGCAGATGGCCTGCGAGATTGCACATGTTGAAGTATGGTGACACAGTCTCGAGGATGATAGTTAGAGAATGGATGATACATGTTAGGGTCTGAAGGAATCAGAAGCAAGAGATACTGTATAATGAGCTAATAGGCTAAAAATAAATGTGCCCCCTGAGTCAGAGTTCTCTTAGATAGCAGGTGCATTACCTCTCAGGCTGCAGCAAGGGGACTCACAACTCAGTGTGGAATAAAAGGAATGACATTTGTGAACAAGGTTAAGCATTTTACTGGAGAAGGCCAGTCTAAAAATAAAACTATTTAACACAATAGAGCCTGATCAATACTGAGGCAAATAGTTTGCAATTACAATTAGTGTCAAAGCAATGATACATATTACAATGTGGAAAGAGAGCTGAAGACAGGGGCAAAGAATAAACACAAGGCCATATTACTGGCATTAGGCCTGCAGGCAGAACCAGTACTGGAATACTTTTTAATTCTACAGAAGTAAGGATGATTAGTAATAGTGCTAGCCTGCCTAGCTTCCTTGAAAGTGTCTCTATGCAATGCTGCATATAAACACCACCAGCTATACACCCTCTTTTCACTGAATTGTGTGCCCAATTGACATTAACAATAATAACAATAATTCATGAGGCAGGAGCCAGGCTTGCGTAAAGGGACTTCTAGAATAAAGACTAAGTGCTTGTGACTTAGTAACAGAATAGGGGTTTCCCCTTGACTACTGAGAGAACCACCCTTGCTGAGGTGAGGCCGAACCGATCGATTCCCCCCCCACCAGGGCGTTGTCGACCTATAAGATTGGGAAATGAGCTTCACTTGCCTCCAGAGGGGACAGTTGAGGAGGTGACGCAGCAAAGCCGAGGACGAACGGAGGATGGAGGAAACTGAAAAGCAAGTCAAGAATCAGGTATTTTAGCAGGATGACACAAGGGAGAAGCCCCAGCACCAGCCCCTGAAATACACCAAGGTTCTACCAATAGTTCACTGGTCGCTTACAAGGTCTTGAGTAGTGCAGAATAAGGGGGGTTTAATTGGAGGAACGGGGGTGCTTATATAACATGGAATTAGAGACATAAAGCTGGACAGCTTGAGATAAGAAGAGCTGGACAAGACATACGACGTAAAACACTCTGAACTCTCATGTCTCACCGGGTCAGGCAGCATCCTCTGGCTGCTGGCCGGCTATTGAGAATGAGAGACAGAACAAAAAAGGACAAAGCTCTCAGTCCATGTCGGAACCAGGCAGCGTCTCTTAGCTGCTGGACGAACAAGGAGAATGAGAAGACAAACATAAAAGACACTCTCGATGAGACAAAAAAGACAAAGGGATAGATCCGTCACTACTCAGTGCAGCATCCCCAGGCAGCGGGGCTGGCAGCTGGGTGGCGTGGAGAGTTAGGATAAAGAGTCTCGGGTCCGTGTTGGAGAGACAAAAATAGAGAACCCCCCCACCCCCCCTTGGCGGGGCCCGGCTCAGCAGGTGAGGACTCGGCCAGCCAGAAGGGGCAGAAAGATGCTTGGACCTGAAAAGAAACGAGATAGATGGGATAGCAAGGTTGTGGCCTTGGTGAGGCTAGCGCATGAGCCGCGACAGAATAGTTGTGGCCGGGGGTCCCCTCTAGCCGGCGAGGAACTGCCGGGGACGGCAGTGACTTGGGCAGGAGGCCGACCCGGTCAGTCGGGGGAGTGAAAATCACTCCCCCCCCCAAAAGAAGAACCACCGACTCCCCGCAGCACCACACCGTGAAGATAGGGAAGAGATTGCTGAGCCGCACACATAGATAAGAGGAAGCTGTAAATAAGAGAAAATACAGGGAGAGGTTAGTAATGACAACTAGGGATTGGAGGCCATCCGCGCTGTGGAAAGGAAAAACCCACCCTAGTGGGGGAAAACCTTTGTGGTCCTGGCGGAGAGGCGCCCCACTCGGGCATACTAACGAAGGACTTTTGAGCTGCTGCAATGTCTGAAGGGGAGGATCTGATATAAGACTCGACTGCTGAAGAAGACCAGTGCCCCATGTTTTTGATCAGGTGCTGGTTGACTCCGGCTCGTGCTGCAGAAGTGGCTGCTCCAATCCGGAAAGAGTGAGAGGAGTAGAGTTTTGAGGATAGCCCGGTCCGAGTCAGGAGGGAGTTGAGGTGAGAGTAAAACCAATGTCTCGTAATAATTGTTCCTGAGAAGTCGATGAAAAGAGGATCTGTAGGAAGACAAGAATTCCTGGAGGCGAGGTACTTGGTTAGAGCAGAACTTGGACAGAGAGAAGAGTCCATTTTTGAGAGTTGGATGTACTGACCTTGACGAAGCTGATCTGTTTTAGAAGATCTGATAAAGAGAATGAAGTGCCCCCCAGGGACTTGGGTGAGGTCAGAGCGCTGCAATCCTACAGCTGGGAAACTTGCTGATGATGGCACAGAGAACTCTGAGCAGCGTAGGAATCCGAAAAAAGCAGCTAAGCATAGTACTTCCATAATGATATCATCAAAAGGAGTGAAGCATCCGCGGCGGAGAGTGGAGATGAGGAGAAGAAGAAAGTCCAAAGAAATAGGCTGTCTTGAAGTGGAGTAAGGAGGGAGGCTCTTCTCCATGCCTCGAATCGTCAGGCAAACCTCAGGAATAGAAAGGAGTGGGGAGATGGAATGGACTGAAGGCGGAACTGATACTGGATGCCTGATAGGTAGTTCCTGATAGAGGAAGGAGCCAGGTTGAGATAGAGTCTGAGATATGTGATAAAGGCCAGCAAGTGTTGAAGATTAAAGGTGGAGTGAGAGATCTGATTCTGGGCGCAGAAGGTGGTGAAGGAGGACCAGGCAGTAGAGTAAGCTGAGCGTGTGGATGGGGCTAGAGCGCTCTCCATAAAACCAGCGGGCCGACTGGAGGAGACCAGAGAGTGCGGAGTTTAGTTGAATATTACCTGGCTGAACGAAGGCACTAGCTGCGGGTTGGGATCTGCTCCTGGAATTAGGCTGTGGAACTTCGGGACCTGCAGGCAAGATAAAGTGTCAGCGGCGTTATTAAGGGACCCGGGGATGTGGCGGGCCTGAATAATGACGTTATTGGACACAGAGGTCCAGACCAGGCGACGAAGAAGCTGCATGATTAAGGGGGATGATGAGTGTGGTGTTGTCGCTGAAGAATACAATTGATTTTCTAGGCCATAGGTGGCTCCAGAGCGGGGTGGCGACTACAATAGGATAAAGTTCCAGAAGGGGGGAAGATTTGAATTGAGGAGACAGGGAACGAATTTCCTGGGACCAGGGACTTGAAAACCATTGTGATCCAAAGAATCCTCCAAATCCTGGGTGAGAGGCGTCTGTAAACAGGTGCATATCCGGAGCTGATATGGCATCATCGTAAAACACAGAAAGTCCATTGCAGTGGTTAAGGAGGATGGACCACATATCAATATCCTTCCTGGCTTCGTCTGGGATGATGATGGAGGCATCGAGAGACTTCATAGTAGTAGAAAGAGCGAGCAGACGGGAGATGAAAGTACGACCTTGCGGGATGATGTGAATTGCATAATTGAAATGACCCAGAAGAGAGAGAAGGTTACGCTTTGAAATGGACCTTGAGCTCTGGAGGGAAGAAATCAGCTGGCGAATCCAAGTGAGTTTAGATAGAGGAAGGCGGGCCTCGAACTTGACAGTGTCGAGAGTAATGCCTAAGAACTCAAGGCAGGTGGTGGGGCCAACAGTCTTCTCAGCAGAGAGGGGGACGCCCAGGGTAGTAAACAGGGATTTGAGATGATGAATAGTTTGAGCCGGAGGATGAGAAGCGGGAGATATCAGGGAAAGTCGTCAAGCAGATGGAGCAGGAATGGGACATGGTAAGAATTAAGAAGGATCCAGCACAATGCTGCTGCGGCATCCAAAAGTGATTGAAATTCCAAAACGATGGCGGAGGGACGGGTGAATCGGCATAACTTTGAAGGCATCTGTAATGTCCGCCTTCGAAAGCCAGGCTCCGTGACCAGCGATTTTGATGAACTTGATAGCATCTGTGAGTGTGTGATCAGGGTGTAGGCTGAGTGCTTTGGTTAAGGCAGGGACGTTCACAGGAGAAGAGACAGTCAGGACTGAATATCATTTGCCGCGCTTTGAAGGGCAAATAGATTTCGAGTGTGCGTCGCTGCAAAAAGAACAAGTGTGAAGGAAACGGCAGGAATTGTTATTGAATATGGAGTCATTGAAATTATTACAGATTTGACAGCTTCCTGTGAATCTGATAGGGCGACCACGCCTGTCTAAAGAAGAAGAGGTGTCTGTAGGGGCTGAAGCATGGATAGGGCGGCAGACATTAAAGCCCGACTGAAGCTGGAAGAGGTCCTAGGAAACCGTGATGAAATACCAGTTCCGGCGGCTGCGGCTTTCGGACAAAGGTGGGTAGAATGACCCATTGATACGCAAACCCTGCAAGCATAGGCTCTCAATCCCCCAAAAATCCTGTGAAACAGATCTATGTCTGGTTTTGCCCAGTTGACAACAGCGTTCTCTGTTCCCAGGACAGGGGCAGCTTTTGCAGAAAAACTCTTGTGATAATGATAGAACATTGTACCACCGTAATGGACAGCCAGCTCAATTATGTATGCCAGATAATGATCCAACTCCTCTCAGCGGTGAGGAAAGGCGCTACATAGCACATCTCTGTAGGCCGAAAAAGCTAACACAAATTCCCCCATAGTTAAGTTTTTTAGCAAACGTTAATCAGTAGATTTGAGTGTCACTGATACATCACCACAGCTGACTGTACGTTAATCAATTAATTCAAAAGTGGCTATAAGAACGATGACAAGATTAACATCCTTACCTTCAATAATCTGTTTGCGTAAGGCAGGAGAAACGGTGATGCGCCTGGATCCAAACGACTTTTGTGGGTCAACAGGAGCAGCAGAAGACAGGGTGAAGGAAGGAGTATGATCGATGACCTCGATGACGGAGGAGGATGTTGTAAGGACGGGAAGAGGGGCTGGTGAAGAGCGGGCCTCCAAGGAACCGAGAAGGGCATTCATGTCCCTAATGGAGTCGGTGATAGGCTGTATAAGGGCCTTCATGTCCTGCATAATAGAGATCCTGAAGGTGTCCGGGGCAGACGCTGCTTGAGGAGGATGGTTCATGCTGTGAGCAGGAGAAACAGAGGCATTAGTGTGGCTTTGATGTCTAACCTGGCGAGGTGGGTCCGAAGAAGCAGGCAGGTCGAGGGCCTGAAGCGGAGGAGGGATCGGCACTGCAATCGGGAGGCCAGGGTGTCGGCTCTGAGAAGCATTTCTCTTCCTTTTGACTGGTGGGAAAACAGGAGTGGCTGACGTAGTACTGCAGTACAGCCGAAAAGGTTCCTCCCGATTGGCTCCGTTAGGAATGGGAATAGCCTGATCCAAAATCACCTTGAGCAGTCTAGGTTGGGTCCACTCTTTGTAAAAGAGAGTCTTGATCTGGGGCTGCGTGACTGCCTGCCTTGTGCACCGAATGGCAGGGCTCTGCTTGGGAGAGCGCTCAGTAGAAGGCTGAAGACGGTGGAGGAGGGAGGGGCGGACTGACCTCTGTATGTGCCCAGGCGGGAGTTCATCACTTTCCTCTGAGGAAAACTCAAAATTGGTCACCAAGCTAGCGGGTTCTCCTGGACTCCTGAGCTTAAACAGCTCTCACCAACAAACAACAAGATTTTTTTTTTTTTTAAATAATAAACACGGAATCAAAAACAAAGTTTTAAACAAACAAGTCGCGGAAAAGATTTGGATAAGGTAAAACAAGCTACCACGGTATACCACGCCAAGTCTGAGATGCATCCAAAAAACAAACACAGACAAAAGGCGGAAGCAGTGCTGGGTGTATAAATAAAAAAGAAGGAGAGATTGACATGCAAGCTACCTAATGGGATTGCCCATACTGCTCTGGTCATGCCCTTTTTTTTACCTGACCAAATAGAGCGGTGTGAGCTATTGGCAGAGAGACTGGGACTTGATTGAAACCGAACTGCCCCCACCTGGAAGTAATTTGTGTGGCTAATCCCGTCCCCACTGAGAGCTGCCAGGGAGGCTAGAGAAGTCGAATACAAACATAAAAATTGGAAGCTCAGAGAGAGAGCACCCTCTACAGCGTCCACCGAATTACACCTAAAGGTAACATTTAAACATATTCATAAACATCTGAAAGGCTTTAGGTCTATTTATGTCACACATTTAGGTGATAATGTACAATATAAAAGGTCGGGTTTTTGAAGTCCACGCTCTTTTCAAATGTTTACAACATTTGGGGTAAAATTGCAAACAAAAAACATGTTTAAAATAAACAGTTTGTTTATCTGTTTAAGCCAGGGCACAGTCAGTTTCCTCACGTAGGATCACAGTAGCTTAGTGTTAGTTGTGTTCACTTGTTATTTATACATCAAATTACCTTTTTTATTGAAAGTTGAACTTTCTTATAGTAATATTTTGATAGACTAAACAGCACCATATCCTTGTGATAGCATTCTTAGTTAACTATTAAGATGATGTGTCTGTGCACAAAAAGCAGATATCTAACAAAAATGTACCCCTTTTTGTAAACACCAGCAACAAAGAATAATTAAAACAGATATTATAAAATGAAATAAAGTGGTTAATTTGGTAACATTGTCTGGTGTTGTCTGATTCAATCATGATGCAGAAAAGTTGTTTTTACAATTACTGTACTGTACATCTACATGGCATAACATAACAATATATGTGATAAAATGTAATGAGTAGCTAGAATATAATGCTTTTAAAACTTGATCAAATAGGTACCACTCTGTGTGCAGTATAAATAAGAGCATCCAGCTTAGTTCACCACACAGAATAATAAAGCTTGCTTTCTAACACTGTGGGCCTGGCAAATGGGAATGTATTGTGTCTTGTGGTAACAATTCATTAGATCAGCAGAGAACATAAATGTAGATAAGACAATACAATTGACTGGATTCCAGTATCCTGTGGTATAATTACAAAAGGACACCATGATAGTCATTTTTTTATGAGAGTGCACAAGTAAATACAGTATGTGGAATGAATTACAGCTTGTGAGATGAACAGTATTGTGGATAATGGGATTTTATAAGTACAGCATAAATAATTCAGATTTATTGCTAGAAATAAAGCAAAAAGGGGCCAAGAGGCTAGGTAAGAAAGAATTGGCCATCTGCTGGTCTTCAGAAAAAAAAATATGCATGATGTCAGAAAGGACTTATGGCCATGCTAAACAGAGAGCATGGGAATTGGGGTATATGACTGTAGACCGATCTGGCTTTACAGCAAATGGGTTTGTTTATGTAGCAATACATTGTCTCTGAAATGAAATAATAATACCATTAATTGAATTGCTTTCTATATCATGCATTTTTAATATTCATCACCTCACCCACCCTCTATTGTTTTTAACAGCAGTGGTCGATTACATACTCTATAATGGATAGGCTATATTTTGTATTAACCAATGGCTGAGTTTCAGGGTGTACAGAGGGTAAGAGCTTTTTTTGTCATCTGCAAAAAGACCATTATTCAATATTTAAGCAATGTTTTTTTGTCCTTGCCTGGCAAATGTTTTCTGTGAGTCTGGCAACAAGGTCTTTCTCACTTATGTCCCACATCAATTCTTTGCAGCATAGACATTTTTCTGTATGCAAGATGATGGAAAGCCAGCTTTATGCATCATCCAGCTTGCAAAAGATGTACAGCTTCAGTTCCTTAATAATGTCATTTTGGCTGAATGCTATTAACAGATTACCCCAGCCTAGGGCAATAGAGCATGTGCAAGGGAAAGATAACCTTGTGTTGGTAATTTAATATGAACTGTTTTCTCCATAGTACCTCTTTCCACTACATTAACAAACCAATACGGCCTTGTCCCCTCTGGTCGTATTCTTCACTGAAAAACGAATTACAAGATAGCAAGTCCTGAAGATTTCCAATAAAGTATTACAAATCACTTGCCTGATCCAGAGAAATGAAAAACAAACAGGCTTAGATTCAATCAAATTTAATTCCTCCAATTTAGCTTTACTGCACATCAAAGGGTGCTCTTATTAATGTCTTGGAGGACAAATTTAACAATAGGTTTCCCTCCTTCTTTATTGAAAGCTTCCAGTTGCGTTCAGCATAACTTGAGATCAAGAAAAACGCTCTTGCAATGAAATACAGTACTGTGACACAGTCTAAGAAAAAAAAGTGTAGGGCCATTTAAAGAAAACCCTTTGTGGAGTTTTATCCTGGGAGCTAAATTCATATCCTGCATTAGCTATCATAGCACTGGAGTATAAGTCTTCTCCCTTTGCAAGCAGTTCAGGGCAGACTGAGGCCCTATCACTCACTACCACTCACATATACAAGCATTATAGGTTTATCTCATCTCCTCCAGAAAGTGCTGGGCCCAATTCATTCCTTCAGGCTACTTTGCTAATAACCTATTCCTTATCAGAGCCTCTCCACTTCAGCCTGTGATCAAACACAAAATTAATGGAGTGGGGAAAGGTGAAGCATTCAAATAATGGAGACAGCTGTTTTTCTCTGTTTGAGAAAATCCATTGGTATTGTTACAGCAGTGCAGTTCCCCAGCTCCTGTTTAATTCAGCCTTCCTCTATTTCTGCAGCTGATAAAAAAATGTCACAATGAGAGGAGAATGGCAGAAATATCACAGCATTTCAACTCATCCTGGGTTTATCAACTTAAAAGTGGAAATACACGGAGATAAGGGGAGGAAATGCCCAACAAAAGGCAGTATCACAATGTTTTCTTTGGAACAGACTTTTCTTGATCCCTTTATAATTTGTTTTGAAGTAGCTGATACACATACAAAGTCAAGTGCTTGGATAATTTAAGGTCAATTATAATTTAGTTCCGAAGCACCCAAATAACAAGTTAAATTGGCCATTCAACCATTTAATATGATTGCATTACAGACACGTTTTTCTATGGAGGTTAAAAACCACCTGTTCCTTTCCCAATGCATTACTAACTTGCTGTCTCCAGTGAGAGGTTAGACAAGGCCCATGCTGATACCAAGCCACTAAGCCTGCCAATTCATGTAACAAAAGTATAAAACTAAATGCAAGTGTTGTCACCAGAACATTACAGGCTTTTTATATAATGGGAACATAGGAAATGAGTCTGTAATGTAAATTAAATAATGCAGAAGTAAAGTAGCTATGCCTATGTAGAAGGTTGATTTTACACTGAAAGATATCTTGAGGCTGTGGGTACTGTTTCAGGTTGGTTTATTGAAAGTAATGTGTTTAGCCTGTAGCTCATGATGTTTCCACAACAACAACTATCAATACTCTATCCACCAAACTCTGCTTTATAGCAAGCTACCACTAAGTACTAAGCGGAATTGATTGGAAAAGCGTACT
Organism: Acipenser oxyrinchus oxyrinchus; assembly: GCA_030684275.1. Taxonomy (NCBI): domain Eukaryota; kingdom Metazoa; phylum Chordata; class Actinopteri; order Acipenseriformes; family Acipenseridae; genus Acipenser; species Acipenser oxyrinchus. The sequence goes on from CM060250.1 coordinate 59,152,695, forward strand.
CTGCAGTGCTATCTACTGGACACACTGCAGCTAGCATAGACAATATGTACAAATTATAGGAAAATTAAATGACAGTCTATGTGGCTCATTCATTTATTATCTGTAAATGCATAAGAATAAACATACTGAACATCTTTAGCTTGTAGTTCTGATTCCTGGTTGCTTAGAATCAACACAGTAATGGCTTCTTACTTCTCAATGTTTCTGAGAGATAGAGTTCCCAAGAACTCATGAATTCATCCTTATTCATTACCTTCCAACACATATTGGGATACTATGTATCTACCCAATACTGTCCCAGGACGTGTTTGAGGACAGTGTGTACCGTGTACAGCCAACCTCAAGACTCCCTCTTTGTCTTGTTTCTGAAATGTCAGCCTTTCAATGTCAATGTTGCATGTTGCTTGATGTGTTTCATTATTTTCCTGTTAATATATGATTGTACTAGCCTTAACAGTTAGTCATGGTTATTAAGAGAGCTTAATAATCATGCCTTAATAACCAAGTCTGTAGTTTCTTAAACAGTTTCTTGAGGCATTGCAGTTGCTGTTCTCATAGTGTCTTGCCTGCATCATGCATTAACTATTAAAGATTTGGCACCCCTGCAGTGGTGTATGTTGCAGAAGGCTTAGTACCTTGAGTTCAGTATTCCATCTATTGCATACACAATATATTACACTTTTTTTGCCTCCTATTGGGCCCTTCTTTTGAGTCTGATCTCTGACCTCATTTTCTATTGATCTGAACTTCAAAAACTCTGTCTCCAGGTGGTTCATGTACTTACAATTCACATGTTGTTGCTACTTGTCCTTCAAACCATTATATTGGAGATCACCACAATATATTATACAGTCAAAACTGTCATATCCAATCCTGTAAGATAAGGACATCATTTATTAACTGATGGCCCTCTGACATGTTTCATTTAAACATGCTGCTATCAACTGATGGAGACTGATCAATGCACATTATATTATGGATCTAAAAAAGGATCTCAATTCAGCTCATTGCAGGACAGAATGGATTCAGTTAGCGATAAAAAAAGGAATTCGTTTGGGAATTCAGTTTCACTTTTCAAATGTTGTCACTTCACGTAACTGCCATTTAAACATGTAAAATAACAGAAAACAAGAGTTTATTTTACACATTTTTTTGCCTAACTACAAAGCCCGTTTATGTTTGTGTGAGTGCTTTCTTGTTTCTGTCTCAGGTTAATAAAAAGAGAAAGCACGGTTTTTGCAATGCTGTTTTGTAAATGACCAATACTGTATTACAGGGCTTTGTTTTGTAATCATTTTCACTGATTTTTTTTGTATAGTATATGTGCAGTTCTGTACTTTGGTGTTTTAGACACACTGTTACATATCAATGGTGCCAGTGCCGGTGCTAGGGTTTACTGGGCCCTGGTGCAAGACTGTGAAGTAGACCATTAATCATAGGCATCAATTGGATTTAAATTAATGTTATCAAGTAGAAAAGTTAGTATGAAAACATTTCTATAAAAAAACAAATGTCTGCATCTCAAAACTTAGGCCACAATACAAATGCATTCATAACAACTCGTAAGCAAAAACATAATTCTATGAACACACTTAACAAATTAATATCCCGAAACGCATGTAATTGTTTTAAATACTGAATTTTTACCAACCTTTTGTTAAGGTGGAATTTCGTAAGGCGGACAGACTCAGACACGTTCAGCTTGTTTGGTGTAAATGGAACAGGTTTCAGCCTTTTCGCGAAATCTTTCAGTTCCACTTCTGGTCTAGCATCATGGCGGACAACGATTTGGGGACGCTGTTTGTGTATTGTGGTGATTTTTTTTCAGACAGAAAGTTCTAAGCAGTATTTATATTTGGGCTTGCTACTTTTTGATTTTAATCGGTAAAACTTGTCAAATGTCGAATTCCCCAAAAATATTCAAATGAAATAAATTTATATACGATAAACGTTGGTAAAACCACTCGCTATTTTTTTCATACCAAAATTATAATTTAGAAATCATCTCTAGTTTGTGTAGTTTTATACTTGCTGTCTGTCCTGTCTCCGTTCTGCCCTGAATAGCTAGGGGTCGCTGTCAGTCAACTTAGTGGCTACTGTAGTTTCACCGTCAGTCATTTCATCCTGTTCTGACAGATCTCATTGACTGAAGCAGCGCTAGAATGCTGTCATTCGTTTAAATGACTGTCAATCATCAAACCTGCACCGACTGTGCACTTTCATTTGCCAGCTACAGCGCCTGTCATTCAAAGCGCCTACTTTGAAATTAGCGGGTTAAGGTGTAGGTAGGCTTTTGCTATGGGTATATACGATGACAGTTACTAGTTTGATTTGGAAATGGGGCGCAAGAGGAAAACGCTTAATGAGTATTATGCATAATACCCTGAACGACGGCTGAAGTCTCTGCATCTCTGACCAAATGTAATTTCAACTAGAATGTTGGTAACCATGGTTTTGTTGCATGTTGAATATGATAAAGGGGTTTCACTAAATGAGACGTTTCTCAATGGCATAAAAAGTCTGGTGTTTTTTTTAAGCATAAAGGTCGATTACACCCATTCTCTGCTTCAATTGAAAAATAAAGATAGAAAAAAAAGATACATTCTTCCAAAAATAACTGTCGCTATTAATCGTCGATATGGCAAAAAAATAAAAATTGAATAGTAGCAAGCCTATTTATATCATATGTAATAAACTATAACATTAATATTATGGGTCAAATATATACAAAATATCTCGCTATACCAGTGTTTCTCAACTGGGGAGGTACCGCCCCCCAGGGGGCGTTCTGAAGCCAACGGGGGGCGTTTACATCCAAGAGGGCGGGAGGGAGGCGTTTAGCTAAAAATGGGGTGTTGTGCTTTCTTAATTTTAAAGAAACTTTTATTTCAAAATATTGATTAAATGCTTACACACAAAGTGCCAGTGATGTACTCACTGACTTGTGCACTATAAGATCATGTAAACAGCAAGTCAGAAATGTGTGTTGCTATGCAGCAACGTCACTGCTATTTCTGCTATCCGGTTTGTCATGCAAATGCAATATGGTCCATTCAGAACAAAGCAGCCGTTCCTTGTGCCTGTTGCCATGTTACGGTACACGTCTGAATTTCAGTTTATTCTTATTGTTATCTAGTGATGTGCATTTGAGGACATTTTTGGAATCGGTTCCGAACTGGGTATTTCGATTCTGGTTCCAAAACTATTTAGAATAACATGTCTGTATGTCAATGTTTGAGCATAAGTTCCGACAATATTGTGCAATCTATGAAATTGATGTCATGTCGTGATCGGCTTGGGGTTGTCTTGCGAATAATCCCCTCGAGGTTCAGAAGATTCACTTTCCCCAAAGTGTTTTCATCACTTCATGTAAAAGTGAGACTGAATTATTCTCCAGGGAAATAAATATAATAAAAAAAAAAATAAATAAAACCTCCGTTTTGCTGTAATTAATATTTTACAGACTTTTTTTGTGAATGTGTCAATTATAGTTATCAAATGTATTTTTGACAGAAATTAATGTTTTATTAATCAGTTTTACTAAAAACATAATAGTACTCACTGCAACAAGATCTCTGATATTTGTATCCAGTTCGTTGATTCCAAAGCAGGAACCGGGTACCCGATTTCAAAGGAACCGATTTGCATATCTCTATTGCTAGCCACAGCATGGCACAAGCAAAGAAGATATGTTGGCAATATTTCATAATAGTAAGAATTTTATGTATATATCTACATGTTGATTATACTAGTGACTGGGGTTTAATTATTTTGTTTTATGAATGATTTATCTGCAATTCTTGGAACTAGTGGAATTAAATGTAATTAATAATTGATGTTAATTAAACGGCATTGTTAATCGGCAGTAATTCTTAATTTTTTTTATTTTCTGTGGCAAGGGGGCGATGACTAAGCTCAGCTGATCCTTAGGGGGCGCTGTTACGAAAAAGGTTGAGAAACACTGCGCTATACAGTACAACATCGTAAATCAAAGCTACATTTATTGTATTTTGCCAGTAATTGCATGTACAATTTACCTATAGAATACAGTGAATTAGCAGTACAGCTGTGGCCAAAAGTTTTGCATCTCCCAATATAATTAAAATATTTGCTTCATAGAGTCGAATGAAGCCTGCTGAATAATGCTACATTAACATATTGAATTACATACAGCTTTGTAGTTTCCATACTTAATGAATAACTGACAACAATTTAAAAATGTGACATTTCGAAATCCAACATGAAATACTGTACTATTATTATGGCTTCCGGTAGACTTTTGCCATATCGTTCTGTAGTTTCTTTGATTACATGATGTTAAATAAAACATTATGTTAATCTATTTTTCATGTCTCATTCCAAAAAAAAAATGTAGGTGATGCAAATCTTTTGGCCATAGCTATACCTGGAACTCCTCGAGCAGACCGGACTATTTGACCAAACAGGCAGGAAGGTGGAATAGTTTCACCAAATCGATTGTCCAGTTCTGTTCGGTATGTTAGGGCTCTCGAAATGACGCCTTTAATATCGCATCTCTCAGCAGAGCAATCACATGACCTTAAAACTGACCTATTGCCAGAGCGCTTGCTCTGCGTCCCGCCTGCAGATAGACAATCTATCCGCTGTGATTTGCGAATTTGTGTTTTGATTGACAGTCCACCAATACTACCTTGCTACAATTTTTTTTCTAATCCCAGTGGAGTAGATGGCACCTACTGTATATATACAGTATATTTTTTACGTCTAGTCATTAAAGTGGGCTCACAAAAAAAGCGAAATGGCCCCCCCCCGAAAGGCTGGGCCCGGGGGCAGCTGCATCCCTTGCAACCCCCCCTGACACCGGCCCTGAATGGTGCCTCGGTTGTATGTAGGATGCAGAATAGAACCACAACTAAACATTGTATGCTGTACAAACCCATTTTTTGTTAGCCGTCTAGTGTAGTGTTACAAACAAGATGATTACACACACACAGACAAACAAACTAAAAATACTCATGATATTGCTTTCTCTTTTTACAGAGTCTCTCACAGTCCTTCTAGGTTTAAATATAAAACCAAATGCGAAGGAACAGATTACAATTCTCCGTCCCCTTTTATGTTGTCACACATGACCCCTTGGTAAACGAGTGCAACCGCCTTTCCAATCTGCAGCTGCCACGTCGTTTCCCTTCTTGGTCAATGCATTCTTGCAACGGAGTCTCACCTTTAACCAGACTGGCCAACTTCCCTTGAACCCTGGAAAAGAACTGTCAGACCAGGCTGTCCAAGGAACTCTGTTCTCGCTGCTTAGCGCCCTCACAGGTCGGGAGGGAGATTTACAACCAAGAATCATTGTATTTCTGTCACAGACCCCATTGGCCCCCCTGGTTCCAGCACCCCTGTTACATTTCTGATTGACTCCTGGAGCCAATCAAATTGGATATGACAGTTTCTGCTATAGTTGGGAGCAAATGATGCTGCAGATAAACCAATCTATTTTTTTCAAATCAAATTGATCAAATTTTTATTGGAACATAAAACAATACAACAACACAGAACAAAAGAACATTCCCCATGTTTTCCATCCCCATCCCTCCCAGCCCTTTCGTTTTACCTCCCATGTTCAGTATATCATGCAAAGCATGAGGTGGCAGTTCTGTCCCCAGGGAACCCCATAAGAACACATTGCAGAGCGAAGACGTAGATAAATAAAAGAAGTACCCAGTAAATTATACTGCAGTTCTTGGAATGTGCAAAGGAAGTCATCTTTAGCAATATCCCCTAGATTGTAAATCCCCTTATCACTCCATAGTGGAAAAGAAAAGGGACGGCTGCCTGATAAGAGCGCAAAATTATGGAAAATGGGTGAATGAGAATGCCATTTTGTTTGAAGTTGTGTGTGCTTTTCCACCAGGTGCCACACCGTAATCAAATAAGAGATTATGGGACCGAAGCATAATTTGCTTTAGGGGAATACCAGAATAAACCAAGTCTTGAAGTCTATATGAAGTCTATATGGAGATACTAAGTTTTCTATATGGAGATACCAAGTTTTCTTCTAACTGACGCCATGAAATTATCCCAATAACCAATAGGGGGAGAGAGTGGGAGCATTGAACTGAAAAAATGGATGCGTGGGAGTATATTCATTTTTACTATGGAGACATGGGCTTGGAGCGAATTAGGAAGAAGCATCCACCTGTTTAAATCACCCTCAACCTGTCTTAAAATCTTATTAAAGTTAGTTAGTACAATAGAGTGTAAAGAGGGATAGATTTCTACACCAAGATATTTAAAATGCTTAACTACCGGCATGTTTGAGGACAAGATTATATCTTCATTGTAGCATATCATTGTAGCATTCAAAGGCATAAGTGCAGACTTACACCAGTTAATTTTATATCCCGATGCAATGAAATCGTAAAAAATATCTAGTAGATGAGGGAGTGATTGGGAAACATTTTTAATGAATAATAACACATCATCAGCATAAAGCGCGATGTGATGCTGTGTAGTTTTGACAGGGGTAAAATATCAGACTAGTGGACTGCTTGAGCGAGTGGCTCGATAGGAAGAAACCGTTGGTTTCCTGTAAGAGAATGACCATTATTGCTGACCTGCTAAATCTTTTAAAGGCAAAAGATATTTTTCACAAAACACTGAAAGTCTGGTACGACCTCAAAGCCTAAACCATTTCTGTTGTACTTGTTTTACGTTTCTATTCCTTTTACACCAGCCTTAGTAAAGCTAGGCTTCCAAAAATACTGCAGCACCCAACAAAAATACCTTTTACTTGTGTCAGGACACATCTGCTGCTTTTAGGAAATGATTACAGTACCTTGGTACGGCTGTGTCTCCAAGGGACCCATAGGATCCCGAGAACCTAAAGCCATCATAAATAGCACAGACTATATCCTTAAGGGTCCCCACTGTATTTAATGTATTTTTACAGTATAGCATGTATTATGCATTTTTCTGTATTTAAAGTATTAAGCATTTTGTTGTTGTTACTGCATCTTGTAAAATGCTTTGTGATTCATGGTCCTCTATGAAAGGCGCTATATAAAATAAAGATTGATTGATTGATTGATTGATTGATTGATATAGAGATGATCCCTGGTGGCAACCTCTGTAGGCCTGGATTCCGGATACTCTAGGGCTCAAAGATCTCTATTGTCAAAGACAGTACACCTGACAGCTCTGGAGATCCTGGATATAGTAAGAGAGTAACTCAGGACAACAATGCTTTGCACATTAGCCTAAAGGCTTTCCTACTGTTGCCCAAAAGCATGAGAACTATTCAGCAGATTGCCTGTTATTTCACAAATGATGCTTGGGGCACTACTGTCTCCTAGAAGACCAGTACACCAAGAGATTACCAGAACCACTGAGGGTCTAACCGCTAAGGCAGGTGTTCAGCAGTGAATGGAAGCCTGGTACGCGCTGCAGATTTTAAAGTCATGTCTCACATTACAGAAATTTAATTGAGAAAGAGAAAAATAAGAAGGTAAAAAAAGAAATCATGGTATGAGTACTAAAAGAAAAATAGGTTAGAACAAAAGGGTTCCATCTGCACCTGCTGCTAAACTAATTCACACCTCGCTGTAACAGACCAGCTGGTGACCCAACCAAACATATGAGCAAGAAAATGAAATAATTGCCTTCGGTCACCATTCATAAATGGAGGATGCTCAGAAAAGCAGTGATCCATGGTGTTTGGGTAAATGTATCAGAAAATGAACGCAGAGACATGTGCACTGTATGTACACCTGAATGTGTATTTTGATTACTATTCTTAAAAAACAAAACCAATGGTATAGTTCTGGGTTAAAGTATAGTGTAGGTAACTTCGACTGTCCCAAACCCTAATGCTAACACTCATCCAGACCGTAATAATAACTACAGCCCCAACTTCTGTGCTAAAACATCAGAATGATTAACAGCAAGGGATTAATGGTATATCCACTGTCAAATACACATCAACACCCACTTGTAGACTTTGGCTTTTTATTTATTTATTTTTTTTACAAAATGACATTTAGTTACAGGCATGATGAACAGGGTTGTATTAAAATGTCTGAGAAGAAAGCAGCTAAAAGAAAAACTGAAACATTTATGAAATTAATTTTATTATGAATACCTACAGCATAAACTTTCGGTTTAAAGTTCTTGGTTTTTTTTTGTTTGTTTTTTTCAGTGGTTGGAGATTGTTTTAACAGCTGAATTTACTGCGGAGACGATTCTGACAGATTATGCCACCTTACAGTGGAAGGCACAGAACAGACTACAGTAATGTACACACTCTCCACAGATTTAGAACATTAATGGGATCATCTTGACAGACGACTCACAAGAGACCACATCCTGGTACTCCGCAAGAATTTAAGAATGTTTTCCCAAAAGTCTCAAACTTGTATATTATAGATGTGGAGTACGCAAGACAACTATGTCTTGTCGATATAGTTTCTTATTGTTCTGATGCATACGTGGAGATCCTGGAGAACTTTGTTTCATCTCAAATTAATTTTATAACTGACTTGTTTGTAATTCTTTTCCCAGTGTTGCTTGGAAGGTTAGCTTTTCGGCATCAGTTTAAGTTTTGAGTTTAACTCGTACTCTGTTATTATGATGATGTATTTATTTATTCATTTATTTATTTATTAGCAGATGCCCTTATCCAGGGCAACTTACACTTCTGTCTCTCCCTTTTGATACAGTATCTGAACTGAAGAAAAGCTGCGCTGGCACTTTATAACATAGACATCTCATTCGGCATTCGTTTTATAACTAAATAAATATTAGGCCTATTATATGGTTATCTTTCCTAATGTATTTACTTTTTGCTGTGAGAGGAGCCGTGGCTTTCTCTGGGAGACGAGACTCTTCAGCTTTGCTTCAGCCCAGCTCCGCCAGCCGAACCTGGGGCGAGCCCATTCCCTCTTCCCCTCGCCCGACCCACTCTCCTTCTCACACTTGGTTTGCTTGTCTGTCGTTTGAACTGAACTCCCTACCGCCGTTTAGCCAGGCTATTTATAGTTTAAAAACTGTTAATTAAAATGCTCCATGAGTGGGAATGTTACCTTTTTTTTTTTTTGAAATAATATAGCCCCAACCCCTCTTCGGTTATAACGCTTTATAAACCCCTTCCCCGTTTATAACGCTCTTCGGTTATAACGCTCGTATTGTGTGTCCCCCGAGACCCGCGTCATAGCGAGGGAACAATGTACATTTAAGAGTGAGTTCGACTAAGAACAGTTAAAGTTATAGTAAAAATATTTGCTATACGAGTTAATGTATATTACTGTTAATGTATATTCCCTCTCCATTAGAAAAGCAATTGCAAGTGACTCATGCCAGTCGACTTATCCTCTTGTTGAAAAGGAATTTCTTCTTTGAACAGGCAAGCAGCCAGCCACATGACATCTATTAAGCAAATGCACCTCTTTACCCACAGTCTCCTATTCTAAAGGCACCAGGATATTTCATTGCCACTTAAATGCTTGTAGTAGAAGAATCATTTAACAGTCAATCAAAATGAAACAGTGTTTTAGACAATGTGTGTGTGTGTGAAATGTAATGTTTATTGATGCTAATGAACCACAATATCCCTTGAAGCTGTAAGAAAATTGGTCTGGGTTCACCCAGTTGCCCATTTGTAAAATACCTCAGATAATTTACTCAGTCAATTCCTAGGTTATTATTAAGATACAGTAGATGCATAATTTGACAAATATTGCCATAGCAACCGCAGAAAAAGTCTCAGTGTTTAAGTGCTGCAGCTGGTCAAGCTGTGGCTGATTCAGGGGACCCCGTACAGAATAGCAGATGTGGATGGCTTATAATATTAAGACGCGTATATGAGAAGGAAGTTTAGCGTAACAGGGAAGGGGTGTTAATGGCTGATCATAATGCATGGAAATCTTTTAGTCATCACCCAAATGTGTCAAGTATTCCAGGATGTAACCTAGTGAGAATGTACTTGACTAATCTGATCGTGGAGGAAAAAAACAGAAATGGGGACTGTTCATTTGCAGTTACATTATAATGGGCGGTATGTATCATCGATTTTTCATTTGTATCTTCTTTTCATTGGTTTTTGTGACTTCGTAGACCTACCCACGATGTATTAAAGTCATTTTCACTCCCCTAACTTAGTTTCATCACTGCTGCGACAGTTTAGTTACGACCAGGGGTGTAGTGTTATATTTAGAAGTGAAGGGTCACTATTATCTATTGAAACAGGTTCCTTTCACTTCTCTTACTCATTATTCTCGACCAGCCACCTATATTCAAATTTTTTCAGTCTTTATCTCTCAAGGGTTTCTTAAGGCTATTGTATTCTTTGCTTATTTGTATGGGTTACATTCATGTATATCTATCTCCATATATTAATAGGAGCAAAACAGTTACATATTCTACATGTGAAGTACGTGTACAATATGCCCAAAAAGTGAGGGGTCGGCGCTCCCTGCCACCACTACACACCTGGTTACGACGGTTCACTTTAAACTACTTTCGTATGCAAATATACAAATCTCATTATAATATAGAAGTTTCACGCTTACCCTTGATGTATTATCATTTCCTGGTTTACGACTTTGGTTTGTGCCTGTTATTTTACGCATGCCTCTCACTGGTGTAGATTCAGGACCGTATACGTATACTAACAGGTCTGATATCTTGTGTGACAACATCCACTATCAGGCCTGTTATTTCTTTTGCTCTGACGCGTTTTGGATCAACTTTCTTTTCAAAATAAGGTGTCACTGAAGGGGTTGCTTCCTTTTGCTTTTTTACTTGTGTTCCACTGTTGTATGTATTTTGTCGGGTGCTGTCTTACTAAATGATCCCGCAGGTTGGTGGTTTTGCCACAGAAGCTCATTAAAACTCCACAAACAGTGCATTTTACCTTTCCATTTTGTTCTTTTGTGAAAAACTTCCAAACGTCTGACTGCATTATTTAAAATTAAATTAAATCAACAATTTAACTAGCAAAATCTGATCCTGAAATGCGGCCTACCTCTAGTCTCTTCTCTAGGTTTTTTTTTTTTTGTCACGATTACTCTGAAAACGTATGTGCTGCGTAGTGGACGGGGAGGTTTTTTATTATTATTATTTAAAGAAACCAAAGGAAAGGCGAGGAATAAGAGTGTAGATTTACATTTTGCCGATCCTAATTAAAAAACGGTCCTATTAATGAACTGATAGATGCAGGGTTTTTTTTTCAACCATCAATGGTTATTTTATTGCATCGATGCATTGTCCCAGCCCTAAATTATACACAAACTAAAATCTTTTCTTCTCAGTAATTAATTATGTTGTGCAGTGACAGAGATCAAATGATTCTTGGTGTTAGATTTCCTTCTCGACCTGTGAGGGCGCTGTGTAAAGGGAACAGAGTACCCTGGACTGGATGGCCTGACAATTGATTCCCAGGGTTCGGCAGAAGTCGGCCACCTAGAAAGGGGGCAGAGCTTTGGTACACATAATCATTGACCCGGAAGGGAAACGATGTGGCATCCGCGGATTGGAGGAGCTGTTGCACTCGTTTACTAAGGGGTCATGGTTGATGGTATATAACGGGACATAGTGAGGTGATCTGTTCCTTTATTTATGGTTAAGCTAAAACCGGAAGGACCTCTGTATTATTACAGAGAACCGTGAGTGTTTTGTTTGTTTTGTCTGTCTGTCTAAAACTACGTTATTATTCATTGCTCACTAGAATAGATGGCTAACTCCATCCGGAGCTGTCACCCACGGCCAGAACTAAACCCAGACAACGCTGCACTTCTTGTTCACCATTGTTGCACGTAATAAATTGTACTTCACCACAAGCACTACAGCACTCACTTTGGACTTGTGACCGTGTATGTGTCTAATTGTGTTTAGTATTATTTACGGGATTGCAACCCTTTATCATTACTGTGCAATACACATTGCTGTGTGTTGCAAGCTCTTTATTATTTGCTGCGTGGTCATCAGACTATTGGATTATAAATAAAACAAACCATTTCACCTGTACTTTGCTGTCTGTTTGTATCATTGGATTACTGCACCTACACTTCACCTGCTCTACACCTGCACACTAATTACCACTTTGCCACATGTGCATAAACAACTGAAATACAATGAAAAGTATTTACTTGCATAGCCTACTGCCCTACGTTTTTTGACACATCACAGTCAGTTTGTCATGTTTATTTTTTATTTTCTGCTGCTTTCTTTTATTGTAACCCTCATAAGGTCATGCCATTTTCTTAATGTCAAGTGTCGGTCACTTACAGTGTCCAAGTGAATTTATTTTGTTAATTATTTATTTCCATGTTTCTTTTCTTAATGTTTTTTGGCCCTGCAAAGTGTTAAATAATATTTCCTTTTTTTTTTTCCTTTTCACTAACTAACAGGTCAGTTTCGTCTTTGTGGAAATTTGTTTTCCTTTTCTTTTTGGCCGGTGCCATAGTTGTATCAAGATCGGAGTCTGCAGAAGCCACAGCTTGATCCTATTTGACTACGACTTCTTTCTGTTCACTATACCACTCATTTATCTTTGCCGGAAGGAAGTTCTAAAACTTGACTTTCGGCTTTGCGAATCCATTTATAATGAGATGCAAACACTACGGTGGCCCTGAAGTGCAAAACATAAGCAAATAAAAAAATACTGACAAACAAAAAAATGTGTACCTGCAATTAAAAAAAAAAAGACTGCAAATACAAAAAAGCTTGCATCTTAAAATTTGTCTGCAAATATAAAAAAACACCTACATCTTAAAATGTGTCTGCAAATACAAAAAAAAACACCTGCAAACAATTCAAAGCCCAAAACGGAAATGACATAGCTAAGTGGGTGGGTGTTGGTAGTGGAAAAACATAGATCAGATCTCCGATTGGATGAACATTTACACAGTTACTGTGATCCTGGACCGTGGAAGCTGTTGTCTTTGTACAGTTTTAGGTATGTGTTTTTATATATAGGTGTGAAAAAATGCTGTAAAGTAAGAATGCTTTCAAAAATAGACATGTTAATAGTTTATATTTATCAATTAACAAAATGCAAAGTGAGTGAACAGAAGAAAAATTTACATCAAATCAATATTTGGTGTGACCACCCTTTGCCTTCAAAACAGCATCAATTCTTCTAGGTACACTTGCACACAGTTTTTGAAGGAACTCGGCAGGTAGGTTGGCCCAAACATCTTGGAGAACTAACCACAGTTCTTCTGTGGATTTAGGCAGCCTCAGTTGCTTCTCTCTCTTCATGTAATCCCAGACAGACTCGATGATGTTGAGATCAGGGCTCTGTGGGGGCCATACCATCACTTCCAGGACTCCTTGTTCTTCTTTACGCTGAAGATAGTTCTTAATGACTTTCGCTGTATGTTTGGGGTCGTTGTCATGCTGCAGAATAAATTTGGGGCAATCAGATGCCTCCCTGATGGTATTGCATGATGGATAAGTATCTGCCTGTACTTCTCAGCATTGAGGAGACCATTAATTCTGACCAAATCCCCAACTCCATTTGCAGAAATGCAGCCCCAAACTTGCAAGGAACCTCCACCATGCTTCACTGTTGCCTGCAGACACTCATTCGTGTACAGCTCTCCAGCCCTTCGGCGAACAAACTGCCTTCTGCTACAGCCAAATACTTCAAATTTTGACTCATAAGTCCAGAGCACCTGCTGCCATTTTTCTGCACCCCAGTTCCTGTGTTTTTGTGCATAGTTGAGTCGCTTGGCCTTGTTTCCACGTCGGAGGTATGGCTTTTTGGCCGCAAGTCTTCCATGAAGGCCACTTCTGACCAGACATCTCCGACAGTAGATGGGTGTACCAGGGTCCCACTGTTTTCTGCCAATTCTGAGCTGATGGCACTGCTGGACATCTTCCAATTGCGAAGGGAAGTAAGCATGATGTGTCTTTCATCTGCTGCAGTAAGTTTCCTTGGCCGACCACTGCGTCTACGGTCCTCAACGCTGTTCGCTTCTTTGTGCTTCTTCAAAAGAGCTTGGACAGCACATCTGGAAACCCCTGTCTGCCTTGAAATGTCTGCCTGGGAGAGACCTTGCTGATGCAGTATAACTACCTTGTGTCTTGTTGCTGTGCTCAGTCTTGCCATGGTGTATGACTTTTGACAGTAAACTGTCTTCAGCAACCTCACCTTGTTAGCTGAGTTTGGCTGTTCCTCACCCAGTTTTATTCCTCCTACACAGCTGTTTCTGTTTCAGTTAATGATTGTGTTTCAACCTACATATTGAATTGATGATCATTAGCACCTGTTTGGTATAATTGTTTAATCAAACACCTGACTATATGCCTACAAAATCCCTGACTTTGTGCAAGTGTACCTAGAAGAATTGATGCTGTTTTGAAGGCAAAGGGTGGTCACACCAAATATGGATTTGATTTAGATTTTTCTTCTGTTCACTCACTTTGCATTTAGTTAATTGATAAATATAATCTATTAACATGTCTATTTTTGAAAGCATTCTTACTTTACAGCATTTTTTCACACCTGCCTAAAACTATTGCACAGTACTGTATATATAAACAATATAGAATCACATATTTTTTAATAATATTATTACCATAGTAAAGGTGATACTGAACAATGGAGCATATAAAAAAAATGCTGAGCTTCCACACCACTACTAGTCTATGTACAACAGTTATTTATAGACATGAGTTATTACATAATAGTTTAACTTTATGGGAATCCTATCTTTTTTAATTTCAATAAAGGTATTCCTATGTGTAAACTTTTGGACGAGCTGCTTATACGAAGAGTAGGCTAAGCTTGGGCAGAGCCGAGAGGATTTTCCCTTCGAGTCCTCCTAATTATGAAAAGCTATCTTAATAACTGAAGATAGAAGCAGTTAGATTTTTTTTTTAACATGAATACAACTGTCCCGGTAGGATACCATGAAAGCTTTTGATTATACTGTATTTATAGCACTGTGTGCTGTGATGGTAGGGTCCTCACAGTGAACACCCCTCTTAGTAAACGGAACAGTCAAGTCAATTTTCTCTTGAACATGACCGGTGTTCTGCAAATGTCACCATCCACATTGCCATGTTTTTACACAGTGAATGTGCTTTGATGTGTACACTTGAGTAGGGGAGTATTTATTTTCATTACCTAAGGTCTTGAGACTCAGGAGCTATAATACTGATAAAATCAAAACAATCCTACATTTGGAGGATACAGAAAAAGAAAAAAAAAATCACATCTGAGGAATTTTAAACTTAAGTTTGTGGCAAATCAATTTTGCTATACAAGACAGGTTTGTTAATCTGTGTGACATTTTATAGAAGCCTTGTTTTTAGGAAGTCCTTTATATTTAAGTTAATGCTAAACAGTATAACTTTTTCTCTAGATTAGGATGTATTCTCCATTTTGTGGTAATACTTTGGGGAACAGTAGGTCATTCTGCGGTAGCTGTGAAAAATCACTGCAGTTCCTACCGCAGAAGGCAATGTTGAAAATGGAACGTCACAGGATAAGTTGTTTTTCCAGCATAAACTGTATATCCTTTATTTTGTATTATTTTTGTTTTTCATTTTTTTATTTCCATCTATATTGGCAAATAATTCATTTAATTCCATTAAAATTTTAATTAAAAATGAACAGGAGTAGTCGTACCTATTTTTTGATCCACTAACTCTATGCCCAGGGTATTTCATGTGTTGTACAAGGTAAGTGTAAATATTTAACAAGTGACCCAATACTATATATATATATATATGGGGTATGGGCATCGCTGAGGAGACCCGACAAACAGGAGAGGGGTCACCTTCTCTGAGGAGACCCGACAAACAAGAGGGGTTCCACCGCTTGGGGCCCTCACATAAATAGAGGCATCAGAACCTGAAAGAGAAGAAGACAAGGGATCATGCATGCTAAAGGAGGGGTTTGGCCGGGGGTCCACTCTGACTCATGGAGAACCCTCCACTATGAGGTAAATGAAGCGATGTTTAACAAAGGGTAGGAACAAGTGAAATCACTAACCCTTCAAAGATTGGACCCCTGGCTCCCCGCTGAAGACACCTAGGAGAAGAAAAAAGAGGAACTGCCAATGCATAAAGAAAAGGATAAAAGAGAGAGAAAACCATTAACACAAAAAGGGGAAGAAGACACTTAACAAAACAAAGGGGTTAGTAAGCTGTACCCTACTGACTATGTGAAGATCCTCTGCACGGTGGAAAAGAAAAAAAACAACTTTCTTTTTAGGAGGAAATCTTTGGTGGCCCTGCTGGAAAGGTCGTCCCCACTCGACATACTAGCAATGGACTGATGGGCTGAGGATATTTCAGATGATGAAGAACGAATATAAGCTTTAACTGCTGATGAGGTCCAGCGTCCCATATTTTTGATTAAATGCTGGTTGATATTTGCTTTTGCAGCTGATGTAGCTGCCCCTATTCGGAGTGAATGAGTAGTGTAGAATTGTGGGGGAAGACCTGCTCTGGACACCACAGTGGAGAGATCAAAACCAATGCCTTGATACAATGGACCTGTCTGAATTGATTTACAAAGGTTCAGAGGATAAAATGACCTTGCGTTCTGTGATATAGCATGGAAGTGTAGGGGCATAAAGGAGAGTTGATTTTTGAAAGTTGAATACATTGTCCTTGCCGCAGATTTTGAAATGCGGAGGAATAGGATGAAATGGGAATCTGGAATGAGCTTGAGGTCACTGCAGCGGATACCTAGAGTAGGAAAACTGGAAATAGAAGGAACTGTATATTCGGAGCATCTCAAAACCCCCCAAAAAATGCGGATAGACATATGTTTTCCATAGTTAAATCATCAAATGGAGAGAAGCACCGTTGGCGGATAATTGAAATCAAGTTGCCGAGAATGTTTATAGAGATAGGCAGGCGAGCAGGAGATGGAGCCGGGTGAGCACTTGGAAATTCTCTCAGGAGGAGGAGACAAACAGCTGGGATTGATAGTATAGTTGGAGAAGCAATGGACATCAAGCGAAATTGGTGTTGAATTCCTGATAAATAGGATTTGATTGTAGCTGATGCCAGATGTAGAGAGTCCTTTGGATGAACATTAAAAGCCATGATCCAGTCCTGGTTAACACTAGTACCCCAATAGCCGCTTTTTGAACGGCTTTTGCAATTCAAATTTAAATATCTCTGTGTATGTGAATATCTCATGCATGTCCGTTCTTAAGTGTTACTAAATATTTGAATTAAATACCCATACGGTGTTTCAGCTGCAGAATTGTAAAAATGAATACGTTATAAGCACTGAATTCTTCACCCGCCAGACCCACAGTTTATGCAGCATATTGAAATCAATACAATATAGCCGACAATTTAGTTTGGACTTTGTAATAAAATCAAAGTCATTGTGAAAAAACATATTACATACTCCTGTATGAGTGCTGAAACACTAATGAAAGTCATTCTACACATCATCATATTATTATTATTATTATTATTATTATTATTATTATTATTATTATTATTATTATTATTATTTATTTTATTAGCAGTTGTCACAAAATATACACATTGAGTCAAAATACAGCGTGATATAGCTATACTACTTACAGAGTATAAGTTTTAAAGTGTGCTTATTCTAAATTCTCTGCACAAATCAGTGACCATCGGGAAGCTAAGCTGAAAGCCAGAGACTGTTGCATTTTACAACGCAATGAAGAACAGTGTGGATATACTGGATCAAATGGCACGGCTGTATTCTGTCAAAGGTGGTACTCACAGGTGGCCTGTGTCTGTTTTTATAATGTTTTGGACCTGGCAGCCAACGCTTTTTTTTTGTTCAAGGAGTGCACCAGACAACACAATCACCGCAGGGACTTTATTATTATTATTATTATTATTATTATTATTAATATTATTATTATTATTATTATTTATTAGCAGACGCCCTTATCCAGGGCGACTTACAATTGTTACAAGATATCACATTATACATTATTTCACATTATACAGATATCACATTATTTTTTACATACAGTTACCCATTTATACAGTTGGGTTTTTACTGGAGCAATCTTGGTAAAGTACCTTGCTCAAGGGTACAGCAGCAATGTCCCCCACCTGGGAATGAACCCAAGACCCTCTGGTCAAGAGTTCAGAGCCCTAACCACTACTCCACACTGCTGCAGCTAGCCCTGGAGCTACGGCAGAAACATTTTGATAAGACAGACAAAAGCCGACTGGCAAATGCCCCTCAACCTTCAGCCAGCGCTGCGCCCACTGGAACACGGAATAAAAGACAATGCCAATGCCATGTCTGTGCCCGTTGTGAAAAGGCAGTCTGTGGCAAATGCACTGGTACAGTTGAAAAGCATGTTTTCTGTGTAGATTGTACTTAGAAAGCTGTAATAGAACTCTGAACAGACAGACAGAGCCTTTGAACTCTGTTTCACTCAAAGAGCTTTCACGTTGCATAAGTTATGTTATATTTTTGTTTTATGCTATTTTTATAACTAGTTATTTATGGTTTTATAATGTGGATATGTGCATACCGCTTTCTACACCTGTTTACACAGAAGTTTATTATGTACATTTTATTTTATTAGTTTTCATGTTTATGTATATGTGCTCTTTTGAGAAAATAAGAAAAAGTTTAATTTTCAATGTAAATACGAGTGTTTCTGCTCTGAAAATGTTATGTATGATGTTCATAAATAAAAATATTAAGTTGTATCCCATTGTTTTTCATTTTCATATCGAAGCCGTTTTAAAATGGAGCTGCACATTTTGTGGGTGCGGCGGTTGTATACAGTCTGAAATCTCGGCGGTTCTAGTGTTAAATGGAGTAGGATTAGTCCTGCTTTGGGAGCAGAAAGTTACATAACAAGCCCAACCTGTAGAGTATGAGGATCTGGTAGAAGGGGCAAGTGCTGAAACATGTAATCTTGAGCTGAATAAAGTAGCTTATTGATAGTTGGATTTAGTTGAACATCAGCTGATGGAACTGTGGAGTTGCTGCTGGAAATGGCAGAGCTGTAGGAACCAGACTGTGGAATTTAGAAATCTGTAAACCAGAAAGAGCATCAGCTGCAGCTTGTATTAGGAAATTGTTGAAACTGAAATTCATATTAGCCACAGTAATTGCATGACAAGAGGGGAACTGGAACGTCCTTTATTTATAATGTGCACTGTAGCTATATTATCGCAGTAGAATAATAATGATTTCTTAGACCATAGATGACCCCATAGCTGGGCAGCTGCAACTATTAGGTATATTTCGAGAAGAGCTGTGGATTTTAGATAGATTTTCAGTTTCCTGAGGCCATGTACTGGAAAACCATGATTGTTTAGGACCTCCGAATCCCAGAGATGAGGCATCTGTAAACAAAGCCAGGTCGTGTGTTGCTGAAATGAAATCGTCATAAAACATAGACAGGCCATTCCAGTGCTGTATAAGAGCAGACCACATTTTAATGTCTTTCCTAGCTTCTGAGGAAATATTAATGTAGGAGTCCCAAGTTTTTTGCTGTCGATGTGAGCGCAAGTAGTCGAGATATAAACGTCCTCCATTGGGGGATAATGCGAATTGCAAAGTTGAAATGACCAAGCAAGGAAATCTGAATAAGAAAACCAATATGGTTGAGTTTAGACTTGGCTAGGCTGGCTTCAAACTTTTCTGTGTCTATAATGATTCCAAGAAATGCTGGGGTCCGAATGCTGGGGTCCGATTGTTTTTACTTCTGAAAGCGGAACGCAGGCTTTTGAAAATAAACTTTTAAGATTAGAAATCGCTTCTGCTGGCGGATCCGAAGGAGAGTTCAATAAAAAATGTAGCTAATCAGGAACCTCTGCCTGCTAATTTAATAGCATGAATTGCATCTGAAATGGTAATATAATGAAGAGAAAATTGATCATGAGGAATGAGCGAGTTGATGCTGCTGGTGCTTGACCCCTGCGGTGCTGATAAATCGATGATGAGACCAGAGTTGTAATGATTCGAGTCAATGACTCGACTCGACTTGGAATCAAAACAGAAAATCCTGAGGAAAATAGTGATTTTTGAGTTTTGTCCAGACACGAAAAAACAAGACAACAACAACATGGAGAGTACACTAAAAGTACCTGCGGTGGTGGAGTTCGCTTTTAATAATTATACTGTCGACCAGAGAGAAGCAAGCAGGCTGCATCCTGCCAGCACTGTAAAGTAACAATATGAATAAACTGCATTCAAAACATAGCGCCGGTAACTGCCACTAATTTATACTGGTAGGTTTTTAGTTTTCTTCAGCAGCTAAAATGAGAATCTGAATATATTTCCAAAATGAGTAGGTAGTCAATATTCGATAATTAAAAAAATAAAAAAATAATGCCAGTGAAACAACACGGCAGAAAAAGCACTGACTAGGAGTTATTTTTCAGGTTTTGTTAGCACACAAATAAAGGTAACAAATGCATCTAAAACGTTTCTAATAAGTAAATAAGTAAAAGAAAGAAAGCTTGAAAAGCAAATAATTTGGCTAGTATTTGGTACTCACCATTCTCTTTATTTAATGTATGTATGTGTGGTTGTATGTATTTTATCTATTTATTTATGGACACAATATCTCTTAAGGGAGTTGGTGCTTTGTAGCTATTTTTAAATTTCCCTTTAAATCCAATTCTGAATAAAACATTGTTTATAGTACACATTTGTTAAGCTAATGCAAACTAATAAAAACTACAAACATTTGGAAGATCACCTAAACTAATATTAGGTAGTCCAAGGTCAGTGCTAATCAGGGTCTGTGAAACTAGAGGTTTATGTTTAAAGTCTTAAAAGACTTTAACTTTAAAGTTAAAAAGACTTTAACTAAGACTTAAAATGTTTTTTTTTTTCTTTCTTTCTGGTCACATCTTAACATACATATACATAAAACTTTAACTTAAAGTTGTATGTACAGTATATGTTTATTAAAGTATAAGACGTGACCGGAGAGAAAGTTTAAAAGATTCATTTGTTTTTGTACTTTTTTCAGTACAGTATTATGTTTTGTTATGCCATTAGGACTCCAACAGACACCTTTTTATTATGCTTTGTGCTTTTGTGAACAGTATCTGTTGCTTAAAAATGTATAGTTGACATTTAATGGAAAAAGATACTCCATAGCTCAGCTTACACTAAGAGGAGAAATATGTATTACATATTACCTGTAAATTATATAACATTTTGCCTCAGTTTCTTTATTGTGTTAAAACCTTGAAGTAATATCTCAACATGAAATTAAATGCCACCAAATTTCCTGCAACAAAACTATATGGGGGAGTGTCAGTGTTGAGAAGTGAGAAAATTTTAGATATGTTCTTTGTTTTGTGGTACCACATTATTGTGCATCCTAATTTTGCATTTAACAGATTTCCTGGGCGTGCAGAGTCATATTTCCGGTACCGCTAGTTAAAAATTAATTCTAAACACAGTTGTATCAAGCCTGCAAGTTCTTGCATGCGCTTAAAGAGAGACAGTCCGCTGCCATGTTTGTAGCCTACTTTAAATTACTTTACGATTTCAGCTTGCGTGCCTTTAAGTGAGATGACACTGGCTGCAACTCTATTGTTGTTTTTATTCACAAATAAACTTACTTGATTTGAAAAACATCATGAACGATACAAGCAACTTCTTACATTACTTGGTTTTATTAAATGAGTAGTACAAAACAAAATATGAAACCTGAACATTAATTTCAACAAAGAACAACAACATTTTAATGAAAAAAAAATTGTAGCCTACTTCAGTACTTTAGCCTGCTATATTATATTAAACCAAAACAATAAAATATAATAACAATCTGGTTCTCTCTACTTAACAACCACCTAGCCTAAGTATAATTAATTGTTTTGTAATCTTCCAGCGGCTTCTGTTGCATACACATCTCTGATAATAGTGCAGACCGTGGGTCAAACCAATGTTCGTGTTGGGGTGTGTATTTTTTTTAATCAATGTCGTCCTTCTGGAGTCCTTTGCATGCCTTTTTAATTTTGGCTTTTTTATGTATTATTTGACCTGCAGCTGCCTTTAATTAATTTTTCTGCATGTACAACAACTTTGTATATGATATAGAATACGTGAATTTAAACATGTAACACAAGTACATACAATACTCTTTCAAATAAATGTGTTATGATTCTGAATGTGCGGTTCTTAACCCTTTGTGGTCCTATGTTGGACCAGGTCCGAAATTACAATTTTCCCTTTCCGGTCCGATGTCAGACCCTGTCCGACATCATCAAAAAGATGTAAAGCACAGGTCTCTAGTCGTTTTTTTCTCCGGAAATAGCTGAGAAAACCATTCAATGGTTGAGTGAGACTGACAGGAGCCGAGAAAAGCCGAAAAAAAGGGGCGGATCTGAGCAATACACATAGCCCCGGCACCACAGAGATAACACGGGCATAAACAAACAAGATAGCTGCTTCCGCATCCAGGGCTCAAAGAATATCACAGACATTTGCAGAGCTTTTTCAGATGTTATATAAAATAACGACTTGGATCGCATTATTGAGTTTGGTGATAAAACGAAAGTGATCAGGAGATGATTTATCAGTATGCACGACTATGAAGAGGTATGTGAAAATACAGCGAACAAGGGTGGGGCGGGCTGGAGATGCAGTACTGAGTGTCCTGTTGATATGCAGTGCCTTTTAAGCCTGTTTTACTGTGAAAAATACTTTTAAACAGCGTGTGTAAAATAAACTGTGCGTGTGAAAATAAATTGGACCTGACATGCCTGTGACGCTGAATAAATGGATAGCAAAGGGTTAAGGACGGTATTATTGCCATTGCTTGCACCCCAGCACCTCTTTCTTTACAAATTAAGTACTAGTCAGAACTAATGACTCAAAGTGACTGGAGCCATATTGGTGACTCAACTCAACTCGACTCGAGCAGTTTAGTTACTCGACTCGAGCTTGGCATGTCAAAGACATGACTCAAGTCCCAATTTAGATGACTCGTTACAACTCTGGATGAGATGCTTTTTCCTGACATTTACCGAGTGGCAATGCCTATGGGGTTAATTCTGTTGACTGGAACCGAGGGAGCTAAAAGGGACTGAATATAAAACCTGTGTTAATTTATTTTTCGGTGAGAGAATGAACTACCTCTGGTTCTTGAATGCCAGAATGAAGGTTCTTGCTTTGAAAAGAGAAGGAAGGAATTTAACTGAATCTGGTTGAAAAAAGGTTTTTAGTCCATCGATTAAGTAGCTGGTGAAAATGATGTCAGGGTGATTCTGGGTTTTTTTGGATAGCGCCGGAATGTTTATGGGAGTGGAGACTGTGAGCATTGGCGAGAGTCACTTGCGAGCTAGAGGGCAGATTGTATTGGAATGGGCATCCCGCAAGTAGTGCTCATGTGAATGAAGTTGCATTGCCTGTTTGAGCATAACTTTATTTCTGTGTCTTCAAGAAGATTTTGAAAGACAGGGTTTGTTTTTTCCTAAGTATTTACAGTTGTACATGGAAATAATATTTTGGGGGTATTTTATTGTGCTTGGTGCAGGGACATTTTGTAGCCTGAATACAACAATCATCTTCTTTTAAAATATGTCACACATTTTAATGGAGAACGGCTCCCAAGTGCCATGGTACTCTAGATTTTATTAATGTAAATCAAATACAAAAATAAATGGAGGGGATATCTATCTATCTATCTATCTATCTATCTATATCTATATCTATGTATATATATATATATATATATATATATATATATATATATATATATATATATATATATATACAGTACTGTGCAAAAGTTTTAGGCAGGTGTGAAAAAATGCTGTAAAGTATGAATGCTTTCAAAAATAGACATGTTAATAGATTATATTTATCAATTAACTAAATGGGAAGTCTAAAGAGAAGTCTGGTCAGAAGTGGCCTTCATGGAAGACTTGCGCCAAAAAGCCATACTCACGTGGAAACAAGGCCAAGCGACTCAACTATGCACGAAAACACAGGAACTGGGGTGCAGAAAAATGGCAGCAGGTGCTCTGGACTGATGAGTCAAAATTTGAAATATTTGGCTGTAGCAGAAGGCAGTTTGTTCAAGAGCTGGAGAGCTGTACACGAATGAGTGTCTGCAGGCAACAGTGAAGCATGGTGGAGGATCCTTGCAAGTTTGGGGCTGCATTTCTGCAAATGGAGTTGGGGATTTGGTCAGAATTAATGGTCTCCCTCAATGCTGAGAAGTACAGGCAGATACTTATCCATCATGCAATACCATCAGGGAGGCATCTGATTGGCCCCAAATTTATTCTGCAGCATGACAACGACCCCAAACATACAGCGAAAGTCATTAAGAACTATCTTCAGCGTAAAGAAGAATAAGAGTCCTGGAAGTGATGGTATGGCCCCACAGAGCCCTGATCTCAACATCATCGAGTCTGTCTGGGATTACATGAAGAGAGAGAAGCAACTGAGGCTGCCTAAATCCACAGAAGAACTGTGGTTAGTTCTCCAAGATGTTTGGGCCAACCCTGCCGAGTTCCTTCAAAAACTGTTTGCAAGTGTACCTAGAGAATTGATGCCTTTGAAGGCAAGGGGTGGTCACACCAAATATTGATTTGATGTAGATTTTCTTCTGTTCACTCACTTTGCATTTTGTTAATTGATAAATATAAACTATTAACATGTCTATTTTTGAAAGCATTCTTACTTTACAGCATTTTTTCACACCTGCCTAAAACTTTTGCACAGTACTGTGTATATATATATATATATATATATATATATATATATATATATATATATATATATATATATATATATATATATAGTATATAGTATATACCCTTAATAGTATAGCAATTGTAAATAGCAAACAATGTCACAACTAGCTTTTCTGAAGTTAAATTTGAAAACCATTTCCAGAGCAACAAGAAGACATGTAAAACACCTATTATGAAATGTAAAACAATGACAACTGGTGAATAAATGCACACCTTATATTCTTTATGAATTTAGAAAATGTATCACATTTTGAGATGAATTTGATCTTGTGAAGTGACTAGCTCTTTGATGCTTGATGTACAAAACCAGTGGTTCTCAACCCTGGTCCTGAAGTACCCTGGTCTCTTCTGGTTTTCGCTCCAGCTGAGCTCTCGAGTACTTAATTGAACCCTTAATTGAACAAATATTTGGCTTATTTGCACCTTTTTAATTGTTTACAGCTCTTAAACAGGTAGAGGTAGTTCAATTAAATAACCGACAACTCAGTTGGAACGAAAACCAGAAGACAAAGGGGTCCTTCAGGACCAGGGTTGGAACCACTGCACAAAACCATTGCATTCTAGAACGCCATGATATACAAATAAGCAATATACTAATATTTTCTAGAACTTGATGGGTAATTTCATAAGGAAGCATATATACTTTGAAATATGTAGATTCAATCACAGTGAAAAGTTATATATAACTAACCAAAACTCTTAACTCTATTTTACAGAAAATTCTTGAGGTTTTTTTCAAGAACCATCCTGGAGACACAGGATTTTCAATGTCAGACACCATAGTAAGTTATTTTTATTGCATTCAAGTAATACAAGTTTTGTCTTTTAAATGTTTATAATATGAAGTGTAAAGATTTTGCAAAGTGGAGTAAATGTGCATATCTAGCATTTTCTTTGTTGTTACATCTAAAATGTATGATGTTAAAACACTATTTTATTTGAATGTTTAGTTAAAGTACAACAACTTAATGTAAGGGCATTGCGTTTAATATAAGTATTTGTGAGCTAATTGAGTTGAGTTAAAGCTGCAGGTGCATAAATTAACAATGTTGCAATTTGGGGGGCCACAGTCCTATGTGGTGCTTGCACTGCAGTTAGTATGAGAAGACTAACAGGATTATTTTCTGTTTTTTCTGATCTTGTTTGTGTGGTCATACTACATTATAATATTACCAAAAATGAATCTGATCTGTCATAAATGTTGTGATTTGGATTAATGTACAACATATATTTATTATTATTATTATTATTATTATTATGATTGGCTTAGGAAGCAAATATAGCCTTCAGCTATGTATTTATATATATATATATATATATATATATATATATATATAAAATATGTTTGATCTTTTTATGTTTCTTTTATTGATTACTCTTCTTTTTTGTAGCCAACAGACACCAGGGCACACAAGTACAATAATAGTGGACGCAAAATCCAAAGAAGTAGATTAAATGTAAATTACAAAATACTTTGCCATTCTGTGTGATCTATGGAGTAATACATCCAAAATAATATCAATGCAAAAGAAGGAATTCACATTGTACATAAGATGTAATTAATTGAAATGTTTAAGTTCATCACTGTATATAATCTGAGTGTTAAACTTTTACTTTTCTATTTAGCAAATACACAAAATACGATGATTTGAAGGCAAATTTGTCGTATATTCTATTTTACAGAATGTATGAATTAATAAACAAAGCAGTGTTTCACAATTTATAATCTTGATACCGACCAGTATCAGCTTATCTTGGAAGAACCTCTTCCTTGATCTGCGGAAACAAGTTCTGGTACGTTCTTCTGCAGAACAACGCTCCATGTCATGCTGCACCCTTGACGTGCCAAATGTATGTCTCCCTCCATTGCAACACAGAGCGGCACCTCAAGCTTTCAGTCTTTCTCTGCTACCAAATAATAGACATTAGTAGGCAGCCCTATTAAAGACGGAATGGGTGAAAGTGTTATAAACTGGCTTTTTTGACCACATGCTGTTGGTAGGACATTGCATATTTAAGACATTAATATTCCTGTTTTGCTGAAAAATATCAAACATTTAATATACAAATCATTATTTTTCTGAATTGTGTATTTCTCAGAACTGTACAACTAATATGTATGTATACCTATAATATCTTTTCAGTTGCTTATTTCGGATTCAGAAGACAAAGTAGTTTTGACTACAGGAGCAACTAGTATTTCAGAGCACAATTGCTACAGGTATAGTTTTATCTGAAGGGGTAAATTAGGTAACTCTTCTTAAGTGTTGCTACAGCTGTTGAAGCAATGTATCTTTAATTGTTCTGGTCATTGTTAATATTTTGACAGCTTTTTACACTTAGAAATTTAACATCCACGTACGTCACTGTGTTTCACAGGTCTTTCCAAAATGGCGTCTCATGTACCCTGAATTAGTACGAGTTCAGGGATGTGGGCAATAATCCTTACACTGTCGAACTGGTAACACAGCATTGAAGCATACAGAAGAAAAAAGCCTGCACGCACACACATTGTAGCAGTGATCAAAAGACACACTCTTGTAACAATTCCTTGTAACACAAACTCCTAATGTTTGTACTGTAATTGTGAGCTATTGATGAATAAAGATTACATTGTTTCTTAACAGGTAGAAAATGCTGAATCATTGGATGCTCTCAGAACTGTCATGATCAGAAACAGTGACGTGTTTCAGACAGCTGGATGCTTACGCTATACTCAAACTGTGGAGGATAGAAAGACCGTTGTTAGGGGCTACCTTCGGTGGTATATTATATTTAGAAATCACTTTCAAATTCACAGGTAATGGGTTTTTGTTTTATATTACTTGTTACCATCAACCAACATAAATGATAAATACATATTTGAAGTTACTGATGTATCAAGTAAATAGTCTTTGTTAATCACACACACACACATATACAAGTAGTGAATAAAAGTTATTTTTGTTGCAGAGCTTTATCCTTATGGAGTCCTGTTGGACATGTAAATTTGTTAAAATGACAGTAATATATTCAGAAATACATTCATACCCATTCTAACATGGTGTGAAATTTTGTGTTTATGTTAGTGGCTACACAATGTCAAGATTTATTTTCATTATTCAGCATTTTATGTCCACTTTAATTATTGGCCCTGTGCAGAGAAGTTCTTTCAATGCAAAATATAATGCTGGGAACTAAAAAGTAATTTAAAAAAAATTAAAAAATGTGAAGCGTTTTGTTTATTAACAAAGGTAGGCCACATGGTTGCTGTCTGCAATTATGCTTTTTTATTCAAGGGAAATATCCAGAATTCAAAGTATAGGTAATATTCAAAAGAATGTAGTGTTCCAAAAAGGACAGTCCATTTGTGGTCAAAACTAAGATAAAGCGTGCATGTTGTATATGATACATACTGTTATAATGTTACTCAAAACGATAGATTAAAAGTAGTGCATGTTATGAGTTACTGGGGAAAAAATGTTTTTTAAAACTTATTGTTTTTGCTTTTAGTCTGTTTTGGAAAGCCTCTCTTCTGTTGTATTCCCCAGTTTTACCTTACTGGTAGTTATAATTTTGTTTTTAATTATCTGGCTTTACAAAAAATGGAAATCACTAACTGGATTTTATTATTGAGTGGTAAATTCTGAGTCAAGGTATTCAGTACTGTGAGATGTTTAAGAAATGTACTCATTAATTTGGTAGTATAAGGGAAGACCATGCAAGAACAAGTTAAGGGAGAAATTCAATAGGGCTGTAACAGGGCAAGGAGCTCTGTACGTGTGTGTGTGTTTGTTTGTTTATTTATTTATTTTTAGAATGGGGTCTCCCCCTCTGCCCCTGTGCAATTTATTGTTTTGTATTATGATTTATTTATTTATGTATTTCTGTGACGGCGTAGCCGTGTGTTTTGTTATTTTATTTAGTAGCGTGGATGGGTAGCCCCATCCACAGGAATTTAAAAAACCTTGTGCAGAAGGTAGCCATCTCCCGAATTAATTAAGTGATTAATTTGTTGCTAATCAGGAGATGGTCACCTGCATAAAAGCCTGCTGCTCTCTGCACTCAGGGTGGGTGTTTAGAGGAGGAACGAGAGCGAGCGAGGAGCGAGAGAGAAAACAAAACTAAAAAAATAATCTAGGAACAGTGAAGGCAATTTGCCCAGCCTGACCTGGATCAT
Source organism: Acipenser oxyrinchus oxyrinchus (assembly GCA_030684275.1). Classification (NCBI taxonomy): domain Eukaryota; kingdom Metazoa; phylum Chordata; class Actinopteri; order Acipenseriformes; family Acipenseridae; genus Acipenser; species Acipenser oxyrinchus. Next base: position 59,181,541 of record CM060250.1, read on the forward strand.
TTATATATTATTTTGTGTTTGTGATTTATTTTGTTTAAATCTTTTATTTCGCTCTGTGAGAAAAGTGTTTTTTGTTTAAACCTTTTATTTTATTTTTGTATTTAAATAAACGGCGCCCCGCGTCTCTTTTTGAAACTGCAGTACTACCTGGTGTCAGTGTTTTGGTTCCTGCTTCTGGCCTGACGTCACCACTCGTCCGCCCTGTCACAAGGGCCTATATTTCAAATAGCAGTAGGATACAAATGTGGTCAGTGCTGTATAATAGTATCACTTAGCATTGGTAATATTATTGTAAAAGGTAAAGAAAAAAACATGTTAGCTAATGTGCCTGAGCACTGGTGGGGATAACATTTACAAATCTGCTATTTCCTTTCATTTCAAATACAAATTTACAGCAGACTCCCATGTCTGAGGCAGTTGTAAGTTGTTTTCATGTTTTATTAGAGTAAGATACTCCTGAATGTTCTCATCTCCACAAGCACATGCATCTTGGTCCAGTGTTTCAAGTTCTTATAGCTGTTCCTGTAAAACGGGCTATCCACAGTCTTGTGAATTAAACCTAAACATTAAAAAAATAAAATAATAAATAAATAATTGATAGTTACTGAAAATTTAAAAAATCAAACTTTTAAATTTACTTTTCATCAAGGATATATATCTTGTCACATGGAAATAGAAGGCTTACTTGTTATTCTGTATTATTCTATAAATAATAATCATACCTGTATGGTAAGGCAAACAATTCACTGGGTATTCCAGCTGGACAGCAAGACATTCTTGACGGCCTTATCCTATGCAGATTCCACAGCAGTTTGCATTAGTCTAAATCCATTTGCAGCATGTCAAGAAAAGCAAACCGTAAGAAACACTTGTGTTCATAACTTCCATTGAAATGTCCAAAATCCTTCAGGCCTTCCAGCAACTCCATCCAAAACCGTGACCTAATGAAAACAAAAAATTATATTAAATAATAACAATTTCAGACTTGGGGTCAAATGCATTTAAATGCAAATTCAAATAACTTCCTGTTGAAAGTGTTTAAGTGTACCCTTGATCATGCACTTCCAAATGCATTTCAGGTACTTGTATGTAACCCCTATTCATCAGTGTGATACCTGCTAATCACACCTCTACCAACCACCGTCCATTCAACAGTCAAACACATCTGTTCATGATCTTCTCAAAAGTGACCCGCTTTGAAGTACAAAAGAGTAACAGTTTAGCAAACAAAGATAATTTCAATTAAACAATTGATGTTTATCAGATGCTTAGTACTTCTGAGTAAATCACCAGCTGTAACAGTTTACAAACTGTGTAAACCTATTAAGACAAACAAATGTTTTTTTTCTTTCTTTTTTTAGATATGAAGCTCAAGGTTTGGCCAGTAAAAGAGTAGTGTAAATAAAAGATTCATCTCTCATTTAGTACTCCAGACTATATAAATATATTGGTAACACTTTAGTTTAGGTATCCATTATACTGTAAGTAGTTATAAACATCTATAAAATCTATAAAACATTATTAGCTATGCCATTAACCATTATAAAGTATGATTAGAAACAATAAGACTGTTATAATACACTTTTGTTTTTGCTATAATACGTTATAAAAATGTTATAATATAGATTATAACATTATTTATAATGTAATATAAAACATGTAATTTGCCCACAATATCTTGTGAAAATATCAAGGTCAATTTATTATAAAGTATCTTATAAGATGTGTTAATTACATGTATTATAAGTATCCTATTATGTAGGTTATTGCATGTTTTATAAATTACTTTATTCCAACTATATATAAATGTATTAATAACCCCAAGACCCTTTCATTCATTATTTTAAAGCATGCCACAATGCACTTTGGTTCCCTACCTTTATATATAATTTGTTCCCGTAGCTGCCAATCTGAAAAGGGTGCTTTTTAAAAATAATTATTGACTGATTATATCTATGAAAAAATACAGCCTTATGTTGCCTGTTTTGATACTACTTTTTCTAATTCAGTGTCTGTTGATGTAAATTAAGCATTGCCATTAACAATAATTGTGTTTATCAGACCATAATCTTAGAATGACAATGACCAAAGGGGGCGGAGCTACGATCCACTAAATCATCAACCCGGAAGGGAAACGACGTAGCAGCCGCAGATTGGAGGAGCGGTTGTACTAGTTAACCAAGGGGTCATGATAGATGGTATGAAAGGGGGTGTAGCGAAGTGATCTGTTCCTTGTTATGGTTAAAGCTGAACTGTACTGTTATCGTGAGTGTTTTGTTTGTTGTGGCTAACGGATACTTGTTTGTTATTATTAGATGGCTAACATGATCCAGAGCTGTCACAAAAGGCCAGCACTAAGCCCGGACAACACTGCACTTTGTTTCATGATAAACTGTATTAGCACCACGAGCACTAGAGCACGCAATGTGGACTGGTGACTGTGTTTGTGTTACGTGTAGGTGTAAAAAGATCAGGACTGTTATTATTCCGTGACCAATCCATGGATTACAACGAAGCAATACACGCCGCTGTATTGCTTGTTATTATTATTTACTGTGTTTTGACTCATCAGACCATTGGATTTACAAATAAAATATCATTGCACCTGGATTATTGTTGTCTGTCTGTTCATTGATCACTGCTGCATTCCTGCACCTGCACACTGTTAACCACTTTGCCAGACTTGGTTATGACGATTCAACAAGTACACGTGCTCAAAAAAGTATTGGGTCACTTGTTACGTTAAATATTTACACTTACCTTGTACAACACATGAAATACCCTGGGCATAGAGTTAGTGGATCAAAAAATAGGTACTATTACTCCCATTCATTTTTAATTAAAAGTTTAATGGAATTAAATTAATTATTTGCCAATATAGATGGAAATAAAAAATAAAAACAATAATAATAAAAAATAAAGGATTGTGGCAGGATAGCTGCAGTGGTGACGTCACACCCGGAAGAAGACGCAAACACACAGCAGCTGGGGCAAAACCCGAGACGCGAATGCACTCGGTTTCTTTATTAAATAATAATGAAATCAAAGGCTTTTACACAAACCACAAAACAAACAGGCACAAGGGCCAAACAAACCAGACAGACAAACAAACAAATAAGTGTCGTGCTGGCTAATCCAGCACGTTTTAGCAATTGTTATTTTTAAATTCTGTCTCCTCTCTTTCTCCCTGTACCTCCTCTCTGTACACCCAACCCCGAGTGGGTGTAAACATGCTGCTTTTATGCAGTTGTACCGAGACTCGATTGCTAATCAATCATTCAATTGGAATCTCGGTACAACTGCACATGGATTAATTACGTGCAATCCCGTGACACTCAATATACACATTTTATCTGCACGTGAAGTGATGTGCAATCCTTGTGCCTAAATACAAATCTACATTTGAAATCACTCGTGTTACACAGACCCATTTATATCCCGTGTACCAATGACTATACACCAACATTTAACACACTACATGCAACATATAAACAAACAATACGCACGAGACGGGGTCAAACTGCCACAAGGATATACAGTTTATGCTGGAAAAACAATTTACCCTGTGATGTTTCACCTTCAGCATTGCCTTCTGCTGGACTTTGTGGTAGGAACTGCAATGATTTTCCACAGCTACCGCAGAATGACCTACTGTTCCCCAAAGTATTACCACAAAATGGACAATACATCCTAATCTAGAAAAAAAGTTATACTGTTTAGCATTAACTTAAATATAAAGGACTTCATAAAAACAAGGCTTCTATAAAATGTCACACAGATTAACAAACGTTTCTTGTATAGCAAAATTGATTTGCCACAAACTTAAGTTTAAAATTCCTCAGATGTGATTTTTTTTTTCTGTATACAACAAATGTAGGATTGTTTTGATTTTATCAGTATTATAGCTCCTGAGTCTCAAGACCTTAGGTAATGAAAATAAATATTCCCCTACTCAAGTGTACACATCAAAGCACATTCACTGTGTAAAAACATGGCAATGTGGATGGTGACATTTGCAGAACACCGGTCATGTTCAAGAGAAAATTGACTTGACTGTTCCGTTTACTAAGAGGGGTGTTCACTGTGAGGACCCTACCATCACAGCACACAGTGCTATAAATACAGTATAATCAAAAGCTTTCATGGTATCCTACCGGGACAGTTGTATTCATGTTAAAAAAAAAATCTAACTGCTTCTATCTTCAGTTATTAAAACAGCTTTTCATAATTAGGAGGACTCGAAGGGAAAATCCTCTCGGCTCTGCCCAAGCTTAGCCTACTGTTTGTATAAGCAGCTCTACACATAGGAATACCTTTATTGAAATTAAATGATAGGATTCCCATAAAGTTACACCATCATGTAATAACTCTTGTCTATAAATAACTGTTGTACATAGACTGGAAATGGTTTGGAAGCTCAGTGCTTTTTTACAATTTTATTATGCAGGCTACTAATTTGTATGCTCCATTTTTCAGTCTCACCTTTAGTACAGTAATAATATTATTAAAAAAATGTGATTCTACAATGTTTTTTTGTATTCAGCCGATGAAGGACTTGTAGTCCGAAACATCCTGATAATTGATTTGTAATCAATTATTCTACCTTTAAGTACCTGAAATATCCTTTTCTTTTTCTTTTATATATATATATATATATATATATATATATATATATATATATATATATATATATATATATACAGTATGTGCAAAAGTTTTAGGCAGGTGTGAAAAAATGCTGTAAAGTAAGAATGCTTTCAAAAATAGACATGTTAATAGATTATATTTATCAATTAACTAAATGCAAAGTGAGTGAACAGAAGAAAAATCTAAATCAAATCCATATTTGGTGTGACCACCCTTTGCCTTCAAAACAGCATCAAGCATCAATTCTTCTAGGTACACTTGCACACAGTTTTTGAAGGAACTCGCAGGTAGGTTGGCCCAAACATCTTGGAGAACTAACCACAGTTCTTCTGTGGATTTAGGCAGCCTCAGTTGCTTCTTTCTCTTCATGTAATCCCAGACAGACTCGATGATGTTGAGATCAGGGCTCTGTGGGGCCATACCATCACTTTCAGGACTCCTTGTTCTTCTTTACGCTGAAGATAGTTCTTAATGACTTTCGCTGTATGTTTGGGGTTGTTGTCATGCTGCAGAATAAATTTGGGGCCAATCAGATGCCTCCCTGATGGTATTGCATGATGGATAAGTATCTGCCTGTACTTCTCAGCATTGAGGAGACCATTAATTCTGACCAAATCCCCAACTCCATTTGCAGAAATGCAGCCCAAAACTTGCAAGGAACCTCCACCATGCTTCACTGTTGCCTGCAGACACTCATTCGTGTATGCTCTCCAGCCCTTCGGCGAACAAACTGCCTTCTGCTACAGCCAAATATTTCAAATTTTGACTCATCAGTCCAGAGCACCTGCTGCCATTTTTTCTGCACCCCAGTTCCTGTGTTTTCGTGCATAGTTGAGTCGCTTGGCCTTGTTTCCACGCCGGAGGTATGGCTTTTTGGCCGCAAGTCTTCCATGAAGGCCACTTCTGACCAGACTTCTCCTGACAGTACATGGGTGTACCAGGGTCCCACTGTTTTCTGCCAGTTCTGAGCTGATGGCACTGCTGGACATCTTCCGATTGCGAAGGGAAGTAAGCATGATGTGTCTTTCATCTGCTGCAGTAAGTTTCCTTGGCCGACCACTGCGTCTCACGGGTCCTCAACGCTGCCCGTTTCTTTGTGCTTCTTCAAAAGAGCTTGGACAGCACATCTGGAAACCCCTGTCTGCCTTGACATTTCTGCCTGGGAGAGACCTTGCTGATGCAGTATAACTACCTTGTGTCTTGTTGCTGTGCTCAGTCTTGCCACGGTGTATGACTTTTGACAGTAAACTGTCTTCAGCAACCTCACCTTGTTAGCTGAGTTTGGCTGTTCCTCACCCAGTTTTATTCCTCCTACACAGCTGTTTCTGTTTTAGTTAATGATTGTGTTTCAACCTACATATTGAATTGATGATCATTAGCACCTGTTTGGTATAATTGTTTAATCATACACCTGACTATATGCCTACAAAATCCCTGACTTTGTGCAAATGTACCTAGAAGAATTGATGCTGTTTTGAAGGCAAAGGGTGGTCACACCAAATATGGATTTGATTTAGATTTTTCTTCTGTTCACTCACTTTGCATTTAGTTAATTGATAAATATAATCTATTAACATGTCTATTTTTGAAAGCATTCTTACTTTACAGCATTTTTTCACACCTGCCTAAAACTTTTGCACAGTACTGTATATATATATATTTTAGCTCAAAGAGCCAGCTGCCCACATGGTGCACATGTTCGTAGAACCTATTTTGCCAATTATTCTTTTATGTTTACTGTGAACTAAAATATCACCTAAATTAGCTTCTCTTTTGAATGCTACAACTGGGGCCTTAAGAAATACTTTTTTTAATTTTTCTGAATTATGTAGAATCCACAAGTGTTTCCAAACTATCTTAGAAATATTGGGCAAAAGTTTAGAGTAAGTTATTACTAATGGGACTCTTTTGACCTTTTTATCTCTATTTTTATAATCTAGTAGATCATCTCTTTTTAGTTTATCCACTTTTCTTAACTCTGTCTCTATAATTCTTTCTTTGTATCCTCTTTTTTAAGATTTGTTTTTAATACATTTCTTTGTTTTACATAGTCACTTTCTTTTGAGCATATTCTTCGTATTCTTATTCCTAGACCCTTTGGGATTGCCCTTTTAGTGTGTATCGGATGTGCAGAGGACATGTGTAAATACTGGTGCATGTCAATAGGTTTACAGAAGAGGTCAGTCTCAGTTGAACCTTCTTCAAGTTTTACTATGGTATCTAAAAATTCTATTTCTTTCCTTGTCCATCGAAGGTCCACCTTAATATTACTGTGTATTTCATTTGCCATTTTATGGGAAAGAGACTCTTCTCCATGTGTCCAAACCCCAAAAATATCATCTACAAACCAAATGTATTCTAAAGGTTCTCTTTCCGATTTTCTGAGTAATTGTTCTTCCCATATCCCCATGTATGTACTGGCAAAATGCATTCCTAATTTAGATCCTATTGCTGTACCATCGTTTTGTTTGTAATTCTTATCAACAAATGTAAATTAACTGTTTTCTAAAACTACGTTGATCATGTTCAGTACCTCTGCTGTTGGTATTGATTTATCCGTCTATTATCTAGTGCTTTTTGACACGCTTCTAATGTTTCTTTACGAGGGACACTTGGGTACAAGGATTTTACATCCATGCAAAATAAAATTGTATTCTCTGGAAGGTTGTGTTTTATTGATTCCAGTCTTTTTAAAAATTGTGTTGTATCCTTAACATATATATTGAAAAACACATACTGGTACCCAAAACTGTACAAAGACGATAGCTTCCACGGTCCAGGATCACAATATCTGAGTAAATGTTCATCCAATCGGAGATCTGATCTATGTTTTTCCACTACCAACGCCCGCCCACTTAACTATGTCATTTCCGTTTTGGGATTTGATTTGTTTGCAGGTGTTTTTGCAGACACATTTTAAGATACATGCGTTTTTTTGTATTTGTAGACTCATTTTAAGATGCAGGCGTTTTTTTGTGTTTGCAGTTATTTTTTTAACTGCAGGTAAGCATTTTTTAATTGCAGGTAAGCATTTTTTAATTGCAGGTACACATTATTTTGTTTGTCTGTATTTTTTTATTTGCTTGTGTTTTGCACTTCAGGGCCACTGTAAAATTCTGATCTCTCCTGTATAATGAGTAGTAATTTATGCTGTGATATTACAGTAGTTGTTCATGAAAAATAGCTGTTTAGTACATCGCATGCAAAAATTCTATGAAGGACAGAGGCTATGAATTTGCAGTATTTACAAACATGTAAGTAATATTAGTACATAGAGCCCTATGTCTTTGCAGATCATTTTAAACATGGTCTGCAGCAGCACCGTTTTTGGAACCCCTGAATCAGTTTGATAGTTTTCACTGCTTTGCTATAATTAGTCTTTTATATGTGTATGCCACTACCACCTTGGGAACATCACCAAGATACATATAATTCACTTTCTATTAAAAATACCAAGACCTTAATCCACACCTTGGTCACCCTGAGATGAGATTACTGTTACTCACAATGTGCTTGATTGTAAGCCTCCTCTATCTACAGAAATGATCCTCAGCAGCCAGCTTGGTATTTCTTACCAGACTTACCAAACACTTACAAAGTGCAGATGATATTGCATCAGCATGCCATTTTACTCCAGCCATTCACTAAAACCCTGTAAAAGTAATGTGCATGTATTTGTAGCAGTTGCTTGGGGACTGGAAAGAATCGCCACCATTCAGATTTATTCTATTGATCTGAATAGTGGCAGATCTAAATACCTCTTAATTTAAAATCCTTAAACTAGCATGTGCCCCCAACCCCCGACAGCTATGCATTAAATAGACTTACATGTGCTGTTAAATGTTCAGTGTTCATAACCTTGGTACACAAGGGACCCTATATAAGTGATTTGTTTAGATATCCCATACTGTTTGGAACAATTGAATAGATTCCTTGATTTGACACATTGACTGTCTGAAAACTTCATTAAAATTAGCATATGCCCTGACTTATTACACCACAGGACTGGAACATTTTGTAACTTGCCTGGTACCCATACGGTATCAAAATATGTTAGCGAGCAAGCAATCTAACCACGATGTCATTATAATCTTATTTTAAGGACTTTGCTGTTCACCTACATGTTGTACCAGTTCTGTAACATTAGGAGTGTGTTTTCCTTTTACAACATATGGTGCTAATTGTAAAAAGCTTTGATAAGTAAGAGCCACTGTGGTATGGCTTTAATTTAATTTTGCCCAAAGTGGAAAAATCTGCCATTCAAATCTTGATTTAAATAGTTTGTTGAATATTTATTTATGTTCTGTATAATGTGTGCACTCAGTGTAAGCATTTTAGTATTATGTACAAGTAAGCTCACTACAATCTTCACTAGAACTCAAAATGGTGTCTTTGTGTTTCTGAAACCGTTGAAGACCAAAGCAGCTAAAATCTATTTACTTTTATAAACAGAAAGTTCTGGCTTTTAACATTCAGATTGTAATCAATGATATAACAAGGAAGCTGATTATCAACCATTTGGGATTTTGAAATACACACAGGCATACTGCTAACCAGCTGGCCTCAATAGTAATCAAATATTTCCACATGGTTTTACTGTTTGAAGTACTTTAGTTAAAACAAAGCAATCAATGTTATTGGGTTTTACATAATCAAGAACATCCAGTCATTTATCATGAATGTGCAATTTTCTCAATCCATTGTGTCAGTGAAGTTTTTCCTTTCTTCTTCTCCTCCTTCTCCATCTGACACAGCAATAACATACCACTTTTAAAGTACTTTTTAAAACAAAAATAAAACCATTTCCATTGAGTGAAAGGTACAATCTGATGTGCTTATTATTATTGCATGATTTTAACATTTTTATTTTAGAAGTCAGATTATCAGAATACAGTTTCATGATCACCCCTACAGCAGATAACCTATATTAAAAGAAATGCATAAAAAGTCATAAAAACTGCATGAAAATCAAAGAATATGGAAAGTATGTGAAAGATAATAGTTTTATGTGCATGGTGGGAAGGCACTATATGGTGATTTTATGTGTGTCTGAGCAATTTCTTTCAGATTTCTGAAAGAGTATTGGGTAGTAGGTACCAGTACTGTTCCTTTGTGACCTGGCAGCAGCTGTACTTTCTCTTGATGGGAGTAGTAATGGAAAGTACTAAATCTCAAAGGTTGCCCTCATTCTCCCTAAGTGATAGTAGTGTTGATATGGTAGTCCTATGTTTTTAATGAACTCTCCCCTCGCCCTGTAGGATTTCTAAAGGTGTAAGGTTAAATGCAGAAGGGAAGCATACTCTGAGAAGGAGCTAATTGTGGTGATTTACAACATAACAATCTCTCTCTCTCTCTCTCTCTCTCTCTCTCTCTCTCTCTCTCTCTCTCTCTCTCTCTAATTGCAGTATTTTATCCATTATCCATTAACCTGGGAATTTTGTCTAAAGCAAGTGTACTCAGTTTATAATATAAAAATAGGGTTTGTGCACAAAGACATCAGTTGGGTGCTCTCTGTTTTTATCACTAATCACTAGAGGTTCCCCAAGCGTGACCTTTTTGTCCAACCAGAGTCACATCTAAGACTGCATCTAAGACTGCATGTTGACATCAGGAGGCCAATAGAAGGTCACCTTGGAAACGGAAGATTGAAAAGTAGTGGACCTCATCATCTCTCATCTGCTAATAGCATACATTGAAATAAGTCATTGTTTTACAAAGGTGGACTATATTCTGCCAGCCTCTTGCATGGTGTGGTGCAGTCTGTCACATATCCACTGCATGGAAGGCACAGAAGGTATAAAAGGTACAGAAGGTACAATACTGCTCTAACTGTCTAGGCCTGTCTTTCAATAGAATTCACACAGCACAGCTGCTATTTATTTGACTTTTGGCACCTTTTTTTAAAAGCTAAGACTTACTTTTCATCTATATGTTGCTGAATGTTACAATTGACACCTTAAATGGTACATTGAAAAAGTATAATGCCTTGATGTTTTATCTTTATTACTTGATTGCTTTACTTTGTGTAGGTTGCTAGTATGTCCTCCTTCTTTTAACAAATAACCCTTTTAGTTTTGGATGCTGATACATGCTGGATTAGTGACAGCATTTTAGAGGTTTTAGTCACTGAATTACAGACCATTGTTTTATTTGGTTCAGACCTCTTCATCTGTTAAACATTTTACACTTGGCCCTGGGCCTAAAGCCAGAAATAAAAATGCAATTTAGAATTTAACCACTTCATTTAGGGATTGAGAGAATCTGCTTCTTTCACTTGTCTTTTAATCTTTTTTCAAACCAATCCTGTGATATTGTTTACCCTTCGTGATGTGAGTTAAAGAAATAAATTGATAAAGTTCAGTTGAGTAGTCTAGACGTGATCTGTATCCATGCCCAGAAAAGGTACACTATCACAAAAAAGCATGCAACAAGTATTGTTATTTATTTAAATACAACATTTGTGAGTCACATTCTAAATGTATTTCTTCATCGACCACAACCTCTTTGTTCCTTAATATTGTACAGTACATGTTCTATTAATATTGAACATTGTGACACAGCCATTAAGTTACAATGCAGTATTTCTTCATCAGTTCACTTTATTTCTTATCAGGGTGAGAAAGGGAGGTTGTGGGTATCAGAAGGAGAGGTACACTATGGTACTGCTAGGGTACCCACAGTGGCAACTCCTCGGATGGGGTGGAGCAGGACAACCACATGACTGTAACAGCAATGGCACAGAGCATGGGTGAAAATACACAAACAAAAGTGTAAGCAAAAAGAAATGAAACACACTGGGAAAACAACAAAAAAACACAAGTTGCTTGAAAGCAGCCAAGCACTACTCCCACTAAAAAGGGAGTTCACGCTGCAGGAACCTGCGATCACACTCCCTCTGTATACAGGATATAAAAATCCCATAAACGAAACATTATCTCTTGTTGTAAGAGAGACCCTGCTTGTCTTACAAGGCTTTTCTAAGTCTAAATATGCTTTGAATAGTCTTGCTGGACTGGACAAAAACAAGGCAGTGAAATGGATTTTATATCAATCAATCAATGATTCAATCAATCTTTATTTCATAGTAGACCACCATCACAAAGCGTTTTACAAGATAGTGAGGAACAATGCATAATACATTAAATACAATGAAATACAGTGCATAGTACATTAAATAACAGTAAAACAACAATGCAAATACATTAAATATAGGCATACTACATTAAATAAAATGCTAGGAAGTGAATTCTAAACATTGTGGATGCATATGTCAAGCAGAATTATATGAATAAGATGGAGTGAAAAACCTGAAATAGCAATTTAGACAACAGCTAATAACAGATAGCAGGCTTAGAGAGCATTAAAAAGCATGTTTTTACTTGCTCCACTTGTCTAAAGCAGTTGGGTGCTATCTGTTTTTATCACTAATCAACAGAAGTCTAAATAATAACTATAATGTCAGTCTAAATTATTAGAAGGAAACACACTTAATAAAGCTGCAGTATCTGTGTTGTGTCGAGTAATGAGTACAAATGAGTATTTGTAATGATTCTGGTGTTTTTTTTCAGTGAGTATTAACAACGTATGCATTTATAAATACTTAAATAAATTGAAATTCAATGACTAACATTTTTTCAATGTCTTCTTATAAAACAAACTATAATCTGAGTAGTTTATGTTGTTTATTTTGTCAGTTTAAGAAGTGCTTTGTGACTTTTAGCTTATTCCGATATTATTATTCCCATATTATTGATCTAGGGATCCGATGATGACACTTAGTGATTGTTACTGACAGGTAAACATGCAACTGAAAAGTCAAGCTGAATGTTCTGACTCCTAAAAAGCAGGCAAAGCAAATCACATTTTAAATTCACTGAGTTGCAATATTTCCTCACACACCTGCTATAAAATATGACTACAGTACACCGTCGCTATAACTCCCTTCATTATATTGAACCTTCAGCTATAACTAACCTGGTCCCTGGACCCCAAATAAAAAATAAAAAAAGATAATCTAAACGAACACCGTCAACATCGCAGTCTGTACGCATGGGATGCCACCTCGGCAGTGAAGTCAACTCTTCTGTCTTAATGTCTTGTGCTGTGTAACTATACAGAAACAAAAATAATTTTATGTTGCAACAAAACTGGAAACTATAGTGATCATTTGAAAAAAGGTATATCTCTGTCTTGACTATAGGTTTTCAAAAAGCACAAAAAAAAAAAATTGGATTCAGCAACCATGCGGCAAAGCAATATTGATTGAAGAAAAAACAACAACAACGAAAAACAAAACTTGAGGATCTGATGAAGTTTTCATGTCGGGTTGATCTGGAATAAAAGCTCAGTGTGGGATTCTTGCATGTTGGATTAAGATTTGGTGCTCTTTGAAACGATTCATGTCAGATTGATTTTGAATAAAAGTTCAGCTTTAATTCAGGATTTTTGCTTTTGCACTGTGTTTTTTGTGTTACATGTGCATGTAATTCTACTTTTATTCACAATCTCATTTCATTAACTTACTCCAGCAGTTTATAGTTCATTTTGTTTGTCCTTTTGCTATAACGAACCCCTATGAACAAAGGCTTGGACCCCAACAAGTTCATTATAGCGCGGATGTACTGTATTTCAGATACACATTTATCATAATGTGAGCACATTTTAAAACCTACATAGTGAAAAATCAGTGCATTAAAGGTAAGATTTACTATTTTGTGGTATTATCTTTATAACTTGGACTCTTAAAAGAACTGCATAATCATAATTTTATTCCACTACAATTACACCCAAATGACTTGTACTGTGCACGGCACTCTATATGGGTTTACAGTATAATATCTATCACAACTTTTGATCTTTAGTCTATCTCCTTGCTGATGATGCAACTTCATACCTTATACTGTATGCCTTTATTTTTTTACTGCAGCAGTGCACTGGGATGACGGTTCACATTTTTTCCACAATAATTCCCAAATCCCTTTCCTGATCAGTACTCACTTCATGAGTTATGGTCAGCTGCTAGTGTTTGAAGGACATTTTTCTGTTTTATAACTTTTATAAGCACTTATGGGGATAAAAGTATTTTCTTCTGACACTAAAGATCACGGTCATTTGAGACATAACAGAATTTGCCTGAGAAGTATTTTACAGCTGAAGCTCAGCAGAGCAATGCAAGGGCAAAGGGCAATTTTTGAACCACTTTTAGAATAACCAAAATATAGAGAAAGGATAAAAGATAATAGGTTCCATATGTAAAATGTTGCTTTAGACATTTATGATTGCTTTATGTCTTTTTCCCTGCCTTACTCATATAAAGACTCAACTTTGCTTTTGGGTAAAAGAAGTACCTGTACCGGTATTTACGGTTTGACTCATTATAATATAACACTTTAACAAAAAAAAAAACAATTTCTTCAAAATGCAGAAGCCAGCTGATGAATGCCTTTGATTACGTCAAACATTCTAATAAAAATTCTTGAAGAGTCTGCCTCATTTACCTTTTGCCTCATAATGCCCTATGGTACAAAATCATGTTAAAATATATGAAAAGTGTATACAGCGCCAATTATTTTCTTTCCTTTTCTTTCCCAGGGGTAATGTTCAAGGTGCAGACTATATGTCAGCCACCATGTCTTCTAAACCTCTTAACTTCTACTGACAGATTTGTCAGTAGCCTACCCATACTGCACCAGAAAAAATATCAGACCCCACCACCACTGTCAGGCCACATTTTTCAGTTTATTGAAATCATCATTCTGCCAGGATTAAAATGCAAATGGAAGCTGGGGATGGGCTGAATCAGTGTCTAAGACAGGATTTACCAACACACACACAATATGAAAAGCAGGTCAAACCTGGAAAAAAGCAGCTCATCAAATTGTCAGTGGAAAGTACAATGTTTTTTTAAAAAAACTGGAGGATAAAAGCTGAGCTTCTTGTATAATGTGGATCTTGTATAAAGAACAGAACCTAGCCTTTTTTGTCTTACTTAAAGAGCAAGCAGCTTCAAATGACATGTAACAGTTTTATGTTACCTTTTTATGATTCTTCCAGTCATTTAGAATAGTTCTAAGTGTTGGGTTAGTAATTTTCCATGGCTACCCACTGCATGTTTTAAAAGCCCCTGCAATTTCAATTGTAAGTTTATTTGAGTGTAACTTGATGTTTCATATATGTATATTATAAATAATTTTGTTGCTGTCTTTCAGGATAATGTTCTTGTAGTGTGTAGTAAGCAATAATAAATCCAAGGAAAACAAAACTTAGAAGAAAACACACCAGGGCGTGGCTTTATTTGAAACAAAACAAAATGCACTGCAGGTGCAAACAAAAACGAAAGAAAAGCCTAAACCCTTTTTTGGGTCTAACTAAACAATTAAATTGTCCCTCTCTAAACAGGGACAGGCTACTCCTGTTTACCCCGATTTACACGCACAAGTAACTTATTTAGTTTTCCTTACTTTAGTTTAAATCGGCACAACCAACTGCCCTCATGCTCTCAGTAACTCCTCTCTTCATCTTCCCCCCACCTTCAACCTTACCACTCTTTTAACTCCAAGCCCATTAAACAAAAGAAAATAAACCAACCATAGTAACATCATGTTCAGACAAACAGTGTATGAAAAAAATATAAAAAAATTCAAAAGAAAACACTGGAAAAACACAGCTAAAGAAACAAAAGTTTGCCAAACAAGCGTCAAACTTTCTCCATAACACACCTTCCATATCCTATTGTTATTCCTACAACCAAGACCCCTGTTCCTCACACAGAGGTCAAATGGTTGTTTTCTACACTCAGTCCCACAGACCGTCACTTCCTGGCTCCTCACCCTGGACGTGTGACAGTGGCTTCCTTTAATCATGAGTCGCTTTGCAGAGACCCGCCCACCAGCTGGTCAGGGATCTGCAGCCATCCAATCCCTGTCAACACACTCAGCTGGCAAGCAAGTTTCTGCAAAGCATCTGGATCCTTTTTAAGTTTCCATAACTATTTACAATAAAGCAAAAGAAAATAAAACAAAATACAAACACACATAATTTTCTTGTGCGAACCTCAGCCCTGCCACATCATGTCATAAATGTATTCAGTTTATGTATACAGTAGATTTCCTCAGTTAAATATTTCAGCCATGATTTTAAAAGACACCACTATCTCACTATGATAAGTGAGTGAGAAGCAGTAAAATGCAGTATGTGCTATCCATTAGTAAGAGAACACCACATTAAAGCAAGGTTAAGTGCCACATTCCCACAAAATCATGCCTGTTGTATTATATCCACTCTTTGAACTCTTGAGGCGATGAGTCGACTGATAAATATGTTTAAAAAAATCAATCAGCATTATCCTTTAAAGGCCGACTATTTATAACAGCATGGATCAAATATATTCTTACTTACAGCCGTAATATGTAAAGCCAATCCTGACAGAAAAATACATTTCATAATATTGATAGATGCCTAAACAATAACAGCCAGTGTGCTTATGAAGCTCATCTATAACATCAAGCACTTGAGATGTGTGTTATTATCATTATATTTATTTAAAATATGCTTGGTGTGATGGAAAATAATGGTTATCAGGTTACAATATTCCTCTAGAGGCTTTTTATTCTAGACAAGCTGAAACAATCAGTTCCACAGTCGTCATACTTGATGTGCAGAACGCATTTTAAAGGCCTATTTCACCTCCTTTATCAGGATCATATTCTCTGAATATCTAGTGGCATCAGAAATGTAAAAGTGAAAGCACAAGTTCTCAGATTTTAACATAACTCAGAAGTGCTATATTATTTACCATGATAACAGTGTGCAATTACTTAAAGGTAACATAAAATGACTGAAACAACCAGCTATCTTTCTCACAGCTGTTGTCTGTTAGTTACTTGGTAGTAAAGGCACCAATAAGGAAAGCAAATACAGTTCTAGGGATAGCAAAAGCATGATAAAATTCATGGTGAGTAAATGCATAGTATAAACAGGGAAAGGCAACACTGTAGAATAATAAGGTGAATTTACCGCTGTAAATGTATCCTTTTAGGATTATAGTGGTGAAAACTTAGCACTTGAGCAAATGCTGTTGTAAATTTACTGCTTCAGAAACAGTTGTACAAAACTGTCAAGATACAGCAGAGGAACATTGAACCATTTAGTTCTGGTTCTGTATAATTAACAGTTTGCTTTTTATTTTAAGGAAAAAAGAAAAAAAATGTATTGGTAAGGGCTGTAAATTCATTAAAAAACAGAAGGGATTAGCATTGTAGCTGTGGGTTACAGAAGCATTGAGCTGTGGGTTACAGAAATTTGCGAATGTATATCTAAAACATAAACAGCAGATTACTGGAAAAAGGAAATACATCCTGTGGTAGAGTGACTGATGGCCAAGGCAGACAGAGGCAGAGAAAGTCAACACTCAGGCAGAAATTGCAGTGGAGCACGGTTGCACTCTTTAATTCACAACACAAAGAAAAACCTAACTCCACACAGGATTTAATCTTTAACTAAAACAGGACAACTGAGCCGTTTCCCTGTACAAAAACCCTTTGAGAAAGTTTTCTCAAACCACACGGTAATCGTTTTCTTCTTCCAAACCACACACCAACTCCGCCACACAACTCCTACTACACCCTTCTCGTCTTCCTGAACTCAGAGTGCCTTTATACTTGAGTTAATTATGCTTAATTGAAAACACTCAAACAAGTATTGATTAATTCATTCATCAGGTATTCTGAGACCTTCAGCCCTGTGGCTGTTAGGAAATTTATTTTTTACCTGGCGGCCATGACAGCTGTCACCTGGACTACATTTGACACCAGAAACAGTGGTCTTTTCATGTGCAAACTTACATCTTTGCCGCACGTGACTCTGTCACAATCCGTATATTATAAGGTAATGAACAATATTAATTTATAAATTCTGTGTTAACACTGAACATTCTCTGTCCAAAACATCATGAATGAGAAAAAAACAGGCAGTAATTGGGCCAGTTTACCATGAGATTTGTTAACATCTTTCTTATTCTTAAAATGAATTACAGGGGACCTTGCACTGATCAGTACTTCTTACGAAGTCAGTCAAGTCCGTCGAATGAAATCCATCGACAGAAAGCAAACCACAGTTCGCAGGATATCAGCACGCCTTTTCATAGACGTGAGGAGGACTTGCATGGATACAACTAGTGATGAACCTAATGGTCCTTGTGAACCCAGTCAGACAAACCAGCATAAGAGAGAAAAGAACCTCAATGGGCACAAGCCTGTAGTTAAATGGCCAAGAGCTTGTGAGAAAACTGTGTGGGACACAGTAAACACAGATCTCTGTTTTGCGTTGGAAAGGTTAAGTGGAACAGTTGAAAAGAAGCTGGATAAATTTTTGGGACATCATCTACGCATATGGAAGCGACAGGTTTGGAGTTGAAAAAACTATTCCTGGAAAGTCTAGATGGCAGCAGGAGATTGAACATTTAGTTAGAGAAAGGAGACAGCTGAGGAAGCAATGGAGAAGAGGAGAACAAAGTCAGAAGGAGGGACTCAATCTGTTACAAAGGGTCATAAAAGATAAGTTTGCAACATTGCGCAGGGCTGACCGCCTACGGAAACTCTACAAAAAGAAGGAGCGTGCGAGAACTAACTTTTATAAAGACCCATTCAAATTTATTCACCAGTGAGAAAAATGTCACACTAAAAGCATCTAAGTTTGAGCCGGAGAGATATTTGGAGGATGCTTAGAACACATCAGTGTGATCTGGCAACAAATTCAATGAGCTAAAAAGGAGAGGAAGGAGCTCCATGTGACATTCCTGAATTTGGCTAATGCATATGGTTCAGTGCCACATGAACTTCTTTGGGCAGCATTTGATTTTTTCAGTGTACAAATTTAGTAAAAGCCATAGGAGATTTGCAATTTTGTTTTTCAACTTCAGAATTCAGCACTACATGGCAATGCCTAGAAGTTGGAATAATGGCAGGATGCACCATTTCTGCACTGGCTTTTACCATGGCAATGGAAGTAATTATTAGGGCATCAAAATGGGTAGTGGGAAGAGAGCGCTTGGCTTCTGGAATGGGACCACCACCAATTAGAGCATACATGGATGACATGACAACCATGACTGCACCAGTAGCCTGCAATAATCGGTTATTGGGCAAATTAACCAATAACATCGAAAGGGCACGAATGCAATTCAAGCCCACTAAATCAAGGAGCATTTTTATAATGAAAGATAAAGTAGTAGATAAAAGGTTCTACATTAATGGTGAGGCAATACCAACGGTGTCTGAGAAGCCAGTGAAAAGTCTTGGGAGATGGTACGACGGGGATCTAAAGGACACAGTTTGTGTGGGAGAAGTTAGACAACAAGCAGTGGAAGGGTTGATGAGCATAGACAGCAGTGCTTTACCGGGCAAACTGAAACTCTGGTGCTTTCAGTTTGATCTATTGCCAAGGCTGCTGTGGCCACTGACTGTGTACGAGGTTTCTTTGACAACAGTAGAGAAGCTGGAAGCTTTAATCAGTTCATACGTCAGGAAATGGTTGGGAGTTCCACGCTGCCTCAGCAGAGTGGGATTTTATGGTAAAGGAATACTGCAGCTGCCAGTCTCCGCTCTAATGGATTAGTTTAAGTGTGCCAAGGTCCAACTGGAAATTACATTAGTAGGAAGAAAGTGGGCGGTAAAAAAAGCCATGGAAGATGCAAAGGCTGCCCTTTGAATCGGTGATATCATTGGGCAAGTTCAGCGTGGAAGAGGGGGTCTTGGTCTCAGTTCAGCTCCTCCTACATGGCACAAGGCAGCCCCAGCTCAACGGAGGAAGCTGGTAATCAACGAGGTGCAAAAGCAGGAGGAGATGACGAGGTGCGTAAAGGCAGTTTCCCAGGACAAGCAGGGAGAATGGATGAGATGGGAAAGTGTGGAACAACGCAAGATCCGCTGGCAAGACCTATGGACAATGGAACAGAGCAGGATTAGTTTCCTCATCAGGTCAACATACAGTGCATTCTACAGAAGTTAGAGATAAAGTAATGGAAATGCATAGATTAGGGAAAGGGTACAAAATAATATCCAAGTGTTTGGATATCCCAGTGAGCACAGTTGGATCAATAATCAGGAAGTGGAAGCTGCATCACATGGCTCAAGAACAAAAAGGTGAATGTCCTACAGTGGCCCAGTCAAAGTCCTGATCTCAATCCCATTGAGAATCTGTGGCACTATTTGAAAATTGCGGTCCACAAGCGTCTGCCAAGAAGAATGGGCCAAAATCACTCCAACACTGTGTGCAAAGCTGGTACATACTTACCCCAAAAGACTTAAAGCTGTTATTGCAGCGAAAGGTGGCTCTACCAAATATTAATGTGTGGGGGTTGAATACTTATGCAAGCAAGATATTTCAGTTTTTTTCATTTTTCTTAAAAATATTTCCCAACATAAAACCAATGTCACCTTACAATAATTGATTTTGAGTTTCAGTGTTTAAAAATAAAATATCAAACAGAACGAAATTTCAATGTACCATTTGTAATTCAGTAATATGAGAGAATTGGTCAGGGGTCTGAATACTTTTGCAAGGCACTGTATATTGTTCTCCCATCACCACAGAACCTAAACCTCTGGGTAGGAGAGGATCCCTCATGTCCTTTGTGTTCATCACCTGCAACATTAAGGCACATTTTAACAGGATGTAAGGTGGGTCTTAGCCCCGGACGGTTTACTTGGCGCCCACACCAGGTGCTGCGATGTTTGGCCTTAGCATTGGAAGACAAGCGTAACATGACCAATAAGTTGCCACCAGTTCCATCAAAACATTACACACAAAAGAGAACATTCCTCCGCCCAGGAGAGCAACCAGCAAGAAAAGGTATTAAAACCAATCCTCACACAGGACAACTGGAAGCTACTAGAGACTGGAAAATGCTGGCAGATGTTGGTCAACGGCTTATTTTTCCACCTGAGATTGCTACCACTAACCTTTGACCAGATATGGTCTTGTGGTCAGGATCAGCACGCCTTGTTCACCTGGTAGAGTTAACAGTGCCATGGGAGGATGTTGTAGATGAGGCATATGAGAGAAAGAAACTGCAGTATACTTAACTAGCTGACTACTCTTTCAGATCATTGGGGGAAAAAAGTAATGTATTGCATGGGCTTTACAAAAAGAGCCAGGGGTAAGAATGCAGTTTAACTCTATTTTAGAGCGTTCATCTCACCAGGTTTGATACTCACAACCTCGAGTTAAGTTTGATGCAGTTCACCTGCTTTTCACACAGAATTACCCTTTGTAGAAAATATAAACAATTGAACATAAACTGCTAAATAAGCCTGTGAATATTGAAAGTAGAAATATATAACAAAGTTTTAAATAACATATTTACACAGACCCATTGATTTTCATGTATAACATTGCCTAATCATTTATTGAAGCCATGTAACATTTTAAAACAGTAATTATAACAGTACATGTCAACCAGAATATATCTACTACTGTAGTGTACCACTTTAAATATTATTTTTTGCCGATCCACTGTGAAAAAGACAACCATGAGTTTATAAAGCAGCTATGCAAATCCGAAAACTCGAAGCACAGCCCTACACATGAGCCTAAATCTCGTTTTCAAATCTATGGTACCTTTTCTTTAGAGCATGTATAAATAATTGTACCTGGGCATAAGCAATATTAATAGATTTTTTTCTGCAAGTGAATCCCTCCTTGTTGTCTCGCTGTGTTTAATTTCTTCAGTTTCCACTTGCTGTGACAAACATATCTGAAATTTCCCTTTGACTCATCACGATATCAATAATATTATATTAATTCTTTGTTGTCGCTATAATCACTGGACAACGATGAACTACCAATACAAATGAAATGAATGCCACCGACGGATGCCTTGAGACATTGAGCGTGAATGATTAAATCACATGGCAACTGCCGACTTCATTTGAACTGTTCCCCCTGCCCTATAGCAAATGGTTACATATTTCAGAATGTTCCTATCTGGTAATGCTTTATATTAAGGTGCTGCTTATTAATATGTTATATGTATTTTATAAGTATACAATAAATGCTTAATAACTATGTTATAGAGTGTTACTAAAACATTGTAGATGTTTTGTAACCATGTGTAACAGGGCGAGGAGCCCTGTACATGATTGATTGTTTATTTTTAGAATGGGGTACCCCTCTGCCCCTGTGTAATTTATTATTTTGTATTTGTTTTGTTGTATTATTATTATTATTATTATTATTATTATTATTATTATTATTATTATTATTATTATTATTATTATTGTTGTTATGATTTATTTATAAATATGATGGCCTAGCCGTGCATTTGTTTTGTAATTTTTATTTAAATGTGTTCTGACAGAGACGAGGTCGGCAGCTTGTCCTCTGCCAGTAGTAGTAAAAAAATCTAGTGCAGACTGTGGCCGAGGGGTAATAGAATAATTACTAGCTAGTTAAACCCCTCGGCCACGGTACATAAACCTGCAGCGCTCTCAGTTCGGGGTGGGTGTTGAGAAGAGAGAACAGAACGAGAGCGAGAGCAGTTTAAAAACCAAACTAAAATACAGGATCAGTGAAAGCGATTGCACAGCCTGACCTGCGTTTTTGTTAGATATTTGTTTTAGTTTAATATTTATTTTGCTCTGTGAGCAAGTCTTTTTTGTTTGAATATTTTGTTTATTTTTGTTTGTTAAAAATAAACGGCGCCACAGCGTCTTTGCACCGCAGTATTTTTGTCTTTGTTTTCTTTCTGCATCTGGCCTGACGTCACCACATCGGCTATCCCTGTCACACCATGCAATAGCCATAGACGGAATTACACTTTTATAAAGGGGACAGTTTTTAGCCACCTATTGTACATTGGGATGTTTAAACATAATTCCGTCTATGGCTATTGCATGGTTATAAACCATCTATAATGCTTTATTAACACTTTGTAACATAATTATTAAGTATCCATGATATACAAAACATTAATAAGCAGCACCTTAACACTAGAACCGCCATGCGGGTCAGTTTGACCCATTTGGCATTTAAAATGTTAATTACTTTTCAGTTGTAAATCGTATGTGTATGTCAGTTTTTGACTTTTCCTAAATATATGAATTAAATATCCTGACAGCGTTTGATAGCCAGAATCGCAAAAATGATAAAGTTATAAACAGTTCTACCTAGAACTGCAACGTGGGTCAATGTGACCCACTGTGGCAGGGCGGAAGCCCTACACATGGGGAAATATGTAGTTTTATTGTATATTTTTGCATTATGTGTTGTAAATTGATTTAATTAATTGTTTAACTGATGTTGTGCTCTGCCGTGGGCGATTACCGGTCTGCGTGGAGCAGCAGCTGAAAGCAATGAGCTGTTCCAGGAGGCAGGTGGGCGATCTCGCAGAGCGTTAGTATAAAAACATAGAGATCACAGTGATCGGGGCTGCTGCAAGGCCTGCCGTTTTCACGGCACCTTTGATTTATAGTTTGTTGTATTGTGTTTTATTTTGAGTGTTTGTACAGTCATGTATCGTCCTCTGTGCGCTACCATCGCTGGTAGCATCACATGACATTATTGTTTACTTTTTGTTTATGTTTATTGATTAAATCCTGTGTGCCTGTGTCGGCGTATCAACGTCAATCTCTACCTCAGTCTCTTCTATGTTCTCCTCGGCCGCCTGAGGCAAATATACCAGGACTTTACCACACCCACACATTACAATACATGTCTTTTTTTAATATAACGTATGATATTCCATTTTTTTGTAAATGCAGCAAACAAGACATGCCCCCTCCTCCAAACAGTCATGTTTTTTTTTATTTCAAGCATTTCTTTGTTTGTAGACTAATTATGAGACAGAGATTGCTATGATTGTAGATTTGTCAAGATGCCAACTCAGTGAAAGCCTAGTTGCTTATTTTTCAATGTACCTTGGAGACAATCCTTCGTTTTTTTTCCACAAATGCAACTGGAAATATATCAGAGGGAAATATTTAATCTTGAAATTAGTTATTTTGATTGGAATATGGCAAGCTGCACTCAGATGCATACAGCAAACTGAAATGACAGATAAGATAACAAGTTATGTGGCTAATATGAAACGTATGTTATATATTCTTTTTTTATATTACTTTTAGAAAAAAAGATTTCGGTTTTACAGGTTTGTATGTACCAGTTTAGACATGTTTACATAATAGTGTTCAATGGAACTGCGTCTGTGTTTACAGCACAGCTCCTGGATGCAGGCACAGTCAGCTGGCAGACGTGTACGCTCCTCCACAGAGTACAATGCAGCCGTCATACCGGAAGTAGTTTTATATTTTCTTTTTATGTAGTATTAGAAACAATGATTCCGGTTTTATAGTTTTGTATGTACAAGAACCCGTTTACATCTGTACACGGGTATATGTACATACCTGTTTCTTTTGAAATGTGTTTTTTATTATATTTTTTCACTGTTGTAGTCGTGCTGTATATGCGCTCATTTTAAAAATAAAGACTTTTATGTTTAATTTTCCATTTAAATACAGTGTTTCTGAAATGCAAATGTTAGATATGATGTTCATGAATAAAACTTTTCAGTTATATCCGATAGTATGTCTTTCATTTTCATAACGAAGCAGTTTAAAAATGTATGGGTCAAAGAGACCCATGTGGCTGTTCTAGGTAGTTCAAAAATCTGGCTGTTCTAGTGTTAATATAAAGTGTTGCATATTATCTTAAGCATCTGTTGATTATGTTATCTCTATACATGTTCCTTGTAAAATATTATCAGCAGGTATGCTAGGAATTCATTTGATCCAGAGCAATACATAAAACACAGAGTAGTATACATTTGTTTTTGTTTTTACACCCAGTGGAAAAATAATGTATTAACCTTTAAAAAAAATGCCAGCAAAATCAGATCACTTAGTTTTGCTGCTTAGCAGTATACAAAAAAATGCACAAACGAAGGTGGGAAGCTTTTTTCACAACATGGTGGTTTTGCTTTTGAGTTACAGCTGAGCTTGCAGGTCACAAATGTAACCCCCTGATGTTGCCAGTACCGTATTAACAATATCAAGCCTGTCTAGTTCAAGGCATTAAGATGTGTGTCTGCAGCTAAAATGGAAGGAATGTAATAAGGACGGCACAAACAGGTAAATAATGTAATGTTGAAAACAGTCACCTATTAATCATATTTAAGTGTAATATATTCAACCTGATTGTAGCAGCTTTCCGAAGTACATAGCAAATGTAAACAAAAAAAAAATAAAAAAAAACACACTATAAATATATTTGCAGGATGGAACACAAGGAGGTTAAGTGATTTGCTCATGGTCACACAGTGAGTCAGTCATTGGCAGAGGTGGGATTGGTCCATCAACTACTGGACCACACTGCCTCCTTGACCTGACCTCCTTTGTTAGAATCCACATGAGACAACATATATTTAATGCATTTAAAGCAATTAAAGACTATTAACTAAAATGTGTTTTTATCCCACCAATAATTTAAATCTATTTACTCTTTTTGTAAAATACTACACTGCAGTAAAGTTAACAGATGTAAGAATGATAACTCACAGCACATATTGCTCCTAACCTATAAGCAATAATACACACCTACACATCATGTTCAGTTGAGGATAGCTTTTGAGGGGTGCTCGGAGCATTTCGAAAGTGAGCGCTTCAATCAACACCAGTTGAAACTCAACATAATACAGGAACAGTATTGTGAGTCATTCCTGCTTATTAATGGTTTGAAATTTCTTTTTTGTCAGTCTTAAATGCTAATGTATTTTTACATTACTGTGACAGAGAGAGAATGAATCCTGGTTATAAATCTCCCTCCCAACCTGTGAGGGCGCTATGTCAAGGGAACAATGCATCTTTGACTGGATGTGCTGTCAATTCATTCCAGGGAAAGTTGGTAGTTGGCCATCCAGAAAAGGGGCGGATCCACAATACTGCAAATCATTGTCCCCATGGTTGGCAAGGTGGCAATCACAGATTGGATAAAGGGCGATTACACTCACTACCAAGGGGGCGTGACTAATGGTATAAAAAGTTTACCTTGGAACTTTGTGTGGGCACATCATTTCCTACACTGCATCACTTCCACACCTGCACACTACTAACCACTTTGCCACAATTATGCATTTTATAAAAAGAACATTTTGTATAAGAAATTGGAAGTTATTCCAGGTTTCTTTTTTGATAACTTTAATAGCATTATAATTTATTACAAAATGCACATTAGCATTATCCTTGTCTCTTCATCAGGGAAAAATAGAAAAGGAACAACATTCTCTATTTAATGATGTAAAAAATACTTTGGTTGTTTAAACAGTAATTACAAGAATTGAATCCTGAGTGTAATATCATAGTCACTGTAAATAGCAGTGATGAAAGGTGCCAAGAAAGAAATAGTGTATCTGTCATGAAGTGGTTAAAGTAAAAATAATCAATGAGTGACAAAATTGATCATGCATGCCCAATGCAAATCCATCACGTGTCATGCATTCTTATTTAAAGAGTTTGTTGCTTAAAACTTCAGCTGATAAACCAGATAATATTAACTGATGCACTGTAATGAATGATTAATGTATATGTAGGGTTTTCGGTTTTTATTAATTTTTCTGTGCTTATTTTTAGCTACCATATTCCTTCGAATTTAGCCACACTTTTAAAATATTTTTTTGCTTCTTAAAAATAGCCTTAATAGACTTAAATTCGAGTACAGTAGTGTAGTGATGTGTGTATTAAAATCACCCGCAAAAGATGCGACTACCAGAGTACGCAAACAGCAACGTGACTGATAGCCAAGAAAAGAAGCACAAAGAAAAAAAATAGTAGCAAAAGTTTTGCTTTTGTGGATGAGGAAAAAAAGTTACAAGAAATAGATGTCTACAATTTTTTTGCAAAACTCCAAAAATGCTAATTAAAAAGTATTCATACTGAAAAGGAAAATGATTTAACAGCTAGCTGAGGCACCTATAGCAATAATAACCTCTTTTAAATGATTAGGATATTTGTCAATGAGCTTTTGTCATGATTCTTTAATGATTTTTGACCGCAAATGCAAAATTGCTCCAGTTCATTCAAATTCGAGGACTTCTCTTATGCACAGCCTTCTTCAACTCATACCAAAGATTCTCAATTGGATTTAGATTGTGACTTTGACTAGGCCATTCCAGAACCTTGATTTTATTCTTCTTTAACCAATATGAAGTAGATTTTAATGTGTGCTTTGGATCGTTGTTGTGTTGGTACATCCAGTTGTGCTTTAAACCAAGTTTTGTAGCGGAAGCTTTCAGATAATTGGCCAATATCTTTTGGTATGCTATAGAATCAGTTTTACCATGCATTGGAACTGAATTTCCTGTGCTATTAGAAGGATATTACCACTTCCATGCTTAATAGTAGGTATGGTCTTCTTTTCTTTGTACGCCTCATCAGACTTTCTCCAAACGTAACGACTGTCAGTGTGACCAAATAACTTGATTTTTGTTTCATCACTCCAGACCTTGACCAGAACTCATGTCAATCATTCAAATGTTGTTTTTCAAACTTTAAGTGACTGTCCTGGTGATGTTTTCCTAAGAGTGGCTTTTTCCTTGGCCGGCGACCATTGAGACCTCCACCATGCAATACTCTACCTATGGTTGAAATGGAAACCTCAGTCCCACTTGCAGCCAGTTCAATTTGAATATCTTTGGCAGTCAATCTCAGATTGTTATTAACCTTCCTCACAATTCGTCTACTTGTTCTTGTTGATAGAACCTTCTTTCTTCCAGACCGATGGAGTGTTGTGACAGTACCACGAGTCTTGCACTTCAACAAGAGTTGAAATTGGGATACTCAAATGCTTGGAAATCTTCTTGTATCTTTCTCCAGCTTTATGACAATAAATAATTTTCTGCCTAACGTCTTCAGATAGCTCTTTACTTTTTCCCATATTGAATTGGTAATGACAGCAGTCATCCTATGCCTAACCCTTTTATACTCTCTAAGAATGTTCACCTTCAATCCAGCATTTTCTAGACTTTTCTAGAATTAGGTTCTACATTATCATATTGAAATTTCTAGCACCTTGTAGACAATACTATGATTGCATCAAAGGGTATGAATACTTTTGAATTCGCATTTTTGGAGCTTTGTAAAAAAAAAAAAATGCTGAAATAAATAATTATATTTCTTGTAACTTTTTCTCCTCGACCACAAAAGTGAAAGTTGCTACAAAAGATTTTTCCTAAAATTCTTTGTTTTAGAGAAATGTCTAGAAGTTATACATTTCCATTGGGTATGTAAACTTTTGACTACAACTGTGTGTAAACCTGAGTGAAGATCATCAGCAGTAATGGTAATGATGCATCAAAACCATTGACATTCTCTGACAGTGATTGCAGAAGCTGACGCTTTCAGGAGAGGGGTGTTTGGGACTTAAAAGTCCATTCCATATGAGTGAAAAGCTGCTCCCTTTCTCTTTCCCCTGCCCAAGACACAAATGAATGCACAAAGTGTGCAGTGTACAGAAAACAAGCACTGTATCAGTTGAGCAGCATTTAGAGTAGGCAGGCACAATAGTCGTTTGACAGCAAATTGAGCATCTGCATCGAGCACAAATGTGTCTGTAGAGCAACTAAATCATTCATTCAGAACTTACAGTGGTGTTGAAGTTTACCGTAATGGAACTATTGGCTTCAATGTTCCTTTAGAAGGGTAGTCTTATACAATCATTCTGTATGGTGCTGGAAAACTGAGCCATGTGTGCTTTCTCATCCCTCTGACAAGAAAGCATATGATTTGCACTTTAAACTACCCCATTCTCTGTTGTTCCTTTAGACTGCAGTATTTATCAAAAGAGTCTTAGGTAACATAACAGGTAGACAGGGTTGAACAAACAACATTTTATTTTTATTTGTTTATTTAGCAGACGTCTTTAACCAAGGCGCCTTACAGAGACTAGGGTGTGTGAACTATGCATCAGCTGCAGAGTCACTTACAATTACGTCTCACCCAAAAGACGGAGCACAAGGAGGTTAAGTGACTTGCTCCTGGTCACACAGTGAGTCAGTAGCTGAGGTGGGATTTGAACTGGGGACCTCCTGGTTACAAGCCCTTTTCTTTAACCACTGGACCACACAGCCCTTTTCTTTAACCACTGGACCACACAGCCTCCAACATTTCTTGCGCTTCTAATTTATTTGTGACTAAGAAAAAAAAAACGTACATATTAGGAGGACTATATAAGATCTGTATTGTCTGGTGCCAACAAGATTCAAGAACGACCACTAGGGTTCTTAGGGCGAGTAATAGCCATTGGGGTCTGTAATGATATCTGTTCTGAAAGGCTGATTAAATTAGGTCACAGTGTGGAAAAGGAGCTCTTGCAGAATTCAGTTCCCTTTTACAATCCGTTAGTTACAGCACAACGATCCATAAAGTGATGTACTCACAAAAATGAGGAAGAAGGAAATGCATTTACAGTATTATCTAAATTACTGAGCAGTTATGGACTGGATCATTAGGATCAAAGAACCTTAGCTTTTAGGACGGTGGTTTGAACATTGTTAGCCACCCAATTTTAGGATCCCAAACAGATATAAAATGAGTGTGTCACGGATTGAATTTCTTGTTTGAAGAATTCATCAACTATTGTCTTTCATCCTTAGCACGGTCACACCTAAAACAGCTCTGCAAAAGCAATGTTGTACCCCTAGGTATACAAATCAAAAGACACTGAAAATGAGAACATTTTTGATCAAACACACTTTGGAAGGAAAAAGGAAAGATGAGGCAACACCACGGCCTCTCTTATACAAGTTTACCATAGTAAAAGCCTAGCAAAGTGTAACAAAGCATAGTGAGACCACGGTAAAGCATAGATAAGCATTTTATAGAATTCTAAACGTACGGTAAAGCATATTAATAAACACAGCAAACCAGGGTAAACTATGGAAAAGCATAGTAACATTGGAAAAATGCCATGCAAAAATACTGTGGTAAACTTTTATAACGGTTGTTCAGTGCAAGGTGGAATGTGCTTAGTGGTAATACAAACAAGAAGTAACCGCCAAATAACTTAATATATTAACAACCTGTCCTAATGAGTTTGAGTTTTTAGCAGCCCAGTTATAAAAAAGTTCTGCTTAAAAATATATTAAATATAATGACATACACTTTCAAAATTAACTGTAATATATAATAGTTCATACTTGTTTCTGTTAATGATTAATTCAAGTTAGGATTATGTGTAATATAAAGACCTGTATCATGAAGTGTGAATTCCATATAAAAATAATTTACGGAAGTATAATAAATAATGTATACAACTTTGTGACAGAAAGCGAATGAATCTGAGTCAACAATTTCCATCCCGACCTGTGAGGGCACAGTATAACAGGAACAGTGTGCCTCAGACTGGATGGTTTGACAGTTCATTCAAGGGTCAGTCGGAAGTCGGCCATCCAAAAGGGGGGCGAAGCCACAATACTAGAAGTCAGCACCTTACTGCAGTAGGCGATGTGTCAGTCATGGATTGTAGGAGACGTGAATGCACTCGCTACCAAAGGGGGCGTGACTGAAGGTATATCGGGGTGTGTGGCTAAGCGATCTGTTCCTTTGTTATGGTTGCGAAATGGAGTGCTGAAAGAACCATAAAACGAAACTGTGAGTGTTTGTATAGGTTTTGTTAATCACTGTTTATTTGTATTTAGTAGACGGCTAACCAGCCAGTATTAAACCTGGATTATTTCGGGACGGAAACCCTGCTTCACTTAGCTGTGTAACTACGCATTGCTGTGTAGTTGCCAGCATTACTATCTAACGGTGCCAAACCGTGAAAACAGTTAAAGTACTGTTTGGACCGTGAACACTGTTTGTTGTCGTTGTTTGAGCACTGCATCACCTCTACACCTGTGCACTACAAGTCACTTTGCCACAAGCTTTCATCAAAATTTAAATTTTTTAACACAGTAAAAAAAAAAGGAACTGCTGTCAGACATTCTGCCCCTTCCCCCCCTTTTTATATACAGTATGTCCCCACATAATGTAATCAGTTGTGTTCTCTGAATTTCAACACAGGACACAATTCACAGTTTAAAGACACATTGAGAAATCTTTCCATTGTGAAAAAGTCATTATCACTCAATGTAACAGCAAATATCTAAAATACTGACATTTTAAAGTGCTACAAATATATTGTGTTTATTATTCCCAGTACTGTTGTAACCTCACACACACACAAACATGCAGCAACGGTAATAATGAACTGTAACAAAAAGATTTTCATTCTAACAATACAATGATAGTAGCCTGACTACATCTGGCATATTAACCAAGCATTTTGCATGTTGTGTCATGACAGTGATTTTAATAAGACATATTTAGAAGGTACACAAAACAAATAATGGGTGATTCTGTACCAGACTGCCTTAAAAGTGAGATTTGTCATGTACAAAAATAAAAAAATAAAAATTACAAAAGAGAAGGTTTGACAGAAGGTGTTTTTCTTTAAATAATTTTAAACATGCACCCCAAATGAACTGTGTAAATAAGCAGATGGGAAGTCAAGCACACCTGGTTCCCAGCAGGCATCTAAACCAAAATTTCTTGTGATTATAACTGGAGAAAAGCTCCCGGTTCTTGACCTCCATCTGTTTTTATTCAGCCATATCATCAATAAAAGGTTTACCTTCAAATTCTTGCTGTTTTCTGAGAAATCTTTGCTGTCGCCTTGAAAATGTAATTTGAACACTGAAGTGTTTTTTTATAGTCCTATAAAATGGATGGGGGGTGATTTATCTAATATAACTGTCATTTTCTTTTGATACATTCACTTTGAGTTATTTCACTTTTATTACCAGGCTGGAATAAGGGAGAAAATGATTCTGGAATAATATAGAATATTATTTCAGTCCAATCTACAGAGACCTATGAAACGATACCATCAATTTTGAAGGCAACTCCGCTTGAAAATGCTGACAATTTCCATAGATGTAAAAAAAAAGAAAAAAAGAAAACTATCCGTAGAAGATTACTTTCTGGCATATGTGTGTACCTTTAATGTCTCTGTGCTGCTTTGTTAATGCACTATCTATTCAGGCCTGCTCCAAGATGGAGGTGTATTGAAGAGTGTATGTAAAAACGAAGACAAAATAGATAAGACAACAAACTTAATTAAGGCATTATTTTTAGAGGTTCCGATCATTCTGTTCTGAAATATTTTGTGACTTTGCCTTCTGTATTTTTGAATTATAAGTGAATTATGCTACTCCTCTCTACAGGCCGCTCAGTGAAAGGAGGTCTTAGTGGTGCTGGCTCAGTTAATGGTAAACGTGATGCATAAATCCTAATTGTATGTGTCTTCCTGTTTTGTTTTGTTGTCTCGAATTAGATTTTTTTTAAATTCAGATACAAAATTATTATTATGTTAATAGTTTTTTTTTTTTTGGTGCCAGTTGCAAAGGTGGCAAGACAAATGCTAAACTTAATGCTTAGACAGATTTGAACCAGGTCCCAAAAAGGAAGTTCACTGTCCTAAGCTGCAACACCCAGGATGCAAAATCCATTTGTGCCATTGCATACCTGCTGCTCCTGTGTTCCTCTGTTTTTCTATGTTCTTTATTGTTAGACGAAGCAATGGTAACATATTATGACATAGGTGATCATTTTTGTTTTCCTACACTGCAGGTTAAAACATGATCAGATAACATTTATTGCCACATGTATTCTATAAATATATTAGATTTTGTTATGACAAAGATTCCTATCGTGAATTTGCAGTCATTTTCAATTTCTCCATGCCTTGCCCAAGCTGATGCTATGTGTATGTTTTACAATACATACAATATTTTTTATTTTTCTATGCTTTACCAAACTTTGCTATGCTTGATCCATGATACACTGCAATCTTGCCTTGCTTGTAAATTAAACCAGCTGAACAAAGAGCAAGAGACAATGTCAGTGAATACAGATATTAACATTTTTATTACACAGTAAGGAGTACAACAATACCTGAATCATACTTTAAAAGATTCACAGGTTGACAGACCATACATTACAGTCTAACTAAAGAAAAGCAAGAACAAACAAGAAACCACAGTTCCGACATAGTAGACTTTAAAAGCTCAAAATAGTATGCTGACAAAAGCATGACGTATAGACCCCCCAGTGTTAGTCTACCATTAACTTGTGGTACATGTCTGAATTAAGTATTGCACAACAACTTCAATTTATTTTATTTTTTCACAATAAAGTCGCAGAACCAAATAATGTACTTCAATCTGCATTTCAACAGTCTCCAGTTTGCATGCGTCTTGTTTATTGTGACAACAAACTGGACAGTCACTTTTTTTTTTTAGTCCCCCAAAGTATTCTAGACATAGGCATGCTTTAATTAACCAGTCGTTGTTTTTTATTAACTATATTATTGTACTTATTTTTTAATTAATTCCCATGACATGCACCTATGCAACAAAGACAGGCAGCCCTGTCACGCGTACGTCTCACAACAGAAAGAGATTAAAGAGGAGAGGAGAGAGAGAGAGAGTGCCCTATTCGTATCAGTGACCACTGTTTTGATTGTATCAAATGGTGTTGACTTTTTTCTTGTTGTGTCTCTTAAATGTGTGTTTACCTACAAATTATACTTTTCACATAATCCGTATATAAGTGACAAGCATAAAGGAAAGTAACATTTTTTTTTTTCTTTTTAGGTTTATGAGGTCTGCATTGTTACCAAGTAGTGATATGGTTTTGCAGCTGTATGAGCTTTTACTTTTGGTATCCTGTTCTCTTGTGCCCATTTGGTTTGACTAGACCAGTATCTTGTTCTGGTGCAATATACATGCTGTCAGAGGTAGAGCGAAACTTTTTGCCACTGAGGAGGTTGTAGCAAAAAAAGGCGAGGAGAGGAGGAGGAGGAGGAGAGGATGAGGAGAAGAGGAGGAGATAGAGCTCAAAGAGTCAGTTTCTAGTTTTATTTATTTATTATGTATTTGTTTTTCCTAGGGTGCCCTGAATTGAAGTAACATGATGCACTAATTCTTTATCTGAAGTATACAATACACTAGTGTTAAAATAGCATTGCCGTTTCACATAACATCACAGCTTCTGAGACATAAATGGGTGTCAGACACCTTTTTGGATTGCATAACCCTTTACAGTGTAGAACATAGACTCAGGAACATGAGGAACAAATCAGACTGCTCATAGCCAAAGTCAATTGTATTGAGGTCAATGATTTGTCTCTTAGCACCATGGTTTCAAGAAGACCATATAGAACATGTGGTTATGTGCTTCAGTTAAGTGCTGATTTTTCTCTACTTAGGTACTATGTTCCAATATCCAGTCATTACAGTTCAGCCTTATAAACCACTATTTTGATTTTGTTTTGGGAGGTGAAACCAAAAGATAAATGAAGGAGCATTTTCAGTAAGTGTTTTCTCCTTTGTCAGCATCAAAACCAGCCATGTCAAACAGTTATGAGCGAGTAGGGGGGCTTTGGTTGACAGACACAAGGCTCTTTTTTTATAAAGGCTATTTCATTGACTGACAAATAAAGAAAGCCACACTCTCTACTGATGTATTTATCCCACTCTATAGCCTGCATGAGGGTGTGATGACATCAACCCAAATGGCATCACCATACCACATATTTATTTCCATTCAATAGCCAATATGCAGACAACTATATACACCATTTTCAAGAATGGTCCTCCAAAATTACCATCTGGCAGGAATTGTTTTTAAAAACAAATTAAAGCACTGGAAACAATATTCTTGTCAGTGGCATTTTGGATGTTTTTATTTGTTACAACAAAGTTATTGACTGGAGTCTGAATGTGGAAATTATTGCTTATTTGAGAACCTTTTGATACTCTGAAAGGTGTGACAGCACCCTTATACTGGGTCATTGGCCCAAGCTATTGAGTAGTTCTGGTCTGGGTTCTGGACAGCAAAGGGTTAACTGGTTTATGACTGCTGGTTCACTTGCTCAAACTGGTTAACCTGCTGATCATTTGGAAAAAAGAACATTCTGGTGCTTTATGGATTATTATTATTATTATTATTATTATTATTATTATTATTATTATTATTATCAGATTTTGGTCCTTCGGATCTGTCTTTGGCTGACTTCCCTTGTTTGTAATACTGTATAACCTGGCATTCAGCAGTGTTCAAGCTGTCAATCTACACCTCAGCATTTGGAGCTTTAGTTTATTTATTCTTTTTTTTTTAATATTTCTTTTTTTGTAAAAACAGCAATACTTAACGACCTTGCAGTGATATGAATACACTGTCTTTTTTCTTGTTGTTAAAAGTGATGAAGTCCTGTTATATGATTATGAAAACTTCACTAACGATAGCGAGAAAAAAAAAAATTCACAGCTACTCTAAAAATACAGATACAAATCAGTGAAAATGGCTCTAGCACACTTAATAAAGAGTTTGCCAAAAGAAGCATGCCTGGGGAGTCTTCGTGACAGTGCAAAATACATTTATGTACATCCCCTTGTACAAAACATCAATATTTTAGCATTCCGTGTAGCATGCTAGTTCTCAGAAAATATCCTAACAGAGTGAAATTGCAGCTCAGAGAAATAACTTTTTTTCTTTTCTTGAGGACAACCGAGAAAAAAAAAAAAGTTTCCATTGTTTCTTTTTGAACTACTAGAGAAATATCACTAATACATACAAATATAAAAGCAGCATAGAAAGATTACAGTTTTCTTCTTCAACAACTAGGAATAAAGAGACTAAAATGATAGGCATGGTTAAGCTACAATGCATCTTCACATTTGTCCAACACATTCACAAGAAATCACCATTGGGAACCTCACAGGACAGAAGTGTTTTACACCAAGAGAACTACTTAAAAAAAATAAAATTAAAAAAAAGGGTATGAAGGCGGGAAAAACATGAAAGGGCCAGAATCAAAGCCAATGTGGTTTTATTTACCTTCTTTTTTTTTGTTATTTGACGTTGTTTAAATGAGCAGGAACTGACCTGATTGTCTTACTCTGTGGAACTTTTTAAAAGTGAAGCAATGCTGCAGAGTAATAAGAAGCAGCTGGCTGATATGAAAGCTGAAGAAAAATGCTAATCAACTGCAGGCTGTTCCTTATTTATTTTTTGTATTATTTTTTTCTTAAAAGGGAGCCTCTTTTTTAATTATGGCATTTATTTTCCCCTATGCTGCTGCTGCTGCTTCTTTTTTTATACGTTCCACCTCAAAACAGCTTTAATTTTTCATTCCGTTGACCTGGATATTATTATATTTCTTTCAGAAGTAAAAAAAAAAAGGATGAACATCTGTGTTTCTTTCCAATCTGCTGCTCATGTGCGCGTTTCATTGCCGGTCTTCAAAGTTCAGTCAGTAACCCATGTATGCCATTCATCTTCTAGTTAGAATGTCTACGCTCTATCCAACGCTCATGCCCTTGAGGGTTTTTTCTCTCTTTTTTCCATCATTGTTACAAAGAACAAGGTGTCCCTTTCTCATATTTGAATATTAGCATTTTTGCTTTCAACAACAATTAGCAATCCCTTGGTTTGCTGTTTGGTAAAGCATCTGTTAATGAGGTCATCTAGTTTAAAATCCCAGCTACTGGAAAAATAACAGAGGGGAGGAGGTCAAATCTACTCTTTTGTTATTCTCTGCTTCCTTTCAGTTTTTTTGTTGATTTTTTGTTTTTTTACAGGAAAAAAAAACCCAAAACAAAGAAAATCTTTGTGTTTTTTCATCATGATAAGTCAATATGACCCGTTACTGGCCTTCTGTGTTTCACTACTACTTCAGGATAAGTTCCTTCTTTTTTGCAGTATAATAGTTTATAATCTTCGAGCATACAAGGACATGTTTGTTTGCTTGTTTTGCTTTCTTTATATTCTCTCTTCGTCTTAGCGCGTGGTG
Organism: Acipenser oxyrinchus oxyrinchus; assembly: GCA_030684275.1. Lineage (NCBI taxonomy): Eukaryota > Metazoa > Chordata > Actinopteri > Acipenseriformes > Acipenseridae > Acipenser > Acipenser oxyrinchus. The sequence continues at coordinate 59,218,072 of CM060250.1, forward strand.
GGTTCTATGGCGGAGGGAGTGCCTGGGGTTGTTGATCTGGGAGTGGCGGCTGGAGGCGTGCTGACCGGACTCCCTGCTCCACTGCAGGGTGTTGCTGAGGAGCTGGCTGCTGCTGGAGTCTCTCCCTGCTGCTGCTGCTGCTGCTGGGCCTGAAGGGTCTGCCCACACACGTGGTGGTGCTTTTCCCAGTCCTTGTGTTGACAGAAAGAGCCGCAGTATCTTGCTGTGTTACAGCCGCTACATGTTTCGCTGGCTTTGCGCCCACAATTCCAGCAACTCTGCGAAAAAAAAATAATGAATAAATAAATCACTGGTTTAGTTAAAAGTTGTTTTCTTTTTAATCAAAATGCAGATTTTTTACAGTACTGTTAAAAAAAACTGAAATATTAAACTGGAACTGAACTTCCAAAAGCATATGGATGAATTGTGATGTCAAATAATTAAAACTACTTGTCTTAGACTAACCTAGGAAACAAATCTTTTAGGGCTGTATTAGAAGGTTTGAAGGTTCGTTCACTAGCCAGCAATTCGTAGATTGTTTTAAATCTTCGAAGGTTTGTCAGACGCCATTCACGCACTGTGTTTTTTTTTGTGTTTTTTAAATGTCACGCAAAATGCAACATTTGATCTTTTTATTTGTATCATGCATATTACTTAACAAAAGTTATTTTAAAATCCAACCAAATCTTTATACATAGCAACTCCGTGTGTATGGAGCAGGGTATAGTATCCAAAGTAACATACAAGACAGTGTAAGAGAAGTGCTGGGGTAGAATAAGTTTGAAACATACAAAATATACGCTAACACTAATAATTTTAATTAATTAATAATAATTAATTAAAAAAAAAAAAACAGCACCGTCAGTCCCTCCCCCCTCCAGCCCATGTTAACCAGAGGCAAACAACACAAACAAAGCAGTACGTAACTGTAACAAGCTGAACTGACAGTTTTTTGTTTTGAAACTTTTTTTTTTATATTAGAAAACAGAAGAATAGGGGGATTTTAGGAATGTACCGTCTACATATATTAACCATAAATAAATAGGGGTGCTTAAAGGAATGTACTATATACATGTATTCAACATTAATTTTAGGGTGTTACACTTCCATAAATTAGGGTTTGAAAACTTTGGAAGACCAGTGTGTACGCACACACTCACGGTATAAATCTATTCTCCAGCAGCTTACAGGATTACATTTTTAGCTGCCCTGCCAAACGGGCAAACAAACGTTTCTACATATTGTGGCGGCGGGCGGACAAAAGACACACACCAAAGGCAGTTTTGGGGCCAAAATAGCGGAACAACCTCTGTTTATTTCTTCCTTGAGAAATGGACGCTCTGAGAAATGGGATGGGGGGCTGCCTGTAAACAAAGAGAAAACATATGCACCTCCAAAGTCTTTCAAGGTTCAGGGTAAAAAGATTTTAAAGTTAAACAAGCATAGCACCTGCACACTTATAGATTATGCTCCAAAGTGTTTATATTTTTTTATTATACCCAAGATAAATGTTTGATCTGCAAGAGATTTTCATCAGACCTGGTATGCAACTGCTTTGCAATTGTGCAACAGAAGTCTCACTGACACTGCTAAGTCATATTAAAACCTGCATACTGAGGGGGCCTGGGGGAGTTCCTGGTAAGTGACGCGTTTGTGTTCGGCGTGCTGATGTTGTAGCGCTGTTATGGGCAGTCGCTGTAATGGTCGGCGCAGTGATGTCTGCGCGGTCTTGGACTCGCGGTGATGTTGTGATATGGATTCCCATGATATATACCACACCTGGGGTGGTGTAAAGCCCCAAGGAGTAAGCCAAGGGCCTTTAACCACCCCAGAAGTGGTATATATCATCTGAACAGCACGTCCTGGTGGTTCATACCGCTTACAACATGGCTACCTGTCATTTGGGGGAAGGAAAATAATTAAAACACATTTTAAATTAAGACAAAACCAGAAACTTTTATTGTGTATATGTTACACTCATAGTCAGCATTCGGTCAATCACAGATAAAAATAACCATTTCGCGATTTGAGCATTTACAAATGACCAAAGAACAAAATGAAAGGTTATTTTGATCTTTGCGCAAATTATGTTGCTCAAATGGAAGATACCAAACAAGCAAAGAACGAAGCTTATTCATTGTTTGAGTAAAATGATATAATCAAATTGCGAAATGTGCTTTGAGCAAATGCACAAAACCAGAACAGAATCTGAAAATGCTGCTCAATCTGCGAACAGCAATTAATTGTGGGGTGTTAAAAATGGACATCAGGTGAAATACAAACTTTTTAATACAATATTTTTTTACTGAATGAATATAAAATCAGTAAATTATAGTTATAATATACACGTCATTGATTATTTATTTATGTATTTATTATTTATGTAGGACATTAACCAATTGAGACTGTGGCCTCATTTGCAAGGGGGGGGTTGTGATAAAGAGGATAGTGACCTCAAACATTAAACTTCAAGCGACTTTGAAATAACGTTCGGAATGTTCTTGCCTTGTAATTTAAAAAATAAAATGCAGTTTTAGAGGAAAAAATGAACACAATTAAAAATTGATTGTTTAATTAATATTATAAGACTACTGTATACACAGTATTCAAAGTGCAAAATTAAATGTCAATCCACATTTGTCTAATCATTGTTTTTTAAGCGAAAGAAAGAAAGAAAAGTATGCTTTTTAAACGTTTAATAGTCTCATAAATCAAAACAGGTTTTGCAGACCCTGATCAGCACCAGACAGTCCCGCGCCTGTCGAATAAAAACGGAGACTGCTTTTTGACAACAAGGAAACCTTCTGAAATGTTTTTATTTGAGAAGATGACAACATTTTCAAAAGAAACCATATTGAGAGCTCCACTTGGCTGTCTCATTTTAAAACACTGTTTTAATTGTTTAGATAATAACAGACAGGTAAAATTAAAGTAGTTAAATCAAATTAGATACACATAATGAGAGCTAATTAAAAAAATATCAAAATTTACAAAGAGAAAATGTGTTTTCTTTGGGTACTTCATCCAAATTAGGAATGACCCATCAGCCAATTGAAATTCAATTTGACTGTAAAGGCGCTCCAGAGATCCTCCAGCAGACGAAGACCGAAGAAGCTGTCTCTTCTTTTATGCTTCGTTCTTTGCTTGTTTGGTATTTTACATGTCGCAATTTGATTACAGTGCTCCCTCGCTATAAATCGCTCGGTTATAACGCGCCTACGCCATGTCCCCCAATTCCCTATACTAGTGATTCATGCAATATTTCTACAGTAAATACAGTACCGGTGTTGTTCAAACTATAAACAACTTCTCAGCCTAACTTCCGTTTCTGTCTCTCCCTTTTGATACATTATCTGAACTGAAGAAATGCTGCGCTGGCACTTTATAACACAAACATCTCATTCAGCATTCATTTTCTAACTAAATAAATATTAGGCCTATTACGTGGTTATCTTTCCAAATGTATTTACTTGTTTGCTGCGAGAGGAGCTGCGGCTTTCTCCAGGACATGAAATGCATGAACCTGGGGTAAGCCCATTCCCTCTTCCCCTCACCCGACCCCATCTCCTTCTCGCACTTGGTTTGCTTGTCTGTCGCTTCGAACTGAACTCCTGACTGCCCAGGCAATTTATAGTTTAAAAACTGCTAATTAAAATGATCCACGAGTGGGAATGTTACCTTTTTTTTTCTAAAAAATATAGCGTTGATTATATGGTGGTTTATGCATGGTTATTCACGGAAAGTTAAATTTTTGCTTCACTGTATGTGCATTATAGAGAGGGAGTTATTTTATTTAGCATTTTAGTCAGATGTGTGTTGTTACGTGTCCCGTGGCGCCCCCTCACCCCCTCCCCCATTTATAACATTGTTCGGTTATACCGCCATATTGTGTGTCCCCAAGACCCGCGTTATAGCGAGGGAGCACTGTACATCGCTTTACTTTAAGACTGAAGAAGCTGTCTCTTTTTTATGTTTCGTTCTTTGCTAGTTTGATATTTTCCATTTCGCAATTTGATCAAAATAATTTGCTCAAAGACCAAAATAACATTTCATTTCGTTCTTTGATCATTTGTAAAGGCTCAAATCGCAAAATGGTTATTTTTTTTTCAGTGATTGACTGAATCCTGACTATGAGTGTAACATATACATCTGCAGTGTAATATAGTCCCAAATTTAATTTAATGTAATTTATTGTTCACTTATTCAAAAAAAATTGCGCACGTACATTTATTGTGAATTTCTGCATCGAAAGTGGCATATCTAAACTAGAGAGTTGAGCACAAGCTGATGATGGGCGGACTTTCAAATGACACTGAGGAAGGCAGGGAAGCAGCTGTGATGGAAGCTGAAGCCGGGTCTTGAGGTGAGTTTGTGTCCTTGTTATATGCGAGGCACACATATTCAAGTCTGTTTTCATCCTTTCGATTCTCAAACGATTTGGTTTGGTTAGTTGTCGGACACCCTCGCATTCACGTCTTGCCAGATTAAGTTGAAGATCAAACCAGACTTTACCCACTAATCCGACTGCGGTGTCAGGGGACAGTGCCTCAGTTTCAGGCAGATGCTTCAAATCCAGGCCGGTAATTCGGGAGGTGGTGTCTGGCCTTGTCTTTATCTGCTTTTCTAAAAGTTTTCATGACTGACACAAATACATTATTGCTGGTTTTAAACTTGCTGTCAGCAAATATCTATTTATAAAACTGGAGACTGAATACTGGTCCCCAGTTGAACTTTTTGCACTGGCATAAAATTCCCTTAATGTTGTTGAGATTTTTTGGAGTTATTTCCTTAAAATGAATGTCCATATTTTTTTCTTTAAGCCAGTCTAAGTACATTAACAGCCCATGCTATAGTTTTTTTGTGTGTGTTTTTTTCTTTTTTTTCTTTGTTTTCTTCTGTTTCATTTAGCTTTCAGGTGCACTGCTGTCTTCGCTCAAAAAGCTGTTGTACCAGTTATCTGGAGTTTCATCCCCAAATACATTAAAGGACATACGTGGAATTGTTGGCATATTCCACTGACGTGACTGCACATTAAAAATAAAGTATTTGGAATGTAATAAGTCTAAATAATATATAGGTGTTTATCCACAATTATAACAAATAACTCAAAGTACTTGGTCAAGTAAACACTCTTCACTTGTCATCTCTGCACTTGCCTGTCCAAAACTTGTGTTTTGCATACTAAATCAATGCTTCAATCTGCAAGAGATCTTCATCAAACCTGGAATGCCAGGAAACATAGGGAGTGTAGCACAAAGCCTGGCTATAACACTCATAGTGTTGGGCTCCTGAGCACAGCCTTTTTAAGAGGGTCCAGTGCAAATTAGGATTGATTGTGACTGCCTGTCTCAGGAGTGAGTGCAAGAGGAGAGCCCCACCTCGCTGGAGTCCTCCTGCTGGTGAATGATGCTCAGCGCATCCTCTGCGGCCTGTCGCTTGGCCTCGGCGACGGTGCGTTCCATTTTCACCCTCTCTGTGCTGATCATCTCGTGGGCTTTCCGCTCAGCTTCGGACACGGCCTTCTGCAGCTCCGACACCGCCTGACGCTTCACCTCATTCACCGCCTCCTCTGAAAACCATTGTGGGGAAACAACTTAGTGTCAAAGTATGGATTCAAAAGAAGTGACAGGAGAGTGTCAAAAAAATTAAGAGTACAATTTGTGACTTCTGTTACAAGGTAACTACAGTACACTCATTAACAAAGGAAACTACTCCTCCTGAATAAGTTTACCCATAATAATGTCCTCTTTTATTCAGAGTAAAATGAGAATGATTAATTGAAAACCAATTAAGTGGTAATTATTAACTTGGCAAACCCAGCACCAATTAACACCCTATTAAAACTAATTGCAGTGTGTTTTAATTAAGTGTTGGAACCTAATTGTTTAATCCAATTAAAAAGTACCTTAATTACATTTTCTGTTTAATTAGAATGTGCGTTTCGAATAATAGAATATCAACAAATGCCTCAGTCGTATGAGAAAGTACTGTATATGCAAACTGTAATATACACACACACCGGATTCTGCCGAGTCAGCGCCCCGTGGCGTAGAGTTGACATTGAGGCAAAAGTGGGGGAGGGGTGTTGACTCAAAAAAGTGGCGAATTAATAAGCAATATTACTGTAATATTTTTAACATTAGCTAAATTACATTTAGAATTAGGCATGTTTAAAATTCAAAAGGTAAAGCACAGCACACAGTTATGCTAAGCAATCAAGAAGTGCAGTTACAGAGATTCGTCAGAAACATTTTCTAGAAAACTAGAAAGCAGCAGCAGACTGCAGCAGCTCAATCTGGATTCAGTGCTGCACCGAGTGACACGCATGCAAGAGAAAACATGTTACTTTCGTTTTAAATTAAAAACGACTCGTTTTTTATAGTTTTGCATGCGCATATACTTGTTTACACACTAGTTGTTTTTGAAATATTTTAATATATTATTTTATTACAATTTTTCATTTTTTGAAGTACTTCTTTATATGTGGCAAATTAGAAAATAACCCCTTTTATGTTTAATTGTTTATTTAAATTCGGCGTTTTAGGTATGAGTATAACCGCGACGGCTCTAGTGTTAAATGGTGAAATACAAAGTAAAGGGTTTGCCTGAAAAAAGGGTGCAGAAAGGGGAAGAATCTGGTGTATATATATATATATATATATATATATATATATATATATATATATACAGTGCCTTGCAAAAGTATTCAGACCCCTGACCAATTCTCTCATATTACTGAATTACAAATGGTACATTGAAGTACATTGAAATTTCGTTGTTTGATATTTTATTTTAAAACACTGAAACTCAAAATCAATTATTGTAAGGTGACACTGGTTTTATGTTGGGAAATATTTTTAAGAAAAATAAAAAACTGAAATATCTTGCTTGCATAAGTATTCAACCCCCACACATTAATATTTGGTAGAGTCATCTTTCGCTGCAATAACAGCTTTAAGTCTTTTGGGGTAAGTATGTACCAGCTTTGCACTCAGTGTCGGAGTGATTTTGGCCCATTCTTCTTGGCAGATTTGCTCCAGGTTGTTCAGGTTGGTTGGACGACACTTGTGGACCGCAATTATCAATTAGTGCCACAGATTCTCAATGGGATTGAGATCAGGACTTTGACTGGGCCACTGTAGGACATTCACCTTTTTGTTCTTGAGCCACTCCAATGTTGCTTTGGCCTTGTGCTTGGGATCATTGTCCTGCTGAAAGGTGAATTTCCTCCCAAGCTTCAGTTTTTTAGCGGACTGAAGCAGGTTATCTTGCAGTATTTCCGTGTATTTTGCTCCATCCATTCTTCCTTTAATTTTAACAAGATGCCCAGTCCGTGCTAATGAGAAGCATCCCCACAGCATGATGCTGCCACCACCAAACTTCACTGTAGGGATGGTGCGTCTTGAGGCATGGGCAGCGTTAGGGTTGCGCCACACATAGCTCTTTGAGTTTTGGCCAAAAAGCTCTATCTTGGTCTCATCTGACCACAAAACCTTTTCCCACATCGCAGCTGGATCACTCTCATGCATTCTGGCAAACTCCAGACGTGCTTTCAGATGGTACTTTTTGAGTAATGGCTTCTTTCTTGCCACCCTCCCATACAGGATAGCTCTTGATATGGTTGACTGGTGCACCATTACTCCACTCCCAGCCACTAAACTCTGTAGCTCCTTCAAAGTGATTGTTGGCCTCTCTGTAGCTTCTCTCACAAGTCTCCTTCTTGTTTGAGCACTGAGTTTTGAGGGATGGCCTTTTTTTGGCAGTGCCTGGGTGGTGTGATGCAGCTTCCACTTCCTGATTATTGATCCAACTGTGCTCACTGGGATATCCAAACACTTGGATATTATTTTGTACCCTTTCCCTAATCTATGCTTTTGTATTACTTTATCTCTAACTTCTGTAGAATGCTCTTTGGTCTTCATTTTCATTCAGATTCACAGCCTGACCAATGATCCTTCAACAGTGGGGTTTTTATCTGGAAAATGTGACAGCAACTTTAATGGTTCACAGGTGGAGGCCAATGGTAAGGTAATTGTGTCCTCGTTAGGGCAATTTCTTTCCTCGGTGTAAACTGGGAGCTTATACAGCACAGGGGTTGAATACTTATGCAAGCAAGATATTTCAGTTTTTTATTTTTCTTAAAAATATTTCACAACATAAAACCAATGTCACCTTACAATAATTGATTTTGAGTTTCAGTGTTTTAAAATAAAATATCAAACAGAACGAAATTTCAATGTACCATTTGTAATTCAGTAATATGAGAGAATTGGTCAGGGGTCTGAATACTTTTGCAAGGCACTGTATATATACAGTGTATATATATATATATATATATATATATATATATATATATATATATACACAGTACTGTGCAAAAGTATTCACTCATATTACTGAATTACAAATGGTACATTGAAATTTTCGACCTAGAAGAATTGATGCTTGATGCTGTTTTGAAGGCAAAGGGTGGTCACACCAAATATGGATTTGATTTAGATTTTTCTTCTGTTCACTCACTTTGCATTTAGTTAATTGATAAATATAATCTATTAACATGTCTATTTTTGAAAGCATTCTTACTTTACAGCATTTTTTCACACCTGCCTAAAACTTTTGCACAGTACTGTATATATATATATATATTTTGAGAAAGATCCCTTATATGAGAAAGTTTTATCAGATTTATTTTTTTTGTTTCGTTTGAATTAAAATAAATCACAGAAACAATGTATCAATTGATTTTCACCAAAGGAACGTTATACCCTTGAATTGGGTGACTTGGATCCATATTAATTAGAATATTCAAGATGAATTCAAATGCCATCTAAGTGGCAACACAGGGTTATAATTTTTTTGCTTACGATCAAAGCTGTAGCTTGACTAATTGTATATGTAAATCAGGCAATTTATATTTAAATTATGCACTTCTATTCTAGTCCCAAGGGCACATGCAGATCAGTAAAGAGAATTGGTAGGACATTTTGCAAGGTGCTTGAATATTTATTACCAACTGCAAACATTCTCCAATCACTTGAAAAATACATCTGAATGTAGAGACAGATACATACAGAGTCTGGTTTTTATTACAAATTTTATGAAACTGAAAAGCAGTCTAAATTAAGGCTTATCTGCATTTAGGATTAATAATATTTTACTCAAGCTGACAACTAGTTACGTAGCTTACATTCTCTACAATTTGTAGATAAAGTGGCAGGGCAACGTGATATCTTTCTGAATCGAAAGTGTCATCCATTATGAACCTATATGTGGGTCAGCTGTCATGATAACATGACTTAAGCTATGGTGTTGAATTCGCAGGGTTTCTTTTGGTTTTATATGATGTCTAGAGGCCCATTGCTGGTTTGCAGAATTGATGATAAAGTGCTTATTTTATACAGATGTGATCATACTGATTTTATTTGTAAATGACACCATATGGCAGAAGTGCTGATAAATCATGAAGTGATTCTGGTAGTGCATTACAATGTGCTGAAAGCACTTCTGTTTTTTTTTTGTACTTGTTTTAAAATAGGATGGCTGTGTGGTCCAGTGGTTAAAGAAAAGGGTTTGTAACCAGGAGGTCCCCGGTTCAAATCCCACCTCAGCCACTGACTCATTGTGTGACCCTGAGCAAGTCACAACCTCCTTGTGCTCCGTCTTTCGGGTGAGACGTAATTGTAAGTGACTCTGCAGCCGATGCATAGTTCACACACCTTAGTCTCTGTAAGTCGCCTTGGATAAAGGCGTCTGCTAAATAAACAAATAATAATAATAATAATAAAATAGTGTAAGATAGTGAAGAGCTAGAATATTTTACTAAATTGGTAAGGCTTATCACATTTACAGTAAGATGCTATTTCATGTGATTCTAGCTGCAACGATGTAGCAGAGTTGTTGTATTTTTAGGGACTAATCATTCACACTGAATTGTAGTCCTGTAAATATATAATTAAATGAGGTGTTTAATTATATGTAGAATATATATGTACAGTAAATCGACTGATTGCTACTTTAAGTACAGGAAGGAGCAGTTAAACGAGTAGTTTTTTTCTAGTTTATACCTTTCAACAAAAAGTCTCTTTAAGCCTCTCTGGCTATACCCTCAAAATGCTGTTAGGAAAACTGTCAGAAAAATCCTATTCATTTGGCATTGTAATAGAGTGAGTCCATTGTGACTTGCATTAATTGTGTTGTATACCCATTCAAACAGAACATGTCATTCTCACCAGCTTTCTTCCAGATCTCTTCCGGCACATATCCAGAGGTGGGCCTGTGAAGGAGTTCGCGGTGAGCTTCTGAAAAACATTCAAGAAACTGTTCAGAGCACATTGGTCCAGTGACATTAATAATATGCCATGTATGACAGGAATCCTTATCAAAACATATCACAAATTCAAACTGTAAAGGTGTGAGCCAAAAGAAAAGGAGCGTGTCTGTTTTTGAGAACAGAGAAGCAAGAGAAAGAAGTGACTTACCACACTTTTAGGCTTTAAAAGCAATGGCTTATGAACTGAGTATTTCCAGCGAGGTGTGGTTTCACTGCCAGGCATTATAAGAAATAATCTATTTCATGACAGTGCATTTACAATTTAGGTTTGTGTCCAACAAAGCAGGATTTGACTTTGACTCCTTTTAAAAAAAATATATATATACATTTGCCAACATGGTGACACAGTGGCCTAATTCCAATTCCAATGAAAGAACATTTGACAACAGATGGTGCTGTATATTATTTAGATAATACTGTTAGAAATGAAGGTTTGTTGAAAATATTGCACATACCAAATATATTTAATCTGAGCAAGAAGAGTAGAACTGTATTGTAAACGGACAATCAAGTAAACAAAAAGAAAACGAAAAAAGAACCATGTGTGTTTCATTTATAGCTAGGACTAGGAGACTAAACATGGACACGATGACATCCAAAAAACAATGGCGATTACCATTCTGACCATGTAAATTCCATATTGACCAAAACCAGTTAAGTCTCTCTAGATCTCCCCCCTTTGAGCTGCTGTCCACATACCTGGAAGTGAGGGGTCTGTGTTGACGGGGCTCTGTTGTCTGGAGTGGCTGGTACTGGTGCTTGTCCCTTTCTTGAGGTCCTCAGCATCGCTGTACCGCCTGATCCAGTAATTGAGCTCCTCGCGGTCTGTCTCCTGACATCGTCGTAGGACGGTAAGAGAGCGCCTAGTCTTCTCTACCATATCCATGATGCAGTTCAGCAGCTGAGGAAACAACAAAGTCACAGAATGCTGTGCACTTGGGTGAAATGTTACTGCACAGAAGTAGGTTCTGGCAACAAGGTAAGCACACACTGTAAGAAAGTGATCAATAGAGCCGACCTGCAAGCACAGATGTACTCCATTTGCCAAGTGTGCAATAGGTTGCAATGAATAAAGCTTACTTTGCAACAAAGGGCTCAAGCAGTAGCTGGGGTACCTAATAGTCTAATTCCCAAAACCACACAAAGGGGGGTGGATGTTTAGTTTCCAGCTCTTCACTGTATTTGTATTGTCTTTTGAGATAAGAAGGAATAATACAGAGTGGAAGCAATGGTATACGCTACATATACTATTACTTTCCGGGTTTCATGCAGATGAATGGCTCAGCTTAAACAAATCTGACACACACACACATGCACATCTTTCTGTTTGCATTATACAGTAGTCTCCGTGTATAGGAACACCTCCTAAGAGAACACTTTGCCTTAGGGAACATCCTTGTAGTGAAATGGAGTGTTCCCATTGTAAATGCTCCAGCTAAAGCAACAGGAACTTTGCTTAAAAGAACACCTTGACATTGATAGCGATTCGTTCAATGCGATACAGTACTGTTTTGTAAAAAAGCGACTTGTCATCATGAGAGTGTCTTGAGGGACACTGATTGGTTTATTAAATCTTTCCAGAACTACAGCCATATCATTTAATTATTTGGTTTTCTGATTTCCACGAGTGCACCTCATCGCTACAAAATGGCATGTAAACAAACGGCAAAATGCGCCACTGTTTCTCTTGCTACACAAAGTTGGAAATTGTTTCAGCTTTTGGAAAAAAAAAACCTGAATCAGACACAAACCGCCGAGCAACTTGGTGTTTCCCGTTCTTGTGAGCTGCTTCACCACTCTGTTAAATAATGTGCATGTCTTGTATATTGCTGCTGCATTTTGTAACATGTGTAGGGGTGCTGTGTTAATTTAGTTTGATAGTCAGTTTATTAACGTTAAGTTAACCCCATTATTTTTGCCTCTGCCATTGTGAGAGACTGAAACATACCCGCCAGCTAATTTCATAGTACACAGCGAGTGAAGCTTTTTAACCGTGTTGTTTTGCTTTAGTTTTATTAACTTTATTAATTATTAATTGTTTATTTAGCAGACGCCTTTATCCAAGGTGACTTACAGAGACTAGGGTGTGTGAACTATGCATCAGCTGCAGAGTCACTTACAATTACGTCTCACCCGAAAGACGGAGCACAAGGAGGTTAAGTGACTTGCTCAGGATCACACAATGAGTCAGTGGCTGAGGTGGGATTTGAACCAGGGACCTCCTGGTTACAAGCCCCTTTCTTTAACCACTGTACCACACAACTTTAGTTTGTCTGTTACTTTATTATAGTTTATTAACTTGCCGATTGTTTTGCTTTTATTTATTCAGTTCATTTCATATGTTGGTGCACGTGCGTCATGACAAGTAATACATATGTATTTATTTATTTATTGATTCATATTGTGTCTGACGGCTAACTCCGTCTTACACTTTGGCTATAAGAACGCTTGCTTCCCAAGTGGTATTCTCTTAGCCGGAGACTACTGTACTACTGACTATTATGCTAAAGTGTATTATAAGCTTTAAATTACTGATGTGATTAGAATTTAATTCCTGGAAAAAAAAATTAGACTTTGATCATTTTTAACATACAGATTGTGTCAAACACAATATCCCAAACAATGAATAAAGTAAACATTCTGTTTGCTGGGCTACAGTTTATTTAGTTCCGTGATTAGAGTGCTTGACATTATTGCTGAATTGGAAACAACAAGCAATTATTGTAAGGCTAGTAAAGGCCACAATTCGATAATTCACAAACTATTTGAAATCATTGTTTGGCCATGTTGACAGTAAGGACCGCTCGTTCACTGTCTTCAATAATTATTATTTTTTTAATGTGCAAGTCAGCGCATAGCAATATATACAATTACATATTTTGTATGCAGTCTGAATATATACAGTAAATCACGTAATGTAACTACCCTACTTAGTTTCACATGTATTAATCTAAACAGAGTTATAAACATACTTGTTTATCACATGCATACAAATATATATTCTGAGAAATAAAATATGTTATTACTTTTCTTACATGGTCAAGGTGCTTCCACTCCTCTGCCCATTCTCTGTCTGTAAGCCGGTGATCAATCACTTCTTCTTGACGCGTGCCATGCATCCCTGCCAAGAATGGAAAAATGATTTTACTCACTCTAAGCCATTGGACTGGAAACCCTTTCTTCTCTTTCCATTATCCATCAAGTGAGTCATGATCGTCTCTGCAATTCTCATCACTTACACTAAACCCGACACTTCCATTCTTCAGCGAATACCTCTACTTTCCAATTCTGTCTACAGGCAAGTCTCAGCCCATTATACTCACAAAGGGGCTGACAAGTAATAATAAACATATATTATCGGGAAAATACATTCTCTCTACTACAACTGTACTTTTTTTAAAAAATTTTTTTATTAACCGAATATGTAGTCTATTATGAATTTGGCAAATATGTATCTCCAGGCACTGCTGGAGTCAAACTGAAAGCAAGTGGGCAGCTTGGGCAACTTTATTACCTGACAAGAAATAATGCAGTTCACTCAACACACGATCTGCCTACAATACACTACATTACTCAGCAGCTTAAAACTAAGATCTCTTCATTTACCAAATAACTGAGACACCCTGGTTTGTGACTATTTTTCCTCCCTGCCCCCTCGAAGGACTTCTCTGACAGTGTTGTCTTATAATAAGTGCAGTTGCCAGGACGGGGCAGGTGGGACAGGTGCAGCTGGAAGTCTGCCTGTCCCCCTCTATTTCCCCTCCCCCCAGCTGCTGCATGTCAATGGCTGCTTCTCATTCAGCTGCTGCAGGCACTGCTTTTAACTGCTTTTATCTTTTGACAAGGAGGAACTCCACTCCCTATCAATAATAAATTGAGCTCAAGCATTCAGGACCATTCAAGACGTTCAGCTATACAATAAGTCTGGAGTCTGCAGCAATAGAATGCAGAAAGTCATGGTCAACATTTTTTTTTTCATGGATCCCCCTAAACCACTGAGGTAGGTGTAGGCACAGAGTTTTCTTATTACCCTTCCAATTGACTTCTCCTGGGACCTTGCTTAAAGGTATTACAGATGATTAAAGAATTCTATAGCTTTTTCCAGACACTTCCCTTTGCTATGTAGATCTCATATGCACAGTTTTGAAAGGCACACTTTATAGCAAACATTTTCATTCAAAAAAATAAAAACTGTGTGCTATTCTAAATTCAAAGCAAGTCACTCAAGTGAAATTACCACAGATGTGAAAGACTACTAAAAGTATGACATGCAGCAGAGATTTCTGCAATGGAAATCATGTGTTTTTTTTCAAAACTACACTCGTTTGACCTACAAAGCGAATGTAAGGGCACAACAGGTAAGATGTATGTAGTTTTTTAATCTGCTATAGCCACTTCAAGGGGACTGCATGGAAGGCTTCTCTCCATTCCTGCTCATTGTAGTGTCTCTCTCATACTGGATATCTGTCTCCTGTTCCTTACCCAAAGGTCTGGTCCTGTCCCTGAGGTCCCTGTGATTGGGATGCCTGTATGAATCCCTGTAGTGATGAGCGATAGCCATGTCATCCAGACGGTAGTGCTGAGGTGGAGGCGGTGTGGGGTGAGGCAGACTGTTGGGCTGGTATGATAAGCCATTATTTGGACTGTACCGTTGGCTGGGGCTAATAGTGCAGGGCCGCTTGCTGGGATGCTCTGAGTGCAAAGGCTCTCGATCAAAGCCATTCTCTTTGGTTCTGCATGAAAAGAATGAAAACAAACACACAGGGTATTGGTAATTGAATTTAACACAGGGTCAGTTGGGCAAAACATTAATGAATGTTTGTGTTGACTGTCTTAAGCAAATAATTGCCACTTTTCTCAAGCAAATAATAATTTTGCAGTTGACCATGCTTTTTATATTCTTATACATCACTCTCCTTCTTAACTGTTGTATCTCTCTTGAGCTTGTGTAATGAATAATAAAACAGTATTTGTGTCTGTAAATGTACGTAAGCAGAGGAACTTATTTTAAGTAATGTCACAGTATTTAGATACACTACTGTTAATAAGTGCTGTATATATATTGTTTAGGTCAGGAATATTCATCTCCCCAATGCTGCATGGGATTTCTTTTTCGGAGGCTATAAATGAAGACTTCCATCAACTTAAAAGTTCTCTGCACTGCTGTGTAAGGTAACAACTGAACAAGTATAACAAGGTACTACCTATTTGAAAGTATTATACTGTGTATATATGTTGTACATTGCAACATATTTAAATGGAAGCTGGGTGTTTTGTTCAGTTTCAGCATTTAAACCCGGTTGTCACGTTTCAGTGAAAAATCATGCCAGCCCTACTGACATCTCCGGGATCCGTAACTAGCACCAACAACGCACCACTATGACTTTCCATAAACAAACAGCTGTACAATGCTGCACTCTTCCAATGTCACAGTTTTCATGACGGATGGTTCCCAATGTTATTACAGAAACAGATTGAACTTTTTAATGAGCCATTTTAATAGACTTGAAATCTCACTGTGACTGCTCGTCCATAGCAGACCATATGTACCAAAACACTCCCCACCAAAAAAAAGAATATTTACTTTTTTCTTATTAAGTAGCATTTTTACATGTACCCATCTACTCTAAACTCTAAAATGTAATTCCTGTCAAGTAAGAATTAAAACCAGAATTTTTTTTAACTGGATACTCTCACAAAACAAAGTAAAATAATGAGATTATTATTATTATTATTATTATTATTATTATTATTATTATTATTATTATTATTATTATTATTATTATTATTATATTTTACATTGTCTGGCTTATTTAAAAAAATCAGAAAAAAAGCTTAGCAAGCCAATTTTGTAGAGTGCCTCATCTATATTTCTGCTATCTATATCCCCAGGCTCCAAGGTACAGTACGTGGAGCCGAGATTTTTAAAGCAGAATTTTGAACGTGAAACACAAATTTCCCAGAAACAGAAAGTCTGGTTTTCTTTCTTCCACCTACTCACATTGTTATTGTGTCAGAGTTTACTAAATAAGCAATGAAGTGTAACTTTGGGCTTTTGTAGTGCATGTAGTTATATTAAGCGTAAACAATGTCTAGTGTATTCTACAGTTATTCCAGATGGATCACTTAAACTTGGAGCAAAGTCAGCAGAGCACTCAGGCAAAATTTTGAGCTAATGATTCACCAGTCATTTACAGACATGGACACAATGGAAACCCTACACAATGTGGCAGATGGGAAAATGTATTAAATTACCTTTTATTAATTGATTATCTGTATTTTTACATAGGTGTACAATCAAGAATAACATTTCAGTCTTTCTTTGGGATTAATTTGCTCTGTCAAGAGCAAGATCCTCCTACCCAAACAAACCTACTAATGTATAGTATATTCCAAAACAAGAACCTCTTACACAAACACACCAACTGATGTATAGTACATTTACAAAACCCAAACCCATAACGAAACAACAACGATATACTACGACAAATCACTCAAAGGACAAATAACCCACTTTTACTTCTGTTGTGTTTAATACTGAGGCAGCAGAACAAGACTTGAATGGCCTTGAGGGTTTATCTGAGATGTGGTAGGCAGTCTGGGGGTTTGAGGAGGGGGGATTAAAATCTAGGGCAGCAAAGTCACCTATCGGGTGTTCTCCTCTTGCCGTTCTCGTTGACGTCCAGCAGCAGGTCGGAGGAGTCGACAGGTGAGGTGGTGCTGGTGTCGAGCAGCAGCTGCTCGTGCTGTGCGAGGTACTGGGCCGGGTTCTGCTTGGCCAGCCTTGCGCAGTGCAGGAGCTCCCGCTGAAGTAATGGCAGGTTGGCCTGGGAGGAGAAGCGTGACACAAACACAAACCAATGAGGAACTGCTGGCAAAACATTCTGCTCTTTCTCCCCAGCTACAAGACACAACAGTCTTTTCAATTACTAAAGCATCAATGTGGGGTATGTTTTTGAGGCCTAGTCAGTACATAATTGGCTAGTAACATAATTGGCTGTTAATGCCCAGTTACAGATGAAAACAGTCTCTTCAATTAAAAAGACTTCCTTGATGGCTTGCTCTTTTATTCATTTGGTTAATTGTAAAAGAAAGGTACTGGTCAGTATCTCACTGCAGTAAAAGCACATTGGAGAGGAAAAGTGTGTTTTAGTGCAGTTCCAGTTTGATCAGCTTAAGTTACAATGTAATCACAATGGTATTACTTTTCAGATGCAATGAAGATAGTGCAGCAGTTGTTGTCCACCGACACTTCTTTGTATTTGTTCCAATCGAAAACGACTTGGCTAGTTGCGATACTAGACCGCTTCGCAATGCTACTTTGGAGGTTGGGGCCTGCTGTCCAGTATACAGTAGTAACCTCATGTTATACAACCAAGAGAAAAAATCTAATGTACCCAGTGTAACTGACCAACAGTACTAATGAATGGCCTTGCTAATGGCCCATTCATTTTTTATGATGGTCATTACAGTAAACCTAGTGACACAGCGTGGGGTTTACTATTGGCCTTTTTTAAAATAAAATGTACAAAATATCAAAAAAAGTCCTAGCATTAACACAATTGCAAAAAAAAAACACAATACATCCTCAACACACACAGATATGTTTACAGACAGTTTTCAATTTTAAATACACCCTTCTTTTTTAATTCAGCACATGTTTTTTAATTCCATGTAAATAACTGGCACATCTTAAGCTGAGGAAACAGCTTCAGTCTAGCAATCTCAAAGCAAAGCATTCCTGAAGTGATCATTAGGAAAATGTAATCACATGCTCAACATCTTGCATACAGATGTTTTTGGCAATGCCTAATGCAATCTTTGCCACCAACAACATTTTTCTGTCGTTAATTTAACGGAGGAAAACATATATGTAAAAAAATAATAATCATGGCCCACTAGGTATTGATAAAAGCAGACCTCCGGTAGCTGTTTTTATTAAGCCATGTAAAAACACATCGTGGAGCTGTTAAAATGTCAGTTTCTGCATTTTGAGATACATTCAACATTCACTAAGCATTGAAATTCCAAACTTGCTTCCAAATTGTTTAAAATGCACAGATTCTGCACACAAAAGCTAAACAATTGGCACAAGATAAACGATTGTTAACAATCTAGTTTATTGATGTTTTTCTTTTTCAGAGGTTATGCCTTGAAGCCAGACTTTCTTGTATGATGATACAGAATGAGAAGCTTTCACAGAATCGGTTTAAATGTATCGACTCAATTTAGTTTGCTCCAATTCTGGTGCTAGATTAGATTGTGTCTTATATCCTTCCAGTAAATGTTTCTCCATAAACGCAAAATAGAAGAGAGGGTCTGTGGGTTACATTAGCCTAATGAAAACAAGACTTTAATGCATATTGTTACAGCTGCGTTTGAATGCACTATTAAGGCCCATGTTCCCACAAACATATGGTATGTGTCATCATCGTCTCCTTTGAGGAAAAACACTAAAATTAGAAGAAGAAGAAAAGTTGCATCTTTGATTCCAACCATCCCAACTAAATGATATGGTAACCATATGGCATGCAGCACTGAAATAAGAAACTGGAAGTTTCTTAGGCTCTCCCAGACTGATCCTAAAGGAAGCCAGCTAGTTTCAGTAGGGCGCTCCAGACAGAAATATTATCATGTGTGGTGTGGCAATAACTCTGAGCAGAATGCAGGATAAAGTAATAATCATTGATACTTTTTTTGTTTTATTTTGTTTTTTATGATTCTGTGGCCACTTTGTTGCTTTCATCAACATATCTGCTGTAGGTGAATTTAGGAATAAGGTGCACCCTGCAGTGGCCGTTGTGATGTGTTTCTGAGGAATGAGACTATCATAATTCATTTCATTTTGTGTTTTGATTCAAACAAGATCCCACTTGGTGACCCAAAGCGTTCAAACCTTAATATCTGAGGAAACCGTTTCTTGCCTGTACAGTTACACCTTGAACAAAACAGGACACATTGGTTCAGTCATTTTGGATTATAAAAATCAAACAACAATGAAAAAAAAAATCACATAAAATGAGAAATTCAAATCACTTGACCCACAAGTTCATGTAACCATTAGTGCTTATAGGAGAGGGAGATGCTACAGTTCAGCTTACTTCTTTCTTCCATTCACTCTCATAAAGAAAAAAAAAAATCTAAAGAAATATGCACATCTGTGACTTAGCTACAGCGCTGTTTAAATAGTTTCCAGACTAGTGAGTTGTGCAATACCTTCAGAAATGGGATGACAAAGGGTCGCAGTGGGAAATTCGTAGCTTCTTGCAGTTTGGAATGAAATTCTTCTATGGTTAAGGTAGAGTTCTATTAAAAAAAAGACACATACATAAATAAATATGAAAAACAATATATGACTATTATAATGACATTAGTGCTTGGAAGCTAAATCATATCCTGTACAAGACTGCATGATTGAGAATGTAGGACCCTTAATAGTGAACATGTGTGATGCTGTGTGAAGTATAGTGGTTAGTGGTTCCTCCTTTCTCTACGGTAGGCACACATCCCATAACATTGCCTCGAGAGGGAAAATGTGCACAAAAAAAAAAATCATCTGTAACATGAAATACAGGGCCTGGTATTAAACTACTGTATGCTACTAAATTTGTATAGAACAAAAAAAATAAATGTATTTAAATAGATGCGCTTTAGTGTTTTATATAAAAAAACAACACAAAACCCCACATTACCTTATTTCCCAAACCTAAATTGTGTTACTTTACCCTTACATCTGTTTGCACAGATTGCAGAAGCTTATTGTGACAGCTATGAATTCTCCTGAGCTTTTCTTTAGGACTGCAAGCTATAATTAAGTGTATCATGCTTTTTTAACAAAAGAAGAAAAACTGAGAATTAGGGAGGACGAAACTGTAGATTGGCAATAAAGGAAATCAGGAGGACATACTTAAGATTAGAGTCAGGACATTGCAATAAAAACAAAAACGACTTGGGATACTCAAGAAAGAAAGAAAATGGCCCTGGGTGGCAATTGTCATGTCTTGTAAAGACAGTGTCCGGCCATAAAGACGATCGCTGCCTAAATGTCTTGTTTACCCCTGGAACCCTACAATACTATAAACTATTACCAACAGTAACTATTCCTTCAGTTGGAAGACCGCACAGTAGTTCTGTACATGTGTATACATTTACTATATAAAAAAAGAAATTCCATTTCCATTTAGGAGCCTTAGCATGTGTTCTGGAAACCGCACAATTATTAGTACTGTACTATTTAGGTGTTGTAAAGACATTGAGAAGGACTAGTCAAATGCCTGTCAAAGAAATGTCTTTCAATATTATTATATATTCTACTGTCGAGTGATGTATACTAAAATGTGTTATATTTGTATTTATCTTTAAATACTCTTCATAAAAGTAGCACTATTACTAGTACTTAAAATAAACTTTTTTGTATGGACTTACCACAAGCCCCAGCACCAATGTGCGCACCCTCTCACCGATTTCGGGTGAAATGTCATTGCCAAACTGCTGCAGTGTGGTGAGGAACCTCTTGAGTTTACTGAGCTGCCGTGCGCCACAGGCAGGTGGCAACTGCTGATTGGCTAACGATGAGGAAGAGGATGAGGAGGGTCCATTGCTGAAGCCATTCGGTGGAGACGGAGCTCCGTTTAATGCTGTGGGTGAGTGGCTGGTGCCGTTGGTTACTGTGCAAATAAAACGAAAGGAAATGATTTCTACAGCAGTGGATACATATCCTACTGGCCACAAAACACAACTTACTATAAACACAATTGGTAAATATTTTACAGCATTTACAATAGATATCCCAGTCTGACATTTGACCCCACCTGGATAGGACTGAACTCACAACAAAAATAGATTGTCTTTTTAAAACAAAATCTACGGTAGTGCTGATAAATGGTGAAGGACAAGGCATTAGATTTGGTTAAACACAACAATGAAAGGTGCCTTGAGAGCTCAGACAGAGGTGCCTTGACAGGTAGTTGTTCTAACACATCTCAATCTCAATCCTCTCTGGTTTTATGATGTTGGCTAATGCTACCAAACTCCAGAAATTAAACCCCTTTCGTGTTTTGGTTCTAAATCAAAGGTCATTTTAATCTCTCTGAACCATACACCAACAATCCAAACTCCAATATAATAATAATAATAATAATAATAATAATAATAATAATAATAATAATAATAATAATAATAATAATAATAGAGTTTTTTTTATATTAATACAAAAAATAAATAAATAAATAAATAATAAAAACTTGGTGTTATACAATATAATTTGTGTTTCCATCTCCCATAATACTGCTGCAACAACAATGGACACTATGCGGTCCGGTGGTTAAAGCAAAGAGCTTGTAACCAGGAGGTCCCCGGTTCAAATCCTGGCTCACTGTGTGACCCTGAGCAAGTTACTTAACCTCCTTGTGCTCTGTCTTTCGGGTGAGATGTTGTAAGTGACTCTGCAGCTGATGCATAGTTCATGCACCCTAGTCTCTGTAAGTCGCCTTGGATAAAGGCGTCTGCTAAATAAACAAATAATAATACATCTTTAAAATTACATCTGTTAGCAATTTTTCACAGTGGCAGCTTTGTTGAGACTTCAGAATTGGTAATTGCTGGTAGACTTCAAGTCTGCTAAATGCCAAACGAGCAGTTTATTTAAAAAACAAAAAAAAATTGAATAGGGAAAAAGTACAGATTTAGTTTTTAAGGGAAGTTCCTGAATATCCCCTAAACACCTATACCAAGTGCAGAAAGTTGTAACAAATTGATAGTTGATGGTTACATGTGGTCGGGGTGAAAGAACTGGTCCTCGGAGCTCCTTGCGTGGTTGGAGGAGGTGGCATTGTTGGTGGCGTCAACCTGGATTGTGATTTCACATCAGCAGGTGAGTCTGGCATTGTGGAGTGCTTCTCAGTGCGATCTGGAACAGATAGAAAGATCAATAAAAACACATGAACAGTCAGAGAAAAAAAACCCAGAGCACAAACAAACCACTTGAGGCAGTAAAATAACAAGTGTCTGGGCTGTACTGTGTCTCAGATTTACACCCCTAATCAAAACACTGCTAAAAGGTGAGCCTCAGATG
The DNA here is from genome assembly GCA_030684275.1 of Acipenser oxyrinchus oxyrinchus. Taxonomy (NCBI): domain Eukaryota; kingdom Metazoa; phylum Chordata; class Actinopteri; order Acipenseriformes; family Acipenseridae; genus Acipenser; species Acipenser oxyrinchus. The sequence continues at coordinate 59,240,475 of CM060250.1, forward strand.
GCACAGCCTCATTAAGAAAGCGTTTGAATTATCATTCCCTTCTTTTCTACACTATAGGCAGATGCTGCCCATGGTACAAACAAAGCCCCAGAACACGGCTGTCTATATTAATGCTGTGATATTTCAGAGCAATACTAATATTAATAACAAAAAGAGAGAGAGAAGAGAAAAGATGGTAATGAATTCCCTAATGACAGCCTGGACTGAAAAACCTGATGCTCTGCTGTACAGGTGAGGTTTTGGTGGGAATGCATTAGCTAACAACTACTCTGTGCTGCAACACCTGCTGCCCGCTGCTTAAGCTATAATAATTTACGAACAGAGTCAAATATTTGGTAATGACATGTAGCCTCTCATTTACTGTATATATATATTAAGAACCCCCATATCCCTAATACTAACCTAATTACAATGCACCTATACAGTTTGACTCTTCCAAGCACTAAGTACAAAATTTATTAACAAGGTTTTTGGTGATAACCTTTTTCATAGGATAATCTAAAATATGAATAAACAACCTTTTTACACTAGCTTTCGAAAACCACAAAAGCCATCTTCGGGTGAAAAGTGTGAATTGAAGGCAAAGAAAATTCCTTTCACAGAATCAAAAAAGTAAAAAAAGTAAACCAGAAAGACAGCCCTAGGGTAACTCATTTCTGTGTCTTATACAGAAACGGATAGATACAGTACATGAATATATTTGTGGTTACACAAAATTAGCATTTACAGTTTTAAGTGGAGTTATTTTTTTCCAGACATTTGTACAGGTTTGCAGTGCTGAAAGAGTTAATGCTATATTTAGGCTCAGTACAGCAACAATGTAGCTCACATAAAAACACATCTTGGATAATCAGTTAATCTTTCTTTCCTTCAGTGCAGGGATCTGTTTTTTAACAACACTATCACTAATGACCACAATCACTATCACACACCATTGTTTGCTTCAACATTGAAAGATTCCCAATTTTGTCCCAGGGAAGGGTGTTTCTTCTATAGAAACAAACGTTATCTTCAGCATTGGGGGCATGACTGACAAGCTGTAGCCAAACAAATAGCAGTACAAGTTCCAGGCACCTGGCACCAGTTTTACAAATAGTTCTCATAGCCGTGCAACTCTCCAAATGGCCCCAACCTGCTGTACAAATCTGTAGCATAAGCGTGAATACACAGCATGTCAATACAGCTGTTCAGTGTACTGTAGATTGTCGGCAGCCAATTCAAAATGTATACTGTATAGTTCTTAAACACATAGACAAAACAAACACTGAAGAGGCCTTTTTTAATACCTTTATGTCACACGCTGCTCAGTTCTGTTCTAAAGCACAATTTAAATCATTTTGTTCAAACACCACTATTATTGTAAGACTATGATAAATGTGGGATGTTTACTAATATTTGTTATTTCCAATCATTTCAATTTAGGCCCCCAAGCTGGGTAGCTATTCTTTTTCTCAGAAGAGCTAGTTGCTCAGTGTTTCGATATGATTAACATACCTTTCTCAAAGCAATATGGCATGTTTAAAAAAAAAAAAAAGGTAAAAAGCGGGAACAACCCCTATTATATGGTGTATCAGAAAAGAAAAAAGACAAAATACACAGTACAAAAAGAAATAAGATAACGCATGAACTGACAGTAGAACACTTCAGAAATAATAAAAAAATGTTTTTGTTTTTCTACAAGTTTGCTTGCTCCACCTTAACCAACCAGGGAAAAAAAATGTGACTTTAAATATTTTTGGATCTACTCCCCAAAAAAATATTACTTAGCTGTCACAGAATTGGAGTGAAGAAAAAGCAAGCTTGGGCAATAATGCTGAAGGCGGTACATGCGCTGTGTACAGCAGGAGGCTTTGAAAAGGTTACATTTACATGACAGCCTACGACCTGACCAAGTAACACACACATGTAACCACCAGTGGGTATGAGAGTAATTACCCGGCGGTCTGGCCCCCTGAATTGGATACGCATCTCATGTGAACAGCTTGCCACCTTACAGCATTAAATCCTCATCTTCAGTCCCAATGCTGTAGGCATGCTGTAGACTGGGACACAAAAAGGCCTCGCTGAACCATGGGACACAAACTGTGTCGGTAAGGTAAATGGTGCCTTGTTCAGTATACAATCACTTGAAACAGGTTAGGGGTGTGCTTTTGTATAAAGGCATTAACCTTTTAAAATGTTGAGCACTGGCTAACCCTACTGAATAGCACAAACAGAGCCATTGCCATGTGGGTACAACATCAATAAAGGGATATGCTGTCTAGACACTTTTATTTATGTATGTAGAGCATTTATAATGCATAAGCCTGTACTTACACTTATAGTAACAGTGAACCCTGCAGTATGTTCCAATGCTATTTCCTCAAAAGCCTTGTCTGCATTCCTCAGTAGGATTGCCCCACTCTTCTCATCCCCACTGCCTCTTACTCTCTTGAGCACATCGGACAGGGAGCCTCCAGCACTGCATGACATGGCTGAACTCGAGGCACTGAGATGCAGCCAGCACAGGGCCCTACCCAAATACAGGAAAGCGTCTCTGAGATGCCAGGGAGGGGGTCTTGTCAGGGCTACGGGAAGAGATAAAGAGCGGGAATGTCTGGTCCATCTGGTTCCCATTCTGCTAACACTCACGCTGAACTGTTACAGAGAGCAGGCTCCACACCAGATCCAAAACACATGTGAGCAGGCTGACAGGGGCTCCGACAGACAACAATCTGTTCCAGTCCTTTCTGTATCCTCCGATTCTTTTCTGGGACCACAGAACAACCACCAGCTATTTGTTCTTTTGTTTACGTCCGAATCAAGTTTTTCATTTTAGACAGGGCTGTAAAATATTAACTAAATGCAGGGATTCTTTTTTTAAAGACCAAATTCTCTAGTTGAATATGTTCCCTTTGAACAACAATACAGCGCCCGTATTAAAGCATGAGGGTTGCAATGTCCAGCACACTTTGCGGGAAACAGACACAAACCAGGACTGGAATATAAGCAAGTTTTCTTTCATCTCAAAACCAAATAAATGACACACGTTAACCTCATACCCTATTGAATCCCCCTCTCAGAAAAAACGTTTTTGCAGGCTTCCTTCACACTGCAATTAGAAGACCCGACTGTGATTTGATTCCCAAGTTGTTATTATTGGTTGTCACCCCGCTTCACCGAAATAATTAAATCAAGAGTTGCAACCCTGAAGATAAAGTACTCAGTCGTTTTTTTAAGTCCTTTTCTGCACAGCAAGAACAGGCTTTATTGGATAGCCTAGAAGAGGAAACGCTCCAGAGAGCTTGGTGAATATCCCAACCTGGTCTAGATCTGAACTGGGACAATCGCAGCGGTCTGTGATGGAGTGAAGACCCGTCCCTTGTCAATAGGGTTTATTTTGGTGATTTATTGTTTAAACCTGTTTAGTTCTGGTACTTGTTTTCATTCCTTGCCATATACTTCCATATAAATGTGTACAATTCCATCAGCTACATCCACAACTGTATTGTCTTTATGTTCATTAGTAATTGTGTTTACTTGTAGTGTAAATGTTTAATTGTGTAATTAGAGAAATGTGGCATGTGGTCAGCAGGTGATTGCGTGATTGCTGACCACCCCCTGTATAAAAGACAAATATATTTTTGTTTGGAGAGAGAGAGAGAGAGAGAGAGAGAGAGAGAGAGAGAGAGAGAGAGAGAGGATACAATGAGATAGCTAAAGCTTGGGTGTTTTTGAAGTATTTAAAAGTGTTTTGTTTAAAACCTTTTTTTTTGTTACTGTGTTTATTTTGTCCACATTAAACTACCGTATTCAAGTCTGTGTCTGGTTTCCTGCCATTGACCAAGCCTTGACCACAATGCTACCTTACCACAAGGTCCTCAGAATGAAACAAACTGGGACCATCTGCAACTCATTCAGCTGTGCTTTCTAAAATCAGTTCATAATGAAGATAGATGCTGGAATAATATGCTAGTCTTAATCCATATACACACCAAAAAAACTCTGGTGGAATGGGGGATTTGAAGTACATTTAAAAAATATGGCTCAAGTATTCAGTGATCACTGCCATTTGTTTTCCATTACATTTTTTTTTTTTTTAAATCTCTCTCTGCCTTTTTATGGCAGAAGCCTGAGCATCTTTCTTTCTCAACATGGACCAAATTGCAGAAGAAAACAACTTTTTACAAAAGCCTTAAAGTTTTTATTTGTATTTATTTATTTTCTATTTTCTGAATTCATGGTTTTGGCCTGCATGGATGAATTGTGTTGTCATTTAACCATGAAACAGGTATACTGCAGTTTACCATGGTAAAATCACAGAAAAGTGTAGTAAAACAAAGAATATGGCAATCATGGTAAAGCAAGGTAAATTACTGATTGTACAGTAATACACTGGAAATGTCGTATCTTACAAAGGAGTAAATTACAGAAAAAAAAAACACTTTGCACAGTGGAGCGTTGAGAGAGTAGCTCATACCCAAATGGCAATGAACAGTGGTAACCCTAGCCTCTAATTATCAAATTCCGACTAATGAACATCAAGAAGTACAGATTAAAATGATTTAATCTAATTAGTAATAAGGTAGCTTACTGGTCTGGGTTTCTTTGCGCTCCTGGTTGTTTGAATATGTGAGTTCTTTAATGTCTTTAACGTCGTGCTGCCTTTCTCTCCCTGTAGTCTGCACACTGAACACACAAGTTAATTTCCGCCAGCGGGAAAAAAGGAAAAAAAGGTCCTGCCCAAATCTCTGGACAGCCAGCTTGTTATCCATTTGATCAGCTTAGTGTGCTTTCCTATAGCTTTCAAAAACATGATGTCATCACCCGAATAGATGACTCCTCTGTACTGCTGCGTACTACTAACTGAGACAGTTAAGGTAGGGCTAAGGAAAGGGTTTAAAAATAACTAACAGATAGATTTTTTTGTTTTGTTTTGTTTTCTCACTATTTATTATTTAAGGTGTGAAAAGTAAATTACTAAAAATTAATTAAGATTGGATCATTTTATATTTGACCAAAAAGGTCAAAGGTCAAATTTTAGGGTAATGTATTTTAACAAGACTAATATCTATTTACATATTTGTTCTTAACCGTTTTTTTGTCTGAAAAAGATGACTGCACATTGAATTTTGTTTTGTGAACTTTAGCAAAGACATACCTCATTGGTTTTTGCATAAAAACCTTAGAAAAAACAGTTTTTTAAAATATATATATATATATTTGTCTGCTTTCTTTAGCCTTCTATGGCATACAGACAAAAAGTAATATGCTGAACTTACAATTTTATAGCTTTAAAACATTTCTTGACATCTGAAACAAAACAAAAAAATGCACGTCTTCTGGCAAAATATTTATACAATGAATTTTATGCAGTAAGTGAGTAAGGGTCAGTCAGCACACCGATTTCCTACAAGAAATCATTTTTTAGGAATTCAAAAATGTTCTCTATATCTGTGTGCCTCATAGTTACTCTGTGTTTTAGAAGCACTGTTAGCCCATTCTGTCCATCATTTTTGACCACTTTTCACACTGTGGCAAAGTGCCCCCCCTGTGTATTATATGTTACGTGTTGTGTGTTAATGTTGGTGTATAGTCATTGGTACACGGGATATAAGCGGGTCTGTGTTTCACGTGTATTTAAAAATGTAGATTTGTATTTAGGCACGAGGATGGCACAAATCACTTCACGTGCTGGTTAAAATGTAATGTGTGGTCACGGGAGTGCACTTAATTAATTCACGTGCAGTTGTACCGAGATTCCAATTGAATGATTGACTAGCAATCGAGTCTCGGTACAACTGCATAAAAACAGCATGTTTTCACTCACTCGGGGTTGGGTGTTCGTGAGTGGAGAGCGGGTGAGAGAGAGAGGAGAAAGAAAGAAAGAAAAAAAGAAAGAAAGAAAGAAAGAAAGAAAGAAAGAAAGATTTGCGTTGCTTCACTCACCGTTTGTCTGTCTGTTTACTGTTTAGTCCGTTTTGTTTATATATTTATTTTGGCGAAAGTGCCGTGTCCTGTTTCTGTTTTGTGTACAAACCTTTTATTTTCTGTTTAATTATTAAATGCTGAGCGCGATCACGCGCTCAGCGTCATCAAAACCCCAAGTCTTTGTTTATTTATTTCCTGGCTCTGGTCTGACGTCACCCACTCTGGCCGTCTTTGTGACAACACTTACATGCAGCACAATTCGTGTTGACATCGTAGCAGGATTTCTGAGAACTGCTTGCTGTAGAGTGGTGTTTTTTTCAGTGTGTCTTTTTTTTGCATATACGGGATATGATCGCTCGTTGTGATCACTTCAACTTCCTCTACTGGCACATCTGTGATTGAGGACGTTATTCTAAATGGAATGAGGTTTAAAAAACATTTGGAAGCAAACTTTCCTTTCACTCTGGGTGCTGGCATCTTCTTCAAGCGTGCTGTCAGAACTGCCGTAATACAAAACACGACGCAAAACGTATGCAAATTAGCAAAATGGTAATGATTCATCACGCACACGTTACCTTTCCTTAGCCCTACCTTAAATTAACATAATATTCATCTCAGGAGTCATTTACTCGCCACTATCCGTGTTTTTGTTGTGTTTAACTGTAACTTCCCTTTTAAAATGACTCTGAGCATTGTTCAATGTGTTTTGGTTTCTGAATTAAAACAGAGAAACTGTTTTTATTTGTTTATATTTTTTAAAGATTTTAAGAAAAAAAACGTAACTGAATATACATTTAAAAATAATGCAACACAGAAAACTGTCCAGCCCCATAAGATTGCAGTGTTAAAAAACAAGCATCTTCCCTGAGCCCCTAGCATCCTTTTCAGAACAGAAGCAGAGCTAGAACAAAAATAAAACATTCTTAGATCCCTGATGCATTGAGCAGTGGTAGTCAGAATACCTGAGTAAGCACGTAATTGTACCGCAGTATGAATATTAAACAGCATTTTAAGTCTGTGTATTAAATGGCTTGACACTAATGAGAAAGCCCCCAGATTTGGTGGCTTGGCGTTCTTTAGGCATATCAGTAATGTAGTTACATTCCTCTGTAAAAAAGAAAAAGAAAAACAACAGTCATTATTAATGTGAAAATGAATGGACTGGCTTGTCTCTTTACATTTTAGATTAATTTGCTCTCTATTCTACAAGCAATGCTCTTTCACCTTTGTCAAAGGCTAAGAGAAATGTGCTGAATATGAATGATGTGTGGAACCGAAGCATAAATATTTTACTGATAACATTAAGATAGCTATTGAAATGGTAAAGTAATTTACTGCTAGATCACATAGTGCTTTCAATGTTCCATCCAGAGGTGTGTGTGTTTTTTTGTTTTTTTTTATGTTTGGAGGAGCGCAAAAGCAATTTAGACATACCATTAACTGGGCTTTCAGCTGCCTATTTAAGTAGGAGAGTGCACAAACGACTTTAACTTCATATGCTCCAAATGCTTTTCATTATTTACAGCAAGATTACAGATCAACTTGTTAGATTCACAGCAATGTATGCTTAAGTGAAGGAACCAGAAGACACACTTCTTCCAATACCAGTCCTTCAGTTATTATTCAGCTGGTATCTTCATACGTGATAACCCAGACACTAGGGCTCACAAGCTGTATTACAGACTTTTAAAGGGCAGTTAATAAACCCATTAAATGTCCATACAGTAACTGAACTAGTCCAAGCACAGTCATACATCCTAACTTTATGACAGTGGGAGAAAATAATCATCTTAAAACCAAATAGTTTTAGCAAGAGGAAGCAATTACCAGTATGCTACTCTGCCAGAACTAGAGGTGCTCTTAGATGTTACATGTTGAGGAGAATAGCAGGGCATGACAAGGCATTTCAGGAATCTTACAATCATCAACTAAAAAGAGCCTTTATGTACCCACGCTGCCTCCTACACATTCCTCTGCCGTAACATTACTTCTGCTTTAAAGAAAAACAAGTTAGCAAGCAATGAGCTGTGCTGCATCAAATGAAGAAACATTAGCAACTCCAACACTGATGACAATATTTAAATTAATCTACAGAAACAAAAAGAAGGACACTCCTTCAAAATGTTATCTTCAGCCTGATTGATACCTAATGTATTTGTTCCTTTTTTAAGAGGGGATGAGGGTGGGGGAGGGGGGTTGTCTGAATCCCTTCGTTTGGTCTCTTTCGATACATCTATACTCCCCATCCACAAAACCCTGTTCTGAGCATTCGAGCTGTGTAAGCAATATGTCTGCAAAATGTCTGCAATTGGGCCTCCAATCTCCTGCATCCTGCTGTTTTATAGTAATTAGCTTTGTAATTAGAGGAGAGATTTGAGATTAGTTCCATGATTCAAAACTATGCACCGGAAAGCCTAGATGTCATTTAACATTTGTATTATTAAAAAATACATATGTAAAAAAATATAAAATAAATAAATAAATTTAAAAAAAATGGAAGCCCTGCATTTCTAGAATTTGGGTGCTATTCAATCACAGCTATGGTATTCAACCAAAAATACCATCCTGTCTGCAGTTGCTTTGTGAATGCATAGATCATAAAGAGTTATTATTATTATTATTATTATTATTATTATTATTATTATTATTATTATTATTATTATTATTATTTGTTTGTGTATATTTTACTGTATATCTATGATGCATTTCTCCATGCTATCTAAAAAGGATGGAATGATATAGTCCACAAAAAAGGCTACATTTGACCAGTTTGCGCATATTTCAATGCTGTCTAAAAATGAACCTGGTTAACGTGTCTTCTAGACAGGAGTTTGTGCCAAGGTAGTTAATTATGACATCTTCAGCATGATGCCAGTGGCCTTGTTGTGGTCCCGTCAACAGTTTGTAGCTTAGAAGGGACAACCCCGCAAAAATAAATAAATAAATAAAAATAAATACAAAATCAAGAACATTCAAAACAATGGGAGAGAGAGAGAGCAAAATAGTGAGATAGAGAGAACACATCATTAAAATTGTGAAGCAGTTCAGAGAGATGGGGCAGCTCAATTGGTATGCAAGCGACGCTTTCTCACCCTGAATACGTTATGAACTTGCGGCACTCTAATATGCCATGCAATCATAAGCACCAGATGGAACAGTAGGCAGTACATGTCCCATCAAACCTCAGCGTGTCAGGAAGATGTATTATTGTCCCTGCTCTGTGTTTTTTTTTAATGTATTTTCTTCCTAACTGCAAGCCTTGTCGTCCTCCCCTGGGACTTCCACATTTCTCAGCACTCTGTTCCCTGTCTGCTCCCCAAGCACAGCTCCTCCAGGGCTGCCTCAACTGCGCCAGGTGGTGCGAAAAGTCGTTTCATTCCATCCTATCAAATCAGGTGAGGGCTATGGGACTGCGGCAGACTATGATCACTCAAGGGTTACCAGATGCGGCAGCAAACAACCTGTGCAGTTTAATATTTAAAGAGCCTGCATTCCTTTTCTTACATTAAATACGTTTTCTGAATACTACAGTATATCTTCCACTAAACTATTTTTTTTTACTCAGGTTTAAACTTCATGTTCTAGCTTGAGCCCAGTAAAATAGTAGTCTCTTGTAGTACATACAAAAACAATTTTTCTTTCTTTATTGGAGAGAACCCATTTGAGCCATCTTTTGATATAAACCCCTTCATAAACAACTTACTATATAAATCAGCCAATAGCAGAGTTAATAAACATACAAACAATATACTGTAATTTTACACAAGTCATTCAGATGTCTCTAAATTTAAACATCTGACAATTTAGCACCTATTACATATTCATTGTATATGTGTTGTGAAAACAACTTCCCTAAAGCCACTTAAAAAATAGTATTTCTACTACTCGGTAGAAATGGGTTTCTCCGAAGATAATGAGAATACTATATTTTGTGAATAATAATAATAATAATAATAATAATAATAATAATAATAATAATAATAATAATAACACAAACATTTTTTCCCTCCATTGTGTCAAAACCATTATGAAATCTGGGACAATGGGTCCCCCCCACCCTTTAACATCTACTGTAGTACCATATGTAGCCTTCTGTGTAATGCACAGCACTTTAAGATGCCGTACTGTAGCAAAAAAGACCCTTGAACAACAGATGATGTGTCTGGACACACAGCATGACATCAATAGGCCTCCCAGTTTGTGTAGAGATATAGTCCGGTTCTAGCCAAAAAGACTGGGAAAGTGTCCAGTGAAAACACTGCAATTAAGCCAGCATGTTCTTTTTAATTTAATTCACGCTTGCGTCCCCCATTCCCTTCGTCCACTGGTATATGTGATTACAGAGGTACTTTCCTCAGCTTTGACACACGCATTAAAACTGCAAATTGCAGTCTGCTATCTAAAACGTTAACCGCTCTATGTCAGTGGCAATTTCATTTCTCTCTCCTGCAACAATCACCCACATATGAGCTTTGGTGGTAAAAGGAGTCAAGTACACCACGGCTGTAAATGCCAAATCAATTTTCAACAGATAATAAAGAGGTTTATGTTTTACATCAGTGAAATGCTATTTTACTATACCAAAATGTGAGCTAATAATATATTACCCTGCTAAATGGAAAACACAGATATGATGCAAAGAAAGAAAGAAAAAGAAAAAGAAAAAAAAAACAGCCTGGCGGCAGGATGACGGTTTATTTCTGCTGGGACCCTGTCTGAAAGTGTTTTGAAAATATCACATGACAGGGGCCATGTGTTAAAAATTATAGCCAGTTAAGTTCCCTACTAAGAAAAATATGTAGACAATTTATGAAATGTGCTTCAGGATGGAGATGTACTAAGTAGAATCAGATTCTGAAAACAAATCTTTTTTTTTTCTTTTCTAAAAACTGAAAAAAAGTGTTTGCAGTCACATCTGGCATGCAGAAGTTTTTGAAAGGGGTGGTCTGACTTAATGCAATAAGAACAGTGTCATGTTATGTGCGGCAGTGGCCACAGTCACTAATAGCTCTTTCAATGGAACAGTCCCGAAAACTGCCAGAGGCAATTATAGGAACACTTTTACAAGACGGCATCTGCACACTGCATCACTAACCCTAACCCCATCTGCACACTGCATCACTAACCCTAACCCTAACCCCATCTGCACACTGCATCACTAACCCTAACCCTAACCACATCAGCACACTGCATCACTAACCCTAACCCCATCTGCACACTGCATCACTAACACTAACCCTAACCCCTTCTGCACACTGCATCACTAACCCTAACCCCATCTGCACACTGCATCACTAACCCTAACCCTACCCACATCTGCACACTGCATCACTAACCCTAACCCCATCTGCACACTGCATCACTAATCCTAACCCTAACCCCATCTGCACACTGCATCACTAACCCTAACCCTAACCCCATCTGCACACTGCATCACTAACCCTAACCCTAACCCCATCTGCACACTGCATCACTAACCCTAACCCTAACCCCATCTGCACTGCATCACTAATCCTAACCCTAACCCCATCTGCACACTGCATCACTAACCCTAACCCTAACCCCATCTGCACACTGCATCACTAACCCTAACCCTAACCCCATCTGCACTGCATCACTAACCCTAACCCTAACCACATCAGCACACTGCATCACTAACCCTAACCCCATCTGCACACTACATCACTAATCCTAACCCTAACCCCATCTGCACACTGCATCACTAACCCTAACCCCATCTGCACACTGCATCACTAATCCTAACCCTAACCCCATCTGCACACTGCATCACTAACCCTAACCCCATCTGCACACTGCATCACTAACCCTAACCCCATCTGCACACTGCATCACTAACCCTAACCCCATCTGCACACTGCATCACTAACCCTAACCACATCTGCACACTGCATCACTAATCCTAACCCTAACCCCATCTGCAAACACTAATCTTAACCCTAATCCCATCTGCACACTGCATTAACTTCTGGTTTATAAAATTATGTACAATTCATTTTTTAAGTAAAATGTATTATTTCACTTTGCCCATTATATTACTACAGTGCTACCCCATTATAATGCGATTGTCGGGGTCCATAATTAGGAGACCGTGTTATTTGTATTTCGGCTTATAACGAATATTGGCATTTCTGTTCCCAAAATGATTTCAATGCCCACAAGCCTAATTAATATTGTAGCGTATGGTGGAAAATGAAAGAAGGAGACACACACAATTTGCAGGTACTCGAATCCACGGTTTATTGGGAAGTTATTCCTAGCCCTTGTTAGCCTGGGCCGCACCAAAAACAACAAACAGTCTTGCACTCTCACAGAAGCACATTCACACAGCAGCTTGTCTCACTCTTTAGCGCAGCACATTTTTTTTTGATCCCTATTTTCTCTTCATCTTTCAGCCAGCCATGCAATGTAGATTCTGCAACAGTTATATCTTTTGAAACTGCTGCCTGAGTTTCACTTTTTCTTATTCTGTCCACCGCATCGAGTTTCATTTTAAAAGAAAGATTTTCATGTTTTGCTGTCTGCCATGCTTCGTACTGTATATCTGGAATGTTCACCCAACGTTTGTCAAATTGCATTATGGGGAAAATGGGAGCCATGACCTTACTGTGCTATAACTGATTCTGCACTATAACGGGTCACGTTATAATGGGGTAGCACTGTATTTCATTGACAAAACTATATCGTTATATCTAAAATTTAAGAACCAAGGAAACCATTGTAATTATACAGAATAAGGAAACTTGAATTGCCCAATATCTTAGAAACAATGACAATACTGAGAATAAAAAAAAAAAAAAAGTTTTATGAATTGTGTCATTAAATGGTATATGTTTATAAATTCATACATGACCGTGTGTACAGAGTTCACACACAAACAGAAACACAGCAATTCTGTGATTATGGCAAAATGGCAAAAAACCCTCACAGTCTGACATCATGCAATTTTTCTTTTTAAGGAAGGAGGATTCCGTTATTTGCTGTGGGTTTGTAGAAAATAAGCAAAAATTTGTTGAGGTTTCAATTGAAAATGAACACTCTGTGTAATGCTCTCAGTGGTTTAAGAAATAAGCTTTTTTTAAAAAAATGTACACCGCCAGTAATCAAACCAGGCAGACAGGGAGAAATCTTTCTCCTCAAGCACATGCTAACCAAAATACCACCTTGGTAGAAAACCAAAACTGTAATAATAATAATAATAATAATAATAATAATAATAATAATAATAATAGTTACAGCATTAACTTAGCAGGTCAAAATCCACCTACAGATGGCCAAATTTTTCTTTTTAACAATATATGAGGGTTGAACAGATTGTCAGTCAGTTCGTCCTAAAGGATAGTAAACAAAAAAAAAAAAAAGTACAGATGGGTGTCAGAAATAGCCAAGTGTCAGATCTGCTCAAGTATCTCCAAGCTGGCACATGCTCATGGTCACAGCTGTTAGGTGCATTCTCAATACTACAGTGCAAGTACAACATGCTTGTATCAGAAATACTTAAAACACACACACACACACACACACACACACAAAACAACTCTGCACCGTTCTTATTGTATATCATTCATAACAAATTACATTAACAATAATGAAAAAGTCTAAAAACATGTAAGCTTAAAATTGTAAGAAAAATCTTTTTGAAGTCTCTCTGGATATAGTCAGCACAACAATTGCAAACCCTTTCTATAAGAAACTCTTTTTGGGAGATTTAAAAAAAAAAAAAAAGCCAGACAAAGAAAGTAAACATAACAGTTCCCTCTCAAACAGCTTTGCAGATAACTTACTTACAACACAGCACAACATTAAACCACAAAGCAGTACAACACCTACTCTACATACTTATTAAAACAAAGCACTTCATTACATTTCTGAAAAGAGCGAAACCAAGAGATTACTGTACCTTAATAGCCCTTTCTGTTATGATCCCTATTCCCCTAATATAATCCTCAGTGACCTTAGACCCTTATGGCATGTGTAAAACATTCTGTGCCCAAAAGAGTCACTTTGAACTTTTTCAACCCCTGCGTTGACATTTTATGCACATGATTTGCTCATCTGTAGCCTTTTCCTTAATCCTTTTCGCATCCTTGCCTTTTGACCAAGAAGCCCCTGTCACAACGGCATCCAAGGATGAAGAACCATGGTATTGGTGGAGTGCAACCCACACGTTATTCACAACACCCCCACCCTCAAAGAAAAACAACGGGCAGTAGTACCTACGCGCAAGCGGAGCAGCAAGTCAAGCCAGTAGATACTGTTTCAAAACACCATCTGCGAGGTGTACGGACTGTGCAGTCTCTTCAGCCTGTCCTCCCCCAGTAATCGACATAAGCAGCCAGCTGCAAGCTTTCTTCCTGCCTGTTATCTAGAGACTGGGTTTGTATCAGCCACATGACCACAGTCAGTCCTCACATAAACTGCCAACACAATCCAGCAGCCAGAGCAGTGTTAGCAGCAGAGTTCTTTCTTGTTTGCACTGTTTCCTCAAGTTGCAAGGATTTAGCCAAGTTCCAATAAGACCCCAACCTGAGAACATGGCTATACTTTCAAGTCTGACCATTTGAACAGGGTCATATCTGGTGATTAAGGAGGTGCAGTGCACAGGTCACTACTGATGTCACTATTGCTATAATGTAATGGCAAAGGACCATTTTACTGCAACCCCAGTACTGTACTATACAGCTGCTAATGGACATGCAGACAAATGAGGTATAATTACCGTGGCTTAACTTAATTATAAAATATAATTACAAACCATGAATTATGCAGTAGTTCGGCAAAACATATGGTAAACTATTACAGTTGAGTTGAAACAATTTGTCACACTTGCTGTATATGCAGAAATGAGTTCTGCAGAACCACTAAACACTTTACTTCATAGACCTTTTAAGTCAGCGCAGTCAGCAAGTTTAAAACAGCTGAGGCAAACAGCAGCAGAGAACAGCCCTTTGCAAGGGTAAATCCTGGACTCACCTGGCAGCCTGCAACGAGATCTGTGCCTCACAACAAGACCCCTCTCTCTCTTTCTCTGTGTTAGTCTCAAGGCAAGCCGATCCCAAGCTTTCTCCCAGTACTTTGAAATGAGCGCTGAAAACATGAGGAGCCATCAAGCCTAGCTGGAGGCAGGAAGCAGGCCTTGTGCGTTTTTGCTAGGCAAAGACAGATGGAGAGCTGACATTCCGTATTGCACTTGGAGCAGAAATGTGAACGATGACAGGAGCACATGTGGCCTTGAACAGAGCCCCTGTCTCTTCAGGCAGAACAATGACAGGGATGCAAGCGCAAATTAACTCAGCTCGCGCCCCCCTCTCAGCTGACTAGCTGTAACCATACATTCTGTGGCATTGTGAAAGGAGAGAGTGGAAGAGGGGGAGAGACAGAGGAATGCAGATCACAGAAGCATTTCTTGAAACATTCCACCTTTGTATACAGTCCCCTTTAAGATGTGCGCCTCATCTATTTCCCATTTGAACTTTCGCTACAACATATATTTGAGCTACTATCAGTTTACAGTACTCAATATTTAAAAAAATATTTGACATATTATGGGTCTGGATTTAAAAAAAAATAAGTTTTACATTTTAATTCAAATAACAAAACCAAAGATAATCTGCCTACTGAATTACTATTTTTTGACGGTCAATTTAAAAATAAACATTCCATGCCAGTTGAGAATATCGTTTTCTTAGTAATTATTTAGCTCTGGCCTGTTCACCCAAAAATATTTGGGACCAAAATAAGGACAAAAGCACAATTCAAACCTTTTAAAACAATTCTGGTGACTCAAAAGGATTTAAATCTTCAGGTTTAGCTCTTGTAGCCTCTCAAATACAGTAGACCCCCTCCTTTCCCTACCCCCACCCCCCAGCCGCATTTCGTCTCTCGCTGTCTTCACTGCATCTGATTAACATATGTCTGAATTTTCAGCCCCTGTCAGCTTGAATGCATTTCTCCTGGTTGCCACCTTAAACCTCTGATGAAACCCATGTGGGGAACACAGGAATAACTGACCAATTTTCTTTTTTTTCTCTCTAAGAATGTGCCCTTTGTTGACTGACGGAAGGGCCTGTGGCTCCTTGACAAATAATGTCAGTTAGTAAACACTTCAGCTGTGATGCAGCCTGCCAGCATCACCTAATGCAATGAAGCTCTTAAAATGCCACTGTTGTCAGAAGATCTGTAAGATGTCTGGAATAGCAATGAGTGTGCTCTATCTTCTGACAAACAGCAGCAATCACACTCTTACTGAGGAAACCAATTCAGTCAGTAGAAGTGGGTCTCACATTTTTGGTCTTTTAAAACCTACAAAACATATAAGTGGTCCACAAAAACTGTTCGTAAAAAGCAATTGCACCATTTACTATATCTACCCACACCATTTACTATATCTACCCACACACCAACTGGTCAGTACAATTACCACTAAAATTGGTAATTTCAATAAGATAAGATAAAACTGGCAGAAATTAAAGAAAAAAATAAATGTATATACAGTAGTATAAGTTTAAATATTATAAAGACTTACACATAAAGAGAACAACATACGCTTACTGAATCATGAATGGAAATACAATCTGCAAACAACCTCCTATTGTATGTGATATATTGTATATGCTACTACTTTAAGAAAGAAGTATGCACAGAAGTGAAACCTCATTTAAAAATGCATTATTATGTATTTCACAGGCCACACAGTTACAAATGTATGAAGCTTTTCGAGTTGTCATTTGGCTGTAGTAATTGCTGCTTTAAACTGATCCATGTCAACAACGCTCCGTTCCCTGGAGATTCTCACCTACAGTACTGCCTGGGGAAGGAGATGACAGAATGCCTCTGCATGTGAGTCGACTCCAGCAGTTTCACAGGCAGCAGCGGTAGCCAGCTGCATCTTTGGGAGCTTGCTTTCCTTTTATTATTTAATAAAATATTCAACCGCTAAATATCTTTCTTTGATATATATATGATATATATATATATATATATATATCTGTTGTTTAGCCCATTTTTAAATTGATTATACAATTTTGTTTAAATACAAAGGGGGGAAAAACAACTAATCCTGAATGCTGTATCAACTTCACAATAGCGGCTGATATGCAAAATAACAATTTGCAGTCACAAATGTTGACAAATCGTTTTTAAAAGCAAATGTTGTCATCTTAATTGATGTATTTTGCAAAGACTAAAATCTAACCATTCAAACACCCAATTATAACACCAGTATCTTCTGTATGAAACACACACACACACATTATATAAAACAAAAACAGAGAACTGTTTTTTCACAGCAGCTGAACAAGTTGTACTGTATTTTTCAATTTATAATTATACGGATTAAAACTCACCACTTACCATTAGGAAACTGAAAGTTTGAGAAATGCATTTGTTTTGGTTAAGCCCTTGCTAACAGAGTACTTACAGTGTCTGAATTAAGTCCTTTCTCTGGGTCTTTCCAACTTTCCCCACTACTTATAGTCCTGTGTTGTGATACAATGTGAATTCATGACTGCTCAGTGGGTATTAAGTGAGTTAATTTAAAAGAGCTGCAACCTCATTGATTCCATTTGAAAGCAATACACCAGACCAAACAGTCTTCTCCTACCCCCATCTGCCTGCCAACCCCTTTTCAATGCAAAGGGAATTAATAGCAAGATATATTCAAACCAGCCAAATAAAAGACACTCATTTAAGTCAGGGCTGCATTAACAGAGTGAAAGAGTAATAAAAAGAAGAAAAAAAACGTGGGCAAAACAGATTCAAATAGTGCATTTTACTCCTAGAGTTGGCTTTAACAAAGCTGAATGGAGGCTCATTCTTTTTTTTTGTGCAAGACTTGATAAACTGAATGGAATGGCACTCAATGATGAGCCAATGAGCTATTGATGAATGGTCAACACGGCCTCCCCCTCTCGTGGTGGGTCTCCCTGCCAATGGAGCACCAGCTTGGAGGGGCGGATTCGCTAATGTCCGAATTTCCCCGCTTGCTTGTTTCCCTTTCTCTCTCGGACCACTGGCCTCCAATTGGTGCTGACATATTGGAAATACCATCTTTTAAGGCCCAGTGATAGGGAACAAAATGTACGAATTAGCTGTGCTTTCACATTCAAATATTCCACGTCTTTTTTTGTGTGTGCCGGACCCCAAAGGGTCTGATTTTCCACACAGCTGGAAGCTATTAGTGCTTTCCTAAAGCATCCCACTGGCAAGCAAGACCCACCCAATGTGCGATCTGTCAGAGAGAGAGAGAGAGAGAGAGGGGCCTGTGAGTTACTGTTTCTGGAACCAATGGAGGGGGCCTGTCTATTTCTTACTTTTATTACAGAACCAAGTTTAACTGCTAATTAAATCAGTGCAAACATGTGATAAATGAATGTGTGCAGCCTTCCAAGAGATTAAGATGCTGTGTATTTGGCAACAGGGACTCTGCATAATTTACTGTGTTGAAACACACAGCAATTCCCAAATGTATAGGTTTTTACATTTAGAAACTTGTTGTAAAGCCACCAATAAATAAATGGTACTACTAATTTGAATTCATTTTATTTGATTTTATTACATTTTTATTTGATTTTATTACATTAGATTTTAAGGGAATGATAGGGCAGTTAAAACATGTAAAACATAAAACTGTGTACAGTGGATTCACAGTTCATAATTCCTCGGACTTCTACTATAGTTCAAGCAAAATGTCCAGAAAAAGAAGCCACTGACTATACATGCCATAGTTAAAATAATAATAAAAAAATTAAAACAGTAGTATAGCAGAATTTCTATTTCTTTAATGTGTTGTGGCTCTACTGTTGCAAGAACACAGATAAGACAGTTATTTTCATACCAGCAGAAACCTAAATTCATTCAGTACTTGGCATTAAGCCTTTGTAATTTCTGTAGTTATTTGCCTGTCTCTGTCAAGTTCCTGTAGTATGCACTGCTGCATTGCTGAAGCCAGTCACTCCTGTACTGTATTGTAATATTCTCTTTTACTGTAATGTGTTTTAATTCACTGAACAGGTATTGTGTTTGAGATAAAGTGCTTTGTCACACTCTAATCTCCCTTGGCTGACTGATGAAGAGTTGGTTCTGTTGAAATGCAAGGGCGATAGCGTATGCTACACTGAACTTTCCCGCCTCCCAGCAGCAGAGACAAAAACCTGCAGCACTGCTTCTGTGCTGCCTGCCATCTGGACAGCTTTCTCTTCATGCTCGCCCCGCACCAAACTGCAGGCTCCCTAGTTCTGTGAAGCTATTCATCACATACCAATTTCATATTTTCTGCTTGTACACTCACAACAATAAATGCTATGAGGTCAGTGAGTGACTTTCTGTGAAGAATTACATGTACACCCCTCCACAGACACGCGTGCTTCTATTAGGTCACCCTTGTTTTAATTCCGTACCTCCTTGTTAATGCATTTTGAAACGCAGAAACCAAAACAACAAAAATACTGTTTAATAATGACACATCACATTCTACATTTGAACAACCAATCCTATATATCTAATACCATAATTCTGCTGTTGAGTTTAATAGGATTTTTGGCTCAGACTGTGTTTGCCCCTTGTCTGACTTTTGAATGGTGGCCAAAAATATTTTTACTGACAATGTATGGTTACTTTCCAGCAAATTCTACTGCAATTTTACATCCGAAAGATAAGAGATACTGTAGCTCTCATGTGAAACAATCATACTGAATTCACTGATGAAATAGTGCCTTTTTTTCTAATCTGCACACCACCTGCACCATCTTGACAATAAAGAGGTTTATATCACTCACTAGATGGAGCTCACAGTACACAGTACTCTGTCACCCTCAGTTCATCATGGTTTATTCTATCATGTGCTGGTAAGCCACAGTCATAATCAGCAACCAGTCTTCTCTGCATGTGTACGTGTACCATACAGTATCTAGTCAGTGAAACATGGACTGCCCTACTGTACCATCTAGAAGTGCCAAAAAAATGTCTGCTATTTCAGTGACACTCCATGCAGAATGTACCCTAGGTATTCTGTGACATTTCTCTTTGAATTTTCTGATTTCTCTTTCATTTGAAAATGTTTAGGTTTTATTAAGTAATTAATTAACTTTTTTTAAAGCACACACAGTAGATTTAGTTAATTCACATAAAGCACAGGCTGACATTTTCATATTTGTGAATTGTATTTGATCACCATTCTCTAAAGCCTCTTTCACACTGGCACTCCTACCCAGGTCCCAACCCAGGTTCATGCTACCCGAGTCACAATCCCATGTAGTGTGAAACCACACACCTGGATCGTACCCGGGTTGACCCAGGTCGCAGTGATCCACCTCAGAATGTGACCCGGGTTGAGTGAGACAAAATGCATGATGGCAATTTGTAAGACAACAAAATAACAAACAGCCACGCCTGCGTGAAGGTTTCACTTCCGGAACATTTCTGTTTATTCTGTTTAGCCATATTTTTGTTGACAGACACACCATGAGCCAGACTGCAGAAGGGATGAAGAAGCATTTGCTCTAATCAACATTTGGTCGAGGGTTCAATCCTGTGAAGCCTGGATGGTAGAGTCCATAACAAGCTGCTTCTGTGTACTTGCTTCTGTCACCCAGGTTGACCCTCAGTGTGAAATCGTGTAACCAACCTGCATGACGCCATGAAAGGGGCTTAAGTTTGTTCAAGAAAGCCACTCGTTGAGATCAAGTCTCATTTGCTAATAATAATAATTATGATTATTATTACTTGGTTTATGACGCACAGTTGGTGCAAGCATCTCAAAACACTGAACAGTATAGATGTTAGTATCAATGTGTATCAGCACATAAACTTACAGTAGAAGGTGCCAAACTAACCAACTGAGTTTCATTTGTTTTTGTTTTTCTTATGGTCAAAGCTGATTATCACTTTCTCTCGCACCACCGTTTTCAGGCAGTTCTACAGCAGTTCTCAGGACTCTCAGGGTCAGGCACACACATACAACAATACCTATACTATTATTAGCACTAACAAACAAGCATATCTGTCAGACTATAGCGAGAGCAAGAAAAACAATTCTGGCAGGAACCGCTGGACATGTTACGACTGCTAATTTGAAGCCTGCTTTAGGATTTGCTCTGTCCCTAACAAGAAAAAAAAAAAAACAGGCAAATCTGTCAGTTTAGCAGGGGTCGGCAAGCGAGAGTGCAGGACCGGCAGGAACCTCGGATTCCTGACCAAACCCTCTTCCACACAATGCCTCTGAATGGAAGGAACCCAGGCCCGGCAGAGATAGCCTGCTGTCAGGAACAGGCCCTGACGTTTGTGGACGGACAGGGCCGGCCATGCAGGATGTCAGAGCAACAAACTGGAGCCCAGAGATATTAGATTTTCACACACTCTCCGTCTGGATGTTTTGCCCTTCAGGTAATTAAACACGGAAGCAGGGCTGGTGTGTATGAGTCTGACCCTGTTACTATGGCTCCATGGATCGGCATATCTGCTTCCGCAAGAGCTGCCCGGAGCATCAACAAATTCCTATGGTTTTTCATACACCCACTTTAGAAAAACACAGAAAACACACTACTGTGTGCTCTCTTAAGTGGCGCTCCACCATTCAACAGCACCTCGCAGATGTCAGCCAACTGGCTGACTAAAGCCACTAAAGAATGAACCATTGCAGTGAGGGAGCTGATGAATAAATGATAGTTGTAAAATACCTCAAGATTCACAGTCATTAGGTGTAAGGTAATAATTGTTAAAATATGCTGGCATTATGACAGTCATTGTTTAGATTATTTCTTTGTACAATCAGAACAAACTTATAGTATCCAAAAATGTGTACCTGTATAACTAATCAGTTATATTCAGCACAGCAATAGCATCGGCACTCATTAAATATGTTTGTGCTACAGGGAAAAGGAAACTTTAAAAAAGCAGGATTCTTTTGATTAATGGTATAACAGGTGTCACTGGGATATTTGCCACAGATGTATTTTTGTGTGGTTTTCCCTTTGTACTGTACCATAGCTCAGCTTAATTCAAATTTGATCCAGAGAGCTGCAACCAGAGGATGAATGGCTAGAAATCATCAACAGCATGTTGTTTTTAAAGAAGAATCTATTTTGATTTGAGGAAGGTTGAACACATAAACTTGTCATTTCCTCTTTTAGCCACCTTCAAAGACTTTCCAAAAGTGACATAAACTTTATGTACACATTACACAGTTTCAGAACTGTGTTCTTCTTGTTGTAGTAATGCTTCAGTCTAGAAGTCTACTGAAACACAACAGCGTTATATGTTTCTATGGTAACAACAGTGCAGGCTCACAACCAGGCATCACCACAGAAAGCCTTAGGGCTCCCTGAGGTAAAGCAGCAAGCTACAGAATGGCTCAAAGATCTTTCGTTCTATGAGCCATAGGTACAGGTAGTACCCAGGTTCTTTCACAAAAATAAAACAATTTCCTTAAATGCATTCTTGGAGCGCCAAAACCAGTTTTATTTACCAGTATTTAGAATACAAATCGATTCATATGAGTAATATAATTAAGCTTAAACTTTGGTTCATGTGTTGTACCATAGCTTTAGCACCGTGGGTATTTCCAATAGCCTAAATAACTTATTACAAAACTTACTCCTGGTACACAGTATCATCTGAGTAAGAAGATCTTTCCAAGTTAAAAGAGCAGCTGCTGCCACTGACAGGAATGACACCTTGCATTGCTTTTTTTTTCTTTTTAAATTTCCCTTTACCTGTTTACGGAGATATGTTACAGTATACCAGGTATATTTTAGTGCTATTTAAATGCTTATTTTATGTTCTTTTTATTTAATGTAAAGCGCTCTGAGACGCCTTTATGGATGTGAAGTGCGCTGTAGAAATAAAGATGGATTGATTGATATTTCCCCCAAGATCTATTGATCTTGATAATCTTGATAAATGTGACCCTATTTATTTATTTATTTATTTATTTATGTGTGTGAACAGGATGGCTGCAGGGGTGACGTCAGACCTGAAACACAGACTCAGGAAGCAGCGGGGCAAAACTGAAACGCTACGGCGCTCAGCTCGTTTATTAAATAATAAAACAAACAAAAGATTTAAACAAACACAAAACTACACAAACAAAGAGGCGTGTTGGCCAAACAAATAAACAAATAACAAATAAGTCTTGTGCTGGTGTTTAAACCAGCATGCTTAGCAATCGTTATCTTTGTTATCTTTTTACCGCCTGTCTCTGCTCTCGTTCTCCAACTCTGAACCCTCTTCCCCCAACAAAGACAGCTGCCAGCTTTTATATTCTGGCAGAGGGGTTAACTAGTTATTAATTATCTTATTACCCCTCGGCCACTGTCTGCACGAGTTTAATAAGGATGCGTGACTGTCAGCTAGTTAAATAATCAGTAGCTGATCAGTCACACATCCTCACAAGGTTTTAAAATAAAAAATACAAAACAATAACAAATAATGGCGGCGACTTTACGTCCGCACCGCAAACAATAAAGACAAATAATAATAAAACAGCACAAATATATATAGGGGCGGGACACTCTGCCACAATGTGTTTGCTGATTTATTTATTCATTATACAAATTAAACCTAGTGTTAATCATCTTCCCCAAAGAGCAACACGTGCTGTTTCATTATTTTATTAATTATTATTAATAAATACATACCGCGCACTAGCACAAGAGTTGTACAGCACAGATACCAGTATAAAAAAACAGTGTGTTAAAACTTTCACCAAAGTTTATGAAAAACTGATGAGTTACTACAACCCTGATCAATGCAGAATAAACGTTTTATTCAACCAGCTCACAAGTTTCTGAAGGCAGTAAGGATTTTCAACCCACAACAAGTTTGTAGTTTGTATAAAGAAACCCTCCCTTTAGATTCTAGTGTTTAATGCTTACTGTAAATCAGATATAGAGGGATATCAGCTGCATGTAAAAGGAAGAGGTAGTGGAATGTCTTTGACCACATTTTGGAGAAATGCAGAATAACTATTCCCAATTTAGCAAGAAAGGTTAAACGATATTTGTCAGTTGTTATCAATTCTGTGGATGCTGAAAGTGTTTCTTCATATGGACACATTTTCACAGAGCAAAGTCAATCCATGAAAAACGAACAGCTTAGCCAGCTGACGTTTAATAGCAAAATATAATGCACACAAACAGAGAATGGATGTTTTTTGTTTTTCATGGGCAGCAGTGTGGAGTAGTGGTTAGGGCTCTGGGCTCTGGACCGGAGGGTTTTGGGTTCAATCCCAGGTGGGGGACACTGCTGCTGTACCCTTGAGCAAGGTACTTTACCTAGGTTGCTCCAGTAAAAACCCAACTGTATAAATGGGTAATTGTATGTAAAAATAATGTGATATCTTTTAACAATTGTAAGTTGCCCTAGATAAGGGCATCTGCTAAGAAATAAATAATAAATAAATAATAATAATGCAAACATAACTAACACTTATGAACAACCTTTTTTTTGTTTACATTATATTCAAAGAACAAAACAGAACCAATACAAACAAAACAAATAATAATAATAATAATAATAATAATAATAATAATAATAATAATAATAATAATAATTTAAAAAAAACACAGCTAACATATGTTACCTAATCTATCAAATGCCCAGATTCCAAAAAAACTATACTGTTCAGGGATCAGGACTAGAAACAGGAAATACATAAATAAATAAAAAATCTTGACGAATTACGTATTTGTACCCGGTGAGATCCAGATATCAGGGAAATGTAATACATTTTAACAAATGATTTGCGTAAAAGTGTAAATTAAAACCGACAAATAATGTATTTAGAGTTATATGAAATAATAAATCCTGTTATACGTATTCACAGTGATGTAAGGGTTAAATAAATGTGAGTAGCCATCTACAGCGTTCTATTTATTAATCTGCTATTACGTATGTGGCAGGGCAGAAAAGCCCTGCACGTAGTTAGTGGGGCAGGGCAAAGCCCTGCTTGTGAGACAGAGGGATACCTGCTGCTCCCGCCTCCACCGCAAGAGGGAGACTACCCGCTCCTCCCGCCTCCACCGCAAGAGGGAGACTGAATGCTGCTTCCATCTCCACAGCCAGAGGGAGATTACCCGCTGCTCCCGCCTCCACCGCAAGAGGGGGACTGAATGCTGCTCCCACCTCCACAGCCAGAGGCAAATTACCTGTTGCTCATGCCTCAAGAGGACGATTATCCGCTGCTTCTGCCTCCACCAGCTGGAGCTATCCATCGAGTCAGCTGCTGCCGTCGCCTCACAAGGGTCCGCATCTGCCTTTGCCTCCCGAGGGACTGCTAATGCCCTGTCCTGCACCGCCTAGGGCTGCCAGTTCGCCATCGCCCGAGGGATGCCAGCTCGCCATCGCCCTGGGATGCCTGCACGCCAACGCCCGGGGGATGAATGCACGCCAACGCCCAGGGGATGACTGCACGTCAACACCCGGGGGATGCCAGCTTGCCATTGCCCTGGGATGCCTGCACGTCACCGCCGGGGATGTCTGCACGTCAACATCCGAGGGATGCCAGCTCGCCATTGCCCTGGGATGCCTGCTTGTTACCACCCAAGGATGCCTGCACGTCTTCGCCTGGGGGATGCCTGCACGTCAACACCCGGGGGATGCATGCACGTCACAGCCCGGGGGATGCCAGCTCGCCATTGCCCTGGGATGCCTGCATGTCACCGCTTCGAGGATGCCTGCACGTCATCGCCTGGGATGCCTGCACGTCAACGCCGGGATGCCTGCACGTCAACGCCCGGGGGATGCCTGCACGTCAACGCCCAGGAGATGCTTGCACGTCAACGCCTGGGGGATGCCTGCATGTCAACACCCAGGGGATACCAGCTCGCCATCGCCCTGGGATGCCTGCTTGTTACCACCCAAGGATGCCTGCACGTCATCGCCCGGGGGATGCCTGCACGTCAACGCCCGGGGGATGCATGCACGTCATAGCCCGGGGGATGCCAGCTCGCCATTGCCCTGGGATGCCTGCATGTCACCGCCGAGGATGCCTGCACGTCATCGCCCGGGGATGCCTGCACGTCAACGCCCGGGATGCCTGCACGTCAACGCCCAGGGATGCTTGCACGTCAACGCCGGGGATGCCTGCATGTCAACGACCAGGGATGCCAGCACGCCATCGCCTCTGGGATGCCTGCACGTCACCACCCGGGGATACCAGCTCGCCATCGCCTGGGATGCCCGCGACGCCACCCCCAGGATGCCCGCGACGCCAACACCCGGGATGCCCGCACGCCAACACCCGGGATGCTAGCTCGCCATTGCCCTGGGATGCCAGCATGTCACCGCCGAGGATGCCTGCACGCCATCGCCTGGGATGCCTACACATCATCACCCGGGATGCCTGCTTGTTACCACCTGGATGCCTGCACGTCATCGCCTGGGATGCATGCACGTCACAGCCCGGGATGCCAGCTCGCCATCGCCTCTGGGATGCCTGCATGTCACCGCCGAGGATGCCTGCATCGCCATCGCCGGGGATGCCTGCACGTCAACGCCCGGGATGCCTGCACGTCAACGCCCAGGGGATGCTTGCACGTCAACGCCTCGGGATGCCTGCATGTCAACGCACCAGGGGATGCCAGCACGCCATCGCCTGGGATGCCTGCACGTCACCACCCGGGATACCAGCTCGCCATCGCCTCTGGGATGCCCGCACGTCACCCCCCAAGGGGATGCCCGCACGTCAACACCCGGGGGATGCCCGCACGTCAACACCCGGGGGATGCTAGCTCGCCATTGCCCTGGGATGCCAGCATGTCACCGCCCGAGGATGCCTGCACGTCATCGCCCGGGGGGATGCCTACACGTCAACACCCGGGGGATACCTGCTTGTTACCACCTGCGATGCCTGCACGTCATCGCCCGGGGGATGCATGCACGTCACAGCCCGGGGGATGCCAGCTCGCCATCGCCCTGGGATGCCTGCATGTCACCGCCCGAGGATGCCTGCACGTCATCGCCCGGGGGATGCCTGCACGTCAACGCCCGGGGGATGCCTGCACGTCAATGCCCAGGGGAAGCTTGCATGTCAACGCCTGGGGGATGCCTGCATGTCAACTCGCCATCGCCCTGGGATGCCTGCTTGTTACCACCCAAGGATGCCTGCACGTCATCGCCCGGGGGATGCCTGCACGTCAACGCCCGGGGGATGCATGCACGTCAACGCCTGGGGATGCATGCACGTCATAGCCCGGGGATGCCAGCTCGCCATTGCCCTGGGATGCCTGCATGTCACTGCTCGAGGATGCCTGCACGTCATCGCCCGGGGGATGCCTGCACGTCACCGCCCGGGGGATGCCTGCACGTCAACGCCCAGGGGATGCCTGCACGTCAACGCCCAGGGATGCTTGCACGTCAACGCCGGGGATGCCTGCATGTCAACGCCCAGGGGATGTCAGCTCGTCAACACCCGGGGGATGCTAGCTCGCCATTGCCCTGGGATGCCTGCATGTCACCGCCCGAGGATGCCTGCACGTCATCGCCCGGGGGGATGCCTACACGTCAACACCCGGGGGATGCCAGCTCGCCATTGCCCTGGGATGCCTGCATGTCACCGCCCGAGGATGCCTGCACGTCATCGCCGGGGATGCCTGCACGTCAACGCCGGGGATGCCTGCACGTCAACGCCTGGGATGCCAGCTCGCCATCGCCCTGGGATGCCCGCAGACGCCACAGCCCGGGCATGCCCGCACGTCAACACTCGGGATGCCCGCACGTCAACATCCCGGGGATGCCCGCACGTCAACACCCGGGGGATGCCCGCACGCCACAGCCCGGGGGATGTCCGCACGTCAACGCCGGGGATGCCCGCACGCCACAGCCCGGGATGCCCGCACGTCAACACTGGGATGCCCGCATCGTCAACGCCTGGGATGCCTGCATCGTCACCGCCCGGGGGATGCCTGCACGTCATCGCCCGGGGGATGTCTGCACGTCAACGCCCGGGGGATGCCCGCACGCCACAGCCCGGGATGTCCGCGACGTCAACACTGGGGATGCCCGCGACGTCAATGCCCGGGATGCCCGCACGCCACAGCCCGGGATGCCCGCGACGTCAACACTCGGGATGCCCGCGATGTCAACGCCTGGGATGCCTGCACGTCACCGCCTGGGATGCCTGCACGTCATCGCCCGGGATGTCTGCACATCAACGCCCGGGATGCCTGCACGTCAACGCCCGGGGAATGCCAGCTCGCCATTGCCCTGGGATGCCTGCATGTCACCACCCGAGGATGCTTGCACGTCAATGCCTGGGGGATGCCTGCACGTCAACGCCCAGCGGATGCCAGCTCGCCATTGCCCTGGGATGCCTGCAAGTCACCACCCGGAGGATGCCAGCTCGCCATCACCCTGAGATGCCTGCACGTCACCGCCCGGGGTATGCCCGCATCGTCAACGCCTCGGGATGCCCACACGTCAACGCCCGGGGGATGCCCGCACGTCAACGCCCGGGGGATGCCTGCACGTCAACGCCCGGGGAATGCCAGCTCGCCATTGCCCTGGGATGCCTGCATGTCACCGCCCGAGGATGCTTGCATGTCAACGCCTGGGGGATGCTGCACGTCAACGCCCAGGGGATGCCAGCTCGCCATTGCCCTGGGATGCCTGCACGTCACCGCCTGGGGATGCCCGCACGTCAACACCTGGGATGCCCGCACGTCATCGCCTCGGGATGCCCGCACGTCATCGCCCGGGGGATGCCCGCACGTCATCGCCCGGGGGATGCCCGCACGTCATCGCCTCGGGATGCCCGCACGTCACCGCCTGGGATGCCTGCACGTCATCGCCCTGGGGATGCCCGCACGTCAACGCCCGGGGGATGCCAGCTCGCCATCGCCCTGGGATGCCTGCATGTCACCTCCCGGGGGATGCCAGCTCGCCATTGTCCTGGGATGCCTGCATGTCACCGCCCGAGGATGCCTGCACGTCACCGCCCGTGGGATGCCTGCACGTAACCGCCCGGGGGATGCCTGCACGTCAACGCCCAGGAGATGCCTGCAACTAAACAAATGCTACGCATGCTGGAAAGCACCAGCACGGAACTTGTTGATGTCAGTTTTGTGTTCGAGATTTGTTTTTGTTTGACCATTTATTTTACTCTGTGAGCAGAGTTTGGGTTATTTTTGTGCAAATAAATATGCGTGCGCCAGCACTTTTCATGTACCTGTCTGCCTCTGTGTCAGCTTCCTGGACTGAGGACGTCATCATTCAGGCGTCCTGTCACAATATGTAGTAATGGGATGAGCAATTCAAATGGTTAAAGTAATGTAATGGGATTATTTAATGATTGCTCATTATGTGGCTTACTGTGGAGGCTATATCAACATTCTGTGGCTAGAGGACTAAATTACAAGCTAAAAAACAAGTTTTAAAAAACGCAGGGCCCATATTCAACTCTGCTAGTGTTATAGAGGCTCTTGTATTTTTGTTTTTTATTCATATGTTTTTAAAAAAGAAAGAAATTGTAATGTACCAAACAATACCATAGATTTGTGAAGCAATGAATAAAACTGGAGGGTATAACATTTTAAAACAGTTTTCATAATTGTTTTAGACATGTCTGAACATGTCAGAAACTTTTTTTTTTCCCATGAAGGAAATCTGATAAATAAAATAAATAATTATCTCATTTTGGCTGTTGTTTGTTTCTATTCAAACCTGAGTTCCCCTTTCCTTTTTTTCTTTTTCAACTGCTCTTTCCTATTTTACAGATCACATTCTCTGCTAATTTCCTCTGTCCTCTTCTGACTCGTACGAATATTGTTTTGGCCTGCAGCCCAGAGATCAATCACTTCTCCTGACAACAACAGAAGAAACCTGTGCAAATCACGGTTCAGGATGAGAAACCACACGCTTTTATCTCCCTATGAAAATGAAGACCATTTTCTTCTGCTTCTAGCACTCGATAATCAACCTCATTAAAAAAAACCCAGCGTGCCCTGAATCACCAATATTACTCCGGTCTGATCTTTCTGATGTTTCTCAATATGCGGACTGTACAACCTTCTTCAACTGCCCCTTTCAGCTTGCCTTTTTCTGTTTAATAGATTTCTATATTCTGTATAAAAGGTCAACTTTTAAATGCCACAAGTGCACCTATAAATACTTTGTCTGAAAAGTGCTGTTTAACGCAGCTGAACAATCAAACACAGGTGCCTTTTTTCAACTGTCCCTTTGTTCCCTTTGGTATATTAATTTTAAATAAATAGTCTTCAGAAACCTGAATGGCAGAATCTGACATCAAATTCCTAAAGAAAAAAAAAAACATCTTTGTTACTGTAATCCAGACCCAGATTTTGTTATCTTAGCACATATGCCCTAAAAGTCTTCAGACGTCGGCACAGGGTGTGTTCTATGTTGCCCCAGTTTGGACATTCATCTTTAAATATGTATCCTATATATGCACTAGACAAACACCTGGTAGAAGTAACTAGCAGACCAGATTGTTATCTTTCTCAAACATCACACAGAGGACTCTGTTTTAATCCCATTTATGTCAGGGGATATCCACTGTCCGTAAAGGACTTGCTGCAGTGCTACTGGGATGAAAACAGGCTTTTTATCCATTGGACACTCAAATGCATATGGACCATATGATCCTTTACTATGCACTGCTAAGCTACACAGTGAAGTAACAGTGGTTTCCATATGGTGTTGAAAAAGACCCCAAAATCTCCCTCCTCCCTGAAAAAACAGAATGTAGTTTATGCAATGTTTAACTTAAATCTACCAACATAAAATTGCAGCTGTGCCTTTTTGAGATATCCCTCTGCAGCTGTGAATTATTATGTGGATAGTTTAATACTGCCAAAGAGGAAATAGCAGATTAAGATTGTATCTTTGCAAAACTGCCAAACCGAGCACGTTCTTCATAGGAACACAGTAAAACCATTATGTAAGTGTTTATCTTGTTCCCTGGTTTTCACACCTTTGTTGAAACAATATTGCCACACACTGACTGAGCTTACTAAAACAGTGGCTTGATATAAGCACAGTCAGGCAGAAAATGCCATGCTCCACAGGTATAAGTGTGCTCACAGTATTTTTTGTTATTTATTTATTTATTTATTTTTAATTTGGAATCGCCAATTATTTTTTCTCGTTTTCTCCACAATTTGGAAAGCCCAATTATTATTATTATTATTTTTATTTCAACCCGGCACACCACTGCCACCCCCGTGCTGACTCAGGAGAGACAAAGATGGACACAAGCGTCCTCTGAAACGTGTGCCGTCAGCCATCCGCTTATTTTAACTCTGCAGGCCCGCCATGCAGACACTTCACAGCCACAGCACTGGAGGACCATGCAGCTCCGGGCAACTTACAGGCAGGCCCGCAAGCGCCTGGCCAGTCTACAGGGGGCACTGGTGCGCGGTGAGCCGAGGACACCCTGGCCAACCTAAGCACTCCCCACTTGGGCGGTGCTCAGCCAATTGTACGCCACCCCCTGGGAACTCCCATCAGTGGAATAGCCTGGACTCGAACCGGCGACCTCCAGGCTATAGGGCGTATCCTGCACGCCACGCGGGAGCCCTCTATCAAAGTATTTCTTATTATTGAAAATCTTACACATCGAATGACAGCAATCACTGGGGTGTTATAAAAAGAGACACTGCATACTTGTTGCCATGGAAACAAGGAAACCACCCTTTCTAAAAAGTATATTACGTTTTTTCAATGTAAAGATCTGTAAAAGCAGTGGAATACACGGAATAATGCATTTGTTTATTTGTGCTCTGTTACAGATACTTGTCACGTATATAAAATCTATTAAATAAGATGAATCGCTTGCTAAAATATATATCAGAAACAGCACAATGCATAAGCTGCTCTTTCTTTTTTTATATTTAGCTTTCCCCTAGCTTATGTAGTTACATAGCCAAATACATACAATTATATACATCTAACAGTATTACAGATACTGCAATGCAATACTACTAATAATTACAGTTATATCTTGGACTTTCAAGAACTTGAGTTGTGCGATGTATTACCCCCACCACTTACCCCACTGCTTTTTACTTGAATTGCCAATAGAACCACGAATATACAAGGTGGGCATGTCGATGCAAAAAGAGCTATCAGGGTCGAGACAATTCATTAGGTGAATAATGGATAAGTATCTCTTCTTTTAGATGACCGCTCTACCTCAATCTCTTTGAAGACAACTCATGAAAGGGTCTGCTGCTTTGTGGAAATGCATTTCCCCACATCCGATTTCACCTGTGAGAGGATCCCAGGAAAACAAGAGAGAACACAAATTATATCCAGAGGCTGCTGCCTTCTCCAAACTGAAGGCATCTGTTCTGTGCCAGCCTCTTCCACTTGGAAGAAAACCAGAACTTTGAAGGCATCTGTGTTTATGGTTGATAGTCACACATCTTGGGCTCCACAGCTCTTGCCCAGCTGCAAACATGCTTTTTGTTCTTTCTTCTTCTTTAATTTTATCAGCTGAGCTCAAAACCATGGAAAAACAGAAGTAACGCCCCCAGGCAGCTGTTTTACACTTAAAAGGTTAATGATAATCTAATATTTTCACTTTTAAGAATTTGCATGGATTCTTATAATGCCTTCCATCCTCTTTTTTTGGTCTCTTTTTAAATCCTGATTGGCTGCTGAGTCAGTACCCAGGGGACTCTGGGACAAAGGTCTGAGCCAGTGTACTGCTTCCACTGTATTTTGAGCTTCTTTAACAGTCAAAATCCTTTAATACGATCATATGCATACTTTAAAACAGCCCCGGATTGTTTTGTTGTCAGACAGGGTGTGGAAAACTCAAGCACAGTTTGAACACAGAATTACACTGATAAGTGTGGTAACATTACAAACAGCACTCTTTGCAGAAATGCCACCTCTTAACAATATGGTGAATGCACAATTCAGCCATATGAAGATGTTCAATTAGCACTTATGTTTCTAAACGTAACAGGGTCCTATACTGTACTCCTCAATGGAAAATGCAAGCACCTTTATTACAGTCTGATTTTCTTTGCTACTCCTGCCTTACGAACCTGTTAAAACATCCTTAGATAACCACATCTCAGTAAATAAACAGAACGTTGATTTTGCACACTATTTAATCTTCACAGCCCATCAGTGAGACAGTGCACATGTATAGAGAGACCAGGGAGGTTTGGTTCATTGAAAATACATTTAGCATAAGCAGAGCCTGAGTAACAATTGTCTCAGCATTACTGTTTGCTTTTCAGTCCACCTATACACATTTGCTAAGCTTCCCATGGACAAACAGAACATCAAAGGCAGTATCAGCTGCAGGCCTTCTCAGCAGTTTAGCTGTTTAACTTCACATCAATAGCTGCACATGTTTATCAATACTTCAGTGTTATTCAACATACAAGTCATTTTTATCCTTCAAGATTATGTTCAGGTGGCAAACTGCCATTACCTAATAACAAAACAGATAATCACATCAATACTTTCTCTAAAATGAATAGCTTTTAGTGTCTTTAACACTAAAAGCAGATCATATAAATACAGTAAGATAACACCAGATAAACAGGTAAAAGGGTGTTAAGAGGTGATGACTGTTTTTATGGAGGATACTTTGTTTGCATTATGAATGATAACAAAAAGATATGACCGAGACATTGCATTTAGAATATCCAGGCGAAAGCAGTTACCCGATTTCACAGTGCTGTTGCTTTATTTTTTTAGTTTTTTTATTATAGAAAAATTGGTTTAAACTGAGAACGATGGGAGGTTTAGAGCATAATGTTAACCGATTCAAAATGGCCTTCTTGCATTAACAAAACATTAAGATGGCATCCAAATTACAGGGTGTTATTTTTAGTTGAACCAGGACAATATTTATAACGGAGCAGATGTAGCTATTTAACAAAATAGCTTTTTTAATATTGAAACCACATTGAAAACCGCCGGAATCTGGCTCGCTCTTTTTCTCAATCGTTTTCCATTTTTATGAATTACACTCTCTGTCCTTGGAATAATGTACACTATGTATTCATCTCAGTAGTACCTGCTGATCAGTCAGGAACACAGCGTTTTCCTGAAGTTGGTATGGGGTTATTATTCGCCTTTCACAATCTCTAGGTCTCTGGTCGGCAAACTAATGAAAACAATTGCATGAAGTAGCAATTAAAAACAATTCGCAGCACATCATTAACCAAGTGACTAATAAATAGATATCTTTACCGTACCGTGTTTAATTTTTTCAGAACATTTGCATGTCTTGTTCTAGATTAAGAGGATGAGGTGTGAATTTTTATGTGAGGAGCTAGAATGAACCCAATCTAAATGTAATAATCTGTACTATCTTGTAATTTGCAAATGGTTTTCCTGCTATCTAGCTAATTATATTTATTAACCCCACTTAGAATCCTGCAACTGCTTTATAAATGAAAAAATAAGATATATCCAAGATGATAAATGTGCATTATTATTATTATTATTATTATTATTATTATTATTATTATTATTATTATTATTATTTTTGCTTTTATTTATTGCATTTATATAGCGCTTTTTATACAAAAGTATCACAAAGCACTGTACAGTACATAGCAGAAAAAAACACACAATACATTTGTATAGCATGTCACACATACAACTGCCACAATCAGACCATTTAAAGAACACATTTAAATAACAGTATACACATAATACAACAGCAGCAATTTTAAAGTTACATTAAAACCCACTAAGATTAGAAAGCCATTTTATAAAAGTGCGTTTTTAGTCTTGACTTGAAAACTGTAACGGTCCCAGCTTCCCTGACAAATGAAGGCAAAGCATTCCATAATTTAGGAGCTCTACAAGAAAAAGCTCCACCTCCCGCATTGCTTTTGTTGACCCAATGAAACAATGGACTTGTTTTTTGTATTATTTTATACAGCGTAGCCATATTTTTTAAGCAGTAAAAGTGATTGTACTATACAATGCTGAGATTGCATCCTGCCTATTACTATAATAGTTTTCATTTATACACATTTATATTTTTACATAAAAAAACCAATGGTACCTAATGTTGTGAGTGGTGACACTGAAATCAATCAGTCATATATCACTTTACTGTATTTGTTACCTATTTTAAAATACCTTTTATAAAAAAAAAAACTAAAGAAACATAAATAGAAACACACTTTATTATTTAAAAAGATAACCGGGAAAGCATACTAGGTTACATGTTGTGTTACTTTAGCTTGGTAATAGTGTTTTATCATGCTCACTCAGGCAGAAACAAACCAAAAATGTCAATATGTTCAGTCAATGGTGGTAAAATATAGGGGATTATGGTCTCTGCATATTGATCCATGCAGTCTAGGGAAATATAGCCTTGGGC
This sequence comes from Acipenser oxyrinchus oxyrinchus, assembly GCA_030684275.1. Taxonomy (NCBI): domain Eukaryota; kingdom Metazoa; phylum Chordata; class Actinopteri; order Acipenseriformes; family Acipenseridae; genus Acipenser; species Acipenser oxyrinchus. The sequence goes on from CM060250.1 coordinate 59,275,720, forward strand.
TTCAAACAAATCTTAATTAGGGCAATAGCTTTTCTTGTTGTTGTTGTACTATAATAGAACAGCAACACAGTTAAAAGAGCAAGTATAATCTTTCTTTTTTAGAAATCCCTAGACGAGATAATCACAACATGAACAGTTGTATTTGAACAGAGGCGTTCCCACCTGCTATGCTACTCTTCCTAGCTGGTCTATTGTGCTGTGATCAGATTGTCACACCACTAGTTTTAAAAAACACTTTGAACACAGGTACAGAACCTTCAATGTTTATTGGGCAATAAAGGAACCTGAATATTGTAATAAAATGCCAAAAGTTCAAAATTAATAATAATAATACAAGCACAACTTTGTTATTTTTTAGCAACACATCACATGCAAACACTACAGAAAATTCACATTCAGCACACATTCAGTCCCTCCCTGGCCATTAGATATGAAATAAAACAACTAGCTACTTTTATGGAAGTGTTTTATGGATTTTCAGTGAACAGGAGAGCCCGTACTTTTGCGAAATGGCTCCTAATAAAATATCTAATCAAGCCATTACACTACTCAAATTCCACATCAATCTAATGGTTAAAGAGTGTCAATAAATAATTAATCGTCTCCCCCATTATCACCATTTTTTCTTTAAAGCTGCCTAAAATCCACCACGAAAACCCAATTACAGATAACGACTTTGGTAATCTCACCTCCCAAAGTCCTGTCTGAATGGCTGAGTTGATAGGAAATAACAGTTAAAGCCAAGGCTGATGTCTAACGTAACAAAGGCATTCTTTTTTTTTCTTCCTAAACCTCAGCTCCCAAAACCCAACTTCGACTCCTCCACCCATTTTACAGCTAATCTTAAAATGTAAATGATCTGACAGCAAAAAAAAAAAAGAAACAGCAGATAACAGGTTACATCTTCACTCTTGGACCATTATCGAGTACTGCATCACTGAAAAGCACCTATTCAATGAGATTACCTTCTGGCAGAGTGCACCGCGACACACAACGGCTTTGTATTCATTAAACACACATCCCGGCTTATCTGAAATAAAAAGGCTTGTCAGGATGGCACATTGTGTGTTTGTGAGGGGAAGGCAATGTGCATTAGGGTGATTACAATATCAGCTCGGCCCAGATGGATGCAGGAAAATAAACAGAGAGGGTGTGTGTGTGTGTGTGTGTGTGTGTGTGTGTGTGTGTGTGTGTGTGTGTGTGTGTGTGTGTGTGTGTGTGTGTGTGTGTGTGTGTGTGTGTGTGTGTGTGTGAGAAGTTAATTGGCAACACAAAGGGAAAACACAGAGAGTGGATTAAAGAGAGAGAGAGAGAGAGAGAGAGAGAGAGAGAGAGAGAGAGAGAGAGAGAGAGAGAGAGAGAGAGAGAGAGGAGAAAAAGAGGACACCTGCCACCTAGAGCAGAAGGCTGCTCATACTTCTTGGACTGAGGGCTGCAAAGCTTTTTGTCATTGGAGGTGAAAGGCAGGACGGTGGCCTGATAATTGTGTGTGTACATGGATGGGTGTGAGTGAGTGACACTGAGGGTGTGTGTGTGTGTGTGTGAAGAGTGGGGTTTTAAACCTTGTCTGTGCAATGAATGTCTAGCTAACAAGGGGTCTGTCACAAATCCTCAGATAATCCAATAATGTGAAAACCTCTTGATCTCTCGAGCATACTGGAATAATAATGTATATTAGATTAGGAGACAGAGCAATAGAATGTATATCTGTTATTTCTGTAATTTCTTCTTTTTTTGTATTCTGTTCTATATTGCTGATTAGTTAGCTTATTACCAAAACTATTTAACAGCAAATAGTAATGCCTTTGAAAAATGTCTTGTAAAATTGGTGCTAATCCCTTGTTCAGGCTTTGTTTGGCTCTGGAACTGTGTGGAAGGTGACAAAGAAATAACTTTGTTTTAAAGTGCTGAAACTACCCAGTATTGTAATTGCATAGCAAAAACATTATGCAAATCACAATTTTAATAAGCACCGGCTAAAGATATCAGTAAAGGCACAGGAAAGGTGATACTCCCAGCATATTTGAATGTGTAGTGAAATACACCGTATTGTATTTCCTATATTGATAAACATGAACATACTTTGACATCCTTGATATTGATTTGTGAGAAGCTGATATTAATCTATGTCTCGGCTAGAATCCCCCCTCCCTATTGTGCACTTTGAAATGGCATGACAGACACCTGAAATGTGACATGACAAACACCTGGTCCTTTTGGCAGTAACAAAACCTTTTTCTTTCTTTCTTTCTTTCTTTCTTTCTTTCTTTCTTTCTTTTGTTCTCAAACAACTGCAACTAATACAAACAAATCAGCAATTTAAATAACAAAACACTGTATCTGTGACCACTTCATACAGCAGGAGCAGTACAGTACACGACATCCACAGCCGACTTGCAATCCCGACAGGCAGGCTAGAAAAAACGAATTTAGATTTAGCATTTCTAATAACGGATTACCTCCTATTCTGAGCTAAAGATTCCATCTGCCTTGGGTATTGTGCTTAAAAATGAAAAAGGACAGTATCACTTATTACAAATGGTAATGTGCACACAATGCGCCACAATTTTAGTATCGACTGCAAAGCTTTATCACCTTTAATGTTAAGATAGTTGCTCTGAAAAGAAGGTATAAATTTCGCTTTCCTGGTTTACCTGAGAAAAGACTGCAGACTTTCCTTTCTGAAATAATAATAATAATAATAATAATAATAATAATAATAATAATAATAATAATAATAATAATGTATAGTATCTTCTAGTTTTCCACATGCCTAGGGCTGCCATCAATGATCTGTATATTGTCTAAAAGTTAGCTTTATAAGTGTATTTATATAAACATAATTCTTAATCTTAATTAACCCTCCTTTCGCTCCAATTGCTAAAAGGAACAGAGGACTAAAGAACAGGGAAATATTTTATCACAGTGAACCAAAATTCTAATTTCTTTCAACTTAAGCAAACATTTATAATCTCTCTTAAGTAATTTAAATTTTAAAACAGACACTATTATTTAATGCAATTAAAAAAAAAAAAAATCAACTCCTATTTCTTACAGGATACAGAACTGAAATGTACATACCCAATAAATATAAAAATACATAACTTAAATAAATAAACTAAGAAAAGAAACAACAACATGTAATAATATGCAATGGCTACGTCCGTCCGTCCCCCCCACAGACACACGCATCCAATTTGTAAATAGCAATTATAATGGCTTTTAAAAAAACGTGTTCTTAGTTTTCATTAGCAGGAAAACTTCTCAAATGTCATGTCTTTGACCCCAGCCTATAATTAGTATGGACAGGTGCACGGCTTCTGCATGTACAGATGGCTACTGGAAATGGTGCAGAGTAGCTCCTTCTGTTTACACAGCACAGAGATAACCCACACCGCACTTATCACTTACAATTACCTCTAGTAAACTGAACTCATGTTTGCTTTAATTAAATACCTACCTCTCTGTTAACATTATCTATGGGTTTTGTACCAACGGCAAAAAAATAAGGACAGTAAAATGATGGAAAGTTAATGGTCTGCAGATTAAAGGCTAAACGCTCATTCTAAAAGCATCTCCATTGCATTGAGGATGCTGTATCCCTCTGCAGTTTCCATAGTTTCCAAATGTAACAAACAGATGAATAAGTCAATATTCTTATACAATTGTACAGTAAAGTGACCCAAGAAGCTTTTTTGGTTATACTACCACTGCTGTTACAATGGCTTATTTAAAATTGGTGGGGTATGCTTAGCAGAAAAGCAGGATAATCAAGTTAAAATACTTCTAGAAGGCAACTCAATAATAAACAACAAAATAATATAATTAATGTTGTAGCTAAATTTGCACTGTAACAACGCTTGATGTAATTCACAATGTGTTTTATATAGCTGAAATTCCATTGTCACCATCTTTGAAAAAGCATACAAGCTCACGAAATGAATGTATTATTCATTCTAGAACATAATCTTTTTTTTTTTTTTAGCAACAGTTAATAACACTTCTAACCATTTCAAACATAAAAACAATACGTTTTTAATATAAATATTGTTTTAAAGAATGAATTCACTTGCTTTACAGGTCAATACTGGTATAAATAAAACTTCCAGAAAGCCGTGAGAACCATTATCTGGTGTCCTAAGTCGCCCTTCTTTTGGCTGGAAGGCATGTTGATACCAGCATGGCAAGTTCCCACAGAGAAAAAGAGTGACGCTTTTAATTTCAATTTGAAGCCGCTAACGTTCTGTTAAGTTCACTTTTCAATCACCTAAAGGTTTGTCGCTAGTTGGTCACGGCTAAAGAAAACCCATCAAAGTGGGTCGAAAAAATTGAACTGACAATGGTGACCGGTTTAGGGTTTTCAAATGCAAAACCTGCTAATGCCAATTTCTGAAGTGTCCTACTATAGAGAGAATGCAATGTGCTAAGAACGTCAATGAAATGGGCTTTGCATGGAGTGCATGTCAGCTGATGTTTATCTTTAATGGAATGGGTAAAATAAGATTTGACAGGAAAGAGAGGAGGGGGATAGCTTAACTGGCCAACGATGGACTTTGTTCCACGCGCCATACAATTTCCAGTGCAGTTTATGTGCTCCCGCATTTGAACGAGGCTACCTAAACTCTGCGACATACATAATATATTTCTCACTTCCAATTTGACAGCCACACATAACTGGTCATTCGGCATCCCTTCTTTCTTGAATTCAATATGAAACTCTTTCTTTAATTCAATGTGAAACTTTTATAACTGCAGTGTGCATAAGTGAAAGTCTGACTCTGTCCATTGATGTCGACAATAAAACTATTTCCCGATGCACAACAAGAAAGGGAAAAGAAAAAAGTTATGATAACACCAGTGTTATGATAAATTACTGTAACTCGATTCTGTGTTGGTTCTGGCTGTACACTATTCAACGGGTAATGAAATATGAAATTGATGTCATTGTCTGCCACTCAGTCAAAAACAATACAAATTACAGCTTACTGGGGAATGCAGGTTGAAACAGTTTTTTTTTGGGGGGGGGGGAGGGGGGGGTACTGCAACGTTTTAAGACGGTTTTATAAGATTATGCTTATTTTGTAAAATGCAATGGTCACAAATGCATGATACAGGTATGAATTACTATAGTAAGTAAACATGTCCAATTTACATACAGTACTCAACAACTTCCAATGCCATTGGTATATATCCTACTACAGTTAATGCTGTATCACTCAATTCCTACACGTATACGTTTGTTCAAAATATTGAACACATTGAACAAATGCTTTACATACCAGAACTAGATACAATGAATGCTAACATCCATCACGTCATTTTTACTATTGTAAATACGCAGTCTATCAAATGTTTATTGTGCAGATCCTTTTCTAAAACCCTGACTTAATTCTGCGAATCACATATTATATGCTCATTGCTTAAGACTAAACAGATCCTGTCCAGTAATTCGGGGAAAAAAAAGATGATAAAATAAATTGTACTTACACTGAAAAGGGACAGAAATTCCCACCATTCGTTATTGGGGTTTAGCTACAAATTAAGTTCCCGTCTCCGACTCTGATGCAAAAATAAACAGAGAAGGAATGCACTTGTGTTTCTTCTCTTTCACTGTCCAGATGATACACGTCCCAAAAGTCAAAACTATCTCAAGAACAGCTGTACAGTATTGAAACTGTCGAGGCGTCCAAGTCCGATAGCAATCAGTCTGCAAACACAGTAGGGCTTTGCCAAGAAGAAAAGAAAAAAAACAGTCCACAAGTTCCTTTATGTGGTAGACAACTGAGTTCTTGAACCCATAAAAAGGGTCTGACTGTCAGGGTGTCGTTAGTCTTTAGAAACCTGGATCTTGTTTCAGTTTCTCGGATTAACTGACAGGAAAGAGAAAATATGCACTCGTTCTACTAGCGTCTCTCCGGTGCTTATTCTAGATAGCTTTGGAGTCAAACGGTACTCTGTCTTCCGACTGCCAGACTCAGTTTACCCAGGTGCCGAGTGGGAGGGGTTTAAGCAGTGGGAGGTGACAGAGGTACCAGACATCTGTGTCATGAGCAGGTTGTGGGGGTCAAGTATATGTTAACAATGGGCAGGCCCAGTCCCTCATGGCCAGCTGGCTCTCTCGATTTATTCTGCTGCTACTGCAGCAGCAATATGTGTGTCCGCCTGTGTCTGTGTGCGTGTATACAACATGTTCCCTGATGATGCTTTCTCAAGCCTGCCTGCCTGCCTGCCTGCATTGCCTGCCTGCAAAGCTGCCTGTTCCAATGTAGACTGTCCTGTAGTAACCCAAGATAAACACTTTCCCCTGACCATCTGGAGAGCTTCTGGCTTCTTCCTGTATCTCACCAAATCTAAGGAGGCTGATATCAAGCCACTCTCTCACATCCCCTCCATTGAGTAATTCCCTTCTGTTAGCTGATTTTCAGTTGGTCTGTTTGTATGTTTGTCCTCGGTACAAGAAGGGACTTTTAAATATAAATAAATACATACATAAATAAAGAAAGAAACCAACTGGAGTTTTCCAACTATTACCCCTTTGTCTCCACATAACACATCCTGCTACTTTCATTCTGTTTTATATATTTATTTAATTTTTGCCTAGCAGATATCCACTTGTGTATTATTGTAATTACTTCACACCTGATCTTGACACTAAACAAAACACCATATAAATGCACTGTATCCATTTTTTATATATCAAAATAAAGAATGTATTTTTTTTTTAATGCACAGGGTGATCTAATGATTCCTACCATGTTTGTGGATATGGTAGGGCAACAGTAGACAATGGGGAACAAGATGGTATGGTTGGCACCATGTATCATAATGACTGCCCCCACTGTGCCAGTCTTAATGCTTTCATGAAATGAACTGTTCACGTGACTTGTGAACCTTCCTTTATGGAACTAATGCATCTTATTTCAAATTAAAGATCAAATAAAAATGTTACTGCAGTGGTATTTGTTTTACTGTATCTATAGCATATACTGGAACATCAACTTGACAAGTCTTTTTTGGTTTTATGTATGCAAGTATGTGTGTGTCTATGTAAGTATGTATGTAAGTACACATTATGTATGAATGTATATGTATATTTCAAATTTACTTTAAAACTTTCAATGCATGTGTTATCTTGTTTACGAGGGTCCTGAAACTTGTATCTGCAGTGTACAATCTAATCACCTTTAGATATCATTACAGTTTTTGATGATGTGATTTACTACATTAATTCATCTACCTCCAATATTCCCCTGATAATTTAATTAAATCAAAGCCCTCTTGTTTTGTCAACATGTTTGTTTTTTTTTTTCCTGCAGTCTATGGTTTAAAACTTACCTTACATGTTACATGTCCTTTGCATGCTCATTGGGTAATTTCCACTATCAATGTGATCGAGTTCCGACAACCCGCAATCCTTGGATTGACAGAGTCCCAGTGGAAATCGGTTTGATCCTGATCTGCTGCTGATGGAAACAAACAGGACTAATTTGAAAACTCTTTCAAGTTGGTCCTGGTGACAGATGGAAATGTGACATTATACTGTATGTCTTATAATTTAACAAGTTCATGACATATGCAAATGATAAAACAGCATTTGTTTAAAATATGCAGTCTACATGCTGATAAAATACTTGAAATCATTTGTTAAAGACAAGAAAAAATATGAATATGCTCTGTCACTGCCATGTATACATACTGTAAGGGAGTGTCCTATCCTAACAAAAAATTAAGGCTTAGGACCCTGGGGTTAGGGTAGGACACTCCATGTTACTGTGACTGAAGGCAATAGGGGGCCATCTAGGTAAAGACCTTCTACATTGAATAATGCACTAATTAAAGATAATGGGAAATGCCGATCAGCTGCGTCTGATCTTGGGGGAGATATAAATGAACCTCAGGTGGGTTATTGGGTGTGGGAGTTTGGAGAAAGACAGGAAGTGGATTGTGAGTTGAAACATAGAGCAAATAAAGTATTTTGATTACCGGTAAATGGACTAGCTGCCTGGTTAGAGTCTTTCAAATGTATAGGCAGTACTCTGAAGGGAGTTAGGTTTTTGTTTTGTTTGTTTGTTTTGTGAAGAAAACAAATATACAGGCACTGCCCTGTTTTCATTTCAAAAGTTGTTGGAGTACTTTGTTTTTCACATATGATGGGATTGGTGAAGCCATTCTCATAAAACATTGCAGGTCAGTGCCCACTTCATTACAATACACATACATTAAATGCATATTATATAAAACATATTATGGATGAAAAAGACTGAAAAATGATTCTGCAAACAAAATACAGTCATTTGATAAAGTATCTATATTCTCACCGCTAAAATAGACTCACTAGGTGAGCGGTATCATACGCATATAAAAAATAATATTCTATAATAGGGACCATAACACTATAGTTTATGAAAAGTATACTATATTCATTATAGGCCACTGCTACAGAAAAGTGTTTTGTCTCCCATATAGACTCATGTGAAAGTGAATATAACTACTCATAGTTATGAGTACATAATTCCTTAACCTATGTGTTTCTATGGTCTGCTTAACACATTTTATGACCATCAAAGCCAAACATCTTGATGGAGATGTACAAAAATGTCTCTTTAGGAAATGCGAGAGGGAAAAAAAGACCTGATCATTTCTTGTGTCCACTGATAACAGTATAAAAGAACAGGAAGCACACAGTGCTGTTTTGCTGTTGAGGTTCCTGGAAGCTGCCTGTACTGTAAGAACCATGGTTTACACACAGGATACCTCGCCTAGCAAGGAAAACCGTTGTCCCGACACAGATGGACTCGCACACTTCCTTAGCTTCCCCCCGCTGAGAAGCCACCTGCAATGAACAAAGGCAAGTCTATTATCAAGTCGCTCCAAAATAATAATAAAATAACAACCACGCATGAGGCTGTTTACCAAAACAAGTTTTGAAAAAAGAAAAACAACCTCATACAATCTAACCTACAGGCTGCCCTGTACTAGCCTGAGGGTTTACATGTTTAGCGACAGTCTGTGGTGAATAATAATTACACTTTCCAATGGTTTGCATTCTATACTATCTATATGTTGCTACCTTGTTTTCTGATCATCTGCAATTTGGTCTTGCTTTCACTCACACCAAATCTGTCTAGTCTGTGTATTCACTATTAACCGATTATTGTTGTTTTTTTCCACCAGAAAATGTGTCATCTCTGCAAAAATTATTACCATTTTAAAGTGTGTGGTCTGTACCATTAATATGGCCAGGGTTAAAACAATGTAACAGTAAAAGCTGAACACAACTGTGTACCAAGTATGAAGTCTATATCGCAAAGCCTTAGGTCTTTATCATCTGGAATTCATACAAGCTGGGGATGTTTAATAAGTTAATGTTTTGAATAAGGCCCTTAGGTAAAACAGACAAAGTTTTGTTAAACCAAAACATATCAATATAATGCCACATTTGTTCTACATAGCTTGGCCTTCTGGTGTTACAGGGTTGGAAGTTTTAAGTTCAGAAACGTGCAGAATATAATATCGACTTGTATTGTATATTATTCTTCCAGATGTCCCAGTGAGTTTTCTGGAACCTTAATTTCCGAAAACTGACCCCCCAGGTAAACATACAGACTTTTCCCATGAAATGTTACAGGTGTTTATTTTAGCATTTCGTAGCTGTTATTCATTTTGTTCATGTTACAGTAGTTGAGTCCAATCTACTGTATTTGAAAGAATAACAACATAGGTTAGGATTTCAGAAAAAAAGTCAAATTGTTGCAGAAAAAGCAATAAATTGGTTCTAGTTTAGCAATAAAAGTTACTGAGGTTAGTTAAGCTACAGGGCTATCACTGGGCTAGCTTCACAGAGAAAACAGTTTAAAAATCTACAAAGCAACCAGTGGGTTACAGGGAAACAGCTGGTAATAACTGATATTGCTAGTGAAAAGTGATATAATTCATGAGCAATAAATTATTAAGAAAATGTGATTTACATTTTGCACTGGAGCAAAAATGTAATAAATCTGGTCTGTTTTTAATGTGCTAGTTTGGGTTACTTGTGTCTTTGTTTATTTAAAGAAAATATTTCAGTAGGCAAACATGTTGGCCATACCGTGAAACAAATGTTTAAGAATTAACACATTTTTTTAGAACAGATTTCAAACCACTGTTTTATACAGTATTGTTTATTTAAGGTATATTCTCAGAACAGTTAAAGTTTTTGTATTAGGTGAGATGTCAAGGAACCTGTTAAAACCCATCAACTTAATGCCTTAAGCCTTATAAAAATATTTTTTTTAAATCAGGGTTTTACATTGACACATTTAAATGAAATGTAGGATTTCTATTTAATAGCAGCTTTCCACTTAAATTCCTGTATGTTTTTGTTCTGTCTATATCCCGGACAAGAATATAAAAAATACAAAATAAAAACAGAGAAACAGCACACCAGTTGTAACAATCTGCCTAAAGAACACAAGTAGCCTCTGGATTTCACAGGAGGGGATAATGCAGATGTTAGACTTGATTAGCCAATGATTAATAAAATTGTGTTAAACACAGTCCTTTAATACTGGAAGGAATTGTGTTTTAATATGTCAAATACTGCTGTTCCTGATGATATTTTTGTCACTTCTGTCTGTTTCTAAATACATTTTGGAAGGACTATTTTAATTAATTAATTAATTAATTAATTAATTAATTAATTAATTTACATTTTGGCACTACAATGCAGAAACCTATCTATATAACAGAACCATTTTTTTCAGTCTTTCATGACATGGAAGAAATCGATACTTTAACAAGATAATGTTAAGTGCTGAAACGTTTGATCAAAATCAACATTTATTGCAAGCTACTCAGGGGAATTATATTTCAATTAATAGACAGTGTAACACACATTCAGTACGTTTACATGGCACAAGTATTCAGAATATTAAGTATTTGGAATACTAGAATATTCCGAATGTTCTGTATACATGCAGGCGGAATTCTCTTATTCCTTTCATATTCTGCATTCATAGACAGAGAGAGAGACAGGGACAGAGTGTAAGACAGAACCGGAGGTTGCCTGAGTGAGAGTGACAAGGAGATAGATTTAATTATTTTATTTTACTTGGCCTGGTTCATGGCAGACAGTGGTCCGAATTTGTTACCGTGTTGAAATAAAAAAAAAAAAAACTTTTTGAATCATCCTGCTTGTGTGGTCTGCTTTATTTTACACGCAACGCCACATTGGTGTTCAGAAGTGGAGATATGGATGCCGCATGAAATAAAGGAGCAGGCAGAGAGGCCGGTTGCATCACCGCTGCAGAGACACAGCCTGAAGGAGAGGTTGGAGAGCTAGCAGCGGCGCTGGAGGGGGAAGCACAAGTGCTACAAGTGCTACTGGATCTCGGCCCTGAAGACCTCTGGGATTTTGACGCCCTCTCCACCGCCCTCATCTGCCGCTTCGGTAGGGTGGAGCCTGCCGTCGGCCTGTGCCAGCACCTCACTGCTCGCATACAAGCCAGCGGTGAAAAACGGGGTTCTGGCCACCAACGTACTGTACTTGGCGCAGCAGGGATATCTGGACTACCCGCCGGCCACCCAAAGAGACCTAGCAAAGAAGGCTTTCGTCCACGACCCTTACTGCCCTGCGTCAACAAGTCCTGGGTTACCGACCCCACATCCCTGAAGCAGGCCGTGGCCCATGCCGAAAGGGTTGAGGCCGTGCCTGAGGAGGGTGAGAGCAACAAGACCCCTGGACGGGCTTGCCGGAGGGGGGGGGGGGGACAGAAGACCAGGACAAAGAGGAGGGCCCACAGCTACCCCCCACGGACAGCCCAGCCCCTCCTGCCTGGCTCCCAGAAATGGTTGCGCTCATCCGGTCCACGGCCGCTCAGGCCGCCGCACAACATTCCTGTGCACGCCTGTGCTGGAACTGTGGACAGCCAGGCCATCTACAGCAACAATGCCATGCCACCACAGCTCCACTGCCTACACAAGGACCACCACGTAAGAGCGACAGCACAGGCCCCCTGCCGAATCCCCAACATCTGCACCACCCCATCTGCGCTGCCATCCAGGGGAAAACAACAGCACAGCTGGGGCAGGGGAGCCCAACTTCCCCTAGAAGCAGCTGACTGCACCTCACCGGGGGCCACGGTTGTTGTCAAGAGGACCTCGGTTGGGGACTTTTGCCACGTCCCAGTCCGGATCGAGGAGGTCCCGTACACGGTCGACACAGGGTCGACTGTGACCCTGGTGCCCCTTGATGTGGTCCCGGATGGGGTTCAACTGGAGTCTACGTCTGTTCAGCTTCGCACGGTCATGGGAGAGCTCACACCTATGAAGGGGAGAGGAACAATGGCGATTGAGGAGGAGGGCCGGACGGTACATCACCCGTTTGGGTCACAAAAGTCCAGGACCCCTGCATCCTCGGTCTGGACTTTCTAAGCTACACTGGCAGCCAGCTGGAGCTGCAGCCAGCCAACGATTTGAACCCCCCAGACACCACCTGGACAGCGACTAAAGACCCGTCCAGCCCAGCCGGGACCCCAGTCCTCTCTGACAATCGACGGCCACACACCAGGAGCCAGGCCCCGGCATTTCCGCCTGGGGGACCCCAGCCCTTCCCCCGGGCTTAACGCCACCGGAAGTCGGGACTACCACCTTCTGCCCCCTCGGCACCATCTGCCCAGGCCGGGCTGACCAACCTACCTGCTACTTCAGCCTTGCCGCCGCCGCCACAGAAGGAGGAGCTGGCAGCGATAACTGCTGTCTGGTGCCACAACTGCGAGGGGATTAGCACGGAGCAGCAGGCCCAGCTGCAGGAGCTGCTGCTGGAATACCGCAACAGCTTTGCCAGCAGCTCTGAAAACACTGGTAGGACACACCTAGTGCAGCACGAGATCAATATGGTGGAGGCCAGGCCCATCAAGCAGCTACAGAGAAGGTGTTGGGAGAGATGCGAGAGGCAGACCTGATCGAGCTGTAAGTCAGCCCCTGGACATCGCCAGTGGTTAAGGTGCCGAAAAAGAACAGAGAGTGGCTGTTTTGCGTTGATTATAGACGGCTGAATGAAGCAACGCAGAAGGACTCTTACCCCTTCCTCCATATCGATGAGTCGTTGGAACTGGTGGCTGGCTCGAAATGGTTCTCCTCGGAGGACCTTAAGAGGGGGTACTGGCAGGTAGCTCTTGCCCCAGCGGCACAACCGAAGACGGCCTTCCCCACTGGCCGGGGACTCTGGCAGTTCAGAGTGGTGCCGTTCGGGTTCTGCAATGCGCCGGAAACTTTCGAGCGGCTCATGGAGAAGGTGTTGTCTGGAGTTCCCCCCCAGGAGTGGTTGGTCGACTTGGATGACCTGCTGGTCCACGGGGAGACCTTCCAGTCATCTCTTGAAGCCATGCGGGCGGTCCTGCAATCTTGGGACATCGGGTTGGGGGTGATGGCATCAGCACGGAACCGGATAAAGTGACGGCTGTCCGAGAACGGCCCCAACCAACTGACCAACGCCAGCTTTGAGGGTTGTTGGGTCTCGCATCCTATTACCGGCGCTTCATCTGGGACTTCGCTACGATTGCCACCCCCCTTCACCAGCTCCTGAAAAAGGGAGAGCCCAATGACTGGACAGAGAAGCGCCCTGATTGTCGGATCCCCGTCTGCCGTTCTTGCGTGACACTGATGCCAGCAACGCCGGGATTGGAGCCGTACTGTCCCAGCCCGGGCCAGAAGGGGAGAGGGTCTTGGCATACTACAGCCGGTTGCTCAGCAAAACTGAGTGCTGGTACTGCGTAACCTGGCAGGAGCTACTGGCGGTGGTCACAGTGGTTTGCCACTTCTGCCACTACCTCTGTGGGCTTCCCTTCATTATTAAGACAGACCATGCGGCCCTGCAGTGGCTCCTGTCATTCCGGGAACCGGAGGGGCAGGTCGCCCGCTGGATCGAGCAGCTCCAGTCCTTCAGTTACAAGATCCAGCATCGGGCTGGAGCCCACCAACGCAAATGCTGCTGTGCGAAAAGGGAAGCCCGGGAGACAGAGCTGTCAGTAGCTGAAGCACAAGAACGAGGACTGCAGGTGAGACAGACTGGCGAGGTGCAGTGCAGGGAGTTGGTGCTGGTGGATGCAGTCAGCTGGAGGCGGAGCCAGGAGGAGGACTGCGAAATGGAACAGGTGATGCTGTGGCTAGTGGAACAGTCGGGAAGTCGGCCGCCACAAGAGGGCTGTAGACACATTGGGCCAGCCTGTGTGTGAGGGACAGGGTCCTACAGAGGCAGTGGAGAGAGCCAGTGATGGGGGAAGTGAGGTGGCAGTTGGTGGTCCCACGCACCTTGAGGACAGAGGTGCTAAAGGCACACCATGGCACCCAAGACACCTGAGTCCTCGGCCACTTTGGCATAACAAAGACCCTGCGTTGCCTGCGACAGAGATTTTACTGGGGACAGTGCCATTGAGATGTGGAGGACTTCTGCCGCCGCTGTGATGATTGCACTGCTCATAAAAGACCCACGGACCGGTCGCATGCCCCACTCCAGCAGTTTCCAGTTGGAGGACCCATGGAGCGGGTCGGAGTTGACATCTTGGGGCTGTTTTCGCAATCCGAGAAGGGGAACCAGTTTGTCTTAGTATCGATGGACTACTTTACCAGAGGCCAGAGCCATACGCCTTGCCAAATCAGGAGGCGGAGACCATCACTGAAGCACTGCTGGAGGAGTTCTTGAGTCGGTTTGGGGTCCCCCAAGAACTCTACTCCGACCAGGGACGGAACTTCGAGTCCTGAGTCTTCGCAGAGATGTGCAGCTGCCTGGGGATCCACAAAACAAGGACCACCGCCCTTCACCCGCAAAGTGATGGGCTGGTTGAGCAGTTCAACCACACCCTGGCCATTCAACTAGCCATCACCACTGCAAGTCACCAGAGAGACTAGGATACCAACTTCCACTGGTTCTGCTGGCCTGCCCCTCTGCCATCCAGGAATCCACCTCTTGCACCCCTGCCCTGCTAATGCTGGGACGTGAGTTGCGCACCCCAGCGGAGATGGTGTTCAGCCAGCTGCCGGACATACCTACTGCTCCCCCTGGTCCTGAGTATGCCCGGAGGCTCCAGGATCGCATGGAGGAGGCCCATCGCTTTACCCGGAACCAGTTGGAGACTACAGGCTCGCGATTACCCAGTATGTCAGTCGTACTGGGTTAAAGTAAGGAAAAATTGATACATTTGCCCCACTTCTGTTTTTTTTTTTAGCTTTAGTGTTTTTAAAAGTTTACATCGATGAAGAACTTGATCCACAATTCTCTCAAATCCCCCTTCATGATTTTTCCGCCATCCTTATTAAACACTTCTGCACATTCTTCTGCACTCTGTTTCTTGCCATCAAGCTGTTTTACAACTTTAAAATCCTTAATAGAAGTGATGTCTCCTCATCAGACCAAAAGTAGCTGTGTTTTCTCGCATGTGCAGTCATGTTTATTATTTATTTCTTAGCAGACGCCCTTATCCAGGGTGACTTAGTCGTAAACAAATACATTTCAAGAATCACAGTGCAAGTAATAATACAATTAAGAGCAAGATAAATACAATGATGAATACAATGACTTTGGTTCAAGCAAGTACAAGTGTGACAAAATACAAGTCAATAATACAGCAGATGTCAGTGATAGTTACATCAGGATATAATTAATTACAAAATACTACAGATTAAACACTTGGCAGATTACAGTACTCTGAAGTACAGGATTAAATGCAGTAAAATAGTGGAGATGTGCTGGGAATAAGAGAGGCAGGGGTCCAGGGTGACTCTGAGGTTCTTAGCGGAGGGAGAGGGAGAGAGTGTGGTAGATTCCAGAGGAACAGAGATAGAGAGATCAGAGGAGGAGGAGAGAAAGAAAAGGAGGTCAGATTTAGAGAGGTTGAGTTTGAGGTGATGCGAGTGCATCCAGGAGGAAATAGCAGACAGACAGGTAGAGATACGGGAGGGGATGGTGGAGTCAGAGGTGGGGAAGGAGAGGAAAATCTGAGCATCATCAGCATAGAAATGGTATGAGAAACCATTGGATGTGATGAGGGGGCCCAGGGAGCGGGTGTAGAGAGAGAACAGGAGAGGACCCAAGACTGACCCTTGGGGGACTCCTGTTGAGAGAGGGCGGCGGTGTGGAGGTTGCTCCACGCCAGGTTACCTGGTAAGTGCGTTTGGAGAGGTAGGAGGAGAACCAGGCCAGAGCAGTGCCAGAGATTCGGGAGGTGAGGGACAGAGGAGTCGAGGGAGGCGTGAGGGAGGAGAAGAGGGTGGAGATAGTAGAGTCTACGGAGAGTTGTGAGAAGGAGTCGATAGGAGGGAGGTGAGAGAGAGCAGTGGAGGCAAGGACAGAGGGGGAGAGAGAGCGGAGGTTACGGCAAGAGGTGACAGTGGGGGTAGGAGGAGCAGGGAGAGAGGGGAGAGACAGAGAAAAGGAGATGAAATAGTGATCAGAGAGGTCCAGGGGGGTGACAGAGAGGGTGGAGGGGCAGCAGGCCCTGGAGAAGGTGAGGTCCAGTTGACGTCCAGCTTTGTGGGTAGGAGGGGATGGAGAGAGACAGAAGTCGAAGGATTGAAGGAAAGGGAGGAATCTGGCAGAACGGCTGGGGTTGGAGAGATGGATATTGATGTCACCTAACAGGACAGTTGGGGTAGACAGAGAGGGGAGGGAGGAGAGTAGATAGTCGAGTTCATCAAGAAAGTGAGCGAGAGGCCCAGGGGGACGGTACAGTACAATTAGCAGGAGTTGACAGGGATAGGTTAGTTGGACTGCATGAAATTCAAAGGTATTAACAGAGAGTGAGGAGAGGTCGGAGGGGACAGAAAAGAGTAAGGAGGGAGAGGGAAGAAGACCAGTCCCACCTCCCCGTCCAGTGAGACACGGAGTATGGGACAGGACGTAGAGAGAGGACAGGGCAGCAGGAGTTACAGTGTTATCAGGTGACAGCCAGGTTTCAGTGAGAGCAAGGAAATTGAGAGAGAGGTGGGAGGCAAAGGCAGAGATGAAATCAGCTTTGATAGCAGAAGAGTGACAGTTCCAGAGTGCACCAGAGAGTGTGCGGGAGAGGGGGAAAGGCAGAGGGATGAGGTTAGAGGGGTTGGAGGAGCAGCGGCAGAGAGAGAGGGCAGAGGACGAGGGCGAGAGGACAGAACAGGGATGTGAGAGACAGTCATAGCAGGACAGGCAGGACAAATAGGCACAGTGGGAGCGGTGGGGTGGAGGGTACAGACCTGACTAGTAGATGGCATCTTCCAGAGCGCTGTTAGGTTCGGATCTATTTGAACAGCGTCTCGGCGCAGGCCTCCCCTCGCTGGACTCCCACAGCTAGACTCCTGGCTCTTTTGTTGTGGATCTTCTGTTTGCTGGCGCGGAAATAGGCTGTCTAATATATATATAACTACTGCGTGGCAAAAGAACCAACTAAACTGTGTGGAAACCAATCAAATAGCAAATCAACTTCTATTCAATTTAACCACTCACCTGGTACTAATCACACACTAACTCAGCTAATTCAAACACCACCTTACAAAGTTACCAAATGTAGTTAATTAAAAATTACTGCTGTATTTGTTATTGCACATGTTGTTGTAAAGCTGTTGTTGTGGTAAAGCTGCAGCCACACTTGACGCGAGCGAAGTCGCCGAATGTCAATCCACACCAGACCCAACTTGGAAACGATCCAAAAGACTAGAAATAAATACGTGACCCCGCCCATGCATTCCTATTGGACATACTAGAGATGGGCTGTCCCATTACAAAACAGGTCTTGTTTGGTTACCACCCTGACCTCCAGCAGCTCCATTGTAAAATAAAGGTTGGACTTGTAAAATCTATAGATCAGAGTTATTGAACCTCCCTGTAGATCCAACAGTTTTATTGTTATCATTACTATGAGTAGTAATTGTACAGATGTAGTCGTAGTATTTTCAACAAAATTATTATATTATTATACATTTATATATATAACTTATTGCAATCTCAATTGTGTTTCTTTACAAATTCCTTTAATCCTTTTTGTTTAACTTTTTTAAGTATTTTTAAAGTGCAACATTATTATTATTATTATTATTATTATTATTATTATTATTATTATTATTATTATTACGTTGTTGTTGTTAAGCTCTACATAATCACCGTCTTCATTATTAATAGTATTAAAATCTGTGTTATTATGCACAGGTCACCACTTACCTTGTATTGTTATTTACTTTTATTTAGTTTTTCCTTTTAAAACAGTCCAGTGAACTTGACAGAAAATGAGCTTGGTAATGTTGGGATGTGTTAAATAGAATACAAATGTATTGCTGGCTTTGTTTTACAACGTATAGAATAGTAGGACCTTGATAATATTTTTGTTTGTTTGGTTAATCTCCACAAAACTTCACTTTATGCGTATGTAAAGACATTCTTCTTGTCACGGATTTGTGGCACAGAACAATTTAGTGAACAAAACGTTATTTATCATAAAAACAAACAAAAAACCAAAAAATAAAAAAAAAGCCATAGCTTAAAATTAGGTCACATGCTCAAGTTGTGTGAATGCGGGACCTTTTTTGTGTCATATTTAAAATCCAGCAAAAGTGCACATTTTTCATTTACAAACTGGATATGTAGGCTGCATGTATGTGCCGGTTTATTTTTGCTTAGTAATAAACCTATTTTTATGCAACTTGCATAATCGTTAAGAAAATGTCTCGGTGCTGCTAAATGCACCACCTGTAAGCCACCCATGGATGTCTTTGTAGTGGATGGATGCTGTTGCACCTCATAAATTAACTTTCTTGTTTTGAGGCGTGACTTGTTTTGAGGTGTGTGTTTGATGTGTGTCAAGGGTGTTAACCTTGCTTCTAATTGGTCAGTTTCATTCCAGTCGCGCGACCAAAAAAAAATAGAAACAGGTTCTATTTTAGCAACTCAAAATTTTCTCAAAGTGACGTCGCTTGCTGCTGGTGTGGATGCAGCTTTATGCTTCATAGTCGGAATATGCTGTTTACATGGCTTTATATTCCACTAATATTCTGCATACTAGTGCAATATGCCACCTCCAATATTCCAAATATGCAGAGGTAGAATATTCCTCTTTATATTCCAAATATGCTGTTTACATGGCGGAATATATAGTTGGATTATTCAGTATTCTGAATACTAGTGGAAGATTACTGGCCATGTAAACACACTGATAGACACCAAGGTAGATGGGGATAATTACATAATGGCTCATGAGCAAGACTGCAAAACAGAAGGCGGCAGAAAACAAGATGGAGCGTTGAGACAGAGATACAGTATGTATGGGATACACATGAAAGGAAGACTTCAAAAAGGTTTTCTACAGCACAGAACAGATACGATGCTTATTGACAATAAAGGTGACTAGAAAAATCAACCTAATGGTTTTGACACAAATGCTTAAATTTATTAGTAGATTTTGTACTGTAGTTATATCTGTACTCCGGCATGGGTTTCTGATTGGTATCAGCCTCAAAACAACCACAAATTGCCAATGGGCACATTAAACCAGCCTTTCTGGGTAGTTGGTTGGTGAAGAATAAAATGATTCACACAGACTCAGGAAGCTGTACAGTCTAACATGGTCCAGTGAACATTGACATCACTCATATTTTTTTTTAAATCTCAGCCATGCTACCTCTGGGCACTCTTCATCAAGTGTAAAAGCCATTCCAAGTATGAATCCAAGAGGTTCAAGCTACTCTACATAGATTTTCTTCCTCCAAAAGCTGTTGTATTTTCCCAGCAACTGCAGGCACATTAAAACCTGAAGCCAATCAAAGATCTCCTTGTTCCATCATTTATAATTACCTTCTAAGATGATCAAATTCATATCTTGAAACCTTAGGTGACAAGAGTTATTGTGATGCGTGGTATGGTGTTTCACTTAACATATGAAGGTGCTTTAAGGGGGTTATGGATATGTCTAGGCCTAAATGAAGGTGTGGTGGAGTCTCCTGCCCCTTTGTTTATCATTTATTTATTATGATTTATGTTTATTACGACAAAAGTCAATTTTGTTATTTGTTATTGTTTTTGTGTTTAAAAACCTCGTGAGGATGCGTGACTGATCAGCTAGTGATTTATTTAACTAGCTGACAGTCACGCATCCTTACTAAACTCGTGCAGACTATGGCCGAGGGGTAATAATTAATTAATGGCTAGTTAACACCTCGGCCAGAATATAAAAGCCTCCAGCTGTCCACGCTAGAGCGAAGAGTGTACAGAGGTGAGTACGGGAGAGCGAGCAAGGAGAGCTAAAAACAACTGTTAAAAACAACTGCTAAGCGTGCTGGTTTTCACCAGCACGATACTTATTTGTTTATTTGTTTGGCCAACGTGCGTTTTTGTTTTGTAGTGTTTTGTGTTTGTTTAAATCTTTTGTTTTATTATTCAATAAAATAGCTGAGCGCCGTAGTGCTCAGTTTCACCACCGCCATTCCATCCATTGTTTGGTTTCTGTTTACTTCCTGGTCCGTGACATCATTACCCACACGTCACTGCAACAACATCTCGGCTACAGAAGGTTTTTACTATTAGAATGTGTAGAACATAAAGCTATTCCCTTAAACATTTCAAATTCAGTGTGGTAGAGTGGCCGGGTGTCTATGGTGGTCAGGAGGCAGAAAGGAGATTCAGGACTGAAAAACCGCCAGTTTATTTTTCTTAAATAAAAATTATAAACAAAAACACAGCTCACAGAGCAAAAATATATAAATAAGCTTTTAAATAAGAATACAGGCATTTATTTATTTATTTATTTATTTATTTATTTATTTATTTATTTATTGTCTCTCACCACATGGCAGCAAACCTCCCTGGTAAGCTCTCTAATGGCTCTCATTTTATAGGATGTGGCTGTTCCCAATTAACACCAATTATTCCATTAGGAACAGCCACATTCTCACATGTGTTTGGCAGGGACAGAAATTAACCCCATCCCTGCCAACCACCACCAAAACACAGAAACACCACAATATTTACAGGCAGAACTCTTGCTCTGCCATATTCAGGATTAGGGCAAAATAGTCGACCCATTACTTTTAATTGATATCTCCTGGTAGACAGTTTTGCTGTTTTGTTTTTTTTTTTCTTTTACTGCTGCTTACAAACTAGCACATGAAAGTATAAGAAAACAATGTGTGGGACAATCTGAGAGGACGGGCAAATACAACGAAGACTTGAAATATGAAAGAAAGCTTGCTAGTTTATCCGTTAGTTGTTGTTTGGTTGTTATTGGGTGTACTCAATGGTGTCTAGCTGTATTCAGTCATATCTGGCTGTGGATAGCTAACCAGAGGACAATAGGAATGGTAAACAAACAAATTACAAAGGGTAATGGTTATCATTTAAGAAAGTCCCCTATGATAAATACTGGGATATATTGTATGTGGGGCATCCCACTGCATTTCAGTTCTCATTTGACCATCATCTTATATGTATTACCAAAAAAACAAAAAAAACACTCATTTTATATGAGTAAAGTTTTAATTGAGTTTAATTAAAATTAAATAAAAATAAATTGGTTTTGTTATCATTGTGATGTACTGTAGCTAGACATGAAAATAAAATGCAACAAAGCACTTACCAACCTGCTTATTACAATCAGAACTGCTTTAACAAACATAATGGGTATGGGTTTAAAAAGCTTTTTTAATTGTTACACTAATAATATGCTGCAAACCCCTTCCTGAATTGGCACAGGGTTGGATTCTTTATGGTAAGATTTTGATGTACAGAGGACATGTAAAACAAACTGGTAGACACGTTCCCACTGTATGTGACAGGCTTGGTTCACAGAGGAATTATTTCTGATGGATCTCATTACAAAAGCTTTCTATTCAAATCAGCATGGCAGGAAAATATCTGGGAAATTTCAGTGGAATGTGGACAAGCAAATGCAAACCACTAAAGAGTTTGCATGGCAAGCTAATAATTTCTATGTCTTTTACATGTTCTTGCCCACCAGCTTATTTAATGTGCAGTACTGCATAATGGGCCTATCTGGTGTACAACACAGATAAAACAACAATGGCTAGCAGTACATTTACTGTAGTTGAATGTGTTACAGGAACAGTGCATTGAGTCTAGCTGGCTTGTGTTGCAAATTTCTTAAATGTATTCCACTCAAGATTCTTGTCCCAGGCAATAATTTGTATAATTGTGGTAGCTTGCTAGATTCTTTTTTTTTGTAATTTAGTGTGTCCAATTATTATTTAACCATTGATTTTCTCCCCAATTTGGAATGCCCAATCTCCTTTCCCCTGTAGTGGTCTTTCACTAATTTGTCAATGTTAGACTTCAACCATTTCATATCAGCTATACATCATTGTAATTGTATTTGATTATCAATGTGTTGCAGTACCTTATTAAAATTTCTGTGCACATTCATCTACTGGCTTCCTTACTTTAGTTGTGAGTCTTTCCTGCAGTCCTGAAACAGTAACCTGTAAATATCTTACCACAGTTACAACATCATGTTTAAACACTAACTTATTTAGCTCTAACTTGTTGCAAAACAGGATAAAAAACAGAAACGTTTTCTTTCTCCTGTAAGCCAGTCCCATTAAAAAGTAAGTAGCTGGGTTCCGAAAAATATAGCGTTATAGGTCCCCACTTGTTGCTACCTGTTTAAATAACGTACATGTAATTTTAATTTTCACTGTTAACATCTTGACAACTTGTTACACTTATAACTTTAAAGTTTATTTCAAAGCTCTTTCAAAATGTCCGCTCTATTGCATTGAGGTTTGAGATCTGTAATCTAAATCACTAAATAAAAAAAATAAAAAAATAAAAAATATATATTAAAATAAAACAGGTGCTCTGGCTTTTATGTTCTGTATCACATCATCGATTGCTATTGCTGTGTTACCTGTTTGACAATGTGTGCAATAATCCTTACACTATCAGTGCACTAGAGCGGCCATTTTAACTGACTCAATAGGAGGCACCAGAGTATCTAAAAGAGAAAATTACTCTTGGCTTGATATATGCATCATATCTTGCTTTGGTTACTCAAGTGACAACTAATATGTTGCCTTGGTGCCTTGTCTTGTAGTACAGTCATTTATCAGGGTCATTGTCTCAATGCACGCTACATACCTTACTATATTCAGTTTTGATGCCTTACTCCACCAGATGGCAAAGGATTGATTCCTTACTAACGCTGTAAATGATGATAAAACCAGAGACCTTCTGGGAAATTGATGGTTATGGTCTTCTGTTCATATATTCCACCACCACAGATGTAATGGTCACCGGAACATCTCTGTAATGGTAAATCCTGTTTATGGACTGCAATCGGAAAGAAGCAAACAGAAAGATTTGCAATCACATCTCCATGATAATATACGTCCAAGAAAAAAACAAAACAAAATATTACTACCTGGGTGCTCTCATGTTTAAGGGGACTACCATGAAGCATTATCTGCTATTGAACGTATCCGTTTATTAAATGTTCCACGTGTTTGTATAATTGAAGAATATGCAAAATAGCTCAAAGGATTAAAACTAAAAAAATAACAGCACTGAGAAGCCCAGTCCAAAGTTTGACCTTAATAGTCCTAGTCTAAAGGCTTTAGTCTCCAAGGAGTCACCTACCCACAGTGCTAGAATTAGTTACCTGTCCCTACTCAGTCAGCTTCTACCACTTATAATAAATTAGCATCTGTTTAGTTTCAGCATTTAGCATATTGTATATATTATGCACAGCCTCAATTTCTTTTCATAGTCCCGTACCATTGTTCTCTGGATACATATCATGGTTGCCCGCTAAATTGGAATTGAGTATCTAAACAAAACACTATTATAAAAAGGCTTCCAAGAGAGAACATCTTACAGTAAATGTGCCAGGGCATTAACAGGTACTGTGGTGGCAACCCTCCAAAAAACAAGCAGCAATGAGAGCGCTTAATTCTAAGTGAAATAAATTAAAACATGCAGCAGATGTAAATAAAAAAAAGCCAAGGGTTTCTTTTCATTTGTGCCTTTTGTTGAAGAACCTGTCATCACTTTAAGACTACCGTATGTTATATTTCACTTGCTTCCTAATTCTATTACAAACCGGTAGTACATCTGCTAGCAAAAATCTAAGCTGGTCCCTAAAGTATTTAAAGAGATAATTATGCAACATATTTAAAAAGTACGCTTCATTTGTAAATATGACTTACATATTTACCACAACAGTAAATTGCTTGAACTATTTATTATTATTATTATTATTATTATTATTATTATTATTAAAAACGTATAATTTAAAAAAAACTGTGCTATGCTTGCTTACACTTATTAAGAACATGCAAATTTATTTAAAATAAAAACATTTTAAAGTGGTCATAGCTAATAAAGAATTCCATGAATTGTACTTGTCATTTACTTTCACTAGCTGTGAATATGGAGGTCTGAAATTTGTAGTTTTGAAAGAACATCATGTTATAGCAATGTGTTTTCATTTGTTTGCTATGTGACCCTGACTTCCCCATCTTGATTGGGGATTCCAGAGTAAGTGTTCCCCTGGCTCTGGTGTTATGTTATAATATGTGCAATAAGCTACAGATTCTGCTGGATATATTAAACCACATCTATTTCAGTCATAAGTTTTCAAGTTTTGCTAGCAGGATAAAGTGAGATTCATCTGCTAACCTTTAGTGGACTTTCCATTGCGATAAAGGTAAAGCCAATCTTCTCACCCCAATCTCACAGACATCATTTTTTTAACAATCTTGTTTTTAAACGACAAGGAAAATTGTAAAGGCCTATTTAATCGTAAGCTAAATGTGAACAAAATGTTTCCTGAATAAATAAAAACAGGTAGTTTTGTAACACTAGACAAACTTGAATAAGATGATTACTCAGCTGGACCTCAACGTTTTCTTACATCGCATCAGGAAAACAACATTAAATTCAGTTTTCCAGACTTTTACCCTGGTGAAGTTCCCAGATCTTGGAACCGGGGTTGCGATTCCTTGGTATCGTGTAATATACAGTCCTAGTGTGTGGCCAGTTGTGTAACTGTTATATACCTTTCTTCCCCCAGGTTGTACTATAAGCAAATCTTTTCAATTTAAATGTATTGATCAATCATACATTTTTTGAACACAAAAAAATAAATATGGGGCTAAATTCTCAAAGTAATTTACTCCAAATCATCATTCGTGCATTTTTTGTCTGCAAGGAAAAAACAAACAAATATAATTTACATTTCTAAAACAAATAATAAACAATTTAAATGTCTGAGTTGTTTATTTCTGGGTTGGTAACTATATTGCTACATTTCTACTATCTGAGAAAATCATTACAATGACAATATGTAATAAAGGGTTTTGAGAATCTAGCCCATGGTTTTGATGTTTATTTTATTATATACCGGTACAGTGAACGTCTATAGGTATGATAGAGGTAACACAGGCTTAGTTTACATGCGGTTTAAAAACTCAAAAGTCTCTCTCCATTGTCGTGAGAATGTGAAGTAGCACACACATATCACATACATTCCTCATGCTATAGTACAGTAAGTGCGCAGCCAAAACATGTTACTGCTAAAAAGGATGGTTAAATCA
This sequence comes from Acipenser oxyrinchus oxyrinchus, assembly GCA_030684275.1. Taxonomy (NCBI): domain Eukaryota; kingdom Metazoa; phylum Chordata; class Actinopteri; order Acipenseriformes; family Acipenseridae; genus Acipenser; species Acipenser oxyrinchus. Next base: position 59,301,262 of record CM060250.1, read on the forward strand.
CCTTCTCACACCAATATGTCACCCAAATTGACTAAAAACTAATATTTGTTTTGCATGGTAACAATCTTCTTTGACCAAATGGAAAAGAATGAAAAATTAAGAGGGGTTTAGAGTTCTTCATTCAACATTTTAAATTATAGTACACCCTCGCTATAACGCCCTCCATTATAACGAACCTTCAGCTATAATGAACCTGGCCCCTGGACCACAAATAAATAATAATAAATAAAGATCATATAAACACACACTGTCAGCATCCCGGTCTGTACGCACAGGATGCCACCTCTGCAGTGAAGTCAACTCTTATCTTAATAAAAAGCACACCTTGTGTAACTATACATCCAAAACGAAAATCATTTTATGTTGCAACAAAGCTGGAAACTATACTGATCATTTGAAAAAAGGAGTAACCCAGGCATATCTCTGTTGTGAATATAGGTTGTCAAAAAGCACTTTTTTGGCTTGTTCAGCAATAATGCGGCAAAGCAAAATTGCTGAAAGAAAAAACCCCCAAAAAACACAAACCTTGAGGATCTGATGAACTTTTCATGTCAAACTTTTGGAATAATGATTTGGAATAAAAGCTCAGATTGGGATTCTTGTATGTTGAATTAAGATTTGGTGCACTATGAAACGATTCATGTCAGACGAATAGGATAAAGACAGAATACTGCATACATGCGACAAACAGATACATGTCATTCTCATCTCTTACTCCAACAGTTTATTGTTCATTTTGATTGTCCTTTCGCTATAACGAACCCCTTGATAGAACTATAAATTATGCTTCATAGTTTAGTTGTTTTATAATTATAATAAAAATGACAGACACTACTACAAAGTAAAATAAATCCTTTAAACATTTATTATTTCAGGTTTAGTGGGCCTAGGCCGCTTCTTATTTCCTAACTTGCGGTTTGACTAGTCTATAAATTAATTAACCCCAGGCATAGGGTAAGCGTTGAATATTGACACATTTTAAAATCATTACAAAACCTAATGGGATCATCTGGCTTTGCCATTAGGATAACTGGGCTGGGCCACTCACTATAGGACTCTTCACTATAGAACTCTTCAAGCATTTTTTGACCTTGTTGCTGATGGCCTTCCTTCTAGCCTCTGGCACTCTGTAGGGCTTCAAGGTTACTCACTGTGCTGGTTCAGTTATGATGTCGCGTTTTATGACATCTGTTTTTCTCTGAGTTTTTTCTCGGAAAACTTCATTATTTTTAGCTATAAAAGAGACAGAGACAGACAGACATACATACAGTAAAAAAAAAAGTTTCAAATAATACATGGATAATACAAAGTGTTCTCTTACGGAATGTTGATTTTTTTTGTAATTTTGTAATGCTGTCTGGGTTTTCGTTTTGTTTCCCTCCCTTTTTTATTACATTTTTAGGTGGCCAAATGAGGCAGGCTGCACTTTCTTTAACACAACATAAAAACTTCTTATAAACCCAGTTTAAGAAAGCTGCACAATAGCAGTGCAAGGTCAATTTGGAACTGACAAAAAGATTTAAATATACCGTCCCATATTTTAATATTAATTAGGTCATTTGAATTTAGAAGGCGCGCTTCTCCCCTAAAGGAAAACTTCATGCAAACCCAAACTGCCTGAAAGGTACTACCAAAACAGCGTCTCTAGCGCCTATAGTAAGTACAGATTATGGGCCTCATTTAAGAAAGGGCACTAAATATGGTGCATCATAATTGCAATTAGAAAATGGATCAGAGATTATGGTCAATATGAGGGCTAAATCTTTGATAAAAGACCACAAATGTTATCTTTCAAACTATGTTTAATCACTGTTCCAAATCTATCTGCCCGAAAATACAATATTCATGTATTTTACTTTTTTTCTGATTCTTGAAAGAAAATCTCTGTTCTTAAATTGTACACTCTCTCTGAATGCCGTCTGTCAATGTTGACTATCCTGCTTCCTTGCTTCCTAAACAAATTACAAAATAAATCGAGAATAGTGTTTGCTCTCAGTGGCAATACAGTAACCACCATAGCAATTAGTCTCCGGTTTGAATGCCGAGTTGAAATCAATCTGAAAGCAATCTGATTACTTTCAGCAACTTTATTTAAGCATATCACAGTAACAACACAGACACGTCGCATCTGAGCAAGGAGAAGGAGGCTTTGACTTTATGAACACACTCTGTGAACAAGTTGTTGAACAAACACCACAATCAGGATTAACACATACTGCAGATAACTAGATATATTTAATTATTACAGTAAAACTTTGTATTTTATTTATTATGCTAATAAATGTTAGACTAAGAGACAGATGGAATTCTGAGAAAACCGCATTACTCACAGAATAATGCTCGGGACATTTAACGACATGAGGTAGGCGTTACCAGACGATAAAGCCCTCTTCTTCGGGTTCTATGCTATTAGAAAATGGATATGGTAAAAAAAAAGTTTACCGTTCTACTGTTTGCTTTTTTAGTGTGCACGTTCATGATTTCCATATTTTCTACTGCAATTTTATTCATTATCTGGTGAGATAGTGGGCATATTATGGCACACACTGATTTTATAGTGCCACGCTATGGTAATCAGAATGAATATATGATGTATATGGTAATGCATGATAATGTATTTAAATGAGACACCCCGCTCTGAATAATAAGATGACCTTTATTCACACCATATTTACTAAAGGGTGATAATCGTAGTGTGCACCTTAAAGTGAGTGATAATTAGTTTGTTTTTCCATACTGGGGGCTCACCATGCAGCCACCCAAGAGCTACAGTGTCGGAGGACAATGCAGCCCTGGGCAGCTTACAGGCAAGCCCGCAGGCACCCGGCCAGACTACAGGGGTCGCTGGTGCGCGGTGAGCCGAGGACACCCTGGCTGACCTAACCCTCCCTCCCCCCAGGCGACGCTCGGTCAATTGTGCGCCGCCTCCTGGGAGCTCCCGTCCACGGTCGGCTGTGGAATAGCCTGGACTCGAACTTGCGACGTCCAGACTATAGAGCGCATCCTGCACTCCACGCGGAGCGCTTTTACCGGATGCGCCACTCGGGAGCTCCCCAGCAGCAATATTCTTTCAAGAGATGGCCCGAGAGAAAGAAACCGTGTGCTGCTGTGCTGTAACAGGTTTAAATACTCAATATCTACAAAATCGCAGAAGTCTTTTAGTTCCTCAACACGAACAGTGTATAATATGAAAATACTTGTATACTTTCACTGCAAAACACTCCAAGTCAACTGGAAGGCAATCCGCTGCTGTTTGCAGACAGTTATGTACAATATGGGCAGCACAACCAATGCCTAAAATGTCTTTTCCCCATTTACTTTGTAGTTTCCTCCAGATGTTGTTTTTTCCATGGCTTGGCACTGCCAAAATGAGTATTTGTATTGTCTGCACAAAGTCTAACAATCTTCTCACTGAGAGAATGTTTCTCAATCAGTTGAGAAAGATATTCCGTTTGCAAATCAGACGTTTCTCCAGGCAGAGAAGAAAATTCTATTATTTTAGTGTTGACTCTGCTTGAAGGTAAGAAATAACACACTAACACTGGAAATAGTTTTATGGCTTTATGGTTCGATGCGTCTACACTCAGACTGACAAAAGCACACTTTTCCAAATCCCCTTGCACTTCTTCCACTGACAATGGAGCTAATACGTTGCATACAATGGCCTCGGTTTTAGTACGCGCAGAAGCAAACTTGGGATCATACACTTTCTTGATCAGTTTAGCGGTGCAATCACCCGACCTGAAACTATGTCCATGAACCACCGAATTATATGCAAAAAGTCCCTCACTTGCATACACTTTATCAGACTCAGAATTTTGTCTGATAAAAAGTCTGTAACACTTGGTGTGGCACACTTACTCTTCTCAGCGTCCTTGTGCTTCTTGGTGTGGATATGTTGAGTTATGTCTGTGCAGCCTCCGTGAGCAATAGAAAATTTAGCTCCACAAGTTTGGCAGATCACCTTGCTGCAGTCAGAAATGGATAGATATTTTCTTAAAAATGTATATTCCCTCTGGAGATCATCATTGAAAGAACAAGAATGTTTTTGAGACATTACGAGCACATTTCGGTAGTTAAATCACAAGCTAACTAACGTCAACAGATGGACTAGCTCTGAGACTGAACATGCTAGCTAGCTAGCTTTGCATTTCCGTTGAATTTGAAATTGCGCACTGCCGTTGCACAGGCAGGACGAGAGTTGATTGGATAGTCTGTTATGAAAAGGTTTGATGTGATTGGTGATTATAAGCAGTGCCTGTACAAAGCACATTGCTGCATTGAGAAACTGTACTAGCTTCGCATAGAAACCCATTGAAATCCTATTGAAAAAATAAGACGTCTGAAATACGGGACAAATCAACATTTTTTGAGAATAAGTAGGGACACCTAAAAAGTGACTGAAATGCGGGACTGTCCCTTGAAATACGGGACGTCTGGTCACCCTACCCCTGAGGAGGGCTGCGTCTGTTGATCGTTCACTTTCACAATAAGCCACTGACCAAAAGATACGCCTGGACTGCTGGGACTTTTTCACGGTGGTCACGGGTAAGTCATTATCTTGCACAATAAATGGTTTCTCACAATACATGTCGCAGCGCAAACATACCGTAATTTGCATTTTCGTTCCGACACTTAGCAAAGTAAACGTTTTGTTGTATGTACTAAGAGAAAATATGTTAATGAAAACAGCCGCAATATACTAATTTAAATATCTTCTGAGCGAGATCTCTATTGCGAGAGTCGTGCGACATTGTATGAATAAATAACGGGAGTTGACTTGTGGTCTGCTGCAGCAGAGGGCGCCCGAAGGATAACGTATATACATGCAAGGGTGCAAGAATCAAAATAACATTGTTTTTGTTAAATGTAAACGTCATATGTACAATGCATTCTGTTCCGTCTTCATTTTACCTATTTTAATACTGTTGTATATATAAAAAATGAAAGGCAGTTTAATCCCATCAGATTTTATAGTAGGGCCCCCACCTTCACCCCCAAATAAATGTGTTTCTATCAAAAAGCTTTTCATAATCATACAGTAGTCCCGCACTCATCTGGATATGTTTGTCTGACATTAGGAGGTGTCAGTTTTAAAAAAAAAATTACAATACAATCGCACACACTTACATTTATAGTGCTCAATGTATTTTAAATGTATAAATCATTGCGCTGAAATAACACCAATGTGTTTTGGGTAGGCTACACATTACATTATGTAAAAATACAAATCCTGCAGTACAACTATACAGTACAGTAGTAAAATCAAATGAACACCTAGTTAGTGCACTTTGTTTTTACTTTAAGCTGTAGGCTACCGCCGTACCGGTATAGTAACACAAAATAAATCATGCTGCTGCATTGCACACATTGGTGTACAATGTGAATAAAAGATTATTTTAAATTGAAACTAAATTATTTTAACGTTTTCTTATTATTATTATTATTATTATTATTATTATTATTATTAATTTGGAAGCCTAGACAGTTAACACAAAATAGATCATGGTGCCGCATTGACAAGTTATGATACTTACAGGAGGACAGTCAATTCTCATTGATACGAATTTCAAGGGACCAGCAACAAATTTTGCATTATACCACTAATTTGTATTATCTTTAGTAGCCTATAAGCCAAATGTTTACTATCCATCTTTATTTTAGTTAGTCAAGGATGAGTGCTAAATTGTGCACAGTTTCTAACCACCTGCACATTAAAGAATAGGTGTGTTTCCTATTCCTATACAGATGTTCAGAATGAGCTGGAGGGGTTAGCGGCACATGTGTGCAGTCTATTGCTCCCAACATGTTGGAGAAACCAGAAATGTCACTGAGTAGAACTGGCAATGCACAAGAAAAAGCGTACTGGGAAAATGCCTATTTAAAACATGCATTCAAAAGTTCTTAACAAATTCATGCAATTGTAAGTGTCGCAATTGCCTGCAACTTTCATACATCTCATTATAATATTTGAGAACCCTCATGTGCACTACCTCCGCCCCCTTTTTGCGAATGTATGCAGGAACGCCCATAATTACATATTCATCTACGCTTGAACCACAAACAGAAACTACTGCCACAAAGCATTCAATAAAAAGTCGCAAATATCATTGTGTTTGTCTAGTACATTTCACCCAAGACTTCCGACTCGTTAGTACTGGTTTGCAACTATTACAACAGGCGCAACACTTTGGTAAACCTATCCCGTAGTATGCACGCTATAATATGTAAATTGCCAAATAGTGTACACATAAATTAATGCATTCTCTGTTAGTAAATGGCACAGTAAATTTAGATTTATGGCGCATGTTAGGCTCACTACTTAATGTGCATGTTACAGCTACATTTAGTGTCCCTTTGTAAATGAGGCCCTATATATACTACTGGTATCACAGCGGCAGATTTCACATCCTGGGCCAAATATATCAAACTGTAATTTTGAACTGAATATGATTATTACACCCCCAAAAGAAAACAAAAAAACAAAAGGCTGCTATGTGAAATCTTTTCAGAGTGGTTTAGTGTAGAACAAATGATCTCTGGACATAGATCTGTTTGAAGGAGATATGATTGATGGGCTATCATCTCTAATTCACTATTTATACTGGTAGCGGGTCTGCTGGGAAAATGCATCATTCATCGGGGTGTTATTGAATTCAAACAGCGTATGGCACCTTCCTCTCAACAGACTAAAGGGGAAAAGCTAAGTGGGAGAAAATTGACAACCATCCCTGATTCTATGATAATGCAATTAGGCTTCACCTCTCCTGAGCTTTTGTTAATTCACCAAACAGCTTCAGTTGGCAGGTTATAAATATATGATCATTTTTCACACTTTGAAAAGTAATGATGTCTTGACATGTTTCAATAAATCATGGAGGAGTCATTCATACATCTCTTGTATATGTCTATCATTGAAAAAAAAATGATATATTAAATCTGATTTAGTATGTAGTGGCTGTGTGCAGACTGGAAAAAAAAAAAACAGATTAAACTACTGCTTGAATATGCACTCAGTTTTTTTCCAGACTCAGCCAGTGCTTAGAATTAACTCTTTATGAACTGGGCAAACAACAAGCAAACTGATTACTCATACACAGTTTTACTATACCAAACAGACAACAGAAGACACTGGCTGTTAGGTTAACAAAAAACAGATACAATAAATATTTATTTGGCAATTAATATTTAAATTGAGGTGGCTAGTGGATGTCCTGGCATTGCATATTCACACTTTTGGAGGTGTCACAAAATAAAGTGTATAACCAAAGCATGATGATGTTTAAAGCCATCACAGCTGACAGATTTTTAGAACATAATGAAGCTTTGATTTTTTTAGGTTCCTTTAATTAATGTTGGCATAATTGCTGCATTGGCCTCTTGTTCTCCTGACGAACACTGGGCCTCAACTCCAGGGTTCAGTAGCTTGGTAACCTGCTTATAGACTGATAGAGCTGGTTGCCCTACCAACATGTACACTTAACATCACCCTCGTGTATAAGCTACAGTTTTAACAGCCATTCAGTAGTTTCAAAACTACTCGTCGCCACTTCTAGTCATTCCCACTTCACTACTAGATAGTATACTGTCATATACTAAATAGCAAGATACATTTTTCCATTCAGTTTACACATATTCTCTGAATGACTGCACTGTAGGAAAACCAAGCTACATTTTTTTTTTATTATTATTATTTTGATTTATGTTCTCATTTATACGCAGAGTATAACTGTTTGAAAAAGAATAAAGTGATTTTAAGAGCAATTTAAACTTGTTATCCTTTAAAAAATCTGCATTACAAGCAGAAGTGAACCTTTCCAGCATTTCTATGGTCAAATGCAGACTCCTGAGTTGAGAAATTCCGGTGCCTGTCTTACAAATCACGAAGCTGGTAATTTTCCCAGTTTTCTTGAAACCTCATCAGATAGAAGTTACTACCACTCTTTCCTGAATAAACTGGTACCCTGCCACAATGTTAACTGTGGCAAGAAACCAAAACATACAGCCTCCTGGACAGCATGAAAAAACAATAGGTTACGGATGTTACTAGGGTTGCCACCTGGCCCCATAATTCCGGAACACTTTGGGACGGGACATGGTTTTTAAGTTGCCCTTAAACTGAAAGAAATAAACATGTGAATTGAGCACTAAACACTGGCTTAATTTATACTGCTTCTTAATTATCTGAATCATTGTGATAATACAAATCTTACAAAATAAAAAAGCATCTTGAATAAACATGTGTGTAGGTTTTATTTTGTAAAATTAGTATTTCGGTTATCAATATTTAAAAGTTGCTATTTATATCCTGTTAATTAGTAATCTATAGCCCTAATTTACACTGACTCTCCCAATTAAATAATAACACTGATCAGGTGTTCAGGCTGTCTGGTGTCAGGAATAGTAAACAGCTGGTCAATATTAATGATCTGAGCGGGAGAAGGCGATATACCTATAAAGAATATATATATTTTTAAAACTATTAATAAAATAAATAAATATTGATGATGGTATTTATTTATTTAATTTGTTAAAAGGACGTGCAAGGGTGGAACTTGGACATGGTGCGAAGCTTACAGCAGCATGGAACATGGCTACAGACTTATACACAAAAAGAGACAGACAGAAAGAAGAGAGGTATACTTTGTTTTTTTATTACAAAAAACGCTACACAAAAGCAGAGCTGAAGGGTAGGGTAAACAAATGTTGTTGTTTTTTTTTAGGCCGCACACACCATGTGGGAGGGCAAGGTACGCCCAGTGTCGTCGACTTGACAGTGGGTATGGCAGCGCCGGGTCCCGGTGGAGGAAGCGACTCTCTTTTCTCTCTCTGTTATTGTTTTGTTTTGTTTTGAGCTGCAAAAGCAGAGGAAAAAAACACAAACAACAGATGCTGTAGGTTAGAAAGCAGCCTACAATCGGAGAGCGATGTTGAAATAAGAAGAAATATATATATTTTTAATTTAAAATTAATTTAGTTGGCTAAATTAATTTTCCTCCACAGGACAAGAGGTGCTTGACCTGTGGAGGAAGCATCCCTCTAAAGGACATGCAAGGGTGGAACTTGGACATGGTGCTGCTAGGAGCATCTGTTTTAATAACTGGAATGGGATTTCAGCACACCTTGAATATAATTTTGCTTTCTATGAAGTTCAAAAATTGCTAAACCAGATTACTGCTGGCCCAATTTAAAACAAACATATATAATTACTAGACTACCTTTTTAAAAGATATCACTTTGAGTCCCTGAATAAAAAAAAAAAACAGTGTAGCTGATTTTCCTAATTCAACAACATAAACATTCCTACAACTCCTTCTATGTGGAAAGGGTGATGGGTGTGAGGGAAACCCTAAAGATAGTGTCACATACTGTACAATCAAACTGACTTGACCCAAAACAGCCCAAACCAACACAAAACATTTTAATCCATTTGGATATCCCATGCAAACACAGTCTAAATGTTTTCGTTGGTTCAGCCTGGATCAGCCTGTGAACTCTCCCAGCAGTCTCCTGTAGTACAGTACCGATGTGACATTAAGCGAGTCAAAATCATATCCAATTATTTAATTTCTTTTTAATAATTTTTGTTTTTGAAATATATGATGCATTATTTACAGAGTGGGTCTACAGACAGTCTTTTGCATTATCAGGGGATAAAGAGTATGGTGAGAAGAATAGAGGGAGGATGTAATAGTTAATGTTGACTATTGTGAGTTGTGGTTTTTTCAGTCACATGAAACAGTATGAGAAAAAAAGTTTTGAAAAGTCATTTAAATCAGTCCTGCAGATTTAGGCTATTGAATTATTATGAGCATTTTATTGCAAAGTGCACACATTTATTTTAGCCTTAACCAGCAAGCATATTAAGCTCACAGTAAAGTCCACATTTAAAGAAAGTAAGAATCTTTCTTTTCATGCTTTTTGTTTTGAATAGGTTAGTATAAAAATATGGGGAGTTAGCAAATGCCATATTTATACCTTAGAGGAAGCCCACTGCACATTACCTGGAGGCTGAACAAACAAACCAGTTCCAGGTGAACTTGATTTTGATTGCTGGTTGGCCTGCAGCAGATAGAGAGAGAGAGAGAGAGAGAGAGAGAGAGAGAGAGAGAGAGAGAGAGAGAGAGAGAGAGAGAGAGAGAGAGAGAGAGAGAGAGAGAGGAAGCTGCAGTGGTCATGCTGATTGGCATTGTCACTTTTACCCATTCATCTAGTGAGGCCAGACCCAAATCATTTACCAGATGGGGTGGCTCGTCAGTTTAAACACCTGATATGAAGCCATCCGTCATCTGATAACACGATCGTTTGGCTGCAGCTGGCTCCTCACTCCACAGCCTGACTGCACATGTGATGGACTGAAGCCAGGAAAGCAGACTCGGCAACACTGCAGTCCCCTGATAGGATTTGCAGTCCTCCACTGGACCATGGAACAGGTGGAGGCTGAGAGAGAATGAAAGAATTACCATGTGTTGCAGGGATTATAACACACACTTGCCACTTTACTAGAATACCAATGATAGGGCACCTTGAGAGCCCAAGCAATTTTCAGATCCAATTTTCACAATAATACAAGCAGATAGAGATTTTAAAGTGATACAGTGTGTTGAGAATTTATTTTATGATGGAAAGATTAAAAAAAAGTAAAGTAAATATATACAGACAGCACACAAAAAATTGTTCTGGGGACACAGCTGTTACGATACTTATTGAACGGGAAATATTTTTATAATAATAATAAAAAATATTGAACGGGAGCATTTATATGTAGTGGATTGTTCTTTTTAATAATAATAATAATAATATAGTCGTAGTAGTAGTAGTGGTAATAGTATTAAAGTTAAGTTATTTTGTAGATAAATTCATTAATAGTGTACTTGGTAATGTGCAAAATAGATTTTATGTTTATTTGTTTTTCAATTTTTTTCACACCTCTTTCACTTATAAGGAGCAGCAAAACAGCTAGGGTCAATTGAAGAGTTCCAAATGTAGTCCACTTGATTGGAAAGAAGGGGTCAACAAAAGTAACACGGGAGATGGGGCTTTTTCTTGTCGAACCATAATAGTAGTACAGTATTTCATGATAGATTTTGAAATGTCACATTTTTCAAATTGTCAGTTTTTCGTTAAGTATATAGAAAACTACAAAGCGCAATGTAATTTAATATATTAACGTAACATTATTCAGCAGGTTTCATTCGACTTTATGAAGCAAAATGTGTTAATTCCATAGGGTGATGCAAAACTTTTGGCCAGAGCTGAAGGTTAGTCCTCATTATCGGTCTAACTTGTTCCGATCAGTTTAACCAATTACTGGGATCATCTGTTTGGTACGCTGCAATCAGGATTAAATTAGTACAGAGTTGCAGGATTTTCTAGTTCTCATTTTAGTCCACTTGATGTGACTGAATCACTGGTACGCTGCAATTGACCCCTAATGTTTCCTAAACACGCTGTATCAACACTTCTCTATGTGAAGCATCTTCGTTGTCCCACAGCCTAGTCAATTTTTCAATTTCAGCATATTTATTCAACCAGGATAAGACCCTATTTAGATATCCATCTCATTCTTAAAAGGGTACTGGCAAGATAGCAGTAATTTTACAAAATACAGTTCATTATGCCTATTTTACATTCTTCCAAAGTTTATACTTAGGTGTGCTCTACTTTCTCAGAAACAGTTTAGACCACTCATTTTCATTAGCATTACACCTTTCTAATTGATCTCTTATGCATTTTTTCCTCTTTTCTAAACATTGTTTTTACAGACATTCAAAGGATTCATTTCCTGTGTGGCTACCCTGTAACCCACCGAGTAGATACCAGAATGTTGAACCCGCACACGCACAAAGAGCCTCGAGTTTCTCATTAGCTCTACAAACAGCAAGCTCTGTTCTTATGGCAGGGCCACAGAAATCCCAATTTTCCAGGGAATACAATTAGGAGGGAATGATCTGTTACATTCATTTTAATGAGCAGAGGCAGGTCACTTGAGTAAAGGCAGCACCATGCAAAGATCAATCTGCGCAGTGACACTAAATTTCAGCCCGCCGTTCTCAGTAACTTTTATGTAGTGCCTATAACAAGATGGTGGCCTTGTCATAAAACTAAACGTAGCGGTCTTCACTGCTTCTCTCAAATGAGGTGTACAACCAGCTGCTTTATCAGAAGCTATAACTTTCTCAAACAGTATATGGCAAATCAAATACTATATAGTATATTGTGATGGAGTGTCCCGCCCCTATGTATTTATTTATTATTATTTGTATTTGTTTGTGGCGCGGATAAAAGCGCCGCGTCTTTTGTTATTATTTGTTTTGTATATTTAAAACCCGTGAGGATGCGTGGCTGATCAGCTACTGATTATTTAACAAGCTGACAGTCACGCATCTTTGCCTCCTGTGGCCGAGGGGTAATAAGATAATTAACAGCTAGTTAACCCCTCGGCCAGAGTATAAGAACCTGCAGCTGTCCGTGCCGCAGGGTTGGGTGTACAGAGAGGAGGTACAGGGAGAAAGAGTGGAGACAAAGTTTAAAAATAACAATTGCTAAAACGTACTGGATTAGCCAGCACGACACTTACTTGTTTGTTTGTCTGTCTGGTTTGTTTGGCCCTTGAGCCTTTTTGTTTTGTATTATTATTTATTAAAAACGCTGACCGCAGTAGCGTTCAGCTTCACCCGCCCATTCATTGTTGTTTTGGTTCAGTTACTTCCTGGTCCGTGACGTCACCATACCTCACCACTGCAAGCCATCCTGCCACATATATATTATATACATTGCTAGGATAAAGCTGTATAAAAAGTTGTTAAAGCTGAGGTATATACACATGCTTTAGCTTGTATCTAGCTAACGCAGAGTGCTACGTTTGGCAGGGTTAAAATCAGCAAGTGATACAATGCTGGTTGAATGAGCCGTGGCCTCAAACACACAGCTGTATAGCTGTACATAATACATTTAGCTACAGCACATGTAGATGGATGTACACCAAGAGAAGGGACTTGTGTTACAAATGCCAAAATACCCAATGTTCTATTGTTGAAATAAAGATATACATATATTTATTGATATAAATATGTATATCATATAGCATGATACAATGTGATCTTCAGTTTATAATATCAGTGGTCATATGATCACAGTAGGTAATGTTCTGTGCCCTTGACTTTGTGTCGTGCTGTTAACTACAAGAGGGGCCATTGCCTACTGGGAAAGGACTGCTTTAGAGGGATTAAGGCCTTTCCCTTATGAGTGAAGCTCCAAGATGCCATTTGTTTGACATGTTGCTTGATTAAATGACAGGAGTGAGTAGTTAAAAAAATGGCATTTGCAGAGAAATTAAGCCAATAAACCAAGAAAGGTTGTTTTCAATATTTTCACACACACTCCCCTCCCCAGAACCAGACACAAATTGCTAAATTAGGTATACAGCAAGATTTGAACCCAATGATTTCTTAGGTTCATAGGCAGATCCTCTACTTATATAAGGAGGCTGTGTGGTCCAGTGGTTAAAGAACAGGGCTTGTACCCACGAGGTCCCCGGTTCAAATCCCACCTCAGCCACTGACTCATTGTGTGACCCTCAGCAAGTCACTTAACTTCCTTGTGCTCTGTCTTTTGGGTGAGACGTAATTGTAAGTGACTCTGGAGCTGATGCATAGTTCACGCACCCTAGTCTCTGTAAGTCGCCTTGGATAAAGGCAGCTGCTAAATAAACAAATAATAATAAATAAATAATAATAATTGGCTAAATGAGTAAAAGCCCAGCTAAGCAAAATACAGTGCCAGTGTTTTACTGTATCTTAAAGAGTAAATAGGTATGGATACTGTATATTATCAGAGTTATCTTAACTAATGTATTCTTCTCATTGTTGAGATCAATTTTGTATTACCATTCCATCCTGGTGACGTTTTATTTTTATTTTTTTAACTTGGATGTTTAAAGCATCCAGTGGCCTCAACAGAGCTCTCAGAATCGTGTACAACCTCCAAGTACATCTGCTACACCAGAGTGTAACCACTAGCCTGTCCCCATGCAACACTGCCCGAGTGGGTATAAGAAATACCACCTTTGTCTTGGTATTTCTTGCTGACCAATTTGTTACAAACAGAGGCAAGTGTTGCAGGAGGGCAGGTTAATGGTTACACTGGTGAACCGGAAGTACTTGATTCACCAGAGCTCTCAGGGGTGCTTTAAAAATAAGAGTTTTAAAAAGTCACCAGGATTTTATGACTGACACAAAAGATGATACAAACTGATAGAAGAAGAAGAAGAAGAAGAAGAAGAAGAAGAAGAAGAAGAAGAAGAAGAAGAAGAAGAAGAAGAAGAAGAAGAAGATTACATTCTGCTAAATAAACTAATAATAATAATAATAATAATAATAATAATAATAATAATAATAATAATAATAATAATAATAATAATAATAATAATAATAACAGTCATATCCCAGTAGAATGTTTATAATTGCATATTAAAATACAGAAGTATGTGAAAGTGACTGCTGGCATGGAAATGCAAATCATTTAGTTATGAGGGGTGCTCCAGTACTGCAGCAGCTCGGGCTTCTCAGCAGGTAAGCACTAATACTGATGAATCCCCCTCTTGCCTCAGACTGTCTGTGGCACTTTAAGATGGACGAATAATATAATGACACCTTATACTTTAGTTTTCGTCTGAATGCAAGTCTGATTGCAGCACAAAAGCTGTTCCCACAGTTTTCCATTTTCCATGGTGTAAGGGCAAAAATTAACAATGTAATGAGTTCCTTCCTTTTATGGATAACAGACATCAATCTGTGATAAAGAATAAAGTCGGTTAAAAACAGAACCGGTCACAGAAAGGGAAAGTAGATACATGGATCTTGAATTGGCGTTTCATAGCTTTCTAATGATATTTTATGGTCGTTTAATCCAGTTAAATTTCATTGAACCCTTCTTAAGAGGTTCTTTCTGCACTAAAACTTGTCTTTCTTTTAGTAGAGGAAATGTCTAAAAGACAAAGTATTTATAAAGTTTTTTTTATTATTATTATTATTTGAGTAGCTGTGAGTTATTTCACCCACTTGCATATTTATATTTACACATGCATTTATACTATCAATATATGTATGCCCACACACAGGTGTAAATATCCATCTTACATATACTGTACAGAGACTATACATACAAGCCAACATTACAGGACCAAAACCAGTCATCTAACCAAATCTATTGTCTTTTCTTTCACTTTCTGTTATGTACCAGGACAGTTCTACTGTAAAACACAAACTATAGGTATTTCCAAAAGAACTTCATGGACATGTGTTGATTGAAGTCTATTTATCATGACATGTACTCATTTTTAGTAGTCTGAATGAGAATCCATAATTCAAATAGACTTCAGAGCATCTGCAAATCTGTTTTGAGAGAGCCCCATATGTTCCAGACAGATGCAGCAATGAGAACAGAGGTCAGGAGTATGTGTCATGAGATGGAAACCTGCTTACAAGATACTACTGTCAAAAATCATGCAGTGCAATGCTTTAAGGAATTAATTTGTGATATAACATGCCGTACTATCAAAATGTAAAAAGGGTACAATATTACTTGACCACTGAAACAATTAGCTAGTTCAAGGAGAAAATGTTATTTAATTTTAGAGAAACAAATAAAATCTAAGCCATTAAAGGATTATATTATCAAGGAAAGGTACCTATATGGTACTACATAAAAAAAAAGAAAAAAAATATGAAGATTTAGTAACAGAAGTGAATGGGGCAAAGGCAGCCAAGTAATGCCATTAAAATGAACAGGTTGTGGGAGGATACATGGGATTCACTTGAGACAAAATGAAAAAAAAGTCTGGAAAAGAAAAAAGATAACTATGCTGCTATGCTAATGTTTTGGCTTTGGTTATTTAACACACATAGCAAATGAAAAGACAAAGCAAATGAAAAAATAAAGCAAATGATTCTGTATTATACAGATTATCAGAGTGCACATGTTTTAATATGCAATGGGCCAATTCATCACGGCAGAATGGATTATAAAATATTCCACCTATTTATTGCTGGTGCGTCTGAAAAATGTTTAGTATTCAGAGAACTGAAGCAAGGAATTTAAAAGGAAATGTCAATGCAATGTAGGAGATGTAAAATAAATTAAAGGAAAAAAAGAGGTTTATGCTAATATTCCACTCAGTAATTAAGTGAAGATCACTGCCAAGTACCCCTGCCACTTGCAAAGAGTAATTTGTACAGGAAATCATAGTAATTGCCAAATCATCTCTGAACAAAATAAAGGGGGGTTAGAGGGGTCATCAAGCGAGATAAGATAAATAGTGGGTGTCTGGCACTTTGCCCTAGGAAATGCCATCACCCTGAATTGTCTTTTCAACAGTCAAAACATGCAATTAGAAAAAATTTGACAGGTTGAAGTGTACGTTTCTTATTAATAAAGAGGTCTGCACATGAACAACCGCATATATTAATCAAGTCAACCTAGTTTCTGAAGAGACAGACTACAGTCACTTAACATTTAACAACTATTACTGCAATAATAATTGAGTTGGAATCATTTTATTCTGGTATGGTCAGAACTAACCATACTCATAACATGCAAAGCACGTTAGAACATTAAGGGGGACATGTAGGCCCCTATCAGGATCAACTGACGCAGCACTAAATTGGTGGAGTGTAGTAGCGCTCTGCCACAGCACACATTTTAACTCATCCCGAATGCATTAACTGGCCCAAAATCAATGAGGCACGGTGTAAGCTGCCATATTTAAATGTAAAATAGCGCCTCCACTCCAAATGGGCTCCCTCAGTTGAACAATAGGTAGGTCATTTGGAGAGGCAATAACCCGTGTTGACTAAGTGTCTTGACTTTATATTATATTATTATTATACGACGGATAAAAGCAAATATACATAATGAAAAGGATATAATGAACCAAGTTTATTATACGACCAATACAAACAATTGTACTTAATGAAATAGCCAGTATTGAGCTATAATTTCATCCTCAGGGAGATCAGAAAGGGTAATGCAGACCCTAAATACTCTCCCTTCTTCTCAGTACTCTCCCTCTATTCCTGGGTTGTTCAGGAAGGTTAGGAGTCTGAACTCTCCATCATAAGAAATGCCCCTATAAATTCATGTTATCACGAATTTCACGGAAATTGTGTCTTTGACTGCCTACCGTGAAAAATAGGAATTTTATTTTCCTTTCCGTATTTTACATTACTGTACTCTTCACCTCCCCTGTTCATTTCACACTTTTATCAAGTAGAAGCAGCACTACAGTAGCTGTACACGATCTGATGTCAATGGCGTGCATTTGGTTACTACAGCAACGGGGCCAAACAAATACCGGCTTCATGATTGGTGAATTCCTCATACTGTACAATGACATTTCTACATACTACTAATGTACAATGTGTAATAAAGAAAAATACCAAAAATTATTTTTTCTGATTTCAGGTTTTGCAGTTAACATTTCTTCCATGTTTAATACCTGTATTTTGGGATTAGAGGTAGCACATCAGGCTATATGGGTACACAGTCATTTTAATTGATGTGTCAACATAAGTTTTAAAGGTTTACAAAACTCAAAAATGTTGCTGAATTTGTCATTCAAGGTTGTTTTTAAAAAATCTATTTTGTCTGCTTGTTACTTTTTTTTGCAGCCAACACAGACCATTTTGAATGACTTGTTTCCAGCAGAAGTTTGTTACATTTTTAAAGATTGTTCCAATAGCGACTTGAGTTTCTGTTGCAATGTACATTTTAAAGAGTTGCTAGGCTCAGTAGCTAGGCTAAATGTTTAAATGTTCCAACCTTGGTTTTTGGGTGATGTTCTTGATGAACTATCAATGATAACACATTTTAGGCAACTTACATCAGTAGAACATAATGTAAATAGAAAATGTGTGTGTGTGTGTTTTTTTTCTGGTCTGAAAACTAGTGATGTGCAGTTTGATTATTTTTATTGACTCGATTCATTTGATTCATTCATTCAATTCAACACATTTGTTCGTTTGATTTATTGATTCACTAACGCAAAATAAATACATCTTGCTGAATTACTTGGTTATGAAAATTTGTTTGAACGGAAAAATCTGGCAGCAAGGGCCATGTAAAATAAATAGTTTAAACAAGCTTTTGCTTCGCTATCCTAATCAAAATTATGTGTGCTGTGTGTGTGAGGAAACGGATCCTGTGTGCTATTTGATTGGCTATTTTACTATCTCTGTGAGCTGTGATTGACTTAATGGGAATGTCACTGTATGCAGACTGCACATGTTGAATTTGTGTGATATATTAAGAGGCGGGTTGTTTTAAAGAAGAAAGGAAAGGAAAAAGACTTGCTTTTTTACATCAGACAAGGAATACATGTGAAAATTAAAAGGTAAGCAGTACAGTTTCACTTTACATTGCCTCTGCCTGTCCCCTGCTGCTGAGTGCTGAGTCTGTTGATCGCTAATTTTCGGTCAATGTAAGCCACCTCCACCTTCACAATAAGCTACTGACCATGGTTGTCACGGGTAAGTCTCTGACATTATCGTGCAGATTAAATTATCGCTCACAATACATGTAGCGTGCAAGGTATAGTATGTAAATTAGCCAAATACTGTGCATCTAAATGAATGCGTTTTCTGTTAGTAAATGGGGCAGTAAATTTAGATTTATCATGCATGTTAGGCTCGCTACTTTTGGGTGGAATAGCTACAAAATATATTTTAAAAATTAAATGTAGGTATTGCAGTTATTTGTTTTTCTTCTAATATGTTTATCCTTTCTGAGAAAATGACACATATCCCTATATTCATGTTTACTAGAAGACAATGGCAGGCTGGTAGGAAGATTCATTCAAAGTTATTTTTTAAAATGAGTGTTCTTGTTTAAAAAAAAAAAAAAGAATCCATGAAATGCATGTAAAATATTCAGAGCATGTACAACAAACCTCAGTCAGTGTTCAGCAATAAATTAAAGTTGTTTCATCAAATCACTGTGTCTCAGAGCCATAGGTTGAAATCTTCCTTCTCCCTTTTGAATCAAAACACAGATCTAACTGAGCAATGCAATGAAGCTAGGAAATCAAGCGGGGTTGCCTGAATTACCATAATGTGCAGTGAACTTGACTGACAAGCTCTTAAGGACCAGGCAGGTCCCTAGCTGAAATGTTTTCTCATACCATGAAATTGATTAAGCAGAGAGGAAGAGGTTCTTCTTTGCACTAAACAGATCTAACTGCAAAGTCTGGCGTTCCAATCCACAAGTCTCGTATCCAAAAACAATCATATCATAGTTTAGTAAGTGCCACAGTAGGAAACATCTGTGGTGTATTTAATACTGGATTATAGATAGATAGTAGGTAAAAGTTCTTGGTACTATTCTCACAAGTCTGAACACTTTCCAGCATTAAAAAATCTAAATCCTATGCACATGCTGGGGTATATCTTTTCAAACATTTGCGATACACGTCAAGGCTGTTACATTTGATAAAGGGAAATGTATCTATAAATCCATCTTTAAAGCAATGGCAAAAGGTACATTAAGTCTACATTAAATTAGTCTTATCCCAGTTATAAACACATAGACATATCACCATATCAACTGGCGGTAAATGGTAAATGAAGTCTCGGATGAGAGGAAGGACTAGATGAGACACATTAGGGAGGCATTGTGGGACGCTGTGAATGCTACCACTGCATAAACAGAGAAACAGAACTCCAGTACCTAACTCTTATGACCATTGACAAACCATGGTGTAAGACCATGGTCATCCATTGGGGGTCTGTTTCTTACTGTAAATGAAGTACAGACAGTTTATGGATACAATTCAATTATGCTTTTTATCTGTGAATTTTATACTCACTGTCATATCCTGAAACATGGGCAGAGCATAGACCAAGGGCACCCATAGACAACCTTTTTGACCATGTAAAAGTGTCAACACAACACATTTGACAATTACCAATAATTCACCCTTAAACAAACAAATAAATAAATAAATTAAAAAAAAAGATATAATCATCCCAAACCATAGGTAATGGGGATATTTGACGCTGCCTTTTAAAGGAACTTCAATAATTGCAGTTGTCATCTTCAAATTGTTTAATTGAACCAACTAAACTAAATCTGTCTAGATAGCTTAAGCAGTTTATTATTTATTTGTCTCTATTATACATGAAGCAGAATAGCTTACCAGGACCAGAACTGGGCACCCCTGGCTTATGTGGTTTGTATATGACACTGATAAACAGTGTTGAACAAGCCATATTAAGTGCTATATGTATGTTGCATGTCTAATTCCTTTCAGAAAGCAATTCAATGAAGCAGGAACTGGGTTTTTGTAAAAAAAAATAAAAAGCCATGAATGCCAAGAACTGGTGTGCGATAAATGTGGCACCTTTAAATGAATCATGTCCCTTTAAGACTAATTTAAGGATGTGCCACAAAAAGAAAACTCTTCAGTTTTAGATTTGATATCAAGGACTCTATTGGTCATAATTATGTAGTTGCAGGATATGTCTAGGAAAAGGTGTAATCAATCTGATTTAATTAAGTGCAGTCAGCCATTTGAAATGTGCAAAATGGAATTAATAAGCACATTTAAGTCTGAATTTTTAACTACCCTAATTAAACCAATTCAAGCCACTTACAGATCTACATTTCTAACTATTGCTGTATATGAGAGATAATATTGAACATGATTTTTTTTTACATATATTCATTTGTAACAATGACACGTAAAAAAGAGAGATTAATTTATAATTTAATATAATAAAAATAACCATTTAAGGAAATGTAATTAAAAGAAGGCTAAACAAGGTTTTAAAACACATTTTATTTTAAATCTTATTTTCACGTTTAGCCTCTTCTGTTGAAGTTATTTTTGGTTCTATATCTGTATTTTATACTTCAAAGACAACGCTATAGATTAAGTTTCTGTAACTTCCTGGTACTTCATGTCTGGTAGTTCAAACTTACTCCAATGATCTAGCTGCAATCATACCATGTGACCAGGATACCAGGATGCAGCAGGTTAACAAGTGTTGCATTTAAAATATCTGACTACAAGTGAAGAATCAAAAGATCCTCAGCACAACAGAAGATAATGTTAGGTTATTATCATACCCTAATGTTCCCTTTCAGGTACGAAATGTAACCGTTACCTAATAGTTAAGTATACCCAAGCTGCCGCAAGGGCAATATTGCTGCATGCCCGGAATGCTACAAGGCTAAGCCAAAAGGCTGCCTTGTGCGTTGCTATTAGGAATCCCAGTAACAAGTAGCTAGGGCTAAAAAATTGAGGGAGAAACTCACCTCTATGCCTGTGTTGTAAGGGTCGACTTGGAAGCCGCCCTTAACACTCTAGTTCCAAAGCCAGGGTTTTGAGGACCCACAACATTTAGTCTGTAGAACCTAGTGAAGATATGGGGAGTAGCCCACATTGTCTTTGACAGATGCACCCTGGAGTAAAGCCCACAAAGTTGCCATGCTCCTGGTGGAATGGGCAGTGGCAGTGGCAGTTGGCTCGCTCATAGGCAGTCCTGACTGTATCTGCTATCCATTTGGACAGCCTCTGTTTAGGCAGGGTTTGACCATGGGACTTCGCCCCATAGCAGACAAAAAATTGTTCGGCCTGCCTCCAGCCTTTCATCAAGTCAACATAGTATGCTAAGGCCTGCACTGGAGCGTATGGAGCTGCTGCTCTCTGTCAGACTGGAAAGGAGGTGGATGGAAAGCCTCCAATTCTACAGATTGGTTAACATGAAATGCAGAGATAGACTTCGGCAAAAAAGCAGGATTGGTATGGAGCGTAACCTTTGTCCTGGCTTTTGCAAAAATTAAGCAGGCTTTCGCAATTGAAAATGTCTTCATCTCACAAATTTCAGATCAGCTGAATGCAAGGGCTCAAATGGAGGCTTCATGAGTGTAATGGGGCCAGGATAGTTGCCATGCACTTCAAGAAGGAACGAGAAGCTAGAGAGAGGGAAAATGGCAAGACACGGAACTCGTACACTGTTACTTGAAAAGCGAACCGCAAGTACTTCCTGTGTGCTGTTTTTATGGGGATGTGCTGGAGTAGAACCCTTCCTCCAACGGGAGGGGGTCTGTGCACATAGCCTGCTGCACAGCTTGTGGCTTGGCCTGAGGCTTCTGTCTCTGCGCTGGGTGGCGGAACCTATTATAGTCTCCATGGCGAGCAGCCGGCTGTGCCTGTCTTTGAGGCTGCTGGGGCCTAGGGCGACAGTTGGCTGCTGGTTTGCATACTGGGGGTGGTCGCTTGGGAAGCAATTGAACCAGCTCCTTTGTGGATTCTGGCGCTGTGAGAGCACTGCAGCATCTCGTCCACTGCGTGACCAAAAGTATGCCCTTGTGTAATAGGGGCATCCAGTAGTGGTGCTTTGTCCCCGTCAGGTACGAGTGTCTGGGAAAGCCAGAGCTGCCCACATGCAGGTATCAGTGCAGCCAGGTTCCTGCCTACAGCCTGCCAGTTGAGTTTTGATACATGGAACAGGTTCCTATTAACCAGGTGCAGCTCATCCAGCTGTTGTGGTAAGGGCAAGTGGCTGTCAGAGAGGGACCTCAGCAAATGGGACTGGTAGACTACCAGAATACTATTATAGTTGCCCAGCCGTGTGGCAAATGCACTGGCTGAATAGGCACGCTTAAGGATCACCCCCAAGACCCGGAACTGCTTGTTGGGGCAGATAGCGTCTTTGTACAGGAGTGCTAAATTAGGCGCCTCTACCAAAAGCGGCAATTGAAGCCTCCACCGGCGGAAATTGGGCCAAGCCCAGCTTCTCTGCATCTTGCACCCTATAAAGGGTGTCCATCAACCAGGAAACTGCAGGAGCTGTTGCCAGGTGACCCCATGATGACTGCATCTCAAAAAGAAAACCCGAGTGCACTGGGGGAGACACAAGAGAGATGGTAGGCTCATCATCAAAGATAGACTGCCTTGTCCCACCTTCTGTAAGCCAGGGCACTTGCAAGACTGTAGTGGCTCTCTTGATTAGCGGTAGAAGCTCTGCCGACAGGAAGCGCTTAATGACAGGGGATGGCTGTCTGACTCCATGTCCTCAGACGGGAACGTCAACTCCTGTTCGCCCACCTCCTCAGAGGAAGCGATGGACAGCATGTCATCCTGTTGCCAATATGCGCTCGTAGGCCCCTGGGGGCCCAAGGAGACAGACAGGGACAGGTGGGACAGGCTGCATCGAATGTTCATGCAGTAACTCTGCGAGCACTGTTCCTTGGTGGGAAACAGCTGCCCAGAGCATCTCCATTTGCTCTGAGTCTGCCAATCGCTTGGATCCTTGGGGGAGGAGAAGGAGAGGCGGGGGAGGAGAAGGAGAGGCAGAGGAGGATGAGGAAGACTGTGAAGATGGCTTCCTGTGTAGGCTACTTTCCCAGGTGCATTGTCCAATCTCCCTTGGCACAGAGCCCTAGGGTGAGGATGCAGCCATCTCTCTACCAGAGGGTGATGGGGAAGTGCTGTGCAGGTGTAAGAGACGCAGAGCGCTCTGTAGAGCCGTGGGAGAGACATTTCTCCAGCGTGCACTTGGAGAAAGATGGACAAAACTCACAGAAACTGCAGTTAGTCAGTGCCTCCTAGGCATGCTCTGGCCCCAGACAGGAAGATCATCTGCTGTGCTTGTTTTTAATAGGCAGACTGGCCTTGCATGTGTCGCAGGGATAAAACACAGGCCTGATGCAAGTAGCAATGCAGTGTACAGTAAATAATGTACAGGTGCTGCCTCAGTCTTCTTCTAGACTGCAACGGGGTGGGTTAAGACCCGAAATAGATTGGTTCGGTACGGTTTGGTGACTGTAGCACCCTGTCAGTATAGTACCGGGTTGGAACCACGTCCATTTGGTACCAATTCCGTGACTTTAGCACCGGTGCGGTACCGGTCCACTGGTTTGCAATTACCGCGGGTAGCACTGTGCAGGGGTGCACACCTGTACAAGCTACTGTCAAAACCACCCAGTCAGTACCCACACGAGACTGAGGGAAGTCTGCTTGTTAGAGGTACTAACAGCCCTCGTAACGGTGATGCAAAGCAGTCAACAAAATGGCAGTGAGATACTGTGGAATGAGACTGCAAGCAATCTCAATCCGAAGCGCACATCTTGGTCCAGCTGTGCGTGTATTTCTGAAAAAACAACACAGAAAATATAAGAGAATAATATTTCTCCACAGAAAACAGAACACAATTACAGTTCAGAAAATAAACTTTTTAAAGCCGGAGCTAAGCAGCCTGTGAGGAGATCACAAATCAGCCGAATGACGTTGCTTGATCCCTGGGAAGAAGAGGCACAAGGCTGCTGCGGGACATAACAAACAACAGGATGTAGTGCACAATATATGCATATTTCATTTAAAAAAAAAGTATTACAGCATATATAAAATATTGCATAGATTATGTAAAACACAATAATTAGCGAAAATTATACAGTCATAAGCACCAAGTACTGATACACAGTTCCAAATACCTGTGCACAGTTCCTTTGTACCCTTGGGGGTGGACATGACTGCGTCACAGGCTTGGCCGAGCGGCTTTGGTATAGAATATTCAGGTTTCGGGTCTTTAGGTAATTGTTACATTTTGTACTTGAAAGGGAACCGGTGTCATGCCCATTTATGCTACTGTCACTAGGATGGCTGTAGTGGTGACGTCAGACCTGGAACACAAACACACAGAGTGAATATGGGGTGAAGCTGAGTCGCAATGGCTGCATTCAGTATTTATTAAAGAATAAACAAATGATGAAACAAACAAACAGACATTTAACAAAAACATAAACAAAAGGGCACAAGGGCCAAAACAAATAGACAGACAAACAAACATGGGACGAACCAAAACAAGTATCATGCTGAAGTGTTTTAGCATGAATAGCAATTGTTTTCTGTTATTTTTTACTTTCTCTCCCCTCTGTCTCTCTCTCACATCCTTTTACCCTGAACACCCAACCATGTGTGCGTGAAAACTGACTCTATATATACAGCTGTGCTGGGATTCAATTACTAATTCATTATTCACTTGAATCCCAGCACGTGAACTAATTTGTTCACTCCCTGTGCTCACATACTATTACATACTTTATCTGCACGTGAAGTGATTGTGCAATCCTCATGCCTAAATACAACTATAGATTTTAAATCACTCGTGCTAACTAGCCCCATTATATCCCGTGCACCAATACATATACACCAACAATAACACACCACATGCAACACAACACACAAAATACGCACAGGGGTGGGGGCACCTCCGCCACAGCTACCTATCAAATATTCCTACTTTGCATACTGCGCATGCCCAGACTATTTTTCCTTATTTTTTTGGATGAGAAAGTATTTTTGTAAAGTTGTATTTTACTCCACATTCAATAATTCCTTTTTATATATTACATACAGACAGCTGGTGTTAACGAACGGTAAAGTGTACTATAGAGCTAGGTCCATTTTTTTCTTTTTATAAAAAAGGCAACTATACGCTGACTGCAAATGTTTTACACTGAAGCGTAGCGTTTTCCTGACACTATAAGCAACTCTTACGTACACATTTGTAAAATTGTTTTGCAAAGGTAGTATTATTAATATTTTTGTTATTATTAGAGATATTTCCTGGTGTGAATTTTGATCATATTGTTGATATTGGTAAATATAAGTAATGTGAATTATATTACACTATTTTAGTTCTGCTACAGTGCTGTGAAAAAGTATTTGCCCCCTGTCTGATTTTCTGCATTTTTGCATATTTTTGACACTGAATATTATCAGATCTTCAACCAAAACCTAATATTAGATAAAAGGGACCCTGAGTGAGCAAATAACACAAAAATTTGATGCATTTTTCATTTATTTGTTAAAGAAAGTTATGCAACACCCAATGCCCCTGTGTGAAAACGTAATCGCCCCCTTAGACTCAATAACTGGATACGCCACCTTTAGCAGCAATAACTGCAACCAAACGCTTCCTGTAGTTATTGATTATTGATTAGTGGAGGAATTTTGGCCCACTCCTCCATGCAGAACTGCTTCAACTCAGTGACATTTGTGGGTTTTCGAGCATGAACTGCTCGTTTCAGGTCCTGCCACAACATCTCAATGGGGTTTAGGTCTGGACTTTGACTAGGCCATTCCAAAACTTTAAATTTCTTGTTCTTCAACCATTCTGATGTAGACTTGCTTGTGTGTTTCAGATCATTGTCTTGCTGCATGACCCAGCTACGCTTCAGCTTCAGCTCATGGACGGATGGCCTGACATTGTCCTGTAGAATTCTCTGATTCAGAGCAGAATTCATGGTTCTTTCAATGATAGCAAGGCGTCCAGGTCCTGATGCAGCAATGCATTCCCAAACTACCACCACCATGCTTGACAGGTTCTTACTGTGGAATGCAGTGTTTGGTTTTTGCCAGACATAACAGGGCCCATGTCGGCCAAAAAGTTCCACTTTTGACTTATCTGTCCATAGAACATTGTCCCAGAACTCTTGAGGATCATCCAGGTGCTTTTTGGCAAACTTGAGACAAGCATTCATGTTCTTTTTAGTGAGCAATGGTTTCCGCCTTGCTACTCTGCCATGAATCCTATTTTTGCCCAGTGTTTTTCTGATGGTGGAGTCATGAAAACTGACCTTAGCTGAGGAGAGAGAGGCCTGCAGATCCCTGCATGTTGTTCTAGGGTTCTTTGTGACTTCCTGGACGATTTTACACCTTGCTCTTGGAGAGATTTTGGCAGGACGGCCACTCCTGGGAAGATTCACTACTGTCCCAAACTTTCTCCATTTGGACAATATGGCTCTGACTGTGGTTCGGTGGAGCCCCAGAGCCTTAGAAATGGCTTTGTAACCCTTTCCAGACTGATAGGCATCAACAACTTTTTTTCCGGAGGTCTTCAGGAATTTCTTTTGTTCGTGGCATGATGTGCCTCTAGAACCTGTGTGCTGACAACTTCACTCTGATGGTAAGGCCAAAGTCAGTCAGATTTATATTGGGCAGGGCTGGCCCAAATCAGGCCTGGTTGTTAACCAAAGTACTCAAACAGCTGACCCTAATTATCCTTTTAATTGGGTTGAGTTAACTAGGGGGGGGGGGCAATAACTTTTTCACACCTGAAGATTGCATGTTTGATTACCTTGCACACCAAACAAATGAAAGAAGCACCAAACTGGTGTTATTTTTTCTCTCAGACTCCCTCTATATACTACTACAACCCACAAAAGAATCTAACCAAATACAATGTGAAAAATGTGCAAAAATGCAGAAAATCAGACAGGGGGCAAATACTTTTTCACAGCACTGTATATATTTTCAAACTACTCTCTATATAACCACCAAGATGAATTTTTGGATTGTTTTAACTTGACCAAAAAAAATGTTTATAGCTCCAGATTAAATTTTGGGACAGGTAGCAGATTTTGACAAGGTAGCAAAAATGTACTTTGCTCTTTTGTGATAAAATCTACAACATCACTGCTTTGCTTTTGAGTGGTTTAGAAACTGTATAATGTTAACCAGCTGTATAAGGTAATACTATTTTAAACGTGTTAAATTAGCAAGAAACATCTCAGAACAAGAATGCGTCTGCTCCTTCCTGCAACTAATTGTATTCTTAACAGCTACAAACTGTTATAAATGTTTAAATTCTCTCTGAATATTTGCAAACATTAATCTTTCCTTCAAAATAGGGAAGAAAACAAAACAAAAAACTACTCCATACCAATAAAAGAAAGGGACTGCTATTCATTTTATTGTTCTGTATATAATTTGAATGAGTTTGAGACATAGTTTCAGACAAGTCTGAAAAGTGCCCTATACATTTAGATGATTGAAGAAGCACAGCAATCCTTTCCGAAAGCCTCACCAAACACAATTTGTATTCCCAGTGTAATTAAAAAACACTTTCACTATCTCAGGTGTCTTCTAAATTCAATTTTTTATTAATTTTCAAAGATCTCTAAATACCATCTGCACATGGAAATAACAGTAGTTCCCTGAACAAAACAGGGCACGCATAAGTGCACATACAGTGTGGAAATTAGCAAGGATGCATTGCCACCATACAAAAACAGCTTCTGTTATGGCATAACTGCATAGGGAATGCCCAGATACTTAAGCCTGGGATAACATAAAAGCATATGAACATAAGAAAGTTTACAAACGAGAGAAGGCCATTCAGCGCATCTTGCTCGTTTGGTTGTTAGTAGCTTATTGAACCCAGAATCTCATCAAGTAGCTTCTTGAAGGATCCCAGGGTGTCAGCTTCAACAACATTACTGGGGAGTTGGTTCCAGACCCTCACAATTCTCTGTGTAAAAAAGTGCCTCCTATTTTCTGTTCTGAATGCCCCTTTATCTAATCTTCATTTGTGACCCCTGGTTCTTGTTTCTTTTTTCAGGTCAAAAAAGTCTCCTGGGTCGACATTGTCTATACCTTTTAGGATTTTGAATGTTTGAATCAGATCACCGTGTAGTCTTCTTTGTTCAAGACTGAATAGATTCAATTCTTTTAGCCTGTCTGCATATGACATGACTTTTAAGCCCGGGATAATTCTGGTTGCCCTTCTTTGCACTCTTTTAGAGCATCAATATCCTTTTTGCAACAAGGTGACCAGAACTGAACACAATATTCTAGGTGAGGTCTTACTAATGCATTGTAAAGTTTTAACATTACTTCCCTTGACTTAAATTCAACACTTCTCACAATATATCCGAGCATCTTGTTGGCCTTTTTTATAGCTTGCCCACATTGTCTAGATGAAGACATTTCTGAGTCAACATAAACTCCTTTACTCTTCCTGGTGCCAGCTCCTTTGACACAATGAATGGCATTCTAAATGGTTGACACTACAGCAGGTTTTTGATTGCTGTTTAAAAGTATTCAGTGTTTTTGAAAGGCACCTTTGATAACAGAAATAAAACAAATCCAAACAAAAGACCTTTCAACTTGTTTGATATTAAACACACTGATTTTTAATCTCCTTTACAATGTTTATTTTTATTTACAGAATTCTAACGCAGTACTACTACTTATCCTACTGCATTTTATTTGCAGTAACTGTGCAGTAGTACTGCAATATAGCAGATTGGGTCTTTGTTAACCGGGATACTATTGAAGTATATCCTGGTTTATATGAAGCTATCATTTGGTACCTTGGCATGTTACAAATGTACCCTGTTTCCAACTCTCATTTAATGTTGTGAGTCATTTACGACTTCCCCTTGTTATGACATTTGTCAGACCTGCATATGATAGCGGAAGTGCTATAGCGAGAGAGAATGTGCATGCAAGATCAAATCAAAGAGATTCTCTATTACCAAGTGTGACAGGATGGTTGAGTGGTGATGTCACAGACCAGGAAGTAAACACACAGGCAAGGTACTACGAGTGAGTCGCAAATGTGCACTTTCTTTAATATTCTAAAATAAAAAGTTTAAGCAAAACATAACAAAACAAAACACTGCACAAAACATAGCATAACAATGCACAAAAGAAAATAGTATGGTGGCCAAAATAAACAGACACAATGGTTCAAACAAAACAAGTACTGGCCGAAATACAACATGAGTAACAATTGTATTTTTGTATCTTACTTCTTACATTCCTCCTCTCTGAACAACCAACCCTGCTGAGCGGCTGATCTACTCTTTATATATACGGGGCCATCTCCAAATTGGTAATCACTTAATTAATTTGGAGATGGCCACATTATGCACGCGTTTAGCTGGATGGGGAATTTTAACCCCATCCATGCTGTAAAACAATAATAACAAAACATCATGTTTTTAAACACCAAACAATACATTTAAATCATAATACAACAAAAATACAAATAAAACACAGGGGCGGGGTGTACCCCATCACACCAAGATACTCACTCCGATACTTTACTTCTGTCACATGGTGCGCAGGGGATCATGGGATATAAATAGCACTCGAGAGCTGTTTTTCCATTTCCAATGATTCTGGTTGCTCTTCTTTGCACTCTTTCTACAGCAGCAATATCCTTTTTTGTAGCGAGGTGACCAGAACTGAACACAATATTCTAGGTGAGGTCTTACTAATGCATTGTAAAGTTTTAACATTGCTTCCCTTGATTTAAATTCAACAATTTTCACTATATATCCAAGCATTTTATTGGCCTTTTTTTATAGCTTCCCCACATTGTCTAGGTGAAGACAGTTTTGAGTCAACATAAACTCCTAGATCATAGATTCCTTCTTCAATTTCAGTATCTCCCATATGGTCTTTATAATGGGCATTTTTATTGACTGCATGCAATACCTTACACTTTTCTATGTTAAATGTCATATTCCATGTGTCTGCCGAGTTCTGAATGTTGTCTAGATCATTTTGAGTGACCTTTGCTGCTGCAACGGTGTTTGCCACTCCTCCTATTTTTGTGTTGTCTGCAAATTTAACAAGTTTGCTTACTATACCAGAATCTAAATCATTAATGTAGATTAGGAATAGCAGAGGACCTAATACTGATCCCTGTGGTACTCCACCAGTTACCACGCTCCATTTTGAGGTTTCTCCTCTAATCAGTACCTTCTGTTTTCTGGGTGTTAACCAGCTGTTGATGTTGCATCCTCAAAAAAATCAAGCAGGTTATTTAGACATGATCTCCCTTTCCTAAAATCATGCTGACTGTCTCCCAGGATACTGTTACCATATAGGTAATTTTCCATTTTATATCTTATTATAGTTTCCGTAAGTTTACATATAATAGAAGTCAGGCTTATTGCTCTGTAGTTACCTGGTTCGCTTTTGTCTCCCTGTTTGTGGATCAGTATTACCTTTGCAATTCTCCAGTCTGTCGGTATAACCCCTGTGTCAAGAGACTGTTGCATGATCTTAGTTAGCGGTTTGTAAATAATTTCTTTCATTTCTTTGAGTACTATTGGGAGAATCTCATCTGGCCCAGGGGATTTGTTTATTTTACGAGCTCCTAGTCCCTTTAACACTTCTGCCTCTGTTATGCTAACGTTATTTAAAACTGGATAGGAACAGGTCGACATGTGGGGCATGTTGTCCGTATCCTCCTTTGTAAAAACTTGTAAATAGTAATAATTTAATATATTTGCTATTTTTTTCTCTTCATCTATGATGTTGCCATTTGTATCTCTTAGACATTGTACTTCCTCCTTGAATGTTCTTTTGCTATTATAATATTGGAAAACCTTTTTGGAATTGGTTTTAGCCCCCTTGGCAGTGTTCATTTCTATCTCTCTCTTGGCCTTTCTAACTTCCTTTTTGACTTGTGCTTGTAGTTTCAAGTACTTTTTCTGTGTACTTTGTTCTTGGTTCCTTTTAAACACTCTGTAAAGTGCCTTTTTTCTCTGAGTATATATATATATATTTTTTAATTGATCTATTAAACAAGTTTGGCCATTTTGTTTTAGATTTTGATTTGTCTACTTTTGGGATGTATTTGTTTTGTGCTTTTGTGGATGTTTTCTCTATTTTACTCCAAAGTACTTCTGTTAGTCTCTGTTTCATTCCTTCATAGTTTGTCTTTTTAAAATTGTAAACCTTAGCTTTAGTCATTACTTTTGGGGTTTTAAAAAGCACTTCAAATGAGACCATGTTGTGATCTGAGTTTGACAATGGTTCTCTGACCTCTGTTTTAGTTATTTTGTTATTTGAAAAGACTAAATCAATTTCGGCTGTTGTGCTCCCCATCGGGTTTTCCCATTGTATATGAGGGAAGTTGAAATCCCCCATGAGTATGGCTTCTCCTTTGCTACACGCATTTCTAATGTCATTGTATAACAGATTATTTTGCTCGTTATCTGAATTTAGCGGTCTATAGCATGCCCCTATTATTATGCCCTTTGAATTTTTGTCCACTATTCTGACCCATATTGATTCTGTGTTGTTTTTTTCTTCCAGATTTATCACCTGGGCTTCTAGACTATTTTTGATGTATAGTGCTACCACCCCCTGCCTCTTCTGTCCTGCTTGTCTTTCCTATACAGTGTATACCCACTAATATTATATTTGTCTCCATCACTCTCTGTAACAGGGTGACGTGTTACATGTGTGGGTCGTCACTGGAAAATACTGACAGACACCGAGCATTGGTATTGATACGCCGCTCAGGTGCGCAGATTTAATTTCAACACAGAGCTGACAGGGTACCAGCAATCGTAGACCAAGTGTCACATTTAATAAAGAAATAAAAACAAAAACAAAAGCTAAAAATAAAAGTTTGCCACACAAAATGACGCGCGCTAGTCCCACTAAAAGGAACGTCCCGCTCCAGGAACCTTACTACTCTACGGTAAACCCATTATATTATTCTGTACTAATGTTAAATGTGCTTAAAAAGGGGGCTCAGCCCACCCTGGGATTTTGATAGGATATTGATGAACTTGTAGAATGTGGGACACTAGGACCACGCAGAATGCAGGTTGTAGCACCCTTTTTGCAATCACTAATTAAGAAGCTATACAAATGGAAACGCTAGCCCGTTCATCTGAACAGCTGGGGGACATAGCAATGTTTTGTATTAATTAGCGTTCAGATGTCTACAAAAGCAGCAATATACGTACATGTATTGGACTCTCTGATAGCCCCTATAACGTCACTCTGCAAACCACATCTGACAGCGATACTGAAGCGTTATTTACAAGTATAATAAAAGTAAAACTGAGTCAAACAAGTGAAGCACTGCTGTTTTATTTGTATACACATGCATGTCAATTCATTGCTTTCACATTTTTTTAAAACGTTAAAAAAAGGAAAAACTATCAACTGAATTCAGTACTGAAAACAAGTTTCAATACTATTCTCAAAATAGCAGGCTGAATTCCAGTGCTGTTGGTCCTAGTTTTGCGCTTACATTTGTGTGGATATTTCCCCCAAAACAACAACAAAGATTGACAGTTTATGACGTTTGAAATTAAATCTGCGATAATATGAACAGCTTCTGTACAAGTTTATTATTATTATTTGTTTATTTAGCAGACACCTTTATCCAAGGCGACTTACAGAGACTAGGGTGTGTGAACTATGCATCAGCTGCAGAGTCACTTACAATTACGTCTCACCTGAAAGACGGAGCACAAGGAGGTGAAGTGACTTGCTCAGGGTCACACAATGAATCAGTGGCTGAGGTGGGATTTGAACCGGAGACCTTCTGGTTACAAGCCCTTTTCTTTAACCACTGGACCTCACAGCCTCTGATATTCCAAATGAAGTTAACTCAGGTTCCACCTGTAATTTGTAAATTACGTTTCTTAATAAATTAATTTACTATTTTAACTGTCTTATCTCTTCATACAATGTAAAACGTTTTAGTGAAAAAAAAAATGGTATTGTTCAAAACTGAAGATCATATACAGTGGCGACACGTAGGGGGGGCACGCCTGGTCACGTGCCCCCCCAGATTTCTGCCAGGCAGTGGCTTAGCCACTGCGTTACAGGAAAAAAAAGTGCTGAAAATATATATTTTTTGGTGGCCTCAATACGCTTCAATCAGTACTGCTTTCAATTAGTATACACATGAACCGCCACTCACAACTGACCAATGACATGCTTGCTGTCTGCCAAAGCAAACGATTCAAATTTCTGTTTGTGATTGGGATATTTACTGTCATTCGTGAGAGGTGCAACCTTGAACTATTCTGATTGGACAATGCACACAGCTTTTACACTTTACAGTCCAAACGGGTGACTAACACTGAGTGAGAGACGTGAAGTATGGCCTGACAGTGGTAGGGGAAAAGGAAAAATATTTTTAGAATGAGCTATTTGTTTTGGTCGCCCTAATTTGTCTAAACGTCAGAAAACTATTGATGAACCGTCTGAAGACAACAAACTAGCAGCTAGCACCGGCAGCCCTGCGCCAGTCAAACAGTAATTAAATTAGTTAGGATTTGTGAGATTAAGTAAAATGGTTTGCTTTGCTTTGAACACAAAATGTTAGTTAACAAAAATGAACAACCATAAGTACGAAGGAAATTATATAGAGTTATTTTTATTATCATAATGTGTAGATGTTTTTCGTAAATGGGTAGAGAGTATGTAAGTGTGCAGTTTATTTCAAACTTTCAAACCTTAATAACATAACCAAAGAGTGTCTGAGACCCTTCACCGTTATATTTTTTCTTGTGTGAGACTTTCACTTTTTCAGTCAGCAAAAATATGTGCTAAAAACGGAGTGAATTTGATGTAGCCCTGTTAAAATGGCAAAAAGACAGCCACGTTTGGAGTTTTTCTACAACAAAAAAGCTACACCACCAACGGCAGACATTAACAGAAACAGAACCTGATTCTTCTGTAGTTCAGAATGTTATTAACAGCACGAGAGTGTGACGATACTTCCATTTGAAACGCTCAGGTTAGTGCAGGTGCAGCTGTCTGTCGATAAGAGACCCTTGCCTGTAAAGTGTTGTTTGCAGCTCTCTTGATTGTGACAATCTGGCGTAGAACTGCTTGTGATGAAAGATCTGATAATGTTAGAAAGCTAGCTTAATGCAGATGCAGATAAGAACTTGAACTTCAAGCATATGTAAATCACGGTCAGCACATAGCACAGAAACAAAAATGATATCCCTCTTCCCACAGTATATAATGAATAAAAGTTAAATACATTAATATTTTCTTATGGTTTTCTTCTTACATTTGCTTTTGTAATTTTTAAATATTGTATATATAAAATCAGTGGTGCTTTTCTTAACTTTAATATATGGTAAGACTAGTGTTCAAACATATTAACTACAAATAAAAAGTCTTCATGAATTTATGTAACAAACATATACTGTACAATCCGCACAGTTACTGTCTTTTCCAATGAGCACGCACAGAGGTTGACTGAGTCTAACCCAACCGCACTCAGTGTGAGTGTGCTATCTCAACGTCCAGAACGAGGAGATGGGGAAATTCTTTGATAGATTTTCACTTGTGTGAAGTCAAATTTGAAAAGATTTATATTTATTTTCGAAACGGTTTCAAAAAGTGTGAGAACTCTGTTCCGGCTACCAAAAAAAGTGCAGGACCTCCGTTCTGGTGCGTTCCACCAGGACTCCAGCACTGCTGTTTGTAGACATTCATGTTCAGTAAATTGTCGGGTGAGCTGTGCGAGACTTCTCCAACTTGTATGCATATTAACAGCTTACCTGAGGCATGTTTTTCTTTTCATGTTAAAGAATCGCACATATTGTTTTCTACTGGTTTAAATAATTATTGTTTATACGTATTGTGGTAAGCTGTGGGGAACTCTCTGGTTTATGAACACGCGTCTGGCCGAGGACGTGAGCGCTGATTACTGTTTATTATCTATTGCTGTTGTTTACTTACTGTTTATTTGCTTATTTATGATTACCAATCCTTTTCTATTTCTTTACTGTATTTATTTGGCTATTTATCTGATAACTGACCTTCCCCTCTATTTAAATCAACATTTGATTTTTTGAATTTCATTTCTTATTTTCTTATTTTATACTCCCTATATGTTTCGGTTAGCGTTATTAATTATTGAATGTGCCTTTTGCACTGTAAATTAACTTAACAAAGTGCAAACCCACCACGGCCTGTATGTACTGGAGAGGCACAAATTGGTCATGTCGTTTGATTTTACTTGGGGATTTGATATTTGGTTGCACATTTATTTTGCATATTTCTTTATTTTGCATTTGGTGCTTTTGTAGTTTATTTGTGTCCTTTTTTTCACATTTTATGTCTTTGTGTAGTTTTCCATGCTCTCAGTGGCGTGGTTGTCTTTATATAGTTTTTAGTCTCTCTACAGACCCTATTGTATAGTTTTAGTTTCTCTACAAACCCTAAATACTTGGTGTTTCTTTTTGAACTTCAACCTCACCTGTTAAACTAGAAACCTGACATTTACTTCTCTCTAATTCTTTCTTCTGATACATTAGAGTCCTGTGGTGCTCTTTTTATACTTTCGTTTAATAAAACTGCTTTGAAAAAGGCAATTTTAAACTGCACTTGTGACTATTGACTTTCATTTAATTGAAGG
This sequence comes from Acipenser oxyrinchus oxyrinchus, assembly GCA_030684275.1. Taxonomy (NCBI): domain Eukaryota; kingdom Metazoa; phylum Chordata; class Actinopteri; order Acipenseriformes; family Acipenseridae; genus Acipenser; species Acipenser oxyrinchus. Next base: position 59,337,252 of record CM060250.1, read on the forward strand.
GGCTTGTGTGAAGGAACCCATATCTTGGTCACGACTTGGAGGTCCCCTACCTCTCTACATAAACAAGGGGTGGCGTAGTTTTTGGTGTGTATTTGAGTACATTTGTAAGTGTATTCAACTTTAAATTTCTCCTGCCCTAACCACGGCAGACGCTACAAACTAAGTTTTATTGGAGGGAAACTGGGCTGCATTATTGAAATACTGCCATATTGTTGCTTTAAGTGCTTATTTCAACAGACATCGATCGCTAGTCTACCTAGAAACGTTAGAAAATACCCTTACCCAGGATTTTTACTGTCTGTACTGAAGACGTTTCAGTGTGTTCATAGCTATTTATTTATTTATTATCAATGTAGAGTTCAAGTTGTATATCCGCTGCATTAGACGTCTGTCTGATATATTTTTATTTTTTAGTAGATAAATCAACTGCAGAATTAAAAAAAAAAAGATATTAAACAACAGCAACACAATTTTACTATTTTACAGTAAAACTATTTTATACACTTTATTTCTCTTTTTACAAGTAGAATATAATAATAAAATAGCAGCGCGGCATGTAGGGGGGTGGTGGTGGGGGTGGGGGGAGTGATGACTAACTCTGCTCCCCCCGGGAATTTCCAAACTCGGCGCCTATGCTGTATCCCATGATTGGGCCACACGCACCAAATCTACCTGTCATTGTTTGACACTAAGAATGATTCATAAAAACAACAGCTAATTTGGTCACTTAAGGCAAAATATGAAGTCTTCGTTTTGAATACCAGCTGTCTCCATTCATTGCTTGAAGTCCCTAGAGCATCAGCTGCAAAGTGTATTGTGAGTGACGCTAGCCAACTCCAGCTTTAATACTTAATGACATGTATTATGAGGGATGACATGTATTATGCCTGGGTGTCATACCAAACTTCAAGAGTCTTATAAAAGACACCTAAAGTGGTGTTTTTAATTAATGGAGTTTTCAATTTGAATAGCCAAAAGCCAGAAGATAGAAATAGAAACAAGATACAAAGAGTTACCACATACAGGAAAGCAAAAGTGTATGGATAGTGTGGATAGAAAACAATGTTTCCAGTCTATACGTACTGTAAATATTATGCCATGGGCTGCAAGGTTCCACCAAGAACATTTCTATAAAGCCCTCTGCTAAAGTATAGTATCTCATTGAGACTCATTACAGTGCTATGCTAGTCCCAGTTAAGAGGTCTGCACTACCTTTGTTCCACTTAGTGTTGGTGAAATGGCAGTTATTTGGCTATTTAGAGCAATGACCTTACCTCCTTAAAACTGTTATAAAGAGATGTCTTATAATGCTTAATAATATAAGTCCTATAATGCTTTATCTTATAATCAGGTGTTTATATACCAGATGATATTTATTAGTTTAATGGTTGGATGGTTTCATGGGATGCTTATTGGTTGTTCAGAATTATTTTGACCTTTGATTTACATATTTTTATATTATTTATATTATTATAAATAAAGGGTAAAATACATAAACATATTAAAAAGAAAGAAACTGGCCAATGGCCGACAAAAGAAAAAAGTTTGGGAACTTAAACAAATGTTTGCACTATTAAACTCTGCACAGGCCCAGTACTGACAGACATTGGATTATGATGCCATAATGTTAACATTTATATTCCCAACATTATTCCAACACAGTTTTTTAACCTACAGCAGCAAAATCCTTTCATCGCTACTGCTTAACCATGTATGACAACTTTGAGAAAGTCTCAATACCTCATATGAAAAGAAACATAGTCTTATTGGAAGAAGAACTGAAATAAAAATGTAATAATTTAAAAACTAAAGACGGTCATAGTGAAGTGGCTGGAAATGGTCAAATAAGAATGCCAGAGCATGGGACTAGAATACAAGAATACACAAAGACCATAACTAACCTGAATAGACAGTAAATCATTAGACATCTCAAAAGACCATGGCTAGAAACCACGGAGAAAGGAAATGTTCACTGGTTCCTGTACGCATAAAAGTCAAGGTGACTGCTTTAATACAGTGTTTGCATGAATGATTTCCAGACAAACTCTCTTTCTGTTTTCAACAGAGGTCAGAAAAACCATACGGACACACTCTTGAATTCTTCTTCTGGGTTGTCTGCTAAGTAAGGTTACGTACATGCAATGAGAAACATAGACCTTCATAAGATTTTGGTAATGTTATATTTAAAGTATCATTTGCAACCATGTAATTAGTTATAAACCACAATCTTTATGGCTAAAGAGCCATACCGATGACAAGGTAAAAGCTGCTTTACCAGATTGTACACTGCTTCAGTATTTTTGTGCTTCTTACATAGGTAACATATTATAAAAACACGCACACAAAATCACTTTGTTTTGCAGTCTGACATGCTTGTTCCAAAAAATACTGATGGTCCAGTCTATAGCTCTAAATTAAAAGCGACATATTGTGGAGCGCCATAGGGTGGACAACTCTGCACTACAATCTGATTAATATTACTTTTTTATATTGATTTCATATAAAGTAAATATGAAATAATGATATATACAACACTAATCATATCAACCCAGTGTATGAATGATTTACTTTAAGTTTGAGTTTGTTTATGAATACATGATTGTTGATAGATGAAATGATAACTGTATCAGTCCAGAGATGATAGACAAAAAGAAGGAGATGTGATACCTTTTATTGATCTAACTAAACAATAATCACAAGCTTTCAAGACCTCAAAGGTATCTTCAAGGAAAGTAGGAAAGAGAGATTAATGTTTACATTCAAAGGTGGCATCAGAACTTTTTTTAATGCCACCTTTGAATGTAAACATCAATCTCTCCTTCCTACTTTCTGTTGTATTGCAATAATGGATGCGAAACAGTGTTTGCAATCTTAAACACGTTGCTGGTTTATTTTGGCTGTTTACAGTATCCTCTCTACCATCAGTCGCCTCGTGACATCCGTTTTCCAACCACTCTCACTTACGACATCCCTGCAAGCATGACACACATTCACAACATCCGACAACACGTAACCTAGCAACCACACAGCATTGACTGATTTCCAAAACACAACAAACAGAGCAGTAAACAGAACATCAAACAAACGTAACATTTTCCCCCCTTTCCCACCAAGTTCAGGTGTGGAATGAAGTCTCAAAGTCCCGTAAATGCAGAGGACGTTGGCGGACTCTTTGAGGATGTTGCACTGGTCCTGCTGGTTCAGGACCTGCTATGTCAGTACCATCGCTGACATTGGTGGGACAGAAGGAGGCTCCCAGCTGGCTGAATGACTGGGTCTCTGACTGGGTTTCAGGTGACAGTACTTTACTTATCCTACTGGCGTGCCACCGGGAGCCATCCTGGAGCAGATAGGTTGCTGGTCCCAGCTGTCGGCTAACACAAAGTGGTGGAGACCAGAAGGATTGCAGCTTGTTACCTCTGTGAGGCCGCTTAACTCGAACCCAGTCCAGAGGATGTATTGTAGGTGGCTTTGTCCTGTGCCTTTTGTCGAACCTCTGCTTCATTTGCTGTTGGCTCCGTTGGACGACAGTGCGTGCAGTAGGTGGAGTAGGAACAGTTGTCATCAACCGTGCTGGTGAGACCCCTGTGGTGGTTGAGTGCTGAGTGGCCCTGTAGTGCATAAGTGTCTGCAGTAAGGCTGTTTGAAAGGCACAGCCTTGAGCTAGATGTGCTCGGATACCATTTTTGAGTGTTTGATTAAATCGTTCCACCCCCCATTAGATTGGGGGTGGTAGACTGCTGTACGAATGTGTTTGATGCCATTGGTGCTGAGGAAATTAGAGAATTCATCCGAGATGAACTGTGGACCATTATCTGTAGTGATGACCCGTGGCAAACCCCAGCGTGCAATCAGTGTGTCCAGTATGTGGACTATAGTCTGGGAGGTGACCGTCCCAGTAGGGACGACCTCAGGCCATTTAGAATGCAGGTCATAAACCACTAAATAGTGTTGATGATGGGGAACACCATGTATTTCACCACAAATGTCCAGCTGCAGATGTTCCCAGGGTGAGATGGCCAGGTAACTGGCTGCAATGGCGGTGGAGCAGGGAGTCCCGACTTGCCGCTGACCAAACAGGCCATACAGTCTTTGACCAGAATCTCGATATCATGGTCAATGCCGGGCCACCACACCAGGTCCCGGCAGCGTTGTTTAAACTTGACAATGCCCAGGTGACCCTCATGTGCCATATTCAGCACCCGTGCACGTAGAGCACTTGGCACCACTGTGCGGTGGCCTCGTGCCACACAGAAATCATTCCAGCAGGACAGCTCGTCTTTAATCCTGGAAAATGGTTGCAGTTCGCCAGATACCTGCCGTGGCCATCCGTCTGTAATATAGGAACGTAGAGTGCGGAGGGTAGGGTCCTCCTGCGATGCCTGCTGGAGCTCTTGGAGGGACACCATGTCCTGCAGGGGTCCGTGAAGGATCTGAATCAGGTCTTGCTCAGTGTCTTCTGATTGGGAGCCCTGCTCAGGCGCTACAACTGATCTGGATAAGAGGTCAGCCACTGCATTATCTCGCCCCAGGGTGAACTGGAGCTGGAAATTGTACTGCTGTAGCCGATCTGACCATCTGTACGATCTGAGTGGTCTATGTCCCGTGCCCAAAGTAGACATCAGAGCTGTGAGTGCTTGGTGAACTGTTCTGAGAGTAAACGCCCGGCCATACAGGTACATGTGCCAGCGTTCACATGCCCAGACGCAAGCTAGCGCTTATCTCTCTCCCACCGAGTATTTTTGTTCTGTGGAGTTCAAAGCACGGGAAGCAAAAGCTATAGGCTTCTCCACACCCTCTTGTATCTGGGATAAAACAGCCCCCACTGCCATGGCCGATGCGTCACATGTGACCAAAGTGGTGCTAAGGAGGTCAAAATGAGCCAGAATAGGGGCTGTGGTGAGCTGGTTTTTAAGCATGCGCACAGCTGCTTGGCAGGCTGGGGTCCAGTCCCAGGGGGCCTCCTTCTTCAGAAGCTGCTGTAGCAGTGAAGTGGTGGCAGAGTACTGTGGCAAGAACGGTAAATAATAAGCTGTCATTCCCAAGAATGAGGCGAGCTGAGAAGCAGATTTAGGCTCAGAAACGCGGTGAATGGCTTCCACATTGGACTGGAGGGGACAAATCCCATGGGCCGAGAGTCTAAAACCCACAAACTCAATCTCGGGCACAGCGAAAAGACATTTGTCACCATTCAGCGTTAGGTTGTGCTGGGTGAGTGTTTGGAACACTTGGCGCAGGCGCTGGTCATGAACTGCAGTGTTGGGACCATGCACCACAATGTCATCTAAGTACAAGGACACACCTGGAATGCCGGCAAAGATAGATGACATAATTTTTTGAAAACAGCTGGGTGCAGAGCTCAGTCCAAACGGCATGCGTGTGTAACGGAAAACCCCAGTGTGTGTGACAAATGCTGTGAGATCCCTGCTGGTAGGGGAAAGGGGAACCTGGAGGTAGCCTTGGCGTAAATCTAATTTACTGAAGACAGTGGAACCGTAGAATTGGGTAGTGAGCTCTTCGGCTGTAGGTAGCGGATATTTGTCAGGGATGATTGCTTTATTTACAGCGCAAGTCCACACAAACTCTGATTCCCCTGATTTTTTTCGCTATGACAAGATTGGAGATCCAGGGGATGCGTTAATTGGCTCTATAATCCCAGCATCCAGCAGGAGTTGCAGTTCTGTTGAGACCTGGTCCCGCAAGGCAAGTGGGATGCGGCGCAGAGGCTGGATGACCGGTGTCACTGTGGGGTCCACTTTCGGCTGGTGGATGAAGGCAAAGAGAATGCCCAAACCGCCAAAAAGTGCAGGCCATTGTTGCTGCCAGGGAGAGGAGACTTGCAATATTTCTGTGCCACTGTAATCTGTCAAAGAAAATCCAAGGCTGGTAAACAAGTCAAGGCCCATTAAGTTGGCCCCAGTTCTTGTAATGTAGAATGTGAATGTAGGCACATGCCTGGTGCCATAGCGTACCGACAGCTCCAATGTACCCAGAACATCAATTTTGGCATGTCCGTATCCGCTGAGGGCAGTGGAGGAGTGTTGCCGGGCAGGCTGGAAAAATACTGCCTGTATGTGTCAACGTTTAAGAGAGAAACCTTAGCCCCAGTGTCCAAGAGCAGAGGAATGCACTTGTCATTGAGATATATATCACATGTTTTAAAACATGATGGGGTTAAGAGCACAGTATGAATGGTAGCCGGAGCTGAGAACGAGGTCTGGGACTGATCAGATGCTGAAACTGAGGTGGAGCGACACCACCTGGCAAAGTGATTCAATTTGCTGCAATTTCTGCACCGTTGGCCCCGGGCAGGGCAGTCAGTGGCTCTAGACTCGTGCCTGGTGGACCCACAGTTCCCACAACGTGGCCTAGAACGTGCAGGGCGGTGCTGCGCTTGTTGAACTGATGAGGGCTGAAGTGTCTAATGGGTTAAGAGGCTGCAGCATTTTCTGAACTGCACAGTCTGTAGCTGTAGCAGGTGAGGATGTCCCAGTCAGTTTCTGTGCAGTGATAAAAGCTGCTTCTACTTGAGTGGCAATTTATTGTGCTTGAGTCAGTGTTAAATCATCAGCCTCCAATAACAATCTCTCTCTCACTTGTGTACTGGAAGTCTTTTCAATAAGCTGGTCTCTAAGCATCTCATTGTGTAGTGCACCGAATTTACAAGGCAGTGCTAATTCTCTTAATGCAGATATATACTGAAGTATGGACTCACCAGGCCGTTGGCTCCGTTGTCGGAATTTAAACCGACGGATGAGGACGCTCTGAGCGGCTCCGAAATGTGCAGCGAGAACCCCGACTGCTTCATCATAAGTCGAGGCAGGACCCAGTGTCAGGAAAACGCACTGTCCCTCTGTGCCCAGACAGTATATCAGTATAGCACGCTTACGCGGGTTGGCCACGTCTTCCAAGCCCATAGCAAGCAGGTATGTATTAAACGAGTCCAGCCAGCGAGCCCACGGAACCGGGCGGATCGCCAGGCAGAGACAAAAGGGAGGCGGTGGAGTAAACGAAAATTCCGCCATCCTCGTCGCCAATGTTGTATTGCAATAATGGACGCGAAACAGTGTTTGCAATCTTAAACACGTTGCTGGTTTATTTTGGCTGTTTACAGTATCCTCTCTACCATCAGTCGCCTCGTGACATCCATTTTCCAACCACTCTCACTTACGACATCCCTGCAAGCACGAAAACACATTCAGAACACGGCAACACGTAACCTAGCAACCACACAGCATTGACTGATTTCCAAAACACAACAAACAGAGCAGTAAACAGAACATCAAACAAACGTAACACTTTCACTGAAGAAGAGACCTCTGAGGTCTTGAAAGCTTGTGATTAATTATTGTTTAGTTAGTCCAATAAAAGGTACCACATCTCCTTCTCTTTGTATGAATACATGTTATAGATGGAGTAGGGTTTATGAGTCACTTTTATTCTCTATGTCTATTACTGACACTTATTATAGTCTTGCCAGAAGCAGATACAAATTCTTCATCTTTGCAAATAAACATGTTCAAAACCAGACATTTGTCTTGTGAATTGACAGTTTGCTTAGTGCATCATGTATATATAAACTTCTATGAAAGTCACAGCAGTGTTCTATTTGAATGCCAACACAATAATTTATGTTCATATGCTGGTCCTCTAAACCTCCCATTCTGTTGCTAGCTTAGGCCTAGTGTGTAATAAATCCTTTTGTTTACTTTTAATTGGCAGTGGCTTCATCAGGAAACATGTCTCATTAATTTGATATAAACACTGCAGTCTTTTGTATCCCAGTATGTTGTATGGCCACTTATGTGCCAGTCATATTTATACTGTCAATATCTTGGTTTATGTTAATAGGACTGTAGGCTGTATTTTCTCCCTTCAGTTACAAATTGCATTAATTGCGTATACTTAAAGAACCCTCTGGGGTGGAAAGGCAGTTCATCTGCATCAATTAAAATGTGCTGTAAATATCAACAGTAAGTAGCGAGAATGGTTTAAAAGGCAAGGTGTGTTCTGTACTGAAAAAAATGTACCCTGCTTATGCTGTTTGCGACTGAACTTCTCAACATTGCTCCTAATTAGCTAAAAACAAATTGACCTTACTGCATTAACTAATGAAGATAATTGTGGGAGAACTTTTCAGTTACAATTTAGTTTAGGGACCTGTTTTAACAATAGAACGACCGCGCTTATACGCATAACCAGAACAACCATGAGCAGTCAATTTGACCGGTGGATTAAAAACAATGTAAATATTATAATGAAAAGACAAACAATTGAATATAAGTCGTAGTGTTATTCAGGAATGTCATATAAAGCATCTACACAACCAAAACATTGTAAATAAATGGACATTTGAACAAAAATGTGTTTATATACAGACATATTACATAAAGCCCAACCTCAAAATACAGTAAAGAATTTAATAAATAAATATTTGAAATTAAATTTGTGTATATACAGGTATATCATGTACATACAAAACTGTACAACTGAAAACATACAACATTTTTGTTAAAAACAACATTTTTTTAAATAAATGGGTTTATATTGCCTACGTAACAAAGTGCATATATGCAACCGAAACTATGCGTTAATACACAGACATACTAAATATGACATGAATAAATAAACATTTGAACAGAATGGGCTTCATTTACAATTGTTTACAAAGTCTAAGTGCTGGCACAAATCACACAGATCCTGCTCTTTTCAAAATATGCAGTGCACTTACTGCAGAATGTCTTTGCGCATTTGGCACAGCTATCAACAGTAACCCACGCTTCTGGCACCAATGCTCCATGGGCATATACTAGTTCAATGAAAGCTTCTAAGTCCTCCAAGGGCATTGACCAGGAATCACCTTGTTGTGTCGGTGGGCTTCTGCTTCAGTGCAACGTTGGATGTGGTGAAGCGTGTCCATGTCAATCGATAGGCGAAAAGCACTCAATGCTCTCTCATCAATGTTGCGTTTTGTATATGCCGTGGGCCCTGGAAGTTCCCTCAAAATATTATGTTCACCCCATCTACCTGCAGCTTCAACACCAGGATTTATAGTGTTCCAAACAATGCCATCATTACCAGCCTCTTGAGTGCCAGGTGGTGCTGGCACTACTGCTGGAGAAGCGGCTGCCTCAAGTGAAGTAGCCGCTGGATCAGGTGCAGGGGCTGATGCAGGTGAAGTGGCTGGCATCTTTGCAGGGGGTGCCACAGTATTACTTCTTCTCCCCGGGATCTCCTATGCTGTCTTTGCGCACCATTTTCAATGTGTATTGGGGTAATGATGAATTTCTTAGAAAAACAAGTGACTTGTATAATAACCAGAGTGCAGACAGCGAGCGGGATGCTGTGAGTTGTCAAGGCTGATTGATGGGCTATCAGGAGGCTCATTGAAACAACAGAAATGTCAGAAGGCCGCTCACTTGAGGAATGCAGACTGATATAATCAAACTTCAATACAAGCCCCGACTGATAAACACAAATAATACTGCAATATTTAATTGTTATAATATGTTTTATATGTAGCGGTCAATTTGACTGCTCCTGGTCGGAATAGGCATGACAGTATTTTATCTTCCTAAGTTTTGCAGCTACGCGATTCTTTGTCAGGGTAATTAGTACATATATTTAGGAAAAGTCAGGAAAGCACAGCTCTGTATCTTAAACACATGCACCACAATTTAAATTTAAATTCCAAAAACAGTCCAAATGTTCCAAAAACGGTCTAAATGAGTCGTTCTAGTGTTAAACAGTCATTAACTAATCTATACTGAAAATGTGATATCAAGCATGTATTGTTTATTCTGGTCTCTGGTCTCTTATTAATGATGTGTGTTTTTTTTGTTTTGGGACTTAACTAGAGCATTCTAGAATCTATATAAAGCATGCCAGTGCAAGGATGCACTCCCAGTGCTAATCATGTAGTTTACATGCGTGAGTAGAGTTCTAACATTGTTTTGTACCAGGGTTTCACAGATATGGTTTCCCATGCCGGTTTTTTGTTACGGTTCAAGATCTGTGTAGTTATTTTTCAAGGATACCATTGAGCCTACAGGCAAATCTCCACTAATTCTCTTTCATAAGGTGGTATATTCTGTAGCTGATATGGAATTTACTTTCTCTGGTCTTTCATCACCAGCTGTGAGGCAGGCAAGGTCATATAATTCCAGTTTTCTATGGTACAACTAATTCAGACAACCATGATGTGCATTAAATACAACAATATTTATGATAAAAACTGCTGTTATAAAACCATGGGACATAGTATGATATTACAAGTGGTAAAATGGGTTTGTGACCTGAGTTAGGTCACTAAATAACTGTATACTGTAAATATATTAAAAACAACAGAAATGAATTAGCAAACTACTTTTCTTTGTGGGACAGAATAGTTAATGTGTGAAATTGTGAAACCGCCCTGATAGTAAACGTACATCATCTGTTTAATGTGTTTCACTACAAACACCAGTGTTGACCTGTAAACTAGTACAAGACATTGGAGTTTTTTAGTTTTTATATACAGCTCTTTATACAGTATAAAAACACACAAGCAGAGCTGTCTTGATGATTACATCTTCCCTGACTCCAGCTGCCAGCTCATTTACACCCTAAATTATTCAGTGTAGTCTGATCATGCCAAGATATTAGTCAACAATACAGATCCTGCCAAATAACTAATAATGTTTTTTAAAAATCAACATTTTGTGACAATTAACGGCCTGCAGCCTACTAAGAGCAGGACTCATTTGGAATCAGCATTCGAATGATATGCATCATTATAAATTATCCTGTTAAATACTCCACTAATCAACCATAACATTTTCCTTTAACTATCTGATAAACAAAACAGCAGATTTACCCCAAAAAATTATTGGCCAGGGCTCTGTATAGTTTAAAATGTATATGTGGTTATCTCTTTCATAACCGGCTTGGATCAAACTTGATAATTACCACTAAAGTGCTTTAACTGAGATCCAGCCTCTTATCCCATCTATTAATCATAGGTATAACCTCTCAGCTAAATCAAGTAGCTTGTTATTGTTCCCCTGAGAGGTAGGGTGGGTTAAACCCCCTGTGACCTCACTAATGTAGTGGTGCAGATGGGACTGAGCATGCCTGCAAGGACCAGCTGACAGCTGCCTCCTCCCCCTCCCCCCTTACCCTGAGAGACATGGAACAAGCCAATCGAAATCAAATGCACCATTTGTGAAAATGGATCCCAATACATAATCATTGCCTCTAATAGGAGACATATAATGAACCAGCTAGAGAAATCTGCTGCTGCCCTGCTATGACTTTGAAAGCAGTTTTGGAACTATTTGAGTTTTCTTTGTCAGTTTTTCTAAAGTCTATTTTAATGTGCAAACACAGTGTCACACTAGCTTGTGGTAGTTGCAATTAAAATGAATGTATGACTGCAATGATTTAAGGCCTCTCTTTTTTCTTTATTTAATATGCGTAACAGATCATTCAGAATGCAAATCAAATTTAAGTAATGTAACAGTAGTTTGGATTATTTTATTTTTATGTATTGGTTAAGTACCGGTATATTGCTTACTTGCAGCTCAAGCCTGCTAAAATTGGGTTATTGGTATTTTTTATTATTATTGTAACAGGCACGGCTAGACTGACTTGCCGTTACCACCTGTTGAACCCCATGCAAACTTCTGCTTTGCGGCCTTGACAAACAACTGGAGTATAGAAGAACTGGCGGGACAGCTGGTGGCGGCGCTGGAAGGGAAGGCGATGCAAGCATTGCTCGACCCAGAGGAGCAGTGCGACTTCCACACCCTCTCCACAGCTCTCCAGTGCCGCTTTAGAAAAGTGGAGTCCTGTGCAATCACCTCGCCATGCAGAAGAGGGGCAGTGGCGAGAAACTCGGGATACTGGCAGCGGATACCAAGTACTTGGCGCAGAGGGAGTATCCAGGTTTACAGCCGGGTATACAAGAAGACCTGGTGATGGAGGCATTCATCCGCGTCCTGAAGCCTACCATGCTCCGACAATAGGTTTGGTTTGTCGCCCCAACCTCCCTAGAGCAGGCTTTGACCCACACCCTAAGGATCGAGGCTGTGCTCGAGGAGGGCGAGCAAGACCAGAAAGTCTACATGGTTAGAGAAGAGGAAGACAGCAACGGAGATGAGGACACAGCCGCTGTCAGGCAGACCATGCCTGCAAGGCGCTGCTGGAACTGTGGAAACCCTGGTCACCTGCATGCCGAATGCCTCCGCCGCCCTGTACCATTGGAACAAGATAATATGTCACCAGCGGGAAATGAAAAAGGAGGACTGCCACTCCTCCACCTTCCTTCCCCCACCGCAGATACAATGAGAACGACACAGTGGTGATGGTGGGCCGTACTGGCCAAGGTAACATCCTGCATGCAGCCTGCCTCCTAAATGGGGCCCAGAGCAAAGCCCAGGTTGATACTGGCTCCACCATTTCTATCCTGCGGCCCGGTGTCCTCCCCAGAGAACATGATGGACGGGTGGGAGGCTGGATGCCAACCAAAGTCCACCTCCGCACTGTCACCGGCCAGGTTGCTGCTGGGATGACGGCACCACAATCCAACACGAATTCTGGCTGGCAGAGATACAGGATCACTGCATACTGGGCCTGGACCTCCTGAACAAAGTGGGAGCCACCATCGACTTGGCCGGGGGAACCCTGCACCTCATCTGGAAACAACTGCTTCTGATCCTGGGTCGGGAGAAGGAAGGGGAGAATTGCTGCACAAAAACCACGTGCTGCATCGCAGGAAGACGACGGCTCGTCGGACGTGAAGGGGCAGGATCCAGCTTTAACGGAGTGACCCTAAAACCCGTCTTCCCTTGTACAAGGTGCAAGCACCTTTTTTGAGTGAAAGGTATATGCGGCAGAGATGACTGGCTCTTTGATAGAAACAGCTTAATTTATTTGAGGTTTGCCCACTGACGATGGGAATGAAAATGTAGAGATGGGAGCCCAGCTAAAAAGATTTAAGTTTTTGTAGGTATCAAGTAAAGACCCTGGTCGCCCACACCTCTGATGTAAAACGCTGGATGCACAGGCCTGTTGTGGTGTTCGCAGAGCCATTTCGAGCTGAGTCAGGAGGAGAATTTGAATCTTGCTGGGAACAAGTTGACTTATTAGATATGGATCGGATGCTATAGAATTAAATAAATTGCTTATAGTAATGATGTAGGATTCTGTATTTTGTATCCTTTTGAATAAGTCTGTGTAAGGTCTGAAAAAGAGAGCTCCTGGTATCAAAAGGTCAGGCTGACATGCTGAAAGTTTCAAACCTCCCTTATCAGGCAAAAGTAGCATCATTTTTAATTAGACTCAGAGCCTTAAAACATTCTGATCCAGCAAGAGCAGAATGGCAAACTATATGGAACAGAGTTAATATGCCAGAAGCAATCAAACTAGGTTTGATTATAGTAAGAAAAAACAAAAGTATTTAAATAAGTAAGAAACCTAATATAATAACATTAAGTATATATGAGCAGTCCTAAGTTTTAATATTCAAGGTTGCATTTGCTGCTAAGCAGGTGCCTAATTAAAAATTAACCTCTTGCCTTCTGTGTAAAGCAATGAAGTAAAATAAAATTACAATTTACCTATTTGCTTGAGTATAAGTTGATAAATTTAACCCCAAAACACAATCCTGAAGTCCACAAGTAAAAAGAAACCTTGTCAACAAACCTTTAACCCTTTGTGGTCCTATGTCGGACCTGGTCCGACATCGCAATTTCCCTTTCCGGCCAATGTCAGACCCTGTCCGCATCATCAAAAAGAAGCAAAAAATAGGTCTCTTGTCGTTTTTTCTCCGGAAAAAGCCGAGAAAACCATTCAATAGCCGAGTGAGACCGATAGGAGCCGAGAGAAGCCGAAAAAGGGCATATCTCATGAATACTGATAGCCTCGACACCACAAAGATAACACGGACATAAACAAATAAGATAGCTGCTTCTGCATCCAGTACTCAAAGAACATCACAGACATTTGCAGAGCTTTTTTTAGATGTTATAGTAATACAATAACGACTTGGATCGCATTATTGAGGAGTTTGGTGATAAAACGAGTGATCAAGAGATGATTTATCGGTAAGTACTATTATTAAGAGGTATTTGAAAAATATAGTGAACAAGGGGTGGGGCGGGCTGGAGATGCAGTACTGAGTGTCCTCTTAATATGCTGTGCCTTTTAAACCTGTTTTACTGTGGAAAGAATACCTTTAAACAGCACGTCTTAAATAAACTGCACGTGTGAAAATAAATTGGACCTGACACGTCCGAGACGCTCATTCTCCCGTGTTTATTTAAGGATGGTGAAGTAACCCCATCCTTGCCAAATAATAACAATAATGCCGGCTTTTCGTCGGCCACAAATAATAAACAATAATGCTGGACAGCTTTCGTCCGTCCGCACACAAATACAATTATAATAATAATAATAACAATAATAATAATGATAATACAACACAAATACATAAATAATAAAAGGGGCGGGCACCTTGCCACAGTGTCCCTTCCACTTTGGCCGAGTACTCAAACTTTCATAGCATGGTTGAACCTGCCAGAGTCAAGGGACTCTGCTGTAGTGCTTCTTGAGAACCTGTTGTCACCCTCCTTCCACTTTGAGGCAGTGGAAGCTGGACTTTAGGAGATACACTGTATATATATCTTAAAGAATATATTTATGAATTAATAAAGAATTTATAAATATATACCGCTCTGTCCAAAAGTTTTGCACCACCCTATAGAATGAACACATTTTCCTTCAGAAAGTCGAATGAAACTTACTGAATAATGTTACATTAACATATTAACGAAACGAAAAACTGACAAATTGAAAACAAACTGACATTTCGAAATTTAACATTACTTTTGACTTTTGCAATATAATTGTGTAGTTTCTTAGGTTTTTTGAACCCAGTACTTAAGTAACCCTGCTTATAATATGCTGATGTCTGAGAGAAACTCTTTGCAACACTGAACTATAGACTGAAAACTCAATTTAAATTAATCTTTTACTGCCTATTTCCTCACTGAAGTTAAATTCAGTCAACCGATCCTTCACATACAATTCCATTTTATGTTTGCTAATTAAACTTACTGGCACTACACAATTATCATTTAAATGTGGTGGAACAGGCCTGTATCCTAAACTTAAATTTTGTTTGACCACTTAGTCCTTTTAAGTGTAGATTTGACAAGTGTAGATTCAGGGTTATACCTGCTCCTTTTATATCTGGGCAGTTGAACTTTTATTTCAAATGCATTATTTATCCTTGTGGCAAAGTGCCCCCTGTGTGTATTTTGTGTTACGTGTTGTGTGTAAATGTTGGTGTATAGTCATCGGTACACGGATATAAACGGGTCTGTGTTTCACTTGTGATTTAAAAATGTAGATTTATATTTAGGCACGGAGGGCACAAATCACTTCACGTGCTAGTTAAAATGTAATGTGTGGTCACGGGGTGCACTTAATTAATTCACGTGCAGTTGTACCGAGATTCCAATTGAATGATTGACTAGCAATCGAAGTCTCGGTACAACTGCATAAAAACAGCATGTTTTCACTCACTTTCGGGTTGGGTGTTCGAGAGTGGAGAACGGAGAGAGAGAAGGAGAGTGAAATATTTACAAACAATTGCTATCAGCGTGCTGATAGCTCCAGCACGATACTTGTTTGTTTGTTTACTCACCGTGTTTGTGTGTCTGTCCGTCCACCGTTTGTTTAGTGTTAGTTCGTTTTGTTTATGTCTGTTTATTTTGGCGAAAGTGCCGTGTCCTGTTTTTGTGTGTTTGTTGTTACAACCGTTTATTTTTCTGTTCTGTTTATTCATTAAATGCTGAGCGAAAGCATTCGCTCAGCTTCACCAAACTCCTCTCTGTTGTTTTTGTTCCTGCTTCTGACGTGACGTCACCGCTCAGTCGTCTTTGTGACAATCCTTTAAAAGTCTCAGAGACAGAATGATTCTTGGTGATAAGTAGCTCTCCCGACCTGTGAGGGCATTGTATAAAGGGAAGAGAGTGCCCTGGACTGGATGGCCATACAATTCATTCCCAGGGTTAGGTGGAAGTCAGCCATCTAGAAAGGGGGCACAGCTGCTGTTCATTAAGTCATCGCCCCAGAGGGAAAGCAATGTGGCAAACCGCTGATTGGAGGAGAAACGGCTGCACTCGCTAACCAAGGGGCGTGACTGAAGTTACAAATAGGGGACATGGCTAGGTGATCTGTTCCTTTGTTTATGGTTAAGAGAACCGCTGAAGGACGAGTATAAAATAACCATGAGTGTTTTGTTTGTTTGTATCGTCTAATTGTACTGCTTGTCATTTATTAGATGGCTAACATGATCCAGAGCTGTCCCTTAAAGGCCAGCACAAACCCAGATAACACTGCACCATTGTTCACGGATTAAAATTGCAATTCACCACGAGCACTACAGCACTCACTCTGGACTTGTGACCGTGTCTGTGTTTTGTGTCTGTATTTAACTGTCTATTATTTCGGGACTGCAACCTGTTGCTTATTGCCAGCCCTCCATTTCTTTACTGTTGTCATCAGACTTTAGATTATAAATTAATCACCATTTCACCAGTACTTTGTTGTTTGTCATTGTCTTGACTACTGCATCACCTCTACACCTGCGGACTGCAAACTACTTTGCCACAATGTTATACTTCTGCAAAACACCACACCCACACCTCTTTCTTTTCATACATAAATAAATTTGGCTTTTGTGTCTAAAATTATATCGCATCTGCTTCTGCATCCAGTACTCAAAGAACATCACAGACATTTGCAGAGCTTTTTTTAGATGTTATAGTAATACAATAACGACTTGGATCGCATTATTGAGGAGTTTGGTGATAAAACGAGTGATCAAGAGATGATTTATCGGTAAGTACTATTATTAAGAGGTATTTGAAAAATATAGTGAACAAGGGGTGGGGCGGGCTGGAGATGCAGTACTGAGTGTCCTCTTAATATGCTGTGCCTTTTAAACCTGTTTTACTGTGGAAAGAATACCTTTAAACAGCACGCCTTAAATAAACTGCACGTGGAAATAAATTGGACCTGACACGTCCGAGACGCCATTCTCCCCAGAGTTTATTTAAGGATGGTGAAGTAACCCCATCCTTGCCAAATAATAACAATAATGCCGGCTTTTCGTCGGCCACAAATAATAAACAATAATGCTGGACAGCTTTCGTCCGTCCAAGACACAAATACAATTATAATAATAATAATAACAATAATAATAATGATAATACAACACAAATACATAAATAATAAAAGGGCGGGCACCTTGCCACAGTGCCCCTTCCACTTTGGCCGAGTACTCAAACTTTCATAGCATGGTTGAACCTGCCAGAGTCAAGGGACTCTGCTGTAGTGCTTCTTGAGAACCTGTTGTCACCCTCCTTCCACTTTGAGGCAGTGGAAGCTGGACTTTAGGAGATACACTGTATATATATCTTAAAGAATATATTTATGAATTAATAAAGAATTTATAAATATATACCGCTCTGTCCAAAAGTTTTGCACCACCCTATAGAATGAACACATTTTCCTTTAGAAAGTCGAATGAAACTTACTGAATAATGTTACATTAACATATTAACGAAACGAAAAACTGACAAATTGAAAACAAACTGACATTTCGAAATTTAACATTACTTTTGACTTTTGCAATATAATTGTGTAGTTTCTTAGGTTTTTTGAACCCAGTACTTAAGTAACCCTGCTTATAATATGCTGATGTCTGAGAGAAACTCTTTGCAACACTGAACTATAGACTGAAAACTCAATTTAAATTAATCTTTTTACTGCCTATTTCCGCACTGAAGTTAAATTCAGTCAACCGATCCTTCACATACAATTCCATTTTATGTTTGCTAATTAAACTTACTGGCACTACACAATTATCATTTAAATGTGGTGGAACAGGCCTGTATCCTAAACTTAAATTTTGTTTGACCACTTAGTCCTTTTTAAGTGTAGATTTGACAAGTGTAGATTCAGGGTTATACCTGCTCCTTTTATATCTGGGCAGTTGAACTTTTTATTTCAAATGCATTATTTATCCTTGTGGCAAAGTGCCCCCCCTGTGTGTATTTTGTGTTACGTGTTGTGTGTAAATGTTGGTGTATAGTCATCGGTACACGGGATATAAACGGGTCTGTGTTTCACTTGTGATTTAAAAATGTAGATTTATATTTAGGCACGGAGGGCACAAATCACTTCACGTGCTAGTTAAAATGTAATGTGTGGTCACGGGAGTGCACTTAATTAATTCACGTGCAGTTGTACCGAGATTCCAATTGAATGATTGACTAGCAATCGAAGTCTCGGTACAACTGCATAAAAACAGCATGTTTTCACTCACTGGGTTGGGTGTTCGAGAGTGGAGAACGGGAGAGAGAGAAGGAGAGTGAAATATTTACAAACAATTGCTATCGCGTGCTGATAGCTCCAGCACGATACTTGTTTGTTTGTTTACTCACCGTGTTTGTGTGTCTGTCCGTCCACCGCTTGTTTAGTGTTAGTTCGTTTTGTTTATGTCTGTTTATTTTGGCGAAAGTGCCGTGGTCCTGTTTTTGTGTGTTTGTTGTTACAACCGCTTATTTTTCTGTTCTGTTTATTCATTAAATGCTGAGCTTAAAGCATTCGCTCAGCTTCACCAAACTCCTCTGTTGTTTTGTTCCTGCTTCTGACGGACGTCACCGCTCAGTCGTCTTTTGTGACAATCCTTTAAAAGTCTCAGAGACAGAATGATTCTTGGTGATAAGTAGCTCTCCCGACCTGTGAGGGCATTGTATAAAGGGAAGAGAGTGCCCTGGACTGGATGGCCATACAATTCATTCCCAGGGTTAGGTGGAAGTCAGCCATCTAGAAAGGGGGCACAGCTGCTGTTCATTAAGTCATCGCCCCAGAGGGAAAGCAATGTGGCAACCGCGGATTGGAGGAGAAACGGCTGCACTCGCTAACCAAGGGGGCGTGACTGAAGTTACAAATAGGGGACATGGCTAGGTGATCTGTTCCTTTGTTTATGGTTAAGAGAACCGCTGAAGGACGAGTATAAAATAACCATGAGTGTTTTGTTTGTTTGTATCGTCTAATTGTACTGCTTGTCATTTATTAGATGGCTAACATGATCCAGAGCTGTCCCTTAAGGCCAGCACAAACCCAGATAACACTGCACCATTGTTCACGGATTAAAATTGCAATTCACCACGAGCACTACAGCACTCACTCTGGACTTGTGACCGTGTCTGTGTTTTGTGTCTGTATTTAACTGTCTATTATTTCGGGACTGCAACCTGTTGCTTATTGCCAGCCCTCCATTTCTTTACTGTTGTCATCAGACTTTAGATTATAAATTAATCACCATTTCACCAGTACTTTGTTGTTTGTCATTGTCTTGACTACTGCATCACCTCTACACCTGCGGACTGCAAACTACTTTGCCACAATGTTATACTTCTGCAAAACACCACACCCACACCTCTTTCTTTTCATACATAAATAAATTTGGCTTTTGTGTCTAAAATTATATCGCACAAGTATGTTTCACCTCAGGTTACTGCCCTTATTCTCTGAAAGCACTTCCCCTGTAGGTCACAGTACCTGTGAAATCTTTGGTAATTGTACCAGTCAAATCCTACTAATACATTTTATGTTGAATTCCGTTTATGTTTTGTTTTTGTGTACTAGTTTTGCGTAAAAATGAAAAGAGCTTCACAAACTAATTGTAAGTCAATTTTCCTACCCATCAATGCAATCTATTAAGACTAAGAAAAAAAAAAAGCATTGTTTCTGTTGATTTACCCTGATTGTTGGAGTAAATAACAAGATCTGGAATACAAAGAAACATATGAATGGCAGAAGCTGCAAAGATTGTGGTGATGCAAATAAATGAAATATACTGTCTATTCTAGGTGTTACATTAGCTTCTCAGTGGGTAGCATGTAGTATAATCATATTTGGAAGCACTAGTATATTTGTCACTGTCTGCACTTGGTATACATTCATTAAATTAGTTTAGTTTAGTTTAGTTTATTGCCATTTAGTGAAACCATTTATGTTTTGGAATCAACTGTTAGATGCACACATTTCGCCAGCACCCGACATTATCTCAAAACATTACCATGCCTTAAATTAAAATGTTTTAAAATACGTAAAATATATTTGTGGTTAAGCACATCTGTTTAGGCACAGAATAAATCTCTACCAACACTATTCTGCTGAAGATCAAGAATGCTGTCTCATATTCAACCTGCTAGTAGATTTTACATACATAGTTACATACATAGTTTTACATACATTTTTATTAATAGGTTAATAAAGAGTTTTCCTCATTTTCGCAAAGGACTGTTTACATGTGATTGCCATTTGGGCCTCTTTAATTGTTGGTAATCTGTGTTGTCAATATTATTGGGGGTAATGCTTTACGGTTATGCTTCATTTCAATGGACATTGTTATGTTTAATATTACGTTTCCACGTACCCGCACTGGTGAAGTACAGTCCCTGGGACATTATTTATTTAGTGCAGGGGGAGTTGGCAATCCCATGAAAGTATACTGAGGAAATAATAAAGCGTCAAGATACCTCGTGCCTCGCAGAATAGCAGAGTTGGCAAGACTCGGCATGTAGCAGTTCTTTTCTTTCTATTTTTATTTACAGTGTTAGCTTTCCTTTTTTATTTCTCCGTTTGATTATGAATTGGGTGAGGTAGTGTGTGATTAGTACCGGATGAGTGTGGTTAAATTGAATAGAGGTTGATTTGCTATTTGATTGGTTTCCACACAGTTTAGTTTTTTTTTTCTCCCACCCAGTTGTTATATTAGTCAGGCAGGCTATTTGTGCGCCAACCGAAGAGTCTCACAACAAAAGAGCCGAGAGTCTAGCTGTGGGAGTCTAGCTGTGGGAGTCCAGCGCGGGGAGGCCTGCTCCGAGACGCTGTTGGAATAGATCCAAACCTAGCAGCGCTCTGGAAGATGCCATCTACTAGTCAGGTCTGTACCCTCCACCCCACCGCTCCCACTGTGCCTATTTGTCTCGCCTGTCCTGCTATGACTGTCTCTCACATCCCTGTTCTGTCCTCTCGCCCTCGTTCTCTGCCCTCTCTCCACCGCTGCTCCTCCAATCCCTTTAACCTCATCCCTCTGCCTCTCCCCCCCTCTCACGCTCTCCCCTCCCGCACTCTCTCTGGTGCATTCTGGAACTGTCACCCTTCTGCTAACAAAGTGGATTTCATCTCTGCCTTTGCCTCCCACCTCTCTCTCGATTTCCTTGCTCTCACTGAAACCTGGCTGTCCCCTGATAATACTGTAACTCCTGCCGCCCTGTCCTCTCTCTACGTCCTGTCCCATACCCGTACGTGGACCTCTCGCTCACTTTCTCGATGAACTCGACTATCTACTCTCCTCCCTCCCCTCTCTGTCTACCCCAACTGTCCTGTTAGATGACTTCAATATCCATCTCTCCAACCCCAGCCACTCTGCCGGATTCCTCCCTCTCCTTCACTCCTTCGACTTCTGTCTCTCTCCACCCCCCCCACCCACAAAGCTGGCCATCAATTGGACCTCACCTTCTCCAGGGCCTGCTGCCCCTCCACCCTCTCTGTCATCCCCCTGGACCTCTCTGATCACTATTTCATCTCTTTTATCTGTCTCTCCCTCTCTCCTGTTCCTCCTACCCCCACTGTCACCTCTCAGCCATAACCTGCACTCTCTCTCCCCCTCTGTCCTTGCCTCCACCACTCTCTCTCACTCTCTCACCTCCCTCCTATCGACTCCTTCTACCAACTCTCTGTAGACTCTGCTACCTCCACCCTCTTCTCCTCCCTCACTTCCTCCCTCGACTCCCTCTGTCCCCTCACCTCCCGATCTGCTCGACCCTCCCCTCCCCAACCCTGGCTCTCCTCTGCGCTCCGCTCAGCAAGAACCACACTGCGATCTGCTGAAAAGAAATGGAAGAGAATCAAACTCCCTGCTGCCCTAGACCTATACCGCACTCTCCTCTCCTCCTTCTCCTCTACACTATCCTCTGCTAAATGTTCTAATTTCCAATCTGTAATCCAAGCCTCCACTAACAACCCACGTAAACTATTCTCTACCTTCTCCTCCCTCCTAAACCCTCCCCCCTCCTCCTCCCTCTTCTATCTCCTCTGATAACTTTGCCTCTTTCTTCTCTTCTAAAATCTCAGATATCCGCAAACTCTTTAACACCTCTCCCTCCCCCACCCCCTCCGCTCCAACCCCTAAACCCACTGCATCCCCTACTAACTCACCCTCCTTCTCCACCTTCTCTCCCCTCTCAGACTCTGACCTCTCCTCCCTGATCCAGGGTCACAAACCCACCACGTGTGCCCTGGACCCCCTCCCCACTCACCTCTTTCAAGCTGCTGCTCCTGCTCTACTTCCCTTCATGTCCTCCCTTCTCAACACCTCTCTCCTTTCTGGTCTCTTTCCCTCCACCTTCAAACAAGCCTCAATCACTCCCCTCCTCAAAAAACCTACCCTCGACCCCACCTCCCTCCAGAGCTGCCGTCTTGTCTCCCTCCTACCCTTCCTCTCCAAAACCCTTGATCGGACTGTACACCGCCAGCTCTCTGCTTTCCTGTCCAACCACTCCCTGCTCGACCCTCTCCAATCTTGCTTCCGCTCTGCTCACTCCACTGAAACCGCCCTCCTGTCTGTCACCAACTCACTAAACTCTGCCCGAGCTGCCTCTCTCTCCTCTGTCCTAATTCCCCTCGACTCTCTCTGCTGCCTTTGACACTGTCGATCACTCTATTCTATTATCCTCTCTCGCTGACCTGGGAATCTCTGGCACTGCTCTGGCCTGGTTCTTCTCCTACCTCTCCAACCGCACTTACCAGGTAACCTGGCATGGAGCAACCTCCACACCTTGCCCTCTGTCAACAGGGGTCCCCCAAGGGTCAGTTTTGGGTCCTCTCCTGTTCTCTCTCTACACCCGCTCCCTGGTCCCCCTCATCGCATCCGATGGTTTCTCATACCATTTCTATGCTGATGATGCTCAGATCTTCCTCTCCTACCCCACCTCTGACTCCACCATCCCCTCCCGTATCGCTACCTGTCTGTCTGCTATCTCCTCCTGGATGCACTCGCATCACCTCAAATTAAACCTCTCAATCTGACCTCCTTTTCTTTCCCTCCTCCTCCTCCCCCTCCTATGATCTCTCTATCTCCGTTCCTCTGGAATCTACCACACACTATCCCTCCTCCTCAGCTAAGAACTTTGGAGTCACCCTGGACTCCTGCCTCTCCTATTCCCAGCACATCTCCACTCTGGCATGCACTTGCCAATTTCTTCCTGAGCAACATATGAAGAATCTGACCCTTCCTCACCAACTATGCAACCCAGCTCCTGGTCCAGGCCCTGGTACTCTCCCGCCTAGACTACTACAACTCCCTCCTGGCTGGCCTCCCTGCGTCCGCCACCCGTCCACTCCAGCTCATCCAGAACTCCGCTGCTCGCCTGGTGTTCTCTCTGCCTCGCTTCTCCCATGCAACTCCACTGCTCCGCTCACTCTACTGGCTCCCGATCACCTCTCGCATCCAGTTCAAGACTCTTGTACTAGCCTACAGATCCCTTGACCATACTGCACCCAGCTACCTCAAGACCCTCATCTCTCTCTACACTCCCACTCAACCTCTCCACTCCTGCACTAGAAGACTGGCTCTACCTCCTTTTGTTTATTACAGCGGCTGCATTTTATTAACAGCAATAGCAGCTGGGTGAATATGTGTTCGGTGTTTGATACATTTCTTACTTGCAATAGAACAACAAAGGTAAACACAAACGTCAGAATGTGCAAAGCGACATAAAGTTATACAGAGTTCCTGGATAATTTTTAGTTTGTAATTAATTATAGTTTTATCTTGAGGTTAATGTTTTTGATACTGTAAACATTTTAAACGGCACTCAATTATGCTGAGGTGGGAAGAAAATAGTAACGTGATAAACATTTAGAATGCAGACTATTTTGTATTATTTATAATGACTTTTCCCAATAGAAAATGAAAGATTCCTAAATACTACCTTTTAATTCTTTGCATCCAAGTTTTAAGAATGAAGCCTACTGTTTGGTTTTCTGTCTCAGCAAATTGTCAGTCCCAGACTTGTGTAAAATTATATATTAAATAAATGGGAGAAAAAAGAAATGTGTTAAACAGATTATTCTGCCTTTACTGTGGTACCATTCATTGAGCGAAGATTGTAAAGGGTACTTAAGCTGAAACCTCCAGACACAACGGGTACATTTTAAACAAAAAAAAGGTTGAAAACCCCTGAGTTAAGAGAAGCAAAGTGTTCCCTAGCAATAGCCAATCGAGTGCGTTTTAAGACATGCAGTGCCCACCCACTGATCTCTCAGCAGAGTACAAAATGTTAATGTTAAGGTGGGTATGACACCGTTGCAAAGTTAAGCGGCATCTAGGGGACTTTTTCAGAACTTGATGTCAGTGTTCATTGGTTAGTTCTAATGAACACAGTGGCTCACCGATGGACAAACGGTGAATAAAAAAACACGGCCATATCACCTTAAACCGTATGAACTCAGTAATCATGGTATAGAAAAAAGTTTGCGGTTTCAAAACTGTGGCAGTTTATACCGCGGTTTACTGTAAAACAAGTATACCGTGACATCCCAAGTATCTTCCCTGTCTTCCTGAAGAGAGCTTATATTCTAGATTCCGTGACTTGTTTTAATAGTCTGTAAAGACATCATGACAGAAGGCTTGACCTTTTCACAATCATTTTTTCTCCATTACCTTTCATAAGGCTATTAACTTGTCTTTTTGCACAGCTTTGCTATAATTCATTTTTCATTAATAAAATAATACCTGGTGCCATGCTAATTAAAATGTATTCAGCAAATAGAATTACTTGGGCTATTTTCTAATGGCTTTAAATGCTTTCAGCTTTTGGAGAAAGCCATTTTAAATGGGCAGCGGCTGAGTGGATAATTACACAGACTGCAGAAAAATGAAGATACAGCTGGTACTGTGGCTTACTGTACATAAATTACCAAGAGGAGTTGCTTAGTTTCTCATTTAAATAGAAAAGAGAGGAAGACAAAAAGTACAAATAATTCCAAGTGCCTTCATCCCTGTTTTGATATAAAGGAGGGTGCAGCAGTTTAGAATGGCCACACTTGACTGTGATGATATTGTCGGTTTTGTTTTCCTAAAGCCCAAGCATTTGCATCTCTTTCATGAAAATCTGTCAAAAAAGGATGGTGAACTATTGAAAGTCAACACAGCTCAAAAAATATGTTTGTATTTTGTTGTAAAAAATGCAAGTCAGTCTTTTTGTATTTGAACTTTCCATCAAATTATACCCTACCGTATATATTATCATAAAACCCATAGACTGGTCAATCTCTGCATTTCTCAGATGACAGGCTGCTGAAACCCAGAAAATAGGTAATATAGAGGCACCAAAAATGTGTGGTTTACTATGTCATCCCATTTGCTGTGATTTACCATAGTTATTACAATATTTTATTATGGTGGTTGCTCTTGAAAACAAGATTATTTGTCTCAGAAGATTTCTCCTATAAATGTACCATGTTTTCACAATGCTTTTAGTAATGTATATGTCTAGATATGAATCTTTCCGTCAAGGCATTTATTTGATGGATACTGTTTTTGATTTAGGATTGGAGTGTACTTTAAAGACCTATTGTACCTGTAGCTGGTTTATTTACTGGCACAGATTCCATCAGTGCTTGTAACATTATGTAATCTATAAAACCACAGTCTAATGAAACAAGAGGCTCTGCCTGCCAAGCTGAATTCCCTCACAAGTATACCATCTGTCTGGAAGGTACTGTAAAATAAGAACATTTTGCGAGCAAGAAATGTTTGCTAATTTCGCTTTTATTAAAAATCCGCAAAATGAATGTGCCGTGAAATATATTATTCATACGTGTGCCGTACATTAAAAGAAAAAGAATCGCAAACATTTATTGCAGCAAAAATGGACCTTGAAGGCCATTAGAGAAGTTGCTGCAAAAAAATCCTGTTTTACAGTATTGCAGTTTACCGGATATTTCAGGTAAATACTAAAAACTATTGGTCTGTTTTCATAAAGCGCTTTTATAAATCAGTCAATCAATACTGTATTTACATAGTGCCTGTACAGGACAAAACAGAAGAAAATCAAAATACAATTCAAGTGTATAGAGATTAAAGAGAAACACAGTTTAAAATTCAGTTTAAAAAAGCTAATCTAAAAAAGTAAGTTTTCAGTTTTGACAGTGAGGAGTTTAACCTGGTACGGATACATGTGAAAATTCTATTGCATTTTATTTTAATGAATGCTTTAGGAATACAACCTATTATCTTTTAAAGCTAACCAACCTTTTCTTTCCTCTTAGCACTGGCAATATTATCACCAGTCCCCCGTTTTCTTGTGTTGATGATCTTTTGCTTCTTTGCTTGAATTGTATACTTCCATTTGCAATATGCAGATATCTCAAAGACAACAGATGAAAGGTACATGGCACATGATTTTGTGTATTGTAGTTCAAACTCACTCTAAAGGTCTAGCTGCAATCTAACTATGTGAGAGACAACCTAATAATGGCTTTCAAAGCATTTGGTTAGAACAAATTTAGATATTCAAACGGAATACAAATGTTCTAAACTTTCTCTGAAATGTATAATGACACATTTCACTATGAAGTGAAATGTTAACACAGTAATAGAATTATAAAAAATGTACCTTGGAGAGTACGAAAATCGTGGTGGTGTCAGTTTCTCTGACAGGTGTTTATTACATTACATTATACTATACATAACAGCAGTTATATCTATAAGGCAGTTGAATATCTTACCCACTTCAAAGGTGTGTCCTCAATACTGCTCTTGCATTACTGCAAACAGGATATCAGGCCAAAAACTTTCTTACAAAAGTCAACAATGTGTTCAGAGTGTCAGCTGTGAACGTGGTAGAGAATAAATAGGTGATACATGGAGGTTGCTCAATGGGGGAGTTTCCATATGGGTTCTAATTTTACACTAGACATTGTGCTTGAGCCAAATGAAAAATGGCCCTATACATTTCAGGTTTCCATTGGCTCAGTTTATTTTACACGAGAACACCTTCTTTTCACCTGACGTCATACAAATGAAGGGAAAAGGAGGAGGTCGATATGTAAATTAGCCATGCGTAGAGTTCTCGTGCTTTTTTGGCAGAGAGCTCAGGAAAATGTGGTTTCCATGTACAGAGAACAGATACATGAGAGAATCTCATCTGGAAATCCATGGTTGTCAGGTGACATCTTGTCTGAGTGAAACTTTAAAGTGTTAAGCTTGTGTAAAGATGTGATTTGTAAATGCCTCGTGCCTGGTTATTTAATAACGTGTTTTACTGCTCTTTCCCAAATTGTTTTTCAAATGTCCATTGATGGGGTGGCATATCGTTAGTAGTGAATAATATTTCAACTAATTTATCACATGACTTATTAATTAAAGAAAAAAGAAAATAATTAACCCAGAGGTATATCATGAAACTGTCCAACCCAGCTATTGCAGATCACTATGGCCGGAAACCAGGGGAGACGTAGAATTACAGAGATCTGTGCCAGACACCTTCCACGTATGCTCCAATCCCTCTCTGTGGCCGTTATTTTTGGCCACAGACCTGATCCTCTCGAGCTGTTCTCCCAAACGTGCATGCGCATCACCACTTCACGTATAAATAACCACACATGGAAACTCCCTCAATGTCAGACTGAGCTCCATGCCCGGATAAATAAAGCACTAACCGCCAGAGAATCCCAGGGTCAGAAAAGGTATTGAGTTTGTTTTATCAACTGGACCCCAGTAATTGGAAGAGTGTAAACATCAGAGTTGGTCTAATTGCTCGTTATTAGCTTTTACTAACTCTCCACCTACAAAGTTAATTAGCATGTTTTTAAACAAGCAACATCAGTCACTGTACCTATAACCACAATTTATTGCATTGATTGTAGTGAATTGCCCCTCCTCCTTCTATGTTCTAAAACATTTTAAATATACTTCTATGAATAAGTCGTGTGTGTGTGTGTGTATATATATATATATATATATATATATATATATATATATATATATATACTGTATACACTACCGGTCAAAAGTTTTAGAACACCTCCATTTTTCCACTTTTTATTGAAATTTACGCAGTTTAATGTCTCAATGTACTCTGAAATTAAAGCATAGAACAAATAAACAATTGGAGATAAAAAAGAAATCATGGAATCGTTTTATTTAACAAAATTTAATCTAAATTTTTGACTCATCAAATTAGCCACCTTTTGCAGATATAACAGCCGAACACACTCGTGGCATTCTTTCTACAATGGAAATCAAATATTGTTTGGAAAGTTCTTCCCAACACTGTTGCAGAAGTTCCCACAAATGTGTTGCACTTGTAGGTTGCTTTGCTTTCAGCCTTCTGTCCAGTTCATCCCAAACCAGCTCGATGGGGTTTAAGTCTGGAGACTGTGCTGGCCATTCCATGATTTGAAGCCTACCGTCTTGTTCTTTTCTTCTAAGGAGGTTCTGACATAGCCTGGAGGTATGTTTTGGGTCATTATTTTGCTGTAGGATGAACCCCTGACCAACTAGGTGTATACCAGAGGGTATTGCATGGCGCTGCAAAATGCTGTGGTAGCAGTTTTGGTTCAGGGTGCCACTTACTCTGTGCAAGTCGCCAACTCTGGATCCAGCAAAAGAGCCCCAGACCATTACGCTTCCTCCTCCATGTTTGACAGTTGGTGTCACACACCGAGGAACCATCCTTTCGCCTACTCGACGGCGTACAAAAACCCTGCGTGATGAACCGAAGATTTCAAATTTTGATTCATCGGTCCATAAGACCTTCTTCCAGTCTTCAGTAGTCCACTGGCGGTGCTTCATGGCCCAGGCAAGCCTCTTTTTCTTATTTTGCCATCTTAGCAATGGCTTTCTTACTGCCACTCGACCTGTCAAACCTGCAGCTCGAAGTCTTCTCTTCACAGTTGAAACTGAGACTTGCTTACTTCGACCAGTGTTAAGCTGTGCTTGAAGCTGTTGTCCTGTGAGCCGCCTATCACGCAAGCTGTTGACTCTCAGAAACTTGTCTTCTGATTCTGTTGTGGCTTTGGGTCTGCCAGACCTCTTCCTGTCAGAGTTTCCTCCAGTTTCCAAGTGCCTTTTGATGGTGTAGGAAACTGTACTCACTGACACCTTGGCTTTCTTTGCAATTTCTCTAAAGGAAAGACCTACACTTTTAAGGGTTATAATGGTCTGTCTGTCTTCCTTTGTTAATTGCCTTTTTCTCGCCATTATGATAGCAATATACTACTTCCTGCAGTACAATACTGTCCAAATAATGCTTAAGAGGGTGTAGTAACACAGTCTGTTCCAACACTGCTTTTATACAGACAGAGGGTTTGTAAGTAATCAACAAAAGTTGGGACACCTGTAGGAATTGTTAGCATCAACTTTCAAGGCTTAATTTACTTCCATTGCTGCAGAACAGCTGTAAGTTGTTAACCCATTACTTGTTCCCTGAAAAGGCCTTTTGTATAACTCTGAAATGTACATTATTTTTCAGTTTTTGGTAACCTAAACTTTTTTTTAACCTCTGGCAGTTTACCGCTTACCTTTGTACCATTTCAGGTTATTTACAAGACTTGAACTGCTTAAATTTCAATAAAAACTGGAAAAATGGGGGTTCTAAAACTTTTGACCGGTAGTGTATATATATATATATTACTAATCAGATGGAAGATTGACAGCTTATTTTAAAGGGTCCTGACAAAATGGTATTCTCAGGAATTCAATTAAAAAATAAATTAAAAGATGCAAATGTATTGACTAACCAGCTATAACAGGGCTTGAATTTCATTTTTGTGTTCTGGGGGGATTTCCCCCTTATGCTGCAGTCAATGAGGGGGATTCCAAAATTTTAGGGGAAATGGCAAAAGAAAAGGCACTTTTGCATATAAAAAACTATACAGTGCAGTGAAAAGTATTTGCCCCCTGTCTGATTTTCTGCATTTTTGCACATTTTTCACATTGTATTTGGTCAGATTTTTTTGTGCATTGTAGTAGTATATAGAGGGAGTCTGAGAGAAAAAATGACACCAAGGTTTGATGCTTCTTTCATTTGTTTGGTGTGCAAGGTAATCAAACATGCAATCTTCAGGTGTGAAAAAGTTATTGCCCCCCCCCCAAGTTAACTCAACCCAATTAAAGGGATAATTAGGGTCAGCTGTTTGAGTACTTTGGTTAACAACCAGGCCTGATTTGGGCCAGCCCTGCCCAATATAAATCTGACTAACTTTGGCCTTACCATCAGAGTGAAGTTGTCAGCACACAGGTTCTAGAGGCACATCATGCCACGAACAAAAGAAATTCCTGAAGAACTCTGGAAAAAAAGTTGCTTATGCCTATCAGTCTGGAAAGGGTTACAAAGCCATTTCTAAGGCTCTGGGGCTCCACCAAACCACAGTCAGAGCCATATTGTCCAAATGGAGAAAGTTTGGGACAGTAGTGAATCTTCCCAGGAGTGACCGTCTTGCCAACATCTCTCCAAGAGCAAGGTGTAAAATCGTCCAGGAAGTCACAAAGAACTCTAGAACAACATCCAGGGATCTGCAGGCCTCTCTCGCCTCGGCTAAGGTCAGTGTTCATGACTCCATCATCAGAAAGACACTGGGCAAAAATGGGATTCATGGCAGAGTAGCAAGGTGGAAACCATTGCTCACTAAGAAGAACATGAATGCTTGTCTCAAGTTTGCCAAAAAGCACCTGGATGATCCTCAAGAGTTCTGGGACAATGTTCTATGGACAGATGAGTCAAAAGTTGAACTTTTTGGCTGACATGGGCCCTGTTATGTCTGGTTAAAACCAAACACTGCATTCCACAGTAAGAATCTCATACCAACGGTCAAGCATGGTGGTGGTAGTGTCATGGTTTGGGGATGCTCTGCTGCATTAGGACCTGGACGCCTTGCCATCATTGAAGGAACCATGAATTCTGCTCTGTATCAGAGAATTCTACAGGAGAATGTCAGGCCATCCGTCCGTGAGCTGAAGCTGAAGCGCAGCTGGGTCATGCAGCATGACAATGATCCGAAACACACAAGCAAGTCTACATCAGAATGGTTGAATGGCCTAGTCAGTCCAGACCTAAACCCCATTGAGATTTTGTGGCAGGACCTGAAACGAGCAGTTCATGCTCGAAAACCCACAAATGTCACTGAGTTGAAGCAGTTCTGCAAGGAGGAGTGGGCACAAATTCCTCCACGGCGCTGTGAGAGACTAATCAATAACTACAGGATGCGTTTGGTTGCAGTTATTGCTGCTAAAGGTGGCGTAAACAGTTATTGAGGCGATTACAGTAGGGGGCGATTACTTTTTCACACGGGGGCATTGGGTGTTGCATAACTTTCTTTAATAAATAAATGAAATATGTATCACATTTTTGTGTTATTTGTTCACTCAGGGTCCCTTTTATCTAATACTTGGTTTTGGTTGAAGATCTGATAACATTTAGTGTCAAAAATATGCAAAAATGCAGAAAATCACACAGGGGGGAAATACTTTTTCACAGCACTGTATATATTTTATTGCATCATCATTCACACTGGTGTTGCTTTAAAATAAGCTGCTTTCAGGAGACCTAACAGTAGGGCTGTGTCCGAAGGTTCGTTTGCTAGCCAGGGATTCAAAGATTGTTTTAAACCTTCAAAGGTTTGTCAGACAGGTTTACGCACTATATTTTTCTTTTTTTTCTGTTAACAGAAACTGTTTGACAATGTGTGAATACTATAATTCACACATTAAATGTCACTCAGATGTAAAATTCAATCTTTTGACTTGTATAATGCATATTACGTAAACAAAAGTTATTAATATCTGCTACCAAATCATTACGTAGCAACTCTACATGGCGCCACTGCAGTGTATGGAGCAGGGTGTAAAGTATCCAAAGCATTGAGCTTGTACCTGTAGACTGCATTGCTTCAGTAAAATATGTAATGCATACCTAGTGTACAAGACAGTGTAAGAGAAGTGCTATGGTAGAATATGTTTGAAACATACAAAATATACGATAACACTAATAATTTTAATTTCTAAAACTGAGCACCGTCCGCCCCTCTCTGCTCCAGCTGGTGTTATCCAGAAGCAAACCTTTAATTTCTTCATTGGTCGTCTCGACAGCAAAGCGTTGTAGCGTATGTAAGGTATTGACAGAAATGTCTCGAAACCCCTCTGCTGTTGGGATTTTTTTGTTTATTTTTAACCAGCGCTCCATTTCTTTTTTTTTTTAACTCTTTACACTCAGCCCTATTTCCGCCTGTTTTTCACTGTTTTCATTTATGTATGTTTAACTACTGGATAGTTGGTGCTGCATGCATGTAACTTATCAAATGAAAGGCAACAGAATTTCTTTCATATTATGTAAGTTGCAACAGGATCAGGCATACTATATGTAGTAGAGATGAGAATGTATGTAAAGAAAAAAAAAAGCTTTTCCAAAAAAACTTATGTTTGGTCACTGCTATATATATTGTAATTATCGATGGCTAAAATAAAAAAAAAAAACAACAACAATAATGCACCATTGAACCTCAATATGAAATGAACATCGGGGGGGGACGGGGGGTTCCAACGATTATTTTTTTTTTCAAAACGGTTAACTTATACTGCAGTGTACTGTACTGAATTTCTATAATGCTTAAAGATAGCGCCCGAGAATCACGTACAAGAGAATAAAGTCTCGGCACTTTACATATACAGCGCTACTTTTTTATTTATTTATTTTAACCAGAACTACTCAGATTGTGGCTCATAGTGCTTTCGTCATTGATGCCCACTTCCTTAGAGATTGTTGTAACGTTTCAGGCATTCTAAATTGGCTGGAAAATACAGTAGCTTGGTGTCTTAAAATATCTGTGCAGGATTTTCCCGCACTGAAAATTGCAGATATGCGGGAGCAACTTGGAAAATGTGTGATTCCTGCGATCCCGCGATGAAATTCAAGTCTTGAAAAATGTACACTGCAGGAGTGGAAGACCCAAAAAGCTGTCTAACAAGGATGAGCAATACTTGAAGATAATATACTTAAGGAATAGAAAGGAGACAAGCGTTGACTTGACAACAGAACTGGCAGAAGGCACAGGTGTCGTTGTCTATCCATCAACAGTCCAACCTCCAACAGTCCTGGGTTTGTCAATTACAGATGATGTTTCTCTGTAGTTGTTGATTATGCTTCTGATACCACATCTTGAAAATCGAGTGATGCGAGCTATTTCACTCAATGTTTTTCCTTTTTTATGCAAGTCAAGGTTGTTATAATAGTAGAAAACACTAGTGGAGGCTTTGAGTAAATTGTGATGCTTATAATGCATCAGAGTAGAAAAATGCAACATGTTTAAGACTTGCACAGCACTGTATGTATGTATTGTATGTGTGTGTGTGTATATATATATATATATATATACTGTATATATATATATATATATATATATATATATATATAATTCAACATTAATTCATTAATTTACAATTGATGTATCTTTTTAGTAAATAAATAAATAGCCTAATACATATGAGGGCATATTAAAATAACGTTAATGTATTTGCACACATTAAAAATAAAAAATGTAAAAATAGATATGTACAATAGGCTTAAACAGTACAGTAGTAAAATTAAATGAATACAGTACAAAACAAACCACAGTGATGTATTGTAGGCTTCACATTGCTGTAGGAGGCATAGATAATAAAATATTATTTTAAAATGAAACTAAATTATTTCAGCACATTTTCTTTCATCGGTCTCTCATATTTTTTATCCCTGCCACCACCAGCATGTAAGCTCCTTCACCTGTTGTCAATAGAATAAATACCATGCACAACTTCACACCTGTTGCCACCCACAATTTGTATAATAATTATAATTTTTCCAACCTGTGTTTTTGCTTTTGTAAATATGGCGTGACTTTGGGAAATACCATCCGCAGTCATCTCAATTTTCCTCCTGCAATTCTGGCCAAATTACCGCCGCTTGGTAAATGAGGTCCTATGTGTTCAACCACATTGAAACTACGTGATTGCCTTCCACAATCATGTTTTCAAAAAGTGATGATCAGAGGTTACAAAGGTGGTGTGAATAGGGTATAATTGAGGCAATTAGAAATATGATTGCTCCTACCAATCAGTCATTTATTATACTAACCTTCTCATAACCTTAGCATAATAACTGATATTTCCGAAAAATACATTTTGCATTAGTACTGAAACTGCACACTGATTTTAAAATGCTACCTTACGATAAGCAGTTTATGTTTGTTCATACATCATTGTGACACTATTGTTATTACAAATCCAAACTGGATCATACCATAGCACCGCCTGTGTTCCACTTCCTTGATTAATAATGCATTTAGAGTTATTGTATTCAATGCTTTGTATTTTAAAAGATTAATGAAGAATAAATAGTCATAACAAAAAAAACCCAGCAACTCACAATAAGAATCTTAGTCGTACACATTCTGCTAAATTAAAACCTGTGTATTTTGTAGGCTTGTTCTGTGCAACAAGGTGTGATTCTTCTGACTTTGGAAGGAACAGTGTTATAATAAAAATAAATAAATAAATAACTTTGAAAGTCTGTCATGACCTAGAACATATTGTAGCGAACCGCAATTCCCGCATGCAGAGGTGGGACGCGAACACGGGACCCCCTCGCTTTGAAGCATAGCGCCGACATTGGGCTTATGTGTTCATTTTTAGATTAAGGCCACCTACCAGCCCTGACCCCTACACCCCTGTGCACGCAACACTCTCCCCTGCAAGCCTCAAGTCCGCCCTCGGACCTGCTCACCAGGCTACAGGCTTCCAAGTGCATGCCGGGGTACCTATGTCCATTTCTGACACCAATGTAACAAACTGTAGTTTCCACAGGCAGGGGATTCTCACAGGCGGAGGTGGGACGCGAACCTGGGACCTCCCGCTCTGAAACATATCACCGATACCGCTGTACAAAAGAGCCCGGCTCCCTTTCAGCAGCAGATATCAGGCTTATGTGTTCATATTTGATTGTGTCATCTACCAGCCTTGACCCCTATCCCCATGCACGCTACAATATCATATATCCTCTGCCATATGGGACCATTGCTAATAATGTCCTGGTATCAAGATTCTGTTATTAAAAGCATATGATCTGCAGGGAGACAGGTCTCTTTTATTGCAATTACTTTCCTATTAGTTTCTGTCCATTGCTCCTGACAGGTAGAAATTAGATCTTGCTATGTTGCCTGCCGATTAATGACTTCCAAAATTGGTGTTTAATTGTTTGGGACTGAGGGGAAGAGACAAGAGGTAGATACAAAGGTTTGTACACCTGTGATTAGAAGATGTTTTTTTTTCCTCTTCTCTCTTTAATTTCCTTCTGTCTTCCGCTGTCATGGTTCTGGTAATAACTGACAGGACTATCAGAGAAATCCTGTCAGCACAGCAAAAACTTGCAGCTGAGGCAAGGCCCGGAATTAATAATCTGCATGATTTAGCACACATCTGCCATATGTGGAGAGAGATCCTATTCTGAACGGCACATTCTTATAATTAGCCGTGCGGTTTCTGCAGCTGCCCGTCTGACCCTGCCTCTGCACAAAGTGTGGGTGGTGCTCAGCCTCCGAATCAGTCTCATCTAATTATAGTAACCGTGTTCACAGTGCTGTAATAAACAATAGACCCAATATGTCCTCATTACTCAAGTTTTCTCTTTTTATCTATTATGCGTCTTTATATATTAATTCAGTAACGGCTGTTCAGCAGAGTGTACTGGTGCGATTAAAATTTTGCAATAGAACATTCTAAATGAACAGACATAAGTATGGCACTTGTACTGGAGAGCTGCGTTCTTCAGACAAACATTGCAATGCAAATTCATTTACTTGACCATATGGTTTTGTTTGAGTTTTAACAAGAAATACCGGTACAATATTGGGATATTCCCTGACTTGCATTAGCTTTTAAACATTTTATTTGGAAAAAAAAAACGTTGCTGCTTAAAACACAACGTGTAACATATTAAACTGAGCAGTATATGTAGTCATTGAGGAGCTGTTAGTTTTCTATATAAGCATGAAATGTAAACATTAAAAGGAGCTTGATATATACATTTTATATTTACTAATCTATTTTTTTTAACTAACAACGTATCTGTATAATATTTACTTAATTTAACTTTTAAAATTGCATTTATGTATTATATGTTTTTATCTTTGTACTCAATCATAATATGGTACTCTACATTTGTAAATGTACTAAATATTTTACTGGAAAATGTGAAGAATTAAAAGCCAAACATAGGAAAAACTAAACTGTAATAATAGCAATGCTATCACTATAGCGGCTTTAAAACAGTACCAAATAACAAAAACTATGACTATTGTATGCAAGCACTAAATAAAATGTCTAAACTATCAGTTATCTTTATCACAGCTGTAGTTGGGGTTTTAAGGTTTAATTCTAGATTCTAGTGAAGTGGACAAAAACTGACAAAAACAATAGTCTATATGTTAGTCTACTTTAACTCAGAGTTTATAATTGAGGGTTAAATTATAGATGAACACTTTGACAAAAGAACTGGATAATGTTTACTTTACATTACACATTTAAGCAAAATCATTAGAAAGTTTGAGAAACATCCTTTTTTCTTTTAAAAGTAATTTATAAGCCATTATCAAATAAATACAGACGTGTCTTACTCATAGCACACATTTAATTATTTTGGTTTCTTAGAATTAATGACCTGTTAAACACCCAATCATAAGACTTCATGGCTAACGTTTCCTAATTGCAATCTACCTAGCAGCAGAGGTGACACCATCTCTGCCTCTCCAGCTGATGAATGTCCTTGGGTTAGCAGTGTGTATGCTCTTGAATGCTTGCTCAACTGAACACCCCCGCCGAGGCTTTAAGCCTCATTATTGATGAAGATGACCCCTAAGTTAGAACAATCAAGTCCAGGACACTCCTTATGAGCCATCTTTTCTTGCCATGTGTTGAACCAGCAAAGAGCCCTGACAAGGAGTTAAGACAGTCAGAGCAAAGACTGAAGTCTATTGTTTTGGTCCACGCTACAGTGCACAGCATTTGAAAATAATTAAAAGATTAAAGCTATGGGTGGGTGTGGGTGCAGAATTCTAATTTTTGCAGCACAACACATTAATTAGTTTGACATTAAAGAACAATACTAATAATAATAACAATAACTATTGAATGACAATGAACTGTTAGGAAAACAAAAGAAAACCACAATCATGTGCAATTATAAAGAAGACTGAGCCAGATGTATACAGACAGTACTGAGCATTCAGACTTGGTCACCTGTGCACCAAATCAAATAAACAACCTCTAGGTATTTGTGTGTTTGGTTCTCCTGTGCCAGCTGCTCCAAGTGTAGTATGACCCCCTCTAAGAATCTCTGCCACTTACCCTGGTACAATAATTCCTTGGCTGTGCATATTTTAACATTATTACAAAAGGCCTCATTTGCAATTTCCATTTGCAGGGCTGTGAAATGAAGACATTTCTCAGAGGTCGGCCTTCACCATTTCTGCCAGTGATGAAATTATAGTTTAAACAGCTGGAGTGTGCTCCCACAGGGACATGGTGCGAATATGCTTCGTCCACAGCAGAATAAATCCATCAAGCATATTTCAACTGTCCTGACAACATTAATAGACACTGGTGCTCTTTAATATTTTATGAACTAATTTGTAGGTTGTTTACAAGATTGAAAAAAGAGCATTGGTGAAACTCAGAATCCAACTGCCATTTAATATGCAACCCCCTCCTTTGTCTCTCTTCTCTCTAAATTTGATCAATATATGTTTGTTAAATGGCTTGTTACATTTGCAGGAAGCAAAGGAGAGAAAGTAAGAGAGGGAAAGAGAACTAGCATTTACTGTTTAGTGACCCAAAAGTTAATAATTTCCAATAATTTTGTAACCAAGGTGCCAGCAAAGGATAGAATGGTTTTCACTTCAGTAAACGGAGGAGAAAAACAAAGCAGGGACAGGTGACCTGGAGCCTGGCAACAACATGTACTGGGTTTGGTGCCAGAACAGCCCAGGGTGTTCAATTGAAAAATGATTGTGCCTATTTTGAAAAAAGTTCTTAGCCCGTATATGATATCTGACTAATTTTTAAGTGTCAACACATGCCAGAATATGAAAAAAAAGGAAATACAACCCAGAAACACACAGACAGACAAGGGTTATTTTAAGGTCAAGGTTTTTTGTGCCGCCTTCGGCCGGGGTATAACGGTATTGAGCTCATATGTGAGTGATGTATAGTAATTGATGAAACAGGTCACAACTTATCCAGATGACTGGGTCAATCCAGAAAAACAAACAGAGGGTTTAAAATACAAATGTGAAAGGTAAGCCAATGCTACATCTGAGATGTTTCAACTTGCATGAGAGAACATAGTGTAACCTTTATCAAAACCGCCTTTCTTGCAATATATAATTTGTTATATTTTGAAAGTGATAGTGATATCTCTAGTTTTCTTTCAGGTTATATACACAGTTGAATGTTATTGCTTCTAAAACTAATTAGGAAAGGTTCAGGTCACTGTAACATTTAATTTGTAGATTAAGGGAAGTTTTTTTTTTTTTAACCTGTGCAAATAATTAATCGTTTTGAATTTCCAAGATCTGGCAGAAATATCTTAACATTTTATTAGAAGAATTTATGGGAAGCAGCTTACCTTGGTGGTTGCACACCAAATTCACATCCAGGGTTTCAGTATCAAAGTGCATATTGAAGTCCAAAACATGCAGACTTGGCAGTACAATCCATTATTGCTCAAATGTTAAACTAAAAAAAAATCCAAGAAATGTGAAATGGACAACTGCCATAAAAACAACAAAAATAAAGGTTTTAGGGTGTTTAGATAATTAAAAAAAGACCACGGTATGGGAAGTTTTTGCTGGTCCTTTAACAAAAAAAAAAAGTTTCTCAAACTCTTAGTAAATGCTTAGCGAATTTTGTTCTATGAATGACTGAGCTGTACTGGGTACAGTTGCTGTGACCTATACTGTACCCTTGTGAACAATTAGAATAATCAGTACCCCTGCTTGAAAACATCTGCTTTAGGTGAAGTGGTTAAGTGAAGCTGGAAGCCCCACAATAAATGCAACATCCCACATGAGGAAAAATATGCCACATAAAGGGGGTGAATAAACGAATCGCAAAGGAACAAAGCAAAAGAAATGCACAAAACAAAGTCCACGTAACCACATGGAAACAATGATGAGATTGTTTACCCTTGGTTATAATGACATTCCCTAACCTGACTGTTATATGGAAAATGTGAGCATCAGATGTGGAGCTTTAAGTACAGATGTGAACATTGGAAGGCCTACAGACAGCTATTCTGCTTAGCATGAAATGCACACAGACCATGGAAGTCTGGTACAAGTATGGCCAATTAAAAACTGCAACAGCATTATTAATGTTTTTTTTTGTTTTGTTCCTGGAATCCTCAAACAATGTGCTCTATAGGATTTACTTAACCGATTTACTTTACAATGTAAAAGTGCTCATCTCCTCTTACATAACCTGCCTAATGGTTTTAAATGCATTCAAATATTAATGCAAGTCCTCTGAGTGCCTACAAGGTAAAGTGTATTCCAATGGCAATTTTCTTGAAGCAATCAGGGACTGGGAAATAAGCCTTGGTTGTGCATTAGGTGGAAGGCTCATTGGTAATTAAATGAATACATAGCATTATACTGCATACTTTAGTGTCATAGCATTACTGTGTATTGATTTTTACATTCGGTGACATGGAAATTCAATTTACATCTTCCATTTGTGAAACAGTCAACAAAATAGAAATGCTGTACTCATTTTGAGGAACATTAAGCATTAAGGTAAACAACAAAGCAAAAAATAAGGTAATCTCTAAAATATATATTTTAAGCTGAGGCCTAATGGAGCCTATTAGGTATATGGCTGATTGAGTAGGAGATCAGTGCTGTATAGGTTTTTGTGGTGGTGGTCATACCTTTATTACGTGTCAAACTCCTGTCACAGTAAGCATGTTTAATATAGACGCCATAGATAGGTTATTGTACCCTTTATCATGGGAATCGTCAGTGAATCATCAATTATCAACAAATGGCCAAGCTCAATTTGAGAGCTTTATTTATTTAAAATTGTATTCACTGGAAAAGCCATACAAGCAGCAAACAGTTAGTTTACAATGGCGTTCCAGGAGGGAGGCAGGAGCAAGTTACAATTACATACAGTACAAGCATACAGTAAATACATAGTTTCACAATCCGTGTAATAATGTATTCACTCCACATCACGTGCAGCCTCAAGCATCATAGATCCACCATCATTACTGTAGCTCTGGTGTCTTGTTTGTCAAAAAGCTTGGCTACGTAGTGTCTGAGTGGCTCACCATGTGGTGTGCAGGGGGAGTCAGTCAGGGAGCACAGGTTCACCTCCAGCTGTGCTCAGTTGTTGATCTTCATGGGGATTTCACAGGGGTCTGGGGAATTAGGTAGGTAAAATCTGCATGAACTATTTCTCTTCACCATACTAGAGCAGACCCAACTGACCAGACGTCCGGTAAGCTCAAAGCAGACCCCTCTGGGGGTTGGTTGTTGACAGATATCCGCTGTAGAGCTCCTGTGTGTAAAAGCAGTTGGTTTTGTGGGCATTGTTGCAGTGAGGTAAAGTAATTGGACATTCTAAATGCCATTAAACATGGTGCATATTAAATATCAAATTTGATTTTTCTCTGTACATGCTTCAGCCATGTCTAATCATTTAAATTTGCTTCATATTGAAATACTATTATTGTTGGCACTCAGCATATTGGCCCATATTTATCAAGGTTATTGTAATGTTATGCACACTTTTTAACTGTTTGTTATTTTCCTCCTGCCATAAAATTGCCATATTAATTAATTGTGAATGTATTTGACAAACATGCGCGAGAGGTTTTGTAAAATAATTTAAATTGTTTCACACCACCTTGCACAAAGGAACTGAATATAACTTGTCGTAGAATGAATGCGGGTAGTGCTATTAAAAGTGAAATATCCTGTAGCATAAAAATATATTCCAACCTTTCAGTGTAATGGTAAAACTGTAAAGATCTTAAGATGACAAAGTAATAAATCATGCTTTCAACACTTAATTAACTTTTGTGTTAAATCTTTGGTTAAAAACACCACCTGAAAACCGGCATATGGAACTTTCAGCTTATCTAGATACAGATGTTTGGTTTTTTGGGGGGGTTTTTTTGGACTTCCACTGGTGAGTTTAGCAAAAAAAAAAAAAAAAAGGTCCATTATTCTTTCATGCTCGCTCGCTCACTCACTTGGGAATGAAGAGAAATAACACTCTGAGGGTTTGAGGTCACAAAATATATTCTAAATGTGATTATAAGCAAGCTTCTTGTTAACATTCTCATTGGGTAACCTGGGAACTAAGCATGTTACCTCATCTCCATGGATCGAAATCCCAGCCACAAGGGACTCAGGCTGTAAGTCGCACTGCCGCAGAGGGAAAGCTATCAAGTTCACAAGCTCAAATAAGTGCTTCATTTGTCCAGGCCAAAGAGAATCAATTCAATATTTACATTCAGATGATTAAATACAAAGAATGTACATGTTAACACAGTGCTGCTACTTGAATCAATCTTTCACCTGCTAATTGAGATGTTTAAGGTTGCCTTTGGGGCTGTGTCTAAACACACACATGCTGTATATGCTGTAAGTATAATGCTAGCTAGCTAGATAGATAGATGCTTTTTTGGTTTTTAAAAATACTTTATTAAACCATTAATAAGCAATCAAAGCATCAATTTAAAAAAAACAAAAAAAACAAACAAAAAAAACATTGCAGTACAGAAACAAAAACAGGCCTAAAAACCCTTTATTGGAAGATTAAATCATTTGCAATTCAAGAATTTGGGAAAAAAGTCAAGATATGTTATACATTTTACAGGTGCAGCAGTAGTTC
Organism: Acipenser oxyrinchus oxyrinchus; assembly: GCA_030684275.1. Lineage (NCBI taxonomy): Eukaryota > Metazoa > Chordata > Actinopteri > Acipenseriformes > Acipenseridae > Acipenser > Acipenser oxyrinchus. The sequence continues at coordinate 59,379,313 of CM060250.1, forward strand.
AATCTCAGTCTCACACAGAACAATATTAATACACTATGTCAGCTCAAAAATAGTTTTTTTGATTGTGCATCGCTTTATTAAAATGAACATCCAATCTGACCTTGGTTAAAACCAGCATTCTAAAAATGTTAACAGAATCCTGATTTAAAATACCATTCACTTTATTTTTTCTGTTCTTTAAAATAGCTACATTGGCTTGTCCTCGGATAAAATTAACATGAATGCCGAGTGGAACCCAAAAGCTTTTAGAGTTTTCCATAAGTATAGATCATTTACCTTGTGAAAAACTTTCTCTTGGTCCAAAGACATGATACCAGCATTGAACCCCAAAAGTGTGGAGGCTGCCACTATGTTGCGAATCAGAAAAATGTTAGAAAAAAATCTTATAGTTTCTAAGTTGTAGTCATTTTATGCTCCCCTGAGTTGTCCTTGTTCTGACTCCCTGCACTCTCATTGCTCATCCCCTCAGCCTGTACTTTTACTGATTCCTTGTTATTCTGCTTGGCACTAACATCACTAGACGCTGTCTGATATTCGCTACTGCCTGCCGTCTCTCCTGACTGTGCCATAGTGCTACTGCCTACCCTCCACCCTCCTGTTTTACACTAGGCTCCCCAACTGTACTCTCAATATCAACCCAAGATCCCAGCCCTTCACTTCTATCATCAGTTCTCTGTGCTATTGTATCCACTTCTCTACTTTCAACGCCTGAGGGACCAGGCTGCCCACCTTCCTCTGGTACAACCTGGTTTCTGCCCCTGCACACTGATATGCTAATTCAGCAGCAGAGCCTCACTCTCCTGCTTGCTCTGACTCCTAACGTTCTTTTTCAGGACAGTGCTTAACAATATGTCCTTCACTTCCACATCTAAAACACTTCATCGATTTAGCTGTGGTAAAAACTACATAATCATTGTCATCAATCTTAAATTTCAGGGCAGTGTTCAGATCTACATTGATGTCATTCAAAATCATATAAACCTGTCTCCTGAAAGAAACTACATGTTTCAGCTGCTGAAATTTGCAGCCCAGCGGGATAAGTTTTAAACTTGACATTATTTGACCATGCTGAGCCAGCTCTCTCTCTAGCAGCTCATTATATAAATCAGGGGGATGTTTGACAAGGCAATTTATCTAGCTGAAACCAAACGGGATAACTGGGAAAAACACGTAATCTATTACGATTCCTTTCTCAACAACCTTAGAAACAAAATCGGTTTCATTGAGAAAAACCACTATCGAGCCACTCATACGAGTTGCCGATTATTTATTCTCACAACCCACTACACCTCCGATAGCGAGCACACACTTCCCAAGAGGAATGAACTCATCGGACTACACTTTACACAACCCACTACACACTTTAATACTATGCCGACGAGTTAACTTTTCAAAACAAAAATGATCATGGTTCCTCCCACCCAACCAAGCCATCCTGACTGCTTTGGTGACAAAACAGTCAGCGCAGATGGCAAACTTATAAATAGTAAATACCACAAATAAAAAATTAAGAAAAAAACTGCAACAGACCTTCCAGCAGCACTCATACACACACTTCCACCTTCACTGCCTATCCACACCCAGCATTCACTACGACAGACAGAAACAGTAGATAGATAGACAAATAGGTACTTTTTTTAGTTTTTAAAAATATACTTTATTTTAACCAATAACAAAAGAATAACAAAAATAACAAAAACACATTCATATTACTTTTCCCAAAAATCAGATATAAGATGTGTTTAACTTATCTTATCATCCTAGAATGTAAAGACAACTCCTTAAAATCATAAAACCAAAGACAATTCCAGTGTTTCCTTCTCAATTACACACACAACCCCACCCACACACCAAGTGCATTTAAAACTATCCAGGTCATGTATCATGGAATAGAAAATCTACTCTGGCCAAAACCAGTGCTCTAAAAATATCAAAGGCATCAGAAGTTACAGGCCCATCCACCTTGTGTTTCCTGCTTTTTTATGGAGACTCCTGCACACTATTCTTGCAGTAAACTCGTACCTCTGTATAATAGATCCAAGGGTCACTGATAAATGTCCTTTTTGCAGAGAGCGAGAGAGAGAGAGAGAGAGAGAGAGAGAGAGAGAGAGAGAGAGAGAGAGAGAGACTGTTCCACTGCTACGTGTGGCTACTTTTAATCAAGGCTTAAGACTTATCTTTATAATTTAGCCTTCTGATTTTATTCTGACATGGTTATTTTAACTGTATAATTAATTCTTTTTTTGTGTGTATTTTTATCTTTTTATGAGTGTATATTTTGTCCTTTGTTAGTGTTTTTATAATATCTGTCTTTGTAATTGTAAACCTGTGAACTTGTGTGAAGTGCCTTCAACCTTGCGGCATGAAAGGCGGTCTATAAATAAAGATTATTATTATTATTAGACTTTTCGGAAACTCTGTTTGTTTGGTGTATCTTACACCAAACGAAGGAAAAATATATGTCAACTAGCAACTTTTATACTGGGACAAACTAAATTAGATAGATAGATGATTTTTAATAGTGCATGTGCACTATTTATCTTAAAGGAAGGCTCATTTTTAACACAACTTAACAAGGAATCTGGTACATATACCTTGTTGATTTAATTGTTTTTAAAGTAATGCAAGTACTATATTTACAGTACATATTTATAATTTGCCATTTCTGGAGAACGGCTATTTCAGCTAGTGGTTCTCTATCACAGAATGTTTTATTTTATTTTCATCTATGATATCAAAACGTAAGACTCAGAGTCAAAAATCTAAAAATCTTATATAATGAGACCTGATTCATGTAACTTAGGTCCCAGGAGAAATGTCCTTTGCTTTGATCATGTATCTCAAAAAAGGCTAAAATAAACCTCTAGCATGTTCTCCCTAACGGGAGCAACATTGACTTGCACATAAGAAACATCAGAAAGCTTTTTAATTTGCATAGCTACAGGGGTTTACAAGAAATATGCTGTGTTTAGAAAACACAATAAGCTAAGCTCTGTGTTACTCAGATCTAACGCCTCTGTGCATGCACACGAATGCTAGGTCTGTTCCTAATATAGCACATTGGATGTGATTACAACTTTTAACACCTCTATTATATATTAGATTGACTATACACCGTAATACACAGGTTAAGTTATGAATAAACCTGTAAATATTTAGATACATGCAAATATGTGGACAAGCTTTAATAAGGGTACATGTTATATCACCCACAGAAAATAGCCATGCAATTCTTATCTGCAGACAACCTCTCAGGGGGAAAATTTAATGCTGTACTCAAATGCTGGTAATCTTTCAAATATGTAAAAGTGGAGCAAATCGAGTCCAGTGGTTATGTGCTCATCTTCATTGCAGACATCTAATATACTGCTTGTCCATTTCACTGGTTGCCACACTTCCATTAAACAAGTACTGTCTGCTTTCACAGATAGTGAAGATCTCCATTGGAATCTCCAGACAAATATTTCAGGTTGCTGCTGACAGACTAACTAACATCTAACTATTCTAGAAAAGAAAACAGCAAAAAAAAAAAAAAAAAAACTTTTGCTTACGTGACTCCTAAAAAGCTTGATTTCTGAAGTGAGGTGGTTTCTTTACCACCCCTTTCCAAAAAAAAGTGCAGTACATTACCAACTATTTTACAATTTCCCTATTATTCCACAAAGTTCAAGTACCTTTTTGTTAGGAATCGATTCATCCATGACTAGCCTAGTTTTTGCTACGTAAATGCAACATGAAGTCGTGAATCAGGCATTTAACGCACTTGGTTAAACTAGAAGAAAACAACAGGGCATTAGTCAAAAATGTATTTTTCAAAATATAGGACAAATAGAAATATCCTGCAGACTGCATAGTGTCCAAAGATAAGAAGTCAATTTACTGCTTAAACATTCTGAAATCTAGTCTTTACCTGACTGGACATCAGTGGAGTATACAGTCTGAGTTGGAGTGACAGTGTCGTATCATTACATAAATACTGTTGGTCTAAAATAAAGGTGTTGAATCCAGGTTCTGATTTCAGTATGACCTTGGGCAAGTGAGTTGACCTGTCTGTGCTTAAATCCTTCTCATTGTAACAACAGAGGGGAGAGGCAGACACCATTGAAAATGAAAAGCCGCTTCTCTGCTGAGCTGTTAATAGGCTGCTTTTCACAAAAGGGAAATATTTAGCTTTTACCAACATATGTACATCTGCTTTCGTTTTGTTTGTTTTATTTTTATGTATTTTAAAGTTTTTTTTTGTGTTTTTTTTTGTTGTTTTTTTTTTTTACCAGGAAAATCTAATTTAGATGGTACATACATGTCAAACCATTAGGCAATCAAACACACATGTAATATTGTTACACATGAAGCACCAGGCAGGTATTTATAACACAATGAAGATTTGAAATAAAACACAAGTTTAAAACAGTTGTTCATCACAGAGTACATGATTTTTAAACACAGGTATGATATTCAGAAAATAGGAGGCACTTTTTTACAGAGAATTGTGAGGGTCTGGAACCAGCTCACCAGTAATGTTGTTGAAGCTGACACCCTGGGATCCTTCAAGAAGCTACTTGATGAGATTCTGGGATCAATAAACTACTAACAACCAAGCAAGCAAGATGGGCCGAATGGCCTCCTCTTGTTTGTAAACTTTCTTATGTTCTTATGTTCCAAGACTGAGATCCACAATAAGTGATGGCAGCTTTGCCAGCTAGAGGTATCAAAGATTGTGAACTGTATCAAGTAATTTACTTCAGATAGATGGGAACCTGCTGTGTGGAGGTTGTGTGGTCCAGTATAGGAGGCTGTGTGGTCCAGTGGTTAAAGAAAAGGGCTTGTACCCATGAGGTCCCAGGTTCAAATCCCTCCCTCAGCCACTGACTCATTGTGTGACCCTGTGCAAGTCACTTAACCTCCTTGTGCTCCGTCTTTCGAGTGAGACGTAGTTGTAAGTGACTCTGCAGCTGATGCATAGTTCACACACCCTAGCCTCTGTAAGTCGCCTTGGATAAAGGTGTCTGCTAAATAAACAAATAATAATAAAACTGTACACAATTGTATAACATAATTGACCAATGATACTTTTTCTGTTCCTCAAAAAGAAGCAACAAAGACTCTTGCAGAGGTCACAGTGATGGGCTAGAATTTGTCGTAGGACTAAAGTATATCCAGTTTACAAAGACTTTCCTTCATAAAATGGATACAGAATATTTTTTGTTATATTTATATATTTTTTGCAACAGCAAAATTTGTAACATAAATAACTCCTTCAGTCACAAACTATTAATACAGAAACAGACTATACATTTACTTTAACAGTCTCTCTCTCTCATTTACTGTACATTTGTATGCAAATGTTAAAAATAAGAACACAAATTATTGGGCGGGGAACTGGTTATGAGAACATATCAAACATAAACATAGGAACTATTTCAAAAGAAGCAAATTAGTTTAGACAACAGTACAGGCCTTTAATAAACTGTTGACAGAATTTTAAAGATTAGATGACCTAATAAAATTCACCTACATTTTGTCAATATATATTTTAGATGCTGTAAGCTAATACAATTCACAATGTTTATGAGGCATATTTATCGACTGCTGCTTTGGGGACTATGTAGAGTAAAGCCACACTTGCTATTATGTTTCACCCATGTATATGGAATTACTATACATGTCGACAGCACATGGTTTGAGCAGGAAATGACTATACTGTAGCTATTAAATAAAGCTTTTCAGGACATAGGGAATTCGTTTTCCCTCAGAATTTTCACTCAAGTTCATTATTAATCACTGTACCACATGTACTGTAAGGGCGAGAACAGATGGAATTCCTCATCAGAGCACAACAAACAAAAAACATAAAAGCTTTCCAAAATGCTTCCTTACAGCACAATCGCTTGCAAGGTCTGTTTTATTCCAGTTTGCATTTCAGTCTTACAGTGTTTGCAATCATTTAGTCTGGTTCTCAATTCTCATTTTTCTCTTAATCTGCTTTTATCTGGCGTCCGATTTAAATCATTTGACAATGTGACCTTTCAACTCTGCCAGCCCCACCTACTCTACATTTATATGGTCATAGAGAGCAGATGTGGCTGGCTGAGTTGAAAGGTCACATGATTTGAATTTAATGAGGATTCCTGTTCTGTACTGGCACTTATGAGTCTTCAAACAAGCCCACAGCAAGATCAAAGCAAGGTAAAGGCAGATTTAGAGAAAGAAACCCACAAAATTAAATAACTCAATATTGGAGCAACCAGTGGCACCGGGTTTGTAAAAATATCTGTGGTGCCCAAGGGTCAGGGGGCAGATTCCCCTGTATTTGGGGTTAGGTAGAAAAATAATCTATCAAAATGTAACATTTTCAGTAAACCCAATATCTATTAGATAAAACATCTACCTTATGTACAATTATTGTCGCTGTGTACTTACAATATCTCTTTTTTGTGTGTATATATTGCTTGTCTATGGCACATTGTTTGTACTATACAATTGTGCATACAGGATAAATGACAAACCCCCATTGAATATGGAAAATATACAACAAAGTGGATGGATCCGTAACCCACGAAAGCAAAGGTTCTGTGTTGCTGCTCTGGTCGCTGGCTGTGAACAGACAAACACAGTGCATTTAAATTAAACCACACAGTCTGATCGAGTATAAACAATAACTCAAATAGGTTGTTTCTAAATTAGCAACATGGACAGAATAAATTAAAATACAATAATAAGGTACACAGTAATGAATTATCGTAAATAATACATAAGAATAAAATCAATAAATAACAAACATAGTTATCAATTACATTATAGTGATTGACTGGATATACACAGCATGACTTTCAGTCATTTTTTGTAACTTGGATTATAAATGAAATCGCTTCCCAAACTATAAGGATATTTGAAAAAAAAGCATTTTATAAACACTACCGTTTCATACCCTGTTTTTATTGTGTATGCTATATGGACAGGACATAGTAGATACAGCTGAACTACACCAAAATAATTAAGCCAGCAAACCAGGAGAAACAATATTGGTGCATAATAAAGCATTTATACTAGTCAATTCGTGTTTATACAAAGTTAAAAGTAATTATTGATTAGTGCATAGATAACATACCACTTAATAGAGCAAAAACATTTTGGCGCTGTTGTTCGCAAAATGAAGTCGTTAGCAGATTTTGTCTTTCATAGGTAAGGTTATTTTGAATGTGCAAAACTGCAAAGTGAGTCAGTCATTCTTGGATCGTACATAGTGGTTCACAAGTATTTTTTTTTAGTGTTGGTAGGCAGAATAATAACACACTACCATAATATTGAATACAAAAATAAAATACACAAACATAATATTGAATATGCAAATGACAAAAGAAAGTGAACCCTGACACAACCTGACCCTTTCTGCTTTCATCACTTTGTGCACGAGCCGGTGGTCTGAGAAAGGTTTGCACCAATGACTAGGTGTGAACAAGCTGGCTGGTGGTGAGGTCAGGCCAGGAAGTAGACAGACAGGACTGGTGAGGGAAATACGCTGTTGCGCCAAAACAGAACGGCACGTTGGCCAAAACAAATAGACAGACAAATAAAGCACAGCGAACACTAAACAAACAAGTATCGTGCTGAGATATTTCAGCACGAGTAGCAATTATCTTTTGTGTGGTTTTCTGTCCTCTCTCTCCCGTACCCCCTCACTGTAAACCCAGCCCTGTTTTATGCAGCTGTACCGAGACTCGATTGTTAATCAATCATTCAATTGAATCTCGGCACATTCTGCATGTGAACTAATTGTGCACTCCCCGTGCCCCCATAAAAATATCCACTTTAATCTGCATGTGAAGTTATTGTGCAATCCCCGTGCCTAAATACAAATATACATTTTACATCACCTGTGCTACATAACCCACACTCCGTGCACCACTACAATAATACATATAACAGACAACATAAAACACAAAATACGCACAGGGGCGGGGTACCCCGCCACACTAGGGCTCAGAACTTTCACTTCTAAAGAAGGAGAAATCTGATGTGAAATGTTATTCGATAGGTATGCTGTTTCTCATGTATTTTACCATTATGAGGTGGAATTTTAAAAACATATCTTGTATAAAGATATCGCTCCCATTAAAAGGTAGTATAATTATTATATATAAACTCAAACATTGGTAGTGTTGGGCCCGCATTCCAGAATATTGGTGGAGCCCGGGCACCACAGCACATACAACCCAGCGCCTATGGGAGCAATACAACCCAGAACCACTCAGAAAATGCAAACATCATAATATTTTAAGAGAAATGTACAATTAAAATGACATTTGAAACTACTTTTAAAAAACCAACCTGTTTATATTATATATAAAATATCTACAGCAACATACACTGATGGTGATGATCAAACTTTTTTTTTAAATGCACAAATATAATTTATTACATTTGTGAGTTGCCATCTTGTGAGCTTGTACAAGAGTGATGCAAACACATACATTTCATAAGGTAGCATACAAATGCAATACATATCCATATATCTCTGAGCTGGTGACTTATATAATGTATGTCTAGTCAGAACTAGTGACATTATTGTTTAGGCTTGAAGTCAATAATAAGGAGACAGATGTTTCCAGGTAAAGAAAAGGATTAAGAGGCTTGTGGGACCTAAATGTGTCACAATCAATTATATACCATATTACTTCTATTTGGCGCCGCAGCGTTTATTTTAAATTGATCAAAATGACTGTGGCCCTTAAACGAGGTCGGCCTTTATTAATAATACTATGCTTTACAAACGCTGCAATATTTTATAAACTGATTTAAGGCATTTTAGAAGTGGCACCGTGAGATGCTCCGATCTGCAGCACTATACTCTTGTGTGCTTGAATACAGTACATTTACTGACAGTTAACGAGAGCCTATTAGGTGGGAGTTGGGAAGTCAGGGGACCAGCGAATCAGGAGTGTGTATTGGTTGCTATTGGGCGGGACAAGAAGAGGAGAGAGAACGGTAGTTGAGTGTGATGCAGTCGTTTTTCTCAACGAAAAAATATTACTTCTGAATATCGGTTTGATTTCTGTTAAAATTAAAATATATCCTACTCTGTTATTTTTTCTCTCTGCTTGTTTGTAATTTCTCTGTAAGAAAAAACAAATCTAAATCTTCTCATAGATAGTAAGAATAGTGCTTAGAGTGACCGGCAAAGCTCTAAGTTCCTCTGAGTTTAAGTTTTCACCATCCAAGCTGAGGACGAGGTAAACAGACAGCCCTTGTTTTATCCCCTGCTGTGTTGGCCCTGAACTCTGCTAGAAAAAAAGGGACATGAAGGACTGCTGTGCTGTAAGTAGTTCAGTGGACCACAAAGAAAATATAAGTTTTACATTTTTGTTTCACTCAGTCTTGCTACCTGCTTTATAAATCAATGAGATTAATCAAGGAAGAATATTCAACATTATTCTCTTCACTAAAGGAATGTAAAATTCCCTATTTGGAGAATAATACAAATTAGACAGTCAAGCTCTGCCTGTGCCTGGGATCTCAAGGGAAAAGTAAAAATCGTTGTTTGAGTAACCTACCAGTGAATTCTAATCAATGCAACTTGACATTGAAAAGAAGAGCAGTCCTTCAATCTGATGTAGTAATAAGCAAAAACATCATAACTTACTGATACATGAAATAATATACTGACTTGTTACACTCTGATATGAGCTTGGCATTTGCATAATAAGTACATATTTTATTGTTACTTGAAATTCAAGTAGTAAATAAAACCAAAAGCTTTATTCAGCTTTTTTTTTAACAAAATGAAAGTGTCAATAAATGAATGTGGCAGTACTGCCCATGTTATAAATAGGGGTAATAAAATGATGCATCAAGAGTCATGTGTATCCATAGCAACAAGGAGCTCATGGTAAACTGCACAACTTAAAAGCAGTTAAAGGTACTGTGATAGTGCTTCCAAATGATCAAGCAGACAGGATGGAATCACACAACCAGAGGAATGCATATAAGCTCTTTAAACACAAAATGAACAAACAAAATTAACAAACACAAGTCTTGTAAGTGGAGCTGATGCTCCACTGGACAGACAAGCTCTCATGAGCAGAGCATCTCTGTTTCTGTGCAGCACTTATTTGCATACGTGTTTCGCTACAGTCCATGACCATATTCATAACTAACTTGTAAATCCAAGGTACATGCACTGGTGTATTACTCTACCCTGCCTTGCCAGACCACACGCACAGCCTCCCTTTAAAGGACAGGAGGCCTGGCACATGACAACAATTCAGCCAAAGTAACAAGTAAAATAAATAAAACGGACAATAGCTATCATAAGAAGCTTAACATACTCCCAGCACAGGTAGCAATCACCCAAAATTACTATCAGCAAAAGAATAGCACAGCCAATCACTAAGAGACTGAAAACCTCTTACCGACACACCAGTGGGAGGATATTTAACAGGGTTTCACCATAAAGAAAAAAGTTGAGCTTTAAAGTGTATACAGAGCTAGTTCTTTCCACTTAACTCTTCCATTATCACTATTCCAGAAACAATCTGCTCAGCTGAATATAAATGGCAGTAGTATCCCAAAATAAAAATGCATATATATATATATATATATACACACACACACACACACACACATTTTCAAAAGCTACAGGAATAGTACACATCCCATAAGAGAGTAGCCCAGTAAGCACTCAGATAATAAAAACAAATTCATGCCACCAGAATTGAAATAAAAAGTAAAACTGACCGAACGTCACATAGTAAATGAAAAAACCTCTTCCATGAGGAAACCTCTCCATGACCATGGACTGTAAGTGGATTGCAGTGACTAAAGACAAAAAACTTTGTGTTATACCAATACCCCCACTCTTTATATATATATATATATATATATATATATATATATATATATATATAATTCCTTCAAATCCAACAGTGAAAACAATGTCAAAGATAACTTGCACAGAATTGTGGGCCACTTAATTTATAATGTCTTCTCATAAAATTAACTAAAATATATCACACTTGTTTATTCGTATCTTGTTTGTGACATTTGATAACCGCCGATAACATTTGTAATTTGTAGTCTCCCCCCGGTATGCTGTATAAGAGAAAACTATTGTTCTCATTTAATAGTGCATTTATGTGTCAGTATCTTTGGGTTCATTTATACTTTCAAAATTTTAAAGTTTTGGATTAATAAATAAATCAACAATTATTTTTTACTAAGATCCCAAAAGTGTATGTAAAGCTCTAAGACAACACCAGCTGCTCAACATATGGATTTTCACGGAGGAAGTAAAGACTGGCATTGGAATTGCTTAGTATCAGCCTACAGGCAAAAAATAAAACTGTTCTAATTCAGTTCAGGTATTGCCGTCTGGGGAAATGTACATGTTCTCCATTGAAAACCAGGATGGATCAGACTTTGCTGATTGGACCACAGTTAACATGTTTGGCGTGGTCCCAACTTGCACTGCTATTTTCAGCTTCTTTTTCCCATAAACAGAAACAACAATTGACACAGATGTTAAAATTGGGATTCTTTCTGTGCACCTGTGCGGGCTGTGTGCCAGACTCCTTGTGTGTCTATGGGAGGACCACACATCCTTGCTTACGGCTTGTTTAAAAACGCACATTATTAGTTATTATTACAAGTCCCATGGGTGCTGTTTTGGATTTGAACCAGAGTCCAAATTATGACGTTGATTAACATATACCTTGAAGTTTATTTGTGCACAGCTTAAAATATGAAATTAAAAAAAAAATCATTGCGTTAAAAAAAACATACATGCATGTGAAGGACATGAGCTGCACAGATTAGGACCCAAGATCTGCTGTGAAATGAGACTCTATCAATATTCATAGAGGCTGACAAGACAGTCATCTAATCCTATGTAAATAGCACATTCATTATTGGATTCTCTATGGCTTGGCTTGTTGTTAAGTTCCGACACGTTCACATGGATTAGCATGCACAACAGTTACTTATTTTTAACTGTATGTTCTAAATACATTTAGCATATCTTTAAATTAAAAGCGGTCTAGAATAGTTACTGAACTCATTTCAGATAAACGTATAGTATTTGGATAAAATTGTGTACCGGTACAATGCTAATGCATCTGTATTCTTGGGTAATTATATATACAATTCACACAGCATATCTTCAATAAAGCCTAAACCCTACAGACAACAGATGGAACCCTAACAGCAATAAAGGAATGGAAACAAAATCCTTTGTTCTTCCTGCAGTCGCCTGAAAATCTGTTAGCAGTGTTTTTGTATTAGCTTTCATTCTGCATCCTGAGCCAGAGCCCAAGTTCTCTGAAGCAATTCTTAATCATGCTCCCCAAAGGCCCAGGACTGCATACAGCAATTTCTCCCCTGCTCTCGGCACAGATGTTTCAAGCACATTCCATTACACCTACATGCTATTACAGCTAATGGCTGATAAAAAAGCTGCTCCCCACTCCACTGCAGCTAAGGGGAAAATATCCCTCTGTACATACCTTGAAGTAACAACACAAGGGGCAGGTGAAGACAACAGGACACTATGCAACCCTGGCTCAGGACTGCCATTAATTACATAACAGTACGATGTGCCTGCATCAATATTATCTGCATTTAGTACCTCATTTTGGGGTGTGCCTCTTTTAAAGTTGTATTGAAAATGTGCATCAAGCTTTAATACGCTGCATATACATTATTTTAGGAGAACAGTTATAAATAGTAGCATGAAACCTTTCATATAAACTACTGCTTATACTGTTGTGGTTGCAGGTGAAACTAAATATTCAATTGATTTGAGAAAATTGTTCAACGTATGTGTAACAAAATATCTGCACTAGTTCACTGGATAAACAAAAGGTGTTGCTGATTTTTAATGGGATCGGCTTACATTTTGAAAATCTTCCACTAATTGCTTTTTACTAGAATCTGAATTTTATATTTATTGTGAGACTATTCTGGTTGGAGGTCAATATGTAAAAGAAGTAAGCTTTGATTTGTACTTCTTTATAGAAATTGGAGTCTTTGACAAAATACATTTTAGCCTTGAACAACCAGCAAAAACAGCCAAGTAACTAAGGCCACACTGGATCCCTTTCAAATGGACTCGGTTTGGTTTGTTTCATTTGAAACATTGTATTAATGTGCCTGCTATTCACACTTATCTGTGAGCAAAGGGATCGAGTTCATTTGGATGTCAGTTTAAGTTTTTCTTTTTTTTTTTTCTGGCTCAAGTTAGTTTGTGTTCACAATGCCGTTTTCAAGTGCCCTCAGTTCATTTATATGGTGTGTGAACTGCAAGGTATCCTGCAAGGTATATTGAAACATGTTAGCTATTGATGTGCTGCTCCGGTTTTAATATATCATGTTTTAGATTCTTACATATTGCTGTGAAAGAAAGCACTAGGGGAGTTAATTTAATGAATACATTTCTTGAATGCCTACATAGGAGAATGCAGTTTACACAATAAGGCACGGTTCTTCTCATTTTGCCATTAAAAAGACTGAATATATTTTACTATTTTTGTGAGTTTTGTCCAGTTCGGCTTGCATTTTGGTGTCTAATCAAATTTTCTATTAGAGCTTCAGTTTCTCTCACTGTCCATGTAGTTTAGGATTACCAGATTTCCACAGTGAAAAAGCAACTCTGAAGCCGTTAACAAAATAACACAATAATAGTTTAAAAATTAAACATTGGGTAAGTTTATTGCAGATCATAACAACTCATTATTTTCTTTGTATTGTCATCTTGTTAAATAAGAACATAAGAAAGGTTACAAATGAGAGGAGGCCACGAAATGTTTACTTCCTAGTCAGGATACCTTGTATAGTTTGTTTGTTTCCTATGTGCAAAACGACACAGTCCAGCAGTTGTTCACATTGACTTGCCAAACGTACTGAACTGTACTGAGTGCGGCCCAAACCCTCTAAACGGACCCAGTGTGAACACACCCATCCGGAAAAAATAATATATTGCAGTATAAGTCAAAGCAATAAAAATATATTTAAAATACTTGGTAATATATTGCCTTCTCTTTCCTAAATATATGCTATTCTCATATATTTAAAAAAACATTCAAAATATATTGCAGTACATTCCTACAACAATACAAGATCTATTTTATAGATGGCAGAATTCTAAAATATATTTTGGATTTCATCAAAATATATTGCAATACATTCTTTAAAAAAAAGGATACTTTGCGTGCAACATACAAACATACAAATTTTCTTTAGTGCATTTTAACAATACTTAAAATGTTATCCTGGGCCTAAATTGAATTCTTTACCAGACATTATATTTTACTAATATAGGAAAGCAAAGGAACTCGTATAATGCCGTTTTGATTTATTATTAATTTGTATCTATCCTTTCCTGAAGAAATCATTATTGTCTTGACACAAAACAACTTTATAAATGACATTACCTCACAGTACAAGAAATCAGGGACCTAATTAGCATATGGCCAAAGCAAGGTATGCTGGGACCATGCAATGGGACTTTCTATCTATGTGGACTGTTCTGTTAACCCTTGTGTTATTGTTTCCCCTTATGTGTACCACCGTCCTGTCCTGTCTGGGGTAAGTGTGACATGTTACCGTATAGTGTATGTGAGTCGTTTGGTGTGATCCCACTGTCTCTCCCCACTGTGTGTGAAATGTCCTGACCTGTATTCTGTTCTGCAGCTGTATGGATTGGATGAATGAATAAAACTTGGTTGATTTAACTCTGTTGAATCACTTCTGGGTAGAACACGTGTAGCAGTAATGTTACAATATGTTAGAAAATACTACAATATAAATCAAAACATTGTAAAAAATATATCATTTTATATATTTCAAAGTATATGGAAGCATACTTTGAAATATGTTCCCATATATTTCATACTATATGTTGGGACATATTTTAAAATAATAATAATAATAATAATAATAATAATAATAATAATAATAATAACAAGTATGCCACCAGAAAAACTACAATCTGCACTCAAAATATGCTTTTTTTAACGTTGCAATATTATTCACATAATATAAACACACATTTTTAAAACAGATCATCACAAGTGCCAAATCTTTAAAGCCAGTTGAAAGTACATGCTGCTTTAGTGGTGAATAAAGGGTTAACAATGCATTCCGAATGCCAGGCATCTTGCTCTAGGCTGCTATTTCATTTCATCCATCTCTTAGACGCTATCATCATATTAACATAGATGACAATCTGGCGAGAAGGTGCTGATCAAAGATACATTTCACACTCTCATTTCAAGGCTCTAATTACACCATCTGTGTCAGCCTCCTTCATGGCACGTCTGCCCAATCTGTCAAAAGCTGTGTGCCTATGGGAATGCAGTGGAGACGAATATTGCCTTCCTTTCCCCCAGTAGCAGGTCCATCACCCCAATCACAGCCTTCGCACAGGAGAGACTAATTGGAAACCGGAACAAAGGTTCCAGACTGCATGTGAGATGAGGTGTTTGGGGAGACTACAAGGCATCAGATTTATGATTTGAATGATAACTGCACAGTCTGCCTTAGCTTGTTCTGTGGTGAATTGAAAGGAAGCCAAACATGCAATGCAAGACAGAAAAGGAGTCAAGCATTTATTTATTGTTTTTGTTTATTTTTTTACTGTGTTGCACCCACAAGTTCAAAATAAGAGGTTGCTTTTCTCATTGTCAAGGGTGTACCAACAATGCCGTGCAAACAGAAAACAAAAAAGGAGGGGGCAGGGAGGCAAAACTCATTGCAATCGGTTGAATCATGTAATTATTAATGCATTAACACTTACTTTAAACAACTAAAAGCACATCCAAATGTCAGTGTGCAGTTCACACAAGATTTGAATTAGGGCATCTGGGCTGAATAAATTAAAAGTCCACAAATGAATACAATCTGTTTAACATTAATATGATGAATTTGTGTATTTCTCCCATTTTTAACCCATTGCATTGTTATGTTCAACTTGAAACATAACTAAACAGTAATCCTAACTGACATATCTGACAACCTACTGACAAAACAATGGAACTGCTGGGGTTAAAGCAGATTCTGATAGCTATATGCAGTAATGCAACTCAATTGAGGATTCATTCTAAGGGTGCAGTTAAGGTCATATCATTTGACATATACATGCACATTGTATTTTAATCTATAGTTGCTTTGTATTGTTTTCTTTCTTTTTATGATTATTAATGTAATGTGTTCTTCTGAGCTACTTGTCATGATGTGGGTATTTCCCCTCTCCCATCTTTATTTACACACTTTTGTCACTTAACATATGCAACAGAGTCTTGGCATTTCCCTGCCAGGATTTCTCTCATCCATCTAAACTAGTTCATCTGGCTCATACTGTTGCAACTGCCTGGTTCTTATGACCTAAGACGTATTAACATTTGTATTGTATTAGTCACACACAACTCAGAATCAAGCTTATTAGGAAAGAAGAAAATGTAAGCAGGTAATGGACAACAAAAAAATGTGATTAGGTTTTAAAATACATTTAGAAAAGATAGCAAAACAGCACCGATTGTGTTAAACTGATGTCATACCAATGAAGATGAATGGGCTCCTCAGTCACTTTAAAAAAGGTTATCTATTAAAGAATTGTACCTAACAAAATAATTATATAAATCTTACCCATTTTGCAGCTGTATTAACTACATGTCAAATGTGCAGTTTTGAAAGAAATACATTTTATAATAAAAAATGTACATTCATTTTAAAACAGACCACTGGTACCACACTAGGTTAAATTTAAATAAAGTTCTCTTTTTTTCTTGCTTTGCCTTCCAGGTAATCTGTTACTGCTTTGCTTCCTTGGTCCTTTCTCCCCAAAAGTGTCTTCTGGGTCACAGCATATTATTGACTGAAAGCCTATCAGTCAATTTGGGAAGCAGTTGCTAGTGAAGGGGTGGGGACAATTTCACACTCCTGGTGAAATGATCCAGGAAGTACAAGACACTCTAAAAGCATGGCTTGCAAATAAAGATTTATTTAACCTAGACTTAGGGTGACCACCTTTTCAAAATGCAAAAATCGACACACCTGCTTTTCACAAATGTCTTTGTGAAATACATTAGAGAGTTACAAGACATCCCGTGAAAACTGGCATTGTCACAGTTTCAGCCTTAATTTTCTGTCCTGGTCGGAAACAGTAAAATTGTTAATTATTCCGACTTTGCTATTGCATCAGTGTGCTTTACAAGTTAATAGCAGAGTAATGTATATGGTTGTGTTAGCGCCATTCAAAAATAAAATAAATAATTATATAGATTATTTGTTTAAATCATTCTGATTGTGTATATGTGACAGAGAGGGCAGGTATCTGAGCTGTAAATCTCCCTCCCGACCAGAGAAGGCGCTGAGTAAGGCTGGTAGTATGTTTCTCTGTCGAGGGGCGGACTCGCCGGTAGCTGGAAACCAGAAATCGGCCATCTTGGGGGAAGCGTGTAACTGCAATAACTCCATTGTGATTGGCTACGGATCAGGCAGCGATTGGATAAACCCTGGTGCCGGGCTGATTGCAGGGAGGAGTTTGGTGGTACAAAGGGGACACAGTTATGTGAGTACGACCCCTTACGCTGAGACATGACTCCCAGCTGGAGCCTATACGTGTTTTGTTTGTGATTGTGTGTTTTTATTTGTTGCACAGGACTAATGAGATAAGGAGCTGCAGCCACCGAGCCAGCACTTAACACTAGAACTACCGGAGCGGTCTTCCCCATATGGAAAAAATATATATGTTTCATATAAGTTTCTGAATGGCTATTATAAAACATATGTGTATCATATAAGGCTTATATTGTACTTATATGTGTATTGCCAGGGATATATAAGGACACACATATGGTAAATGTCTACATATAAGATACCTATGAAATTTTGTATGTCTGCGCATTTAACTGAACTCTGATTCAGGTACAACATTTCTTATTGTTTAATTGATATATTTGGTGTGTATTAAGTTAGCATGGACAAAATTCACATTGCATGCAAAGTATAGGGATTCAATTTGGCACTACAAATATTGATACATAAAATATGACATGATCATATGTGAAAGTCTTTTAAATTATAACCAATACTAAAATGAAATCGCTTCTTTAAATGGTAAGAATTATATTTTAAAGGAAATGCAAAACTACTTAGATGTAACTAGTATGTTTGTCACCTGAAACAATAGATGTAATGATAGTCAGACAGACAGATAAATTGATATAGATAGATAGATTTCATTTATGGAACAACATCTTTGTTTACTTTCAGACAAATAAAGACAAAAGCCAGTCTATTATAAAATAAACACCTTGAATTAAAAGTAATGTTGTGGAAATTTACAATACACATACACTTTTTTTTTTTTTTGTACAATACATTATTATACCACCCAAAATATTTAAGAATTTTAACATGCTATAACAATTAAAAGGATGGTATGGACTCTGTAAAACTGCACATACAGTATAGTATTTTTATCTGAACTCAATGTTTAGAATCCTGACTAAAATAATTCCAACATATATTTAGGGGGGGAGGGGGTGGTGTTGTCCGAAGACCTTGACAACCTTGAAAACTTTGAATTTAACCCAGTTTAAAATGTCTTTTTTTTACACAACAAACATTCCTTTACACATACACTAAGACAGATGATGGGAGAATTTGAACATGTTGAAAGTTATATTACATTTATTACCTAAATGTAAAAACATGTTTTTACATTTTGCTTTCATTAAAATAGTTATGATAAGCAACCTTGTAAAACAAACCTGGAACTAGCTATAATAAAAATACACAATCATATTATGCCACATATTACAGAGTGGTATATAAGCAGCTGCAGCAGTTCATTCTGATTCTCACAAAAGTCACACCTGAAAGAGGATGCTGATTGTAGTCTTTATGGGCAGAATGGTCAAAGGTAAGCAAATCAGCCTTAAAACACATGCTGCCACTTATACTTTGAGATGTAAAGGCTTGACTGAAAGATAAATTGTCACTAAAATGGGTTATTGGGACAAAACAAAGACAGAAATTGAAGCGGTCAGAGTACCATCCAAGGTAGAAGATCAATGTTCTATATAACATGATCTGACCAGCATAGTCCACTCATGTATCACCAATTATTACATCTGTAATTGGTACAGTATTTGCATTTGTATCTTTTTCTTATTTGGAATCATATATTTTAATCATTTGACACAAAATGTCATTTGATTTTCTACATGTGATTACCATGCATTTTCCAACAATGGTTTGACAGTCTACAGCAACTAGTGGGTAAGTCAAAGAAAAACGTACACTCTTCATGTAACTCAGAGTAGTCTTGACTGTGGTTCTTTTGACAAGTGTTTGATTTGTACAATATCCATGTCTACCAATTGCATAACATTGTTCTTGTCCCTTGTCAGTCATCAATGCTATAAAAATTGAAATCTTGAACGCACTTTTATCCTTTAGCATTACAATGCAATTATTTCTTTTTACAGATCGAGTATATTTCTGGGAGTGAATCACTTCCTCATTTACAACAATTCTTTCATAATACTTAACTATTGTACTGCTGTCAACAGTGCTTAAAGCAGTGTGCAGACAAATATAGTGTTTTTCAGAAATTATTCTAATTTTAGGCTAACCAAGTGCTGTGACACCGTTGTATTTTTCAACACTATGGATATGGTGATCTGTGGATGTCATTCTTGAAAAGAACAGCTGGAATTCAGCTGAAGCATTCCTTAAGTGTGGCTTTGCAATCTGCGGCAAAGCTCTCAACATTAAAAAGTTTTTGCACACTTGCAAAGGCACAGCTTTACTGTTTTTACCAAATCTAACAATTTACCATTACAATTTTCAAATACAAAGGCTGAATGGCACCAAAGAGGGCCCCAATTTGTCACAGATTTCGCCAGATGCAGAAGCATATGTATATTAAAGCTCATGTGCTCTTTACCATAAAGGTCTTCTACACATGCAACAAAGTAAACAAGTGCTTCATTTGCATGTGTTATTTCCTCTCTACTTAAATTGGATGACAACAAAACACTTATTCCCTCCACTAGCAGTGCCCAATGAGAGTAATAGGCAGTGGGTAACATATCTTTCAGTAAAGGTAAGCTGTAGTATAACAGCCATGTTTGCCACTCATGTGCTTTCCAATATTTACGTAATGTGATGGAGCGTGGTGTTCTTGATATTGAACTTGGTGGCTGAATAGATAGTAAAAATTTGTCAACTTCCCTCATGCAATTACCAACATACCATGGTTGACTGTGGTATTTGGATTCAAACCATAACGTTGCTAACTGACGGCATACACCTAAAAGCACACAGTGCATATAATCTGGTACCATGCCATGAATTAAATCAAATTTGGGCATATTTATAAGGGGAGAGGGCCCTTTTACTCCAAGGATGTCTGTACCTTCTCTACCTGCTATTTCACTCAATGCCACAGTTGTAGTGTGCTCTCTTTCTTCAGGAATTTCAGATGTATGAGGATAAACTCTCACAGTTCCACGCCCTTTTTTTACTTGTTCTCCAGGATGGAGACATAAACTACATCCATATTTTCCATTAAACTGCTTAAAATTCTGAACCAGCGGTTTTGCCACAGAATCACACACACCACATAATGTATAAACCTTTATGTTTTTCAAAGAATCATCCCTTGGATCTTGCCAGTTTAATCCTGTCTTTGAAAGCTGTATGCATTCATTGACAAAGGGTTCTAGAAATGAATACATTTTAGGTTTTTCCATTCCAAACCACAAGCCACATAGAAGCACATGTTTGCTTCTTATATTAGGTGGCAATTCATTGACAGAACACAGTATTGGCCACATGTTGAATTTAGACGATTTGAACACCGGGACACCATCACAGTTAAATGTAAGTGTAAGCATGTCGTCATTAGGGGATGTACCTCTAAATGCTTTATACAAGTCACCATCAACAAAATCTGTTATTGTGTTATTCTGTATTTTAGGTTCAAAACACACACTATGAACTCCGTGGTTTTCTAAAATATCTCTTAGCTGACTTTCCAAAAGTACATATATAAAAAAATATCCATTTTTCATATTTTCACAAATATTAACAGGTGCTGAACAAAAACTACAGGTAGTTGTTTTCCGTGATGAATCAAGCACACCTAGATATTGATCACAGTGAATACAATAATGATGAAACTGAAGCACATCAACAAATTCAAGCAAAGGCTTCTCAAAAAAATATTTGGTTGATGGCACTGACGATTTATCTTCACAATGCATTTGAATAAGCTTTAGCAGATCATTTACAGCAACGTGTGTTAATCCATGTCTCAAAACAAAAGATAGTATAGCAAGACGACTCTTGTCTTCTGTCATTTGTAAGGAAGAGTCACCTACATGTTCTGTGTTTTCATTTTCTACCTGTGGCAATAAATGAAATGTACTATTATTATTTAAAACACATACAGACACAAACAAACGTTACATGTAAGTATATCTCTCTATCTCTATGCTTAAGTCCACACTGAAAAACATACATAGGTATAGATATATACACATACATATTTACCTAACTCACACATATATAGTGTTGAGAAAACACATGTACTTCTGCATACCTCATTTACTTGTTCCGTCTGAAATTCTGTTGAATCACTGAACAGAGACTGATCCGATTGCATTTCTTTCTGTAGAATTAACATTATTGTGTTTAACCATATTACATAATGTAAGACATATTTAAGGCAAGGATGTGTGCGTATTTACATTGTTACATAAAAATAAAATAAAAACGATCAAATAAATGTATCACGACCAGATCCCAAAGCTTAAAACAAAACAAAAAGTCCAGGATATTAGTCCGTATTTGAAATACTGTACATACCTGCTGAAGATAATTTGCACTTTCTAACACACGTTCTTCAGAACCATCTGTAGTCTAATAATGAAAAAAAGAAACACTTGTGAAAAATAACTGTAAACGTGTTTTATAACACTAATGGTAATCCTCGTTTGCAATTTAACATGAAAAAGATATGTGAAGCAAAATTTGAAAATCGTCAAAATTATATCACTGATTACTTTCAAATGTATTTAATGAATTCCATACTGTGGTCTGCAAAGCAACAGTTTACCAAAATAAATTTTACAAACCTTTTCGTCTTCAATTTGTTGATTAGTCTGTTCCTCGCACATTGTTTGAAAATATTCCATTGTTTTACTGTAAAATCAGAATACATAAACAGTTAATATTATATTAATTGTATATTTACTTTACTATCTCAATATTTCATTATTAAACATACTTACATCATTTTCCAACGGGTTTTTGTTCGAGAAGGGACACGCTTGTTTTCGGAAATATCCTCATCTTCTTGCGGTAAAAGGTACCTTTTCCTTTTCATTAGATGCCGTTCCATTTTTTTTAAAATTATTATTATTGTTATTCTTTTAATGCCGAATCATTTACAAAATATTGCAATAGCAGAAAAATGACTAGAAAAGATGATTGTTTCGAACCCGCCATCAGTTAATATAAATATTTTATTGGAGTAACTACGTGTCAATCATGTAGCTGGCCAATTACTGAGTCGTAATATTACAGCAGGGCGGAGACTGATTTCAGAATTTCAGCGCGCAACACGTAAGTACAGTACATTACATGTACATAAATCAAATATTAATATTATTGTGACAGGCATGGAAGGATGTGAATAATTAATTTTTAACATTTTCAAAGTGACAGAAAATTCGAGTGCAAAAAAAACCCTAAAATTAAAGGCAATTAAGTTTTGCTGAACGCAGGCCTATTCTTTGTCACTCAGTGGTGGCATACGGTAATAATGTGGAGATATATGTATTTGCTTATCCATCACATTGTTTTAAAACAATACCAAAATAAGCTATACAGTGATAATATTACACAGCATTACTTGAATCGGATGCTAAATTGTTGTTGAATACTTTGGTATAACGTGCCGTGGTACTGTATATGAAAAGCTGTGTTTTGGCGATAATGGTTATATTTTCTTTTACTGTATTTTCGTTGTGCTGAAGTGTGTCAGAATGAGGAGGTTTGCCTTGGTTCAGTGGAAAGCTGGAGCTGAAAAAGGCAAATTCAGCGAAGTCAGTACGGATGCTGTTCGCAGTTACAATGATGAAGATTTTGACGAGGATGGAAATCCTATTGAAGAAGGCCAAGCTGAAGCGATCGTGAGAATGGTGCCAGGGGAAAAACAGAAACAGGGATGGCCTTTGCACGCTGGCGCTGTTCTTTTGTTCATAGTAAGTAAAACACCAAGTTTACGTTTTTTGTGTTGTTGTTGAAAAGAAAGGGTACATTTATTAATTTGTTTTATTAGATAATAGATTCGCCATTGCAAAGAAGATGCAGGAGTGCGTTGAAAAGAAGGATCTGGGGAAACGCCTGAAGAGGCCGCTTAAAACGCCTAAGAGATATGAGTCTTCTTCAAATGGTTCTGATACAGAACCGGTAAGCAGTAGCCCCTGCCCCTATGTCATTTAAGTGTGTAATCAGATCGAGATTTGTTTAAACACAAGTTTTCTGGGTGGATTTAATATCAAAACATTTTAAGTGTTATTTATTTATGTAGGTTAAGAAAACATCTTCAGAGACCAGCATGGCAAAACAGTGCTTACAGAAATACAAGTCAGGTTCCACTGCTGAAACACGAGATGTTGAAGTAGACCATTTGAAGAGTGTACAGCTCCAGAAAGAAAATCAGGATCTTAAGGAAGAGAATCAAAATCTTAAGGAAATGCTCTTCAAAGGCATGTTAAAACATTTTGTATTATAGCAGCGATTGGGTGTCTGCTGTGAGTTGCTTCTGTGTTCAAAAATACTTTTCTCAATTTTATTTTTCTGTAGTTTGATGTAGGATTTTAGAAAGGAAGTTTGCAGAGTTCGTTATCAACTATGCTGTTTTGGATTGTGTGATATTTTCGGTTTTTAAAGTTTGCAAATTCTTATTATCTTTGAAAAGGTAAAACTTTTTCTGGAAATAAAACATTGAAATGTCTTAAAGTAAGATTACTCAAACAATTGAGCTATAGGCACTGTCGCAAAAAAAAAAAAATCAGATTAAAACATTATCTAATTTTTATATTAAGAGTATTTATGTCCTTTATATTTCCTGCTTTAAACTGCACAGTTGTATGTCCATTCTGCTAAAGCTTCTGTATAATATTTGTGTGTGTGTGTTTTTTTTAAAGAAATGCCTATGTTTTTGACCGAAATAAAAGAGATTTTGCATAGATCCATGAACAATATCAGGCGTTCATCAACTCCAGAAGTGGATCCACCAACTACACCAAAATCAGGAAATTCAATCAAGACCGGAACCCCAACACAGGTTCTTGACAAGGTATAAAACAATGCTGATATTTCTTTGATTTATGAATAGGAATAAGATACTCCTAACTTTAAAAGTTTTGGGTTTGGTCTAAATCACCTCTATTTTATTTTTTACAGGTAGAAATATATCCAGGTACTGGGGTGTTCTGTGACAAACTTGTGTGGGCTTTAGCCAACAATTCACACACAGCAACATCATTTGTGCGCACTCTTCTTGTGAATCTATTCCCTTTGGATGTTTTGCTGAAAAGTAACTTGAGAGGGAGGAGCAAAGACACCACAGAGCACAGACCTGCATTAGATGCAACAAAGATTGATGCCATCAACAGTAAGATTTTGTTAATTAATCTTTTTTTTAATATTTATAAATGGCATTTTAGAGTCTGCTCCATTAAAATGCTTCTTTCTCTCTAATATGGGGTGCTATATTGTACTAGTGGCATTGATATTTATGGACAATATGTTCTTTACAATGTTACCTATTTCATAATTGTCTTTTAAAAACCTATTAAAACATTGATTTCTACAAAAACGTAACATTTGATGTATTAATTGTGGGTTTTAATTGTGATATGTTTCCGTTTTAAGGAGCAACTTTGCAGAAGTGGCCTAATACCCCACAGGCTGTTATTGGCTCAGCAATCAATGGCAAGTTGGCTGAACTGCAATAAAAGTAAACAAAAACTACAGCATACATGGACTCAAAGTGAGGGAGATGTGAGCACTGAATGAGTATGTCATAAAGTAGCCTTGATTTAATAGGAATCCAAATAATTCCAGTTCTGATTACATGTTACAGTTCCTATTTGTGTTTTGCAAATGGCATTTAAGGTATAAGGAGTTTGTGTATAACATGTTTGATAAATAATTTCAATCTGTTATTTGCACACACACAAAAAATAATATATGGTATAATGTACACCATTGTTTAACTTGGCTATTTTGCATAAGCTTTTCCAACATGATTCTATATGTTTTTGTCAAGTTAGGTTGCTTGTTGTTGTTCTTGGAATATTACTTTTTTTTATTTTTATCAAACCTTACTATTTTGAGTATACCACTATTGGAAGAGAAGCCATTTAGAGATGGCCCTAAGTTGTCCTAAAAACGGGCAGTGTAAACGCACCATTAAACTTTTATAACATGCAGGATCACATCTCTGAGTATGGCAAACAACCATTGTTTAGTATGTGTTGCATATATGACGTATGTAACATATCCAATTTTACATAATATAATATACGTTCTTTATATGGCTCATATAAAAAGCATATATATTTAATATAAGAAACATATATCAAACTATCTAATTTCATATATGTTAACATATATGAAAGTGGCCATAATTGTATTTTGAGGCATATAAAGATCATATATTGATACATATATAAAACTACTATATTAAACTTATATGCAGCATATAGTTGACCGATCACGGTTTTTAAATGCATTTTTCTCCACTGATTTGGCAGCTAGGCACCTGTGCTTTTTTCACTTTTCATAAATATATGTATTAAATATCTCAAAGCATCAGTAGACCCAGGGTTGCAGAAATTTATGGAGATATAATACATTATACCTAGAACTACTGCAGCTGTCATTTTGACTGTCATAGTAAAAACGCTGGGTTTAGATTAGTGCACGTGATTGAGCTCCTGAACTTGAAAGCTTCACATTTATTTTGAATAGATACAACAGGATACTTTTTCAGACAAGTGATGTATTTATCAACAACTGCAGAAATACTTATTGTCTAGTGAAAATGAATAGACAAACACAACATAGGACTGCACAGCAAGTCTTGCAGGACTTTCAGGAGTTATTGGAAGATGAATCTGGACATGAAAATGCGCCAGACCAAGAGACAATGATCTTTCTGAGATCACAATGAGTGATAGTGTCAGTGCATGTGATAATGGAGTTGCAGAAATTTTGGGACAGAGACAAACACAGCCACAGCTGCATACTCAAGTAAGATTTTTGTACCACCCGGGAGGCAGCAATTACCAACCTTAGATAGAGGTCGATCGACGGGCCGTGTATCAACTTGTGGACGCAGAAGGGCTGCACTATATAACAGTCTACAAGTGCAAACCAAGAAAAATTTTAATTTTGCTTTGTCATCGGGAATGATGCAAAGATCCCAGAGACTGTACAGTTTTATAATTCCATAAAGTTTGGAGTTGATATAGTAGACCAGACACATGACAGCTGTGCCGTGTGCAATAAGGCAGTGTGTGGCAAACACTGCACATGTCTGTGTTGATTGCACAAACTAGACTCCACAAGGTACTTTTTTTTACATTCCACATTTTGAACAGTTACACGTTTCCATTTTTTTAACAGTTGTTTTAACAAACAACAGTATGACCGAAATGATTGTGTTTGGTAGTCCTATCTGAACAGTTTCATAGCGTGCTGTAGTTTTATACGCATTTTATTATAGCGGTTAAAAAGACCGCTCCGGTAGTTCTAGGTATATATGTACGTCTGGTCGTTCTAGTGTTAACCCCAATCACTTTCCCATAGCACAGCACAGCACAGACAGGACACCGACATCACTTTCCTCCCCGGGATTTAAGGAGCACAATTTCATGCACAGAGGACTGTGGTTTAGGAGTGTCTTTTCTTTGGGACTGCAATCTACTGTATTTGCATCCCCTTACATTCCTGGTATAGGGGTGACTGTATTGTTTTGTTTTGTACAATTAAAATACAAAGAGTTTTTGGAAACAAATTACTGTGTGGCACTTCACCACTCATCATCTTGTCACAGTATACCACATATTTAAATGGTAATAGCTGATCAATTTAAATCTGGCTTTTTGTACATTTAACATGTGTTGATTATATGACAATATACAGTATATAATATAATGAGTTATGATCTGCAATAAATTCACCCAAGGTTTAGTTTTTAAACTATTATTGTGTTATTATATACTGTTATTTTAACGGTTTCAGAGTTGCTACGGCGTCAGTGAATTGAGAAAAAAAAAAACATCCCTGAAGCTCTGACAGAAATCTGACACCAAAATCCAAGCAGAACTGGACAAAACACAAAAATAGTAAATATATATATATTGTATTTTCTTAAATTACTTTGTTTGATGTTGACAGCAGGAGAACCGTGCAGAATTGAGCAAACTGCTTTATTCTCCTGCTGTAGTCATTCAATACATGCATTAATTAAATTGACAAAGTGCTTCCCCATTGCTTTCTTCCACAGCAATATGTAAGAATATTAAACATGCTGTAGTAAAAACCAGAACAATACATCAATAACTGCAATCTTTCAATATGCCTTGCAGGATATTGTAAAACATCCGGTTCACACACCACCAACCGAGTGCACTTGAAAACTGCATTGTGAACACAAACACACTCGGTCCTGAAAAAAACAAACTTTAGTTCGCATCCCAACGAACTCTGTCCCTTTGCTCACAGATAAGTATAAACAGCAAGCATATCGATACATTGTTTCAAATAAAATTAACCAGACCGAGTCCGTTTGAAACGGACCCAGTGTGAATGCAGCCTAGAAATCCGGGACAAATTCCGTCCCGGAGGCATTTAGTCCGGGACGGGACTTGATCTATACATTTAGGGTCTGTCCCTTCCAATTAGGGACGGGTGGTCACCCTACCTAGATTAGTACCAGTAATCATGTTTTAACATGACAATACATGTTTCACTACAATGACAAGCTTTGTTATCTAATGACTATACAGCACCATACCTATACAATATATATATATATATATATATATATATATATATATATATATATATATATATATATATATACAGTACTGTGCAGGTGTGAATAAATGCTGTAAAGTAAGAATGCTTTCAAAAATAGACATGTTAATAGTTTATATTTATCAATTAACAAAATGCAAAGTGAGTGAACAAAAGAAAAATCTACATCTCTTGCTTCTCTCTCTTCATGTAATCCCAGGCAGACTCGATGATGTTGAGATCAGGGCTCTGTGGGGGCCATACCATCACTTCCAGGACTCCTTGTTCTTCTTTACGCTGAAGTTCTTAATGACTTTCGCTGTATGTTTGGGGTCGTTGTCATGCTGCAGAATAAATTTGGGGCCAATCAGATGCCTCCCTGATGGTATTGCATGATGGATAAGTATCTGCCTGTACTTCTCAGCATTGAGGAGACCATTAATTCTGACCAAATCCCCAACTCCATTTGCAGAAATGCAGCCCCAAACTTGCAAGGAACCTCCACGATGCTTCACTGTTGCCTGCAGACACTCATTCGTGTACGCTCTCCAGCCCTTCGGCGAACAAACAGCCTTCTGCTACAGCCAAATATTTCAAATTTTGACTCATCAGTCCAGAGCACCTGCTGCCATTTTTCTGCACCCCAGTTCCTGTGTTTTCGTGCAGAGTTGAGTCGCTTGGCCTTGTTTCCATGTCAGAGGTATGGCTTTTTGGCCGCAAGTCTTCCATGAAGGCCACTTCTGACCAGACTTCTCCGGACAGTAGATGGGTGTACCAGGGTCCCACTGTTTTCTGCCAATTCTGAGCTGATGGCACTGCTGGACATCTTCCGATTGCGAAGGGAAGTAAGCATGATGTGTCTTTCATCTGCTGCAGTAAGTTTCCTTGGCCGACCACTGCATCTACGGTCCTCAATGTTGCCCGTTTCTTTGTGCTTCTTCAAAAGAGCTTGGACAGCACATCTGGAAACCCCTGTCTGCCTTGAAATTTCTGCCTGGGAGAGACCTTGCTGATGCAGTATAACTACCTTGTGTCTTGTTGTTGTGCTCAGTCTTGCCATGGTGTATGACTTTTGACAGTAAACTGTCTTCAGCAACCTCACCTTGTTAGCTGAGTTTGGCTGTTCCTCACCCAGTTTTATTCCTCCTACACAGCTGTTTCTGTTTCAGTTAATGATTGTGTTTCAACCTACATATTGAATTGATGCTCATTAGCACCTGTTTGGTAGAATTGTTTAATCATACACCTGACTATATGCCTACAAAATCCCTGACTTTGTGCAAGTGTACCTAGAAGAATTGATGCTGTTTTGAAGGCAAAGGGTGGTCACACCAAATATGGATTTGATTTACATTTTTCTTCTGTTCACTCACTTTGCATTTAGTTATTTGATAAATATAATCTATTAACATGTCTATTTTTGAAAGCATTCTTACTTTACATCATTTTTTTACACCTGCCTAAAACTTTTGCACAGTACTATATATATATAGTAATACAGCAGGGAGAGGGTTAACATCCTTCCTGCGTAAAACATATATTTGTTTAATTGTTCTATTAGTAATTATCCCCTGCACCTGGCTATCATTGTAAATTAGAGCCAGGTGCAGGGTATTTAAAGAAAGCAGCCAGTCTCTTCTGGGCTGCTGTGTGAGGAAGCCTGCTTGATAGTGTGCTCAAGCGTATGGAAAAAGGGTACTGTGTATAGCCTTTTTGTAAAAAGTGTTTTGTAAACCTGTGTGTTTTGTTTCAGCCGGTAAATAGCCTAGCTGTACAGTGATACTTTAGAGTTCCTGTTAATGTTTAGTTAGTGCTCGAAAAGAGCTAGGTGTTTATTTTCGTTTTTGTTTATTTGTTTATTAAAAATAACACGTCAGTGCTTTGGAAAACTCAAGTTCCTGTGTCCTGGATCTGCTTTTAAAGGGGCAACGAACCGCGGAGAGGAAGCTCTGGGTCACTATATATATATATATATATATATATATATATATATATATATATATATATATATATATATATATATATATGTATGTATATCAAGCCCGCCACCAGGCAAACACACGCAATCTGCGCATCTCTAAATGCTCGGGAAAGAAAAAAACACAGGTAAGTGGTAGTGTTCGGGCAAAAATCATTCTCAGTGACAGAGTTGATGTATTTCGAAATTTTCAGCAAGTGACAGTTAGCTACAACGCAGTCATGCTAAATTGGTTAAAACAGCCAAATCCCTCTGCTACCAATTCAACGATAGCCCCAAACCAGACCAAGCCTGGTGCTGTGTTAAACAGTGAAGCGGTCGAATGTGCGAAAAAACAGTGCCAAACTGCTGCAACTGACATACTGTACATACTGTCAACCGAAAACAGCTCGATGGCAACTTGAAAAAAACATTGCTTTCTACACGGTTCGAGCCACCACCGGGATGTCAGATGCCTCTTCGTACATTTGGGAAGTACAAACAACATGTACCTGAAGATTTTTTCAATTCCAACATTACGCTACAGTGTGAGTATTCATGGGATTTATTGTGCTCCATGTTTTGTGTTTAGCACTCAGGATGAGTACTGCCTGCAGTCTAAGTGCAACGTGTGTGATGACAAACAGGACAGTATTAAGAAGTGCCTTTCCAAGGCCTACAAAGACAAAGTGGAACGGAATTACAAATCACATGAAGCTATTGTGAAGACAATTGTGCTGTGTGTTGTTTAATGAGATTTGGAGCAGTGCTTGTGCTACCTCGTTTGAATATGGCATTCATGTCTGCGCACCAAGAACAAATGTACACCAGCGACATCATGCCAACTCAGGATTAGATGCATCACCTAAAGAGTACTGGAGAATAAATGCCTTTCTTCCATTTATCGACCATCTAGGACACAGACGAATTGCCCATGTTTTTGATGACCAAGAGTAAAATGGTGAGTAAAATTATAATTTTTATTATGTAAAGCTTAAGCTTTTATAACATTTATATAATAGAGTATTTATGTTAGGGTTAGAGCAAGTGTTAAATGTGTATTATTTGTATATGTGTTTTGATATTTACTGTTAAATGCTGCACTTACAATATTAAAATGTTAATGAACTCTTGTTTCAGTTTGTTTGTTAGACTTTATCATTTTATATAATTCACAACTTAAAAACAGAATTCCAGTCTACTTCAAACATGTCACGTATTAACTTTTTTCTAAAATGATCATGGCCCAGTAGGCATATTGAAAAATACTGTAATGCGTGACTATAAGTGGCTTCTGGCATGTCGGCAGCGAGAATAACCAGGCAGAAATAAATACATAAATACATAATAATAACAAAAAAATCCCTCTTTGACACTTGACACTAGTGTGCAATTCCACTTTGCCCCCCATCCCCCCCCTTCAATTAGTTTTTAGTGTTTTGTGTTACAGTTTAACAAAATGTACCCCATATCTAATTACACCTATATTTGTAATATTTTGTAAAAAGGAAATTCTGCCACATCTCTCTCATCCATGGCAAGACTCACAGCAGCCTGTAATTTTATTAAAACATTTTCTTAGAAGAAAAATAATTTGTAAACAAACATACTTAAAAAGAGGGTGTTTTATATGTGGGTAGATGTATTTTAATTGTTATTATTACATTCAGAAATAGTATTTTAGTGTGAAAAAAAAAAATTCTAACAAACAAAATGAACGGTATTAATTCTTTATTCGGTTGGGACCACATACAATTATTCATGGTTCATAGGAGGCTGTGTGGTCCAGTGGTTAAAGAAACGGGCTTGTAACCAGGAGGTCCCCGGTTCAAATCCCACCTCAGCCACTGACTCATTGTGTGACCCTGAGCAAGTCACTTAACCTTGTGCTCTGTCTTTCGGGTGAGACGTAGTTGTAAGTGACTCTGCAGTTGATGCATAGTTCACACACCCTAGTCTCTGTAAGTCGAAATAATATTAGCTTTGGCTAAATTGTACATTCAATAGTCTCAAAAATAAAACAAAACAACAATAACAGTAAAATACAATAAAAAAAAAATCAGCAGGGAGGGGGACTAATAAAACAACAATAAAATACAATTACAAAAACAACAATAAATTACAAATAACAATAAAAGAAAATCAACAAATGGAGGGGGGCTAGACATGGTCAGAAAGCGGGTTTTATTTTAACCAATTTTTCAGTTCTGATAAAAAGCTCATGTAGTCTGATATACTTTTCGTAGTCTGGTAGCGTATTCCAGAACATGGCACCCTTAACTGAGAAAGCAGTTTGTGCAAACTTAGTGCGACGTTGAGACACGATACAGTCTCCTCTTGTGGTTGATCGAGTGACTCTAACAGCTTTTACCGAGCAGGGCTGAACAAATTCTGTGTCACTGCTATGATTGGCAGGCGGGTCCTACAGGGCTTTCAATTTATCAATGAGGTGCCAAAATGGAGAAAACAAAACACTATATACAGCAAAATAAATTAAAAACATGAACAGGATACCAGTAATGTTCTACTGCCTAGTGGTGCAATAGCTGAATACCCTTCTCTTGGCTCAGAGCTACTAAGAGCCTCTCCCTCAAATGAACAGAGGTATTTATAATAGACTACCCAGCTAATAAATTTAGAATAAACAACAGATAGTTTTCATTTTACTTACTTTGTATAATACATTTTACAAGCAAACATAGCTGTTTATTCTGATAGCAAAGTTAAAACACATTTTCCCTTTATTATTTTCTAAGGTCAAAACCTCCCCCTCTACTTCTGAAGGCGTGCTTGCCCAGCCCTTTAATAACCCTGGACTCCCAGCCACGCCCTACCCAAGATGGCAGTCCACATGCACAAACCTCCCTTACAACTTTACTGGTAAAGAAATACATTTTTACTTTTAGCTTTACCTCGCTAAACGAATTCATTTTTTTTAAACAATAGGCCGTTTTGTTTACAAGTAAAAAGATAATATGTTCTTTAATACCAAAATAATAACCTTTTCTTTTTGGTTTGTTTTTATTTTTCACCTCTACACCAGGATGTCTCCCAGTTCCCTCCACTATGGTTCAACACTCAGGTACGTACATTGTGTTCTTTTAACTTTTGTTTTGTAATTTGAATATTCAGTTTAGCATCATTGTCATCAACTATGCAATTGTATAGATATGTAAACAAACATTTACATAGCAGTTTAAAACTTTGAGAGTTTTCATAGGGGTATTTTATGGGTGATGAGTTCCTTCATCACATTGAGGCTACTGATCCTATGATGCATTTCGAGTTGCCATAGTGCTAATGCATCAATGGCATTTCCATGAAACATGCTCTTTCCTTGCAGTCAAAAGTGGAGGTGTTGAAAGGGTTGGATAATGCACCATCGTACAAGAATCTGTGCACGAACACTTGTGCAGTCTTAAATGTTAGAAGCTACATAGGAGTGTTATTCCTAACAATTGGTGAGGCGCACTTTTTAAAATACATGCGCTATTTCATTTTTTGCTGCTTGGGGGTCACTGCGAAGGGTCCTTGGTGGTCATCCATCAGTGGCAGGTTTGGCTGCAGGTTTGATGAGGGAGGGTATTATGCAGATCAAGGAGAATCTGGAAGTTATGTACTTCTATCTCCTTTACCGTGTTTCTACTTGTCTTTACTGCAACTGCCTTGGGGTTTTGTATTGCTTTGTTTTTTTTAATTCTTGTAAATAAAGTTTGTTGAAAATGCTGGGAATGTTGGGACGCTCTGACTCATAGTACTCATAACTTAAGTTTTAAAACATGTTTTCCTATGCTGTATTAATAGATTCAGTGGAGTCCATTCAATCTAAATACCACACTGTTTAGATTATTTATATTTTGACAATTAAACATCTCTTTAGTGTATTTATGTTGGTAAAAAATATCTGAAATGCAGACCCTACTTTTAATTTATTAACTTTTCATTTATAAAACATATTAACTTTGAAAAGCCCACAATAGAGAAGACCTCTTCTCCACCGGTACCTGGTACCTCATGTTATCTTGGCTGGACAGGGAGTGTCATTTTTCTATACAGAAAATGTGGGCCAGCTCTTAATGGAATTACCTGCATACCAACTAGTGTTACCCAATGTGTTGTAACTTGAGAGAGAAGCCGATGTTTTAGAAAAATGTATAAGAAATCAAAAGTAGATCAAGTGGAAAAGGTAATTGTAGGAACATTGAATTTAAACCTTTTCAAGTCCACAGATGTTACTTCAATAATGTTGTCAATATTATAATGAATTCTACCTATACTGCAGTAGATATTACATCCTCTTGTTATTTTTATTGTTATTTTGGGTTATTCCTCCCGAGTCTACTTGTTAAAAATGAATGATGACAGTAGCATCAAGCAAGCTGGTTCTTGTTCTTCATTCCCCAGATTTTAACAGTAAACTAGGCACTGGTGAGTGATACTAATAGTGCATGAAGAAACACTGGCACTGGTGCCAAACAGGGAAATGTGCCTTGCCAGATGTGTTAATGTATTCTGGAGAGCAGTATCAGCCACTGTAGCAGAAAGATACAATGATTAATCCAACTACCTTTGGGATTCCCAAGCCACACTCCACATTCTAAATGCTGCCAACTTTGAATCAGATAAAGTCATCACGGAACTGTTAAAACACAGCTGTAAAGCCATTTCACGGGCCATGCTGATCAAACAATTACAATTATTGACTACATTAAGCAAGGAATCAGTGGGGCATACTATAAAATTGACCACTATCTTGCATGATCAATAGACCCCATGTAGAGTAAATTACTGACGGAGCTAGCAAAATAGCTTAATGTACTAGTCTGAAAAGCAGCCTGCTGACTGGCTTTTCAAACCTGCTAAGACTCCTTTCTGAATCCTGTTCATGACCTGACTTCTTTTCATCTTATGGTTTAATACAGTACTGGTAGGTCAAGGTTCAGCACTGGTCTTGTTATGAACATATTTTTTTTTTCTGGAGATACTGTAGTCTTCCTTCATGCATAATAATAATAATAGTATTCAATTAATTAACCTGCATAGTTCCTTTGGTGCATGAAGCTGTAAAATGTACCTTGCTATAAGGTGTTTTCTGCATTGGGTTTGAATATGAATACAGTCTATTGTTCCTGCGGTAGCCTGTTAATATTCCTCTTCAAATACAGTAATCCGTCGCATATCCGTCCGTCACACATCCGCCCTGACCGCTTACCCGCCTGGACAAGACTTCTCAGCCACGTGACTAATGCGTACAGCGCAGAGGGAAAATGGCAACTGGAAAGCGAAAGAGAGTTGTGCTTACAATTGAAAAAAAAGTTAGAAAATACTTTCACTGCTAGAAAAGGGAGTTACCAGGGAAAAACTAGCACAAGACTTCGGAATTGGAAAAAGCACTGTGACAGATATCAAAAAGTCTGCTTCAGAGATTAAAAAGTTTGCATCGGGTGCAGAGAGTTTCTATGGATGCAAACAACGGAAGGTTCTGAGACACGCGCAAGATGACTAATTAGATAAAGCTGTGTATACCTGGTTTGTTCAAGCATGGAATGAGGGAATTCCAATTTCAGGGGCTATATTATGTGAGAAAGCAAAGAGGTTTAATCAGTTGTTGGACGGCGACTCAAAATTCAAAGCTTCATCTGGCTGTCTGAAGTGGTTTCAGAGCCGTCATGGAATCAAGCAGCTCACTGTGCAGGGTGAAAAACTTTCAGCTAACACTGAAGCGGTAGAGCCGTTTGTTTCAGAATTACACAGTTTGATAGAAACACATCAGCTTACCAGGGGTCAGCTGTATAACTGTGACGAAACCGGACTTTTTTTTAAATGCCTGCCTACACGCAGCTTAACAACACCTTCTGAAAAATCAGCCGTTGGATTCAAGACTGCAAAGCAACGAGTAACACTAATGCTATGTGCAAATGCATCTGGCTCCCATCGCCTACCGGCTCTTCTACTGGGGACAGCAGCAAAGCCGAGGTGCTTTAAAAATGTTAGCCTAGCTGCTTTACCAGTAGTGTACAAGTCACAAAAGCGTGCATGGATGGATCGAGATATATTCCATGACTGGTTTCACAACCATTTTGTGCCGAACGTAAAACAAAAGCTACAGGAGCTGGGCCTGTCACCGAAAGCAGTTCTGCTGTTAGATAACGCCCCTGCTCACCCAGCAGCAGAAACCCTGGTAAATGGAGACGTACAGTGCTTGTTTTTACCTAAAAACACTACAGCATTAATTCAGCCTATGGACAACGGGATAATTGAAGCAACGAAATGCAGGTACCAACACAAAATGCTAGAGTCTTTTCTTCACTCAAGTCCTGATGCTTTTATTGAAAACGTAAAAAGGTTAACCCTTTGCGGTCCATTGTCGGACTGGGTCTGACATTGCAATTATTCCCACCAGGTCCTTTGTCGGACCCTGTCCGACATCATTTTAAAACATAAAAAGTCGGTTTTTCAACGGAAAAAGCCGAGAAACCATTCAATGGCCGAGTGGGAACGAAAGGAGCCGAGACAAGCCGATAAAAAAAAAAAAAGGCGTATCTCATGAATAGTCATAGTACCCCATTGGCATCAGATGGGGCGGTCGTATGGAAACAAGCTGGGAGTACAGTATCAGCGCACAGAGACTATCACGGACATTTGCAGAGCTTTTTTGAGATGTTATAGCAATAAAATAATGACTTGGATTGCATTATTGAGGAGTTTGGTGATAAAACGAGTCATCAGGAGACGATTGATCGGTATGTACGACTATTTTTTATTTGGTAGCATATGTGAAAGCGATAGCAAACAAAAGGGTGGGGCGGGGCTGGAGATCCCTAGTGAGTGCTTTGTTGATATGCAGGGCCATTTAAACCCGTTTGACTGTGAAAAAAAATACTTTTAAACAGCGCGTCTAAAATTAACTGGGCGTGAAAAAATTAATTAGACCTGGCGAGCCTGACGCAGAATTAATAAATGGACCGCAAAGGGTTAACAGTAAAAGACTTTGTCTATTAGGTAGCAGTTGCATGGCAGAGCATTGAGAAAAGCACACTACAGAATGCTTGGAAGAAACTGAAATTGGGGTCTGAAAAAGCCAACTATGTTGCACCAAATGTACAAACAGAACCTGAATCAGCTGAATCTGTGTTCGAGGAATTTACAGAGGACGAAATTCAACAGTGGATGAAATGCGACGAAGCAGATCCTGCCTATCATCTTTTAGATGATGAAGAGATTGTGGATGACTGTCTCACAGCTGGCTGAGTGGTGTCGTCAGATCCAGGAAATGAATACACAGAGACAGGACAGATGCGGTGAAATGATGAAAGCGCTGTTGCGCGGTTTATTATAAATAAAAGGTTTAAACAAAACAGAAACACAGGACACGGCACTTGAGGCCAAAATAAAGAGACAAACAAAACAGACAAACGACGTGGACGAACCAAACAAGTATCGTGCAAGCCCTCTCGCACGAGTAGCATTTGTTGTTTTTGTTTACGTTTCTCCTCTTTCTCTCCGTTCTCCACTCTCGAACACACAACCCGAGTGAGTGAATCGTGCATCTATATATACTGTTGTGCTGGGATTCAATTACTAATTAATTATTTACTTGAATCCCAGCACGTGAATTAATTAAGTGCAACCTCGTGCCTAACTACAATTATACATTTTAAACACACGTGAAACACAGACCCGCTTATATCCCGTGTACCAATCGCTATACACCAACATTAACACATGCAACATGCAACATATAACACACACATGCACACAGGGGCAGGGCACATTGCCACATATACCCCCTTGTGCAGCACACATGGCCTCAACGGCCACCTCCCCTTAAAACCCAGCAGTCCAGGACAAAGTCTCGGGCTGGGAAGGGAGGCTTCAGTGGGCCCATGGCTGGCAATGTTGCCAGTAGCCAGGCTGCTACTGGCCATGCTGTCAGCAGGCGTGCTGACAGCTCCCAGACTGACTCCTTCAGCGGGGCAGTCCTGGCAGCGGAAAGGCTGCTTGGTTGGTCTCGGACCTCCCCTTCTCCGGCAGCGAAACTGCTGCTGGGGTTGGTGGTCTCGGACCTCCTCCCCTTCTCCGGCAGCGAAACTGCTGCTGGGGTTGGTGGTCTCGGACCTCCTCCCCCTTCTTCAAAGCGGCAGCTCCTTGCGGGGCTCCGCCACAGTACTCCGGCAGCGAAAGTGCTGCAGTGGGCGCAGGTCTCCTGACCTCCCCACGATCTCCGGCAGCAAAAGTGCTGCAGTGGGAGCAGGTCTCCTGACCTCCCCACGATCTCCGGCAGCGAAACTGCTGCAGTGGGAGCAGGTCTCCTGACCTCCCCACGATCTCCGGCAGCGAAACTGCTGCAGTGGGTGCAGGTCTCCTGACCTCCCCACGATCTCCGGCAGCGAAACTGCTGCAGTGGGAGCAGGTCTCCTGACCTCCCCACGATCTCCGGCAGCGAAACTGCTGCAGTGGGAGCAGGTCTCCTGACCTCCCCACCTTCTTCGTGGCTGGCAGCTCCCTTGGTGGGGTTCCGGCCACAGTACTTCCTGCTGCGATGCAGAGCAACAGGCAGCCCCAGGCGATGCGGAGCGGCTGGCAACCCCAGGCGATGCGGAGCGGCTGGCAACCCCAGGCGATGCGGGCGGCTGGCAACCCCAGGCGATGCGGAGCGGCTGGCAACCCCAGGCGATGCAAGGCAAGCATCCTTGGGCTGAGCGAGGCAGGCATCCTTGGGCAAGCGAGGCAGGCATCCTTGGGCGGCGGGCAGGCAGTCAGGACAAGCTGGGGTGCGGGTGTTGGCCCTCTTCTCGGCCTCTGCGGCCGGGCGGTTCTTCCCGTGCTTCCCTCAGCAGCCTATGCAAGGGCTGCTGAGGACCGCCAGCATCTAGTCCTGGTCCTTCTGGTGAAGGAGAGGCAGCTCCTGCTCCTCTCCCCTGATGGTGATGGAGACAGAGACAGCTCCTGCTGCTCTGCTCCTGGCGGTGGAGGTGGGAGCAGCGAGTAGTCTCCTGGCGGCGAAGGTGGGAGCAGCGTGTAGTCTCCTGGCGACGGAGGTGGGAGCAGCGTGTAGTCTCCCCTTTGCAGGGGACTGGTGCTGCTCTGCCTCTCTTGCAGGGGACTGGTGCAGCTCTGCCTCTCTTGCAGGGGCTGGTGCAGCTGCCTCTCTTGCAGGGGACTGGTGCAGCTCTGCCTCTGAAGGGGAAACCAGCAGGCATTCTTCCTCTGCTGGTGGAGGTGGAACCAGCAGGCATTCTCCCTCTGCTGGCAGCTTGGGTCCTAGGGCTGTGGAAGCCCCGACTTCCCTCTCTTTGGGCTGTGGACGCACCGACTCCTCCCTTTTGGGCTGTGGACGCACCGACTCCTCCCTTTTGGGCTGTGGACGCACCGACTCCTCCCTTTTGGGCTGTGGACGCACCGACTCCTCCCTCTTGGGCTGTGGACGCACCGACTCCCCCCTCTTGGGCTGTGGACGCACCGACTCCCCCCTCTTGGGCTGTGGACGTTCGGGCTCCTCCCGCTCAGGCGTAGGACGTTCGGGCTCCTCCCGCTCAGGCGTAGGACGTTCGGGCTCCTCCCGCTCAGGCGTAGGACGTTCGGGCTCCTCCCGCTCAGGCGTAGGACGTTCGGGCTCCTCCCGCTCAGGCGTAGGACGTTCGGGCTCCTCCCGCTCAGGCGTAGGACGTTCGGGCTCCTCCCGCTCGGGCTGTGGACGCTCGGGCTCCTCCCGCTTGGGCTGTGGACGCTCAGGCTCCTCCCACTTGGGCTGTGGATGCTCAGGCTCCTCCCACTTGGGCTGTGGACGCTCAGGCTCCTCCCGCTTGGGCTGTGGACGCTCAGGCTCCTCTCCCTCCGGCTCCGGAGGCGAAACCAACAAACCTTCTTCCTCTGCTGGTGGAGATGGGAGCTGCATGTCGTCTCCCTTCAGCCCATTGAGGAGGCAGGTAGGTGTGGCTCCTCCCACTTGGAATGCAACCTGCTGGGGCAGTCCCATATCGGCAGCCAAGTAGTTAATCACCACGGCTGCCGGGTTCACGAAGGGCACTGGGTAGAAATGTTGTTCCCAGCGCTCCCAACGTTCCCCATCTCTGGCCCACAGCAGGTCAACAACCAGTGGGAGGTCCTCCCGCTCCACTCCGGGTCCGACACCCAGTCTAACATCTCCTCAGAGGACGGGAAAGGCTCTGTTTCCTCCCTCCTGGGCTCTGGAGACAAAACCAGCAGGCATTCTTCCTCTGCTGGTGGAGACTTGGGCGGTGGAGGCTCTGCCTTCCTCTTCCCCTTTCCCTTCTCTGCCTCCTCCTCACCTTCCTCTCCTGGGCCTGTTCCTCCTCTCCCTCTTGGTAGGGGCAGCGCACCACCGGTGCCCGAACTCCCCACAGGCAAGGCACCAGCCTTGGTCCTCTAGGCCCCGAGGAGATCCTCCAGGTCCTGGCAGCCGCCTCTCCAGCCTTCCATTTCCTTATATATTTTTTCCCCAAAACAATATTTGTAATCCTTGGAATTTTTTTATTTTTTTTCTCTCCCTCAAAGGACACTTCAACAAAAAATGCACTTTCCCTGGTCTGACGCTAGGCCAGCTGTCATCCCGTTCCTGACACCATATGTCACACAGCTGGCTGAGTGGTGTCGTCAGATCCAGGAAATGAATACACAGAGACAGGACAGATGCGGTGAAATGATGAAAGCGCTGTTGCGCGGTTTATTATAAATAAAAGGTTTAAACAAAACAGAAACACAGGACACGGCACTTGAGGCCAAAATAAAGAGACAAACAAAACAGACAAACGACGTGGACGAACCAAACAAGTATCGTGCGAGCCCTCTCGCACGAGTAGCATTTGTTGTTTTTGTTTACGTTTCTCCTCTTTCTCTCCCGTTCTCCACTCTCGAACACACAACCCCGAGTGAGTGAATCGTGCATCTATATATACTGTTGTGCTGGGATTCAATTACTAATTAATTATTTACTTGAATCCCAGCACGTGAATTAATTAAGTGCAACCTCGTGCCTAACTACAATTATACATTTTTAAACACACGTGAAACACAGACCCGCTTATATCCCGTGTACCAATCGCTATACACCAACATTAACACATGCAACATGCAACATATAACACACACATGCACACAGGGGCAGGGCACATTGCCACAATGACGTAAATGGAAATAACAGCGACAAACGAGAAAGTGACAATGAAGAAGACAATGAAACTAAAGCAGCCATTTCACACAGTGAAGCAATGGAGTGTAATGACAGACAAAGAGCTGGTCAGACTGATGCAGAGCTCTCATTCTGCTAACATAACATCTCAATGCCCAAACTGTGGAATGGGAGTTTAGTCTCCGATCCTCCTCCGAAAAAATGGAGGGGATGGAAAAGCCACTGGTTCCACTGACTGATTTAAGTGGAAAGCCGTAACCACCTTAGGGAGGAAAGTGGGGTTCGTACATAGCAACACCCTGTTTCCATCGTCCCAAACATGCATACAGGAGCTGTGCGCCGACACAGCCTGTAGCTCACTGACTCGCTTTGCGGAGGTGATGGCTAACAAAAGGCTGTCTTCATAGAGAGATACTTCAACTCTATGGAATGCATAGGCTCAAATGGGGCCTTAGTGAGAGCCTCCATTACCACATCTAGGTTCCACTCGGGGAGAGCGTCCTTTCTAGGAGGACATAACCGCTGGGCACCCTTGAGAAAACGAGTGACCAAGACATGGGCGCCTGAGGACACCGAGTCCACAGGGACATGGCATGCAGATATGGCTGCCAAGTACACTTTCAGTGTGCAGGCGGATTTACCCGCCTCTAGCAGTTCTTGCAGAAACTGTAAAATGACCGCTATAGGGCAAGAGGTCATAACCCCTGGTCAGACACCAATGTTGAAAATACCTCCATTTGTAGGCGTACAACGACCTTGTGGAGGAGGCCCTAATGTTCTGCAGTGTACTAACAACTGCGTCTGAGAGCCCTAAGGCGAACAGATGGTCCTGTGCAAGGGCTAGACCCATAGTTGGAGTCTGCCCGGTTCTGAATGCCAGAGAGTGCCTCTCGCATGACTGAGGAGATCCAGGCGTAGTCCCAGGGCTGGCCATGCAGTAGCTGGCAAACGGTCGAAAACCAGATTCTCCTGGGCCATCTGGGGGCCACCAGGAGAACTATTGCCTTCTCTCTCTGGACCTTCTCTAAGATGGCTGGGAGCAATGGTATTGGCAGAAATGCGTACAAGAGCGTCCTGGGCCACTCGTGGGCTAGGGCGTCGGTGCCTACTGGATCACTGCAGCGGTGGAGGGAGAACCATAGAGGGCAGTGAGTTGTCTCTTCCGTGGCAAAGAGATTGACCCTGGCCATCCTGAAATGTTTCCATATGCGCTCTACCACCTGAGGGTGGAGTCGCCATTCTGATGGGTGGGAACCCTCTTTCGAGAGCGGAGGTCCGTCGCCTAATTCGCCACTCCGGGAAGATGAACAGCCTGGAGGTTAACAGTTTGAAGGCTATGTGATGCAACCCCGGGGACCAAAGTCCTCCTGGTGGTTGACATATGCTACTACTGACATGTCTCCTTTGGAGCACCAGAAGAAAATGCTGGAGAGCAAGGTGAACTGCTTGCAGCTCCAGCACATTTATATGCAGGGATGTCCAACGGCCTGTCCAGAACCCGCAGACTCCTCTACCTGCCCAGACTGCACCACAACCTAAGCTTGTTACTATATATATATATATATATATATATATATATATATATAATCACATTGTCATTCATGTGACTACTCTTTTTTTTATTACGCATTTTTTCAGTTTTGCAATGACAACCTTTAATAATTTTCTACATACCAAGATGTGCTACTACTAAAATGTTTAAAAGCCAATTATATTAACTGCTACTGGCATTTACTCTGTAACTAAAAAACGCAGCCATTAATAGGATTTAAATAACAGTGGCCTTGACAGAAGCAATTATCAATACTCAGGGCTTAATGTGCTTAATTTTACTAAGGGGCCAATTGACAGCAGTACTTTTGAATTTAAATTGCTGTGCTTTCCAAGACAGATCACAGTTGCGTTCAATATTGTATGTTTTAATGTTGTATGTAATATGTATCTAGAGAAAAAGGTTGGTGTATGC
Organism: Acipenser oxyrinchus oxyrinchus; assembly: GCA_030684275.1. Lineage (NCBI taxonomy): Eukaryota > Metazoa > Chordata > Actinopteri > Acipenseriformes > Acipenseridae > Acipenser > Acipenser oxyrinchus. The sequence goes on from CM060250.1 coordinate 59,422,489, forward strand.
ATTATTATAGTGTACTGTTCTGTAGCCATTTCCTTTGTTGTAGTTTGCTTTTCTCAAACATAAATTCAACTCTTGTCTTGACCACCTTCTCCTGTGTTGCAAAAATGATGTTCTTCAACAGATGTTGGAAATAATTACTTCTTTTTCTGGCTATCAATTTAATAATGCAGCTTAGTTACTGTGTAATGGTTTTCAATTAATATATTTTTAAAATTAGTTCTATGACATTTGTACAGACTTTTAATGTAAACGTGCCCATTTTTGGCATGAACAAATATTTGAAATTGTAGGAATTGCATTTGTTTTTTTATAAAGATTGTTTGTATTTTGTTTTTTGTCATGTTAGTGTCTAATGTTCACTAAATGCTTGTATTTGAATTCTTATATATAAGTGTAGATGCCAATACTTTTTTTCTGCAACAATATATTTTGTTATACCACTCAAATTACTTGATTACTTATTAACTAAAAATTGAATCTTTGAGAATGATATCAGACCTGTCAACTCCCCCTTATTTGCTGGGACTCTCCCATTTTTTGGACACTTCTCCCAGACATCTCCCGAGACAGATTTCTCCCATATCTTGCTCGAAACTCTATTGTTAAATCCCTTTAGGTCAGCAAACCTTTCTGCAAAAGTACATTTCTCGCTAACATTTCAGGTGCTAAAATCACAGATACTGTGCCCAGGGTTTAGGACCCAGGGGAGCCCTGTGGCAGGCATGTATTTAGTGCACAAGTCAAGCTCACATACTTGACCATCTGCGATGGCTGCATGTGTGATAAGCCCTCCTCATCTGGTTAATATATAGATATATAGATATAGATATATAGATATAGATATAGATATAGATAGATAGATAGATAGCTGTAATTTCAAGCTACTTGGACCACAACATATTCTCACTTAATCCTAAGCAATGTTGGAAAAAGGCATATGCTGTAAATTATGCATGACACAGAATAACAGTGATTTTAGCGATGGGACATGGGAGTAAGAATTATGTTTGTGGTAAGCATGATAGATCACAAAAACACCAAAAAGACAGTGATGCGCAGAAAACCAATGCTTCAATAACATCTTTCGTTGCCAAAGGAAAAACAGAGATCAAGAACGTTACATATGCAGAGACCTTTACATGTTGAGACTTGTTCAGCAAATCTGTACTAGACATGTTCCCAGACTCACACATTGCAAAGTATTCTGCAGGAAAGTCAAGTAAAAGTCAGCGTTTCTGTTACAATTCAGCATCAGCATTGTTAATATATGTTCATATACAGCAATAGTTTCTTCATTTAAAATAGAAGATAGTTGACAATGAAATGTTACTGACAGTGGTATTATTGATCCAACACATATGTGCAGTGTAATGAATAACATTGCAGTACCACATTGTGTATTTTGATTTTATTTATTTATTTCCTTGTTATAAAGTAGGTGCCATAGCTCATCCTTTTGAGGTCAATGTGCAGTACCAAACTCTGCCTTTAGATTTGTTGTGTGATGAAAGTAAGAATGCCAACTATGGGGCAGTTTACAAGCAAAAACTGAAAAGCGTGACAACAGATCTCTCGCGCTTTTATGGTCATGACAGTTCTGCTTCCACGTTTACATGAGAGTTTATTTTAGAGAGAGAATTTAGTCGTCCAAATGCAAGCGACCTCATTAATAATAAAATAATGGGAGGGTTTATTTAAATATCACCAAACGCGCTGAAAAGCGATGCTGCGCGATAAAGGATATCATTCAAATAATGCATAGGGGTTTACATGAGGCTTTAGGGGCTAGGCAGAGATGAAGAGAAGGTTACCCCCCATTTGTCTAGAATGCAAAGGGCTTGCAGTTAAAACGATTCATGCTGCCAAGAAGAAGAAAATTATAGTTATTACTATTATTGTTTAGAATTAGTTGTTCTAGAAATGGTAGACGTATCATGTGTACAAAAACCGACAGCACTCACCAATTCCCATTACTGCTTTTCTTATGCTTCTTAGGCTACTGATGTCCTTTCACACACCCATATATATATTAGTCTTAGCCAACTGCGTAACTGTTAATGTGCTAAACAAAAGTAGTATGTGTTCAATAATCACAAATATACGTTAATGTGGAACAAATATATTAAAAACAACTCATGATGTGTTGGTTTCAAACACAGGTACTTTGTTGAAATATTAAAATTAATTATGCAGATCATAGGCCTACTTACAACGTAGTTGCGACAAAAATGGATGGATGGAGAAGACGCAGACAAACACTGGTTAGATTAAGTCTTGTATGGGAAGAACTCCTTCAGTCCCATGCAATGGGTTTGCAGGAAAGGAATCGTGCATCTATTGTGTTCTTATCTAGATCTTTCTTTCCAGCAGACACCCTCATCCACTTCGTACCTACGTACAGACCTCTATTTGTGTATTGGCAGGAAAGACGAATGAGGGCGCATCATCGTCCTTCTGCTTGGTGGGAGAAGGTTGTGCTTCACGAGTCTTTCTCTGACGAACAATGGATTGAAACATTTCGGGTCATCCAAGCTACGTTTGACCAACTGGTGGAACTTGTACGGATGGACATGGAGCCATCACCAATACATGTCCGTACACCTGTGCGCTGCAGAAGCGAGTGCGTATTGCTCTGTACAAACTTCTCGGACCGCTGATTCGGCAGGACTGCGCACAGCAGAACAGGTGCCCACCTCAGCGGGAGCTGCGGTAGGCACCTGCAGTTCTCTTGTTATTGTGCGCAGAAATTCGGCATGCAACGCAACCACCTCTTGGTGCTGTTGATCAGCGTGGTCCAGCCTTTACAAGAGGTGGCTGTATTGCCGATCCTGTCTGGCAGCGGTGCATGCAATAGGACGGTACATCCTTCTGAACTCCAGGCGCATCAGACGATGCTCCTGGATCAGCAGCTACAGCGTTCAAGCCAACTTTATTTTAAAGAAGAACAGTTGTGAATTGCTTCACAGCTTTTGTTTTACATGTGAATCCTAAGAATAATATGTGAAAAACAAAACATATCGCATATGCGCACACACTTAGCCTGACATGCGTAAAATGGCTTGATATCCCCAAACAATTCACAATTAGTCTTCTTCACATTAAAGTTGGTTTGAACACTGTAGCTGCTGTGGTTAGGGAGATAAAGCCCATTTACGTGTGGCTGAGGCCAAGTGTGCATATGTGCGGTATGTTATTATTTTCCAGAAATTATTCTTAGGATTCACATGTAAAACAGAGACTGAAAGAATTCACAATTGGTCTCCTTTAAATTAAAGTTGGTTTGAGCACTCTAGCTTCTGTGGTTGGCGAGATACAGCTATTTTAATTCATGTCAGGTTAGTGTGAGTCGAATATCAAACGAAAATCAAACGTCAAGCTAACTTTACCGCGGTAGCATATTTTAGTTTAGAAAAGTAAATGATGGCTGGCGCAATTACCATATTGTATTGATGGGGCTGGTATTTCACAGGACGTCTGGGAGGATGAGGATTCCAGCAAATGGTCCGATGCCACTGCCACTGGCCGGTCACCCATTAACCAGTGCATTTCCTCCCAGATCCGAAATTGGGACCTCGAGCTTTGACTGCAGGACTTCAGGCATTTTCTCTCCTGCAGGTACAGATATTTCAGTTTCTTGAGTTTCTTGAGTTTCTCAAGTTCAGCCAGAGCACCGGTAATACTGGTGAAAATGGTGGCATTTCTTTGGCGAGGTGTGATAGCGAGAGAAAGGATCAATGCTGTAAATCTCCCTCCCGATTAGAAAGGGCGCTGTGTAAGGGGGAAGGTAAGCTGCCTCCTAGATCTACTACCTCGGTGGTAGCTGGAAACCGGAAGGTAACCATATTAGGAGGGGCGCGTAGCTGCAAGTACTCAGGACGATTCCATTGCAGTCAGCTGCGGGGCAGCCCTCTATTGGAGAAACCAGGCGACGCGTTGACTGCAGGGAGGAGTTTGCTGGGTACAAAGGGGAAGCAGCTTCGTCAAAACCTCCCTTGCGCTGAGTTAAAAGCGATCGGCGGAGCCGATGTTTGTTTTTGTGATTACGTGTTTTGTTTTGTGTGTTAGCAGAGGAGCAGGAGGACGGGAGGCTGTAGCCAGCGAGCCAGCACATACCCCAGAGCACGCCCTCATCGCACAGCACTTCACAGCACAGCGCACACACCACAAACCCTGAAAGAAAAGAGCACATTTTCGTGCACGGAGGACTGTGGTTATTGGAGTGTGTTTTGTTTACTTTTGTTTTAGCAGGACGCTGAGTTTTGCCCCACTACCATCGCTGGTACTGGGGCTTATTATTATTTATTATTATTATTATTATTATTATTATTATTAATTATTAAAACCTTTTTGTTATTGGGAGAATTCAGTCTGGACATTCACTTTCTACTGCACCACACCATTCAGCGTGTCACACGAGGTCGATCCAGTTCATCCATAACCCCCAGGTCCGCAATAATATGGAGGAGGGAACGAGTTTCCTCATCCGTCCAGCGGACCTGGTGTTGTGTGCTGTCATAAGGGGTGGAAACTTGAAACATACTGCGGGGAAAAAAAAGCTACATTATTCGTAGTATTGTTGTTAAGATAGTAATGCTGGTAATAATGATCTAGTAGTTCTCCTGCGTTCATAATACACTGAAATGAATAAATAATGTTATAAACCGCTGACATCAATATATTGGTATAAATCAACATCTCTATATTCAATTTATATATAATTTAGCCACGACCCTCACAAGGAGAAGTGGATTGATAATAATGGATGGATGGATATTTAACTGATTTGTATTAGTAAGACAGGGATAAGGAAAATCTTGCGCTATAGAGGAGGACAACAGGGTGGAAAGACCGTTCCCAGAGAAGAGCGTTCTCTTACATAGGGGAAGTGGAGGAGGTATCGTGTTATTTCATCAGTCTATCGTTAAGTATTTTGCATCAACTGTGGAGTTTGTTGCTATGGGACTAATTAGGCCAATTAGCGCACACTTTACCGTGCTTTACCAAAGTGTAATGACACTTAAGTCACACACTTTTTTTGCCGTACACTTTTGGAACAAGCACAATCATGCGTCATTTGCGCGTGACACGTCATGAACGTACTATAGTAGCGCGATTAAAACTTGCATGTAAACACCGCCTATGTTTGCTTTGCTGTCGTGCAAAATCAACTACAGTGCACCTGTTCACAAAGTATTGACTGCTGCCAAATCCGCCACCTACAACTACAGTACAATAAGCAACCACAGGGGCCAAGAGAGAATTTGATATTTTTCCTTTTTAAAAGCAATTAGAAGGAGCACCGTATCAAAGTATATCATTACCAAGTAATAAAGTGGACAGGTGTATGTAAACTTTGATTTGTAAGGCTGGGATGCCTTAGCACTTTAATGCTCTTTTCATTAAACTTTTTTCCCGTCTAAACACCGCCCATCTATATGAACCGTAGTCAGTTGCTAGGTTACAGTTAATCACAAACAGCTTTCTAAAATATTAACCAAATTCAATTATTTTACATAAAATACTTGTGATATAAATAGAATAGCGGATTGTAGGCTATTAGGTACAATAATAATGAAGCAAAATTAAATTTATTCTGTCATTACTTTGTATGTCAAGGGGGATTTGGTGTGATTTATAAGCTTGTTTCAATTTCAAAAAGCAAACTGGACAGGAATTATTGAGTGACACTTAACAGCTACCAATAACCCCTCTGTGCTTTCCTCACTAATTGGTAGATATGGGCATGTAGGGCGGGTTAACTATTTTTGTTTATTTTTAGCAGACGCCTTTATCCAAGGTGAATTACAGAGACTAGGGTGTGTGAACTATGCATCAGCTGCAGATTCACTTACTTACACAATTACGTCTCACCCGAAAGACGGCGCACAAGGAGGTTAAGTGACTTGCTCAGGGTCACACAATGACTCAGTGGCTGAGATGGGATTTGAACCTGGGACCTCCTGGTTACAAGCCCTTTTCTTTAACCACTGGACCACACAGCCTCCTTAGGAGAGCTCAACTGGTATTGCTAAGCGACTGTCCAAAATTAATTTAAAAAAAAAAAAAAAAAAAGTGCAGCGGATCATGTACAATAATTTGGACGCATATTTTCAGTGACTTTTAGAAGCAACAACACAGATTACGTTCTTGACAGTAAGTTAATATATTCAAACAGAAATTATTTTTATTATTTGTGTGTGGGCGGATGAAAGCCGTCATTTTACTTATTATTTGAGACCGGCTTTTTGATGAGGGTAAGTTACTCTCAGACCCAAAACCTTATCTGAAGCACTGAGTGTAGTGTCCCAGTATATTTGTAAAAGATGATGTTGTAAAAGATGTTGTTGCTGTGTTGTTTTTCTTCTGTACACTCCTCCTGCCTCTGGTAGTTGCAGAAACATGCATATTTAGTCCAGTGACAAATCAGCAAAAATCCCTCAACGAGGGAGAAAATGTATGTGCCTATAGATAAGAATCTTCAGTGAAAGTAAACTACCTGGAAATCCAGCAAGATATCTGGCAAACAGTTAACATAAAGCTAAGCTATAAAAGAATGCATGGTGAACTCTGAACAGTCAACCATCATTCATAAGCTGAGAGCAATGTTTACACATTACCGATAAACATGAATGTGTTTTGAAAGAGAAACAGCTGCACTGAACATAGCCACTTACAGTATTGCATAGCAATGTGATATGGTTGGTAATGTAAAAGGTATTTGTGGTTTTCAAGATTTTCTTAAATGCTGAATAGTGTCCTTCATGTGCCGACCCATACAAAAACGCATGCTTGTACACGAACTACAGATTTATATATTTTATTTACAAAGCAAGTTTATTAAAAAAAAAAAAATATATATATATATATATATATATATATATATATATATATATATATATATATATATAATATCTGCATCTGCAAACCCACACCTAAAAACATCTAAAAACATATTGATAACAAATTAGGGCAATATATTTTTAAGTACAGCATATTAGTAGTACATAGTTTAATTTACAATAACATTTTTATTCAAGACATGCGATTAAGGTTTTTGCAGTACCAGATGGCCTTTCATCATTCTCTGACACAAAATTTAGAAAAATGCTTAAGGGACATCATTAGATTTCATCTTTTAAAATGTGCAAAAAGATGTGTTTTTGAGGTAACAAAAAGAATCATCAGAGTTATACTATTTAAATACATAATTCACAGAACACCTGGTAAAGGCATTACAAACGTTCTTTCAGCTGCACGTGTTTTCATCATTAAGGAAACACAAGACACTTTATTTTCCCAAAATTGTTCAAGTTTCATCTTAAAACAATATGTAAGTACTGGACCGTGTCAGTCATGATAACATGCTTCATTTGAAAAACAAAACTGTCAGCCATGTCCCGGAAATGAAGTCACCTTTTGCCCTTTGCTGTTTCTTTCGCCATCTGAGCTGAGGATCAAAGCATTCTTGTAGTGGCTACACTTTACAAAGCAGATTGCTGGTCCAATTCAAACTTTTAATCCTCAGCCCTCAAAATGCAGCAGCTTGTCTGCTGCGTGGAATGGCAGCAGTAAGATACAGCTGGATACAGCTGGGTTGTTGGTTAGCATATCTTTCTAGAGCAGATCTAAATGCATGGTGGACAAGTGCACCTGTTGGATTGTCACCATCTGATAGCCAAAATGCTAAAAAGTCACTCCTTGTGCCTTCCTTCATTGAAGGAGGCTTAATTGCTCCCCTTAAGGCACAAAACACTGAGGCCTGAAAAATCTGACATAAAAGAACAATCCTGTACAAAGAAACAAACAGCCTGCAGTGAGTGAACTAAAGCAGAGCGTAATCCTCTTGTTATTGTAGGGTTTTGTTTCCACTTGATAACAAGAACAGCTTACTGGAAAGCTACACTATCCAGATGAAAATAGAAGTAGTGTAGGATTCTTTTGAAAAAACACAGAGGCTTATCTGGAGCCACATTAATATAGCAAACATAGCTGCACAATGGTTGTTGTATTATTTTTTTTGCCAGATTCCTTTAATTCATGTTGCAAATATTGGTAGAAGAGTGAAATAACCACAAGCAGTTATCTAAAACAAGTTTTTAGATTCTTAGGGGTAGATGTACTAAGATTGGGCCAGTCGCAGCGCAAAAATACCGCAATTTATACTAATTTATACAAAGTATAGATTTTGTTGTATGTACTAAAAGAAAATATGTTAATGAAATATACTAATATAAATATTTGTTGCATCTTCTTAGCGAGATCTCTAGCATTGCGAGTTGTGCAACATTGTTCAAGTAAATAGAGGGGAGTTGAGTTGTAGTTTGCTGCATCAGCGGGTGTCTGAAGTCTGTATATGCAAGGGTGCAAGAATCAAAATAACATTGTTTTTGTTAAATGTAAACATCATCTGTACAATGCACTCTATTCCGTCTTCATTTTACCTATTTTAATACTGTTATATAATAAAATGAAAGGCAGTTTAATCCCATTTGATTTTACTTACCTGTCTGGTGGTTCCTGTTCACCTGTAAAAGATCATCACCATACCATCATTAAAAAAAGTATCTTTTTATGAAACAAAACAATATTGAAACTTCAACAGCAGCTCCATCATCCCAACCAAAAAAACTTTTTATAGAAACGTCACTGTGCAACAGTCTACAAATAACAATACTGTAATTACTCCTTATCTGTCCCCACCCTTGCAACCCCTATTACATTTACATAACAGTTCCAGCACTTAATGAAGTTCATAGCTAATACATACACAGGTTAACTTACTGTGTTGAAGTGAGGATGTCAACATTTAGGATTCAGGCAATGTAGAACTCTGGCTGCATTTTGAATGCGAGAATTGTGAGAAGTAACAGATTGCATTGTGTGCCCCATTATCGCGTATCTCTCACACTAGAGTTATGGTGTGTTTTTTTTTTCAGCTAACCCATCACAAGTCAATCTAACTAGTGTATTATATTATGTAGGTCCACAGCAATGGATGATTGGTCAGTAGCAATGTCTTTGCACACTGCCCACCTTCTGAAAGCTATTTTCTTTATGAAGAAAGAGAGTGGTGCATGATTGACATTATTTAAAATATGTTGTCAAAACGCAGGTTTATTGGTTTAAAAAAATAACAACAAAGTTCACTATCAAAACAGAAGAGTTTATTTATAATCCCCGTCTGGCGACCACAAAGAATAATCCCAGGCAATGCATAGCAATGTGTATTGCACTGTTTCAAAACAACGGGTTACAGTCCCTGAAGAATAAACACAGTGGAACACACACAAAGACACACACACAATCACAAGTCCAGAGTGAGTGCTAAAGTGCTCGTGGTGAAATACAATTTATTTGTGTAAAGTTGTCAAGTGTTGTCCGGGTTTAGTGCTGGCCTTAAGCGACAGCTCCGGATCGTGTTAGCCATCTAACAAGAACAAACAAATATAATTAGACACGACAAACAAACAAAACACTCCCGGTTATTTTACAGTTCTCCTTTTTCGGTTCGACCTTAACCATAACAAAAGGGACAGATCGCTTAGCCACATCCTCTTTTGTACTATCAGTCACACCCCCTTGGTTAGCGAGTGCAACCATTTCTCCTCCAATCCGTGGTTGCCACATCGTTTCCCTTCTGGGGTGATGACTTGGTGTATCGTAGCTCCACCCCCTTTGTAGATGGCCGACTTCCACCTTTCCCTTGGAATGAATTGTTAGACCGTCCAGTCTGGGGCACTCTGTTCCCTTTACACAGCGCACTCACTGGTCAGGAGGGAGATTTATAACCAAGATTTATTCTTTCTCTGTCACAGGGTGTTTTTTCAGTTATTTTCAGTTAAAACCAAAAACGTTAAGCCCTAATTATGTTACATTTCAAGTAAATCTGCATCAAGGGATGAGTCTCAGCAGGTGTCTTCTGAGATCTGAGTTTTAAAATCATGTTACTGCTGCTAATTTATACATTTTACCTTTATTGGATTATGGTGATAGAATATATATGCATAATATTATAATTGATATGGCATAATTTGGCTGTTAAGGTTTAAGCTTAACTTAGGTTAATGGAATAACACTGTACAACATAATCTGAAATTAGTTATCTGAGTTGGTCTTCAAGGTAAGATTGGTGTGATTGTTTTTCTCAAAATTACTTTGAAGGTTGTATATGATGCATTTAAAAAACTATGCACATTTCATAGTTATGAACAAAAAAGTCTACAGCTATGACCAAAGGTTTTGCATTACCTAGAATTTTAGAATTGAGACGTAATAATAAAAACTAAAAATAAAAACTATATGAACATGATTTAGATATTTTATTTAACAACATGTAATCAAAGAAACTACAAAATGTAGTTTCATATATAGGAAAAGTCTACCATATATATATATATATATATATATATATATATATATATATATATATATATATATATATAGGAAAAGTCTACCAGAAGCCATAATATTAGTACAGTATTTCATGTTAGATTTCGAAATGTCACATGTTTTCAATTTGTCAGCTTTTCGTTAAGTATATGGCCAACTAGAAAGTGGTATGTAATTCAATATGTTAATGTAACATTATTGAGCAGGTTTCATTCGACTTTGAGAAAAAAAAGTCAATTCTATATGGTGATGCAAAACTTTGGGCCATAGCTGTAGTTTTTGAAGAGACGTACACTGATCCAAGAAGAGGGGAGCCTCTGTCGATTCCCCCTGATATTCTACCTCTTAGTCTCTGCTCCTGAGTGGAAGGAGGTGGAGCAAGTACGATAAATGGATAAGAACAATTTCTAATGAATATGGATATCTAAGAGTAAATTCAATTACAAGATACAGTGAATAGTTATAATTAAGAGCAGTAGTAGAATACGGCAAGGTATGTAGCTAACAAGTACAAGCTGATGCAAGCACTGGTACAATAGGGGGCCAAATAGTCCAGTATAGTCAAGAGTAATTCTGGCTCTCATAATTTACATTCTCTGAAAACTTGGAGCAAACAGTAACAGCCAAGTAACATTAAGAGCACAATAGCCACTGTACATCTGCAGCCTAAAGCACATCTGATCTAAGCCCACCTGTACCCTTCCTGACTGCTAACCCAGGAGAGACAAAGCTCTCTGGGTGGATGGCAATAGCTTTCCTGGAAGACACAGGAAGCCAGACCGTCCAATTGGGATAAATAAAAGTTGCTTTCAATTGAGTGACATTTCTCTCTTCCCAGTGACAAGAACCAACAGCATCTACAATTTTATTTTAAAAAAATTAAACCAGTGCTAATTAGGTGTAGAACGACTACTAATTTTATAGCGTCAAATAGTTAAGGGCAAACTCGTTGAGCTAGTCGACTAATCGGGATGTAGCACTCAAAGAAAGAAAAAACAACACATCACTGTTTTATTTTTTTATTAAGTAGTTCTCTGATGCATCAGAGATTAATAATCTTACCTAGGATCTCTTTACCAGAAACGATGACTTCTATTTTGATGACTGAAGCAGAGAGAATTGAAGAAAACATGCAGTTACGTAACAAACTAATTTGTGCGTCATTGTAAAACAAACCAGTAGAAAAGACAGGTAGAACTTCAACTATAGTTGGAGGCTGTGTGGTTCAGTGGTTAAAGAAAAGGGCTTGTAACCAGGAGGTCCCCGGTTCAAATCCCACCTCAGCCACTGACTCATTGTGTGACCCTGAGCAAGTCACTTAACCTCCTTGTGCGCCGTCTTTCGGGTGAGACATAGTTGTGAATCTGCAGCTGATGCATAGTTCACACACCCTAGTCTCTGTAAGTCACCTTGGATAAAGGTGTCTGCTAAATAAACACATAATAATATTAATATAGTACTGCATGGCCATAGCAAAAGGCAACATGTAAAAACCAAACACATTGCTGTTTAACCACTGTTTTTTGTAGAATTATTAATTGATTCATATTCACATTACTGATTACTTTGATTTATTTTTTAATGGATTTGAATCATTAGTTCAGGCAATATGCTTGTGTGTTACAGTAAACAACAGAAACACTAATATTTTGTTCTGATGCAACAGCATCGCCTACCATGGAAAATAATAATAAAATAAATAAATAAAAACTTACCCTGGTGATTTTTTAACTTGGGTAACAAAATCCAAGTCTTTCATATAAGAAACACAATATTATATTGTTGGAATTAAACTTATAAACAAAATAAGGGTTTTTATTCCAGCGTGTAGGAAACTGTCAGTATAGATCTTTACTCTGACTTACCAGATGCATCATTCCTTGATGTCAGTTCCTTTTCACTTGTTTTTAAATTTATGTTAAGGAGCACAAGGACATCAACATGATCTGGGTGGAGACTTGATCTGTGTCGGTTTATGGTATTTCCAGCTTCCAGTTACCCCTCCATTCCGTCTCTCCACCATGGATGCCCGGACCTTTAGCTGCTCGGCACCCAGGCTCTGGAATGCACCCCCACACATACGACATGCAGACACAGTCATCTCATTCAAAAACCTCCTGAAAACACACCTCTTCCAGGAAGTCTATGACCTTTAGTCTATGGTCTATGTTTGACTCTGTCCTACCCCCCCTTCTGTGCCTTCCCAGTATCCCTATGTATCCCTATGTACCCCCTCAACCTACCCTAAACTGGGTCTGTATCCTATTCCCAACCCTACCCCCCTAAACCTAAACCCTTACCCTAAACTGGGTTTGTATCCTCTACCCTTATCCGGGGCAACTTACAATTGTTACAAGATATCACATTATTTTTACATACAATTACCCATTTATACAGTTGGGTTTTTTTTACTGGAGCAATTTAGGTAAAGTACCCTGTGGTCAAGAGTCCAGAGCCCTAACCACTACTCCACACTGCTTACACTGTTGATTGATGCACTTGATTTTATGACTTTATGGATTACACTTGATTTTATGTAGGCCTACTTTTAATGTAAAGTGTCCCAAAAGGCATCCGCCAAATAAAATGTATTATTATTATTATTATTATTATTATTATTATTATTATTATTATTATTAAGAGAAAATATTCTCTCGCACTGAGTGCTCGTGCAGGGGGTAGCAAGATATTTCCTCGCTAAAGCTGCCAGATGGGGATAGCGGTCTTTCCTTTTCTTCCACCACAGTAACGGGTTGTCCATTGTTGGAATGTGAGGGGTCAACTTGAGGTAATCATTTATTTTGCTGTCATCTGTTGCTGACCGTGTTTTTCTTCCTTCCTCGAAGTGACATCGAAACATTTCTGCATAGTCCATTTCATTTTTTGACTTTTTCGTTTGAGGCTCTGCGTCCGCGACAGCACTTTCTGAGGCGTCACCATCACAGGGCCGGCATGTGGCAGCAGCTACCGTGGCAGCAGCAGAATCACAGGATCTTGACTGGTTCAGTTTCAGAACCAATTCTGAAAGATGGTGTTTGGCTGTCTCTCTCACATCATTCTATAGAAACTGCAGGTCCTTGAAACGTGGTTCCAACAGGCATGCCATGATGGGAAGTGTTTCCGCAAGTCCTTGCTGATCCAGTTTGAATCGTTTTGTTAGTTGCTTGCTGACTTCTGCCTTAAAGGCTTGTGTAGCTCCCATGTCACTGTCTGTTGGCTTGATTTTCTATCCAACAAATTCATAATGACAAGGTAAATTAAAGAAAGCCCCACATGCTGTTCTGCACACATAGTAGTGGTTGCTTTTGCCAGCGGTCTTAGTACAGATAACAACTGCCCTATCATTTGCCAGACATTACTTTTCAATAACAGTGACCGCCTTTGTGACAGTTTCATCAGTCAGGACAGTCTGAACAGCCAGTCTTTGCTCAAATAAGCGCTCCAACATGAAGAACATAGAGTTCCACCGTGAAAGTTCCACTGCGTGGCGCAGTCGTTCAGCAGCTTGTTTTGTTTGTAATCAAGCTGAACTTGCCGTTTTTTCAGCTCGCTAGTGACCAATGCAGAGCGACGGAAATGCCTCACAACTCGTCTTGCTGCTTCTACTGCTTTGGAGATGTCAGGAAGACTTAAACCTACCGTGATCTCTAATTGTAGTGTATGGCCCGAACAGACCAGGTAATTCGGGAACTGATCACAGATCTCCATTGTCAGATTCATATTGCTGGCATTGTCATGAACCGTACAAAAAAATCAATGCCCCACTCCTGCACAATATTTTTCATACGTTCAGAAATATTTACAGCAGTGTGTCTTTCAGACATAGTTGCAGTTTGCAATACTTTAGACTTCAGCTGCCATGATTCCGTTATGTAATGTGCAGTTACAGTAATATAAGCATCCATTGTGACTGATGTCCAGAGATCAGTTGTGAGAGAAATGCTGTGTTTTAAGTTCTGCGGCAAGCTGGCTATTTACGTTGCCATACTCGCATTGAATTGTTTCCAGACGCTAGCACGGGATGGAATTGTGTACCCGGGTTCAAAAAAATGGATAAGATCCTGAAATCCCTGCCCATGAATTGCTGAAATTGGATATACATCTTTCACAATGAATGCTGTTAGTTTTTCCGTTATTTCCTGTTTACGTCTTTCATTTATTGGACGCTTCGAAAATTGAAACATTTTTGACTGCCTTTTTTGCGTATCATTTGCCTTGACTGCAGTACCACTCGTTGTTTGACATTCAGCCGACAGGTTTAATGGATGTTTTCCTCTGAGGTGCGCATGCATAGACGATGTGCTTTGGTTGTATTTTAGCATTTTCTGACAAAGTATGCATTGTACTTCACGTTTGTCTTCCTGTTTTTTGAAGTACTTCCACACTAAACTAGTTTGTTGCATTTCTTTTGATGCTGAAATACTCATATCGGATGTATCGTCCGCCATTTTCGCCAAGGGTGTGGATGGTCATGTGACATTTCCGGGTTAGTCGAATACCAGCGCTGAGGTCGACTACACTTAAATTTAGACGACTAGTCGACCAATTGGTGCTACCGTTAGTGCTAATCAATTCTTTAAGATTATTAGTTTTATTGACATTGTCCCAGTTGCTGGAAAGTTGCTAGTCCCTATTTATAAATGTTAATCTAATGTTTTTAATTTCATCATTATCTAAAAAATATAGTAAGCAGTAAATAACACTTCCAGGGGAAAAAACTACTATAACACCCTTAGCACTTTTTTCTTTTAATGGGACTACGTTCACAAGAATCACAATACACATCTGGTGAACCTATATGTTCCAGATACCTAAGATATTTGCATGTGTGTTAATTCCCAAAAGGTGTGGGAACTGCTTCCCAGATACACCAATGATACAGCATTAAGCCATATATATAACTCTTAGAATTAATATAAAAACACTGCATTCGTTAAGGTGATTAAATTCTGCTCATTGTCACAAGAAACGCTATCTTAATTTAAGATGGGAAACATGCGGTATGCCTGGGTGTAATGACACAGACTTAAAAACTGTAATACAGAGGCATTTGGTTAAACTACACACCATTAAACATTTTGGAGTCTGCACATCCCCAGTGCCTATATGGCACAGTGTCTCTGTAAATAAACCATTACAGTACACTGAATGAATGATGTATTGACTCAGCAAAGACTGTCACTACTGCTTTTAAAAGAATGGCAATGCCAGGCCCTTGGTTAGCAGTACATTAGTGGAAATGTGTAACATATACGTTGTAGTGCATACAGAATATATTTTTAAACTCCTGTAATGTCAGGGGTTTTCCTAATTTATGCAAAATTCTTGCCAAGAAAAAAGAAGCCAGCTGTGCATATTGTGCCTGATGTTTTGTTGATTTTTTTTTTCACCTGGAAATGTGGGTCCATCTCAGTTCAGTACCTACTAATATCTTTTGATTTGTAAATTCATTCATATTCATGAAAGCACAGATGCAGCCAAATTAGCAGCGGCAAGGAAACATCTCACTGCACAGAGCATGCAATCTGCTTTCTTTACTTACCAGGAGAATGAAAGTTTGGGGTGGGGGGAGGGAAGGCAGAGAGATTTGAAGATTGAAATTCAGCAGCATCCGTCGTCGCAGGATTCCTTCTTTTGAAAATCTGTACAGCTGGCTTGATGATGAGTGACAAATCAAAACTTCCCCATCTTCTGAGCCATCGCCACCCGATTACCCCGGGAGAAACAGGGCAGATGGAAGAGGACGCAGTGGTGCAGAGCGAACAGATGGCTGCTCCAAACTTGATATATGAAAATAATAACATTTCTCAAACATAATTTAGTAACTGGAATATATTACTAGAATTTATAGAAATTATAGTGAGTGAGATGAGAGAAAAAAATGAGCTAGTGAAATAGAAAAAGGGATGTATTTTATTAGTATTTTATAGAATACATTTTTAGAATATCAGAAAGAGGGGGGTTAACATCAGCTTTGCAATACTGCCATGGAAAAAAAAAAAAAAAAACTTTTAAACTGTGAGGAACCAAATAATGGGATTCAAGGTTCTAGGAACATAAGCACGGGACTGCTTTAGATGGTGTGACAGAGACAGAATGATTCTTGGTGATATATCTCCCTCCTGACCTGTGAGGGTGCTGTGTAAAGGGAACAGAGTGCCCTGGACTGGATGGCCAGACAATTCATTCCCAGGGTTAGATGGCAGTCTGCAGTACACTAAATCATCGACCCAGAAGGGAAACAATGTGGCAGCCGCGGATTGGAGGAGCAGTTGCACTCGTTAATCATGGAGTCATGATTGACGGTACAAAAGGGGACGTAGCAAAGTGATCTGTTCCTTTTGAATGGTTAATGCTGAACCGGAAGGAAAATCTGTGTTGTTATCGTGAGTGTTTTGCTTGTTTGTCGTGTCTAAAAATTGCTTTGCTGTTATTAGACGGCTAAAAGGATCTGGAGCTGTTGCCAAAGGCCAGCACTTACCCGGACATTGATTTTCATAAAAACATTTAAAAGATCTGAATGTAATATTTTACAGGGACATAATTAAAATGTGGTTGGATAATTCTCTCATACTAGTACATACATATCCTATTAGAGGTGTAATTTTAGATAGCTACAAAAAGTTAAAGGAAAATAATTAACCTCCTAAACATATTAATATTTAATGTGGAACATTCCTAAAGCTTGTAAGAAAAAGCCTTGGCAGCCATTAACTCTCCCAGTTCCTGATGTGAGTGTGTTTGGTAAGGACTATTCAATATCTTTTCTTTGTTTCTATAATTATTAAAATCATTATAATTGCTATCATTTAAGAACAACAAGAATGCTAATGACAATACCACGTTTAAGCTATATTCTACAGTGTCAGGAATATTTAAATTGTGTTTAATTCTGCTTTAGTGAGAATTAGAAATACCCTCTGCTGGCCTTGTAGGTTTTTTTTCAGAAAAACAGAAATGGTTGTTGCTTAGAAGTACTTTATCATACAGTGAGAAGAAATATATCTGTGATGTTTTAGAGAAATTATGTTTGACTGGAAATTTTGGAATTTAACCTGGAGAAGTTTATTTGTATTTTTTGGAATAGTAAGTAAGCAATGTGCGTTTTGGAAACAAAACAGGGGCCTCAGCCTATATTACATTAGGGTAAAAGCAATTCTTGTAATTTGCAATACTGCCATTTTATTTTAAAATATTTTATTTCTAAATGAAACAATTATTTTTATTGCAGATGTATGCGAGAGTGCAGTAATCCAATAACAAACAGACAACAAAGTATGGGTGAAATGGTTTGTTTTATTTTGTAATCCAATGGTCTGTTGACCAAGCAGAAAATAACAAGGAGTTTGCAATACACAGCTATACGTGCTGTTACTGGTGAACAAGTGGTGAAATCCTGAGCTGTCCGTGGGCTTACAGCTCGGATTGTGTTAGCTGTCTAGTCTATGTGAACATATAACAATGAACAACGAATTAGACAGACAGACAAAACAAACAAAACACTCACGGTTCTCTTTTACAAGCACACGGGTCCTTTTGGTTTCAGAATAACCATAGGAACAGATTGCATAGAATAAGGAACAGATTGCATAGCTACGTCCCCTATTTATACCGTCGACCTTGACCTCTTGATTAACGAGCACATCCGCTCCTCCAATCCACGGATGACACGCCGTTAACCTTCCGGGACAATGGTTTAGTGTACCGTAGCTCCGCTCCCTTTCTAGATGGCCGACTTCCACCGAACCCTAGGAATAAATTGTCGGGCCAACTAGTCCAAGGTACTCTGTTCCCTTTACACAGCGCCCTCACAGGTCGGGGAGATCTAACACCAAGAATCATTCGATCTCTGTCTCAGGCCCTCACACTACCTGTCTTTGTCACCTGAAGCTGGTTACCTAGCAACCAACTTGCCAAGTCAGCCAATCTGTGATTTTTGTTGTGAAGTGAGTTGAAAAAGAGACATTATAAATATCAAAACATGTACAGTTTTCAGAAGAAAAGTGTTGGAAACGGGAGTAATGAAGAGGAATCGAGTGACACTGCAGCAAAAGAAGTACCGACAACAAGGACCCGATCAGTAAAAACAAAAACCTGAAAAGCTTGTAGATGCTAAATGGCTTGCTTTGCTGGCTTGCCTGGCAGATATTTAAATATTCGCTTAAATATTCTTAACATGTCACTCCAAGGACGAGATACATCTGTTCTTTCTCTCGCTGACTAAATCGAAAGCTGGATCAAGAAGTTGGCCTTGTCGTACACTCACGTAAACCTTGGCAGCATGGGAAGCATTTTTTCCTTTACTAGATCACTTTTTGGATGAGCGTGACTTTTCAATGAGTAACTTACAACTGGTTATCGCCAGCCACCTGGACAGCCTTCACGTTCAGTTTCAAGAGTAGGCCTACCTCACTGAAAAAGATCGGAATGCAAATGGGTGGATTAGAAACCCCGTCATTGCAGAAGCGACTGCAATTGCTAATTTGCCACTTCCAGCAGAAGAAGAATTAATGGACCTTTCTTGTGATGAAACAATGAATCTCATATTTTCTCAACAAACTGCGCGACAAGAATACCAAGAGCTATCATCTGCAGCTTTGAAAGTGTTCATCCATGCAAGCTCACCCCTCCCATTAAGTTAATAATGTCATTTTTTTTTTCTTTTACTGGTGGCTGTAAAAAATCTTGCAATTTGTATTGTGAATTAAAAATAAGCAATGGCTATATATTAGTTTTGTTGATATTGCCTTGCAATGCATGTTTTACTTATCAATAATAACACAGTGCAGCGAAGTTACTCTTCAGAATAAAACTGTAGATAATGTGGTAACCGTGTTGGCTCAATTCCTTAAAAAGTAACACAATGCAGAGTATTTCTATCTATTGTACAGGAGTTACCCGCACTTGACTGCCGCCGAATTAAACCTGTTACATAGGCACCAAACATTACTGTGCCAAAGCATTTTCAACACTACCGAAATGCATGACTGTGACATTAAGTGCCCAGTCTATCATGAAAGTCAGATGGACATTCCACACATTGAGATACAGAACACTGTAGATATACAGCTATGGCCAAAAGTTTAGCATCACCGTATAGAATTAACTCATTTTGCTTCATAAAGTTGAATGAAACCTGCTGAATAATGTTAACAGGGCATGAAGTTAAGGTCATGAAGGGCATGGCAATGTTGCCTTCGTTGGGTGTGAAGATTCAGGGGCACCAAGGCAGTTCTAGGGGGCAAAAAGGCAAAACATAAATCCAACCCAAGGGCACCAAGGCGATTTCATACTCATTCATAAAACAGCAAAAAAAGAAATACAGAGAACCTATTATGTTGATAAAATTGTAATTCAAACAAACACAAATGTTTTCTGAGTGAGTCGCACCCTAATTGTTACAAAAATAAAATATAGGTCACTTTTCCATTGTAAAAATCAAATGGTATAAACAAATCCAATTTAAAAACAACAAACTTTCACAATAAAAAAATACAAAGGGTAATTTGGCAAAAAATAAATATTCAATTTATTTTTACCAAATTCTGGTCACACCACTGACTAATATATACAGTGCCTTGCGAAAGTATTCGGCCCCCTTGAACTTTGCGACCTTTTGCCACATTTCAGGCTTCAAACATAAAGATATGAAACTGTAATTTTTTGTGAAGAATCAACAACAAGTGGGACACAATCATGAAGTGGAACGAAATTTATTGGATATTTCAAACTTTTTAACAAATAAAAACTGAAAAATTGGGCGTGCAAAATTATTCAGCCCCCTTAAGTTAATACTTTGTAGCGCTACCTTTTGCTGCGATTACAGCTGTAAGTCGCTTGGGGTATGTCTCTATCAGTTTTGCACATCGAGAGACTGAAATTTTGCCCATTCCTCCTTGCAAAACAGCTCGAGCTCAGTGAGGTTGGATGGAGAGCATTTGTGAACAGCAGTTTTCAGTTCTTTCCACAGATTCTCGATTGATTCAGGTCTGGACTTTGACTTGGCCATTCTAACACCTGGATATGTTTATTTGTGAACCATTCCATTGTAGATTTTGCTTTATGTTTTGGATCATTGTCTTGTTGGAAGACAAATCTCCGTCCCAGTCTCAGGTCTTTTGCAGACTCCATCAGGTTTTCTTCCAGAATGGTCCTGTATTTGGCTCCATCCATCTTCCCATCAATTTTAACCATCTTCCCTGTCCCTGCTGAAGAAAAGCAGGCCCAAACCATGATGCTGCCACCACCATGTTTGACAGTGGGGATGGTGTGTTCAGGGTGATGAGCTGTGTTGCTTTTACGCCAAACATAACGCTTTTGCATTGTTGCCAAAAGTTCGATTTTGGTTTCATCTGACCAGAGCACCTTCTTCCACATGTTTGGTGTGTCTCCCAGGTGGCTTGTGGCAAACTGTAAATGACACTTTTTATGGATATCTTTAAGAAATGGCTTTCTTCTTGCCACTCTTCCATAAAGGCCAGATTTGTGCAGTATACGACTGATTGTTGTCCTATGGACAGAGTCTCCCACCTCAGCTGTAGATCTCTGCAGTTCATCCAGAGTGATCATGGGCCTCTTGGCTGCATCTCTGATCAGTCTTCTCCTTGTATGAGCTGAAAGTTTAGAGGGACGGCCAGGTCTTGGTAGATTTGCAGTGGTCTGATACTCCTTCCATTTCAATATTATCGCTTGCACAGTGCTCCTTGGGATGTTTAAAGCTTGGGAAATCTTTTGTATCCAAATCCGCTTTAAACTTCTCCACAACAGTATCTCGGACCTGCCTGGTGTGTTCCTTGTTCTTCATGATGCTCTCTGCGCTTTAAACGGACCTCTGAGACTATCACAGTGCAGGTGCATTTATAATGAGACTTGATTACACACAGGTGGATTCTATTTATCATCATTAGTCATTTAGGTCAACATTGGATCATTCAGAGATCCTCACTGAACTTCTGGAGAGAGTTTGCTGCACTGAAAGTAAAGGGGCTGAATAATTTTGCACTCAATTTTTCAGTTTTTATTTGTTAAAAAGTTTGAAATATCCAATAAATTTCGTTCCACTTCATGATTGTGTCCCACTTGTTGTTGATTCTTCACAAAAAATTACAGTTTCATATCTTTATGTTTGAAGCCTGAAATGTGGCAAAAGGTCGCAAAGTTCAAGGGGGCCGAATACTTTCGCAAGGCACTGTAGATTAGACATTGATACAACAGCACAAATAAGCGATGTCAGTGAAGGGAAAGTTAAAAAAGATACATTTTCAGGCAAACTGGCTGAAGATTTACCCATGGCTGGAGTTTAATAACGATAGTGGTCAAAATTAGTTGTTCAGTTTGCAGTGTCTGCACAACTGTAGTTTGCTAACCACTGATACAAAACCTGTACAAACAACATGGCTTTGAAAAAAAAACAATTAAAAAAATCTTAATAGAAACTTTGTCAGGCAATGTAGACTGCTCTGCAAAACAATGACGAACAACTGGATGTACATAATGTTAGATGTTTACATTTTGAGAGACTTTATATAGTTTCACAGTTCTGAAATGTATAGTTGCAAAGGATTTACAGTTTTGTTATGGTGCATTGTGGGACATTCAGGGGAAAAAAAACGGTATGCTGTATTCATACTACACATTCTAACCCCTTTCATGAAAGCACACGTTTTACTAGTTAAAAAGCAGAACTACGTAAGGTAGTGAGAATATATTACACAAACATAAATGAAAACAGAAATCGATGCACTTCTCAAGACTTTCCTACTCGTTTCATAATGCAGGGAGTCTTGTCTCCCCCAATCTCCCTGTCTTTTCCACGCACCCCTTATATACCCTCGCTCCCTCCACCCCTTATTCAGACCCGCACCCCCATGTCTTTTGAGCCAAACCTGCACCACAAGTCCCCTACACACAATATGCAACCTCTGCATATGCATACACACACAATGCAACCCCCTGCATGCACACACATACACAACATACAACCCCTGCATGCATACACACACAATGCAACCCCCTGCACGCGCACACATACACAACATACAACCCCTGCATGCGTATACCCCTCCATGCACCCCCTGCACGCACACACACACCCTCTACACTATCCTGATTCTTTCCCTTCCCCCCAGGATCGCTACAATATAAATTAGCAATTTGTATAGACTGAAGACATGAAAGGAGTTACAATGTGTATTGCAATGTTGCATTTTAAAGTATTGCAATATTAAGCCCATTTGTTACAATTCAATTTCAGTCTGTCTAATCTTATCCTTTCTGTAGTACTATACTTGACAACTGTAAGTTCACATTATTATTATTATTATTATTATTATTATTATTATTATTATTGTACTTTGCTTTGCTTTACTTTGATTTGATTAATGATTTCTCATAGATTTTTTTTATTTAAGCGATAGTGCCCGTCGATGATGGCTCTACATGTAATAATTGGCCGCGACTGGAGTTGCATACCGATTCGAAGGCGAGGACACTAACGAAAGTCAAGGTCAACTATCGAGAGGGCACTATCTCTATTAGAAAATTACTTTACCATTGTTTTCTTTAAAAAAATCAAAAAAACACCTTAAAATCTAAATTTACCTTTCCACTGTGTAAAGATGTTCAGGATGTAAGGTGGCTCTTAGCCAAGGACGGTTTACTTGGCGCCATGACCAGGTGCTGCGATGTTTGGCCTTAGCATTGGAAGACAAGCGTAACATGACCAATAAGTTGCCACCTGTTCCATCAAAACATTACACACAAAAGACAACATTCCTCCGCCCAGGAGAGCAACCACCAAGAAAAGGTGTTAAAACCAATCCTCACCCAGGACAACTGGAAGCTGCTAGAGACTGGAAAATGCTGGCAGATGTTGGTCAACGGCTTATTTTTCCACCTGAGATTGCCACCACTAACCTTCGACCAGATATTGTCTTGTGGTCTGGATCAGCACGCTTGTTCACCTCAGAGTTAACAGGTCCATGGGAGGATGCTGTAGATGAGGCGATGAGAGGAAGAAACTGCGGTATGCTCAACTAGCCACTGAAGCGGAACAGCGAGGATGGAGAGTCTGGGTTTACCCAGTGGAAGTGGGTTGTCGACGATTTGTGGCACACTCTACAACCCAGTTTCTCAGAGATGTCGGATTCAATGGCCAAGAGTTGCGTCGCACAGTGAAGAACTTATCTGAAGCAGCAGAGATGAGCAGCAACTGGCTGTGGTTGAGACGGAAAGATTCTGGCTGGGGATCTCAAGCACAATAGAAAGAAAGAAACGCTGATGTATAGGTAAGTAAGCTGGGCTGAGTTGAGTGGGGGATGGAGGGGGGTGATTCTGGGACACCAGAATCACCGTCGAGCCCTCTTGAGGTGTCGTGGGCTAGTCGACGAAACACTGAGGATGGAAGGTGCCCACTTGAAGACTCCAGAGATGTACCCTACTTAGCTCAATCCAGACAGTTGTCATGCTGATGCGCTGGGGAGACCGCACTATGGTTGATCCCCGGAGCCAGCATCACAGCCGTTGTGTGTGCTGATGTGCTAGGGAGGCAATAAGCTGATCCCTGGAGCCAGCATTACACTTCAGCCATCAACACCAGACAGAGGGATATCTACATCATCATATGGAAGGAAGCGCAAATGGATGGAGACACATATGGATCACATTAGTTTACTGTGAAGCTACGTCGTAGTTGGTGCTTATCTTGGCGAGAGCCAAGTTCAAATCAGCATGAAGTTTTAACATCTACTCTCATGTAATGGAAATCATAAGAAAATAGACCCTAACATTTTTTTTAATAAAAAACAAGGATGACACACATATAAAGAGAAAAACGATGCATTTTTAATTAGTAAATCGATTTAATTTTTTTATTAACTTATTAGGGTTTTAACCCCTATTTATAATCTGGACATTGCCTAAGGAAAGAACGGAGCAATTACTGAACAGTCCATGTACAATGGAGTCTGAACTACCAATACAATCTCTCATTAAATACCATTCTAAAATGCCTCCTAATTCACCATGTTTCTACCTTCAGCCAAAGCCTTTCTCTCTTGAATCTACATATGAATGGAGTAATATTACTGAACTGTCCACGTCTCACTTTGTTGTTGAAAGATGCCGTGTCTGTGCTCCAGTCGAGCTGACAGTCTGTGATTGGCTCTTGGCAGTTGCAGGTACAGTATTGGCTGCTTTCGTCGATGCAAAGTATTGATTGGCTGGTTTTGGTGGATAATAATTTGGACCAATTGTTTCTGTTTAGTATTTACTGTCCAACGCTTAAAAATACAGCAAGTCAAAAAGAAAAAGCCAGCACTTGCGCGGATTGATTTTAAATTTGATTCACAGTTGGAGACATTCCAGCAGGTATCTACCACTAGAACTGGAAGCTGATGGTACTGAATCAATTTAGAATCTGAAACTGGGGGGGCATTGGACCTAAACTGGATGGGCCAGGCCCCCTAAGGCCCGCCCGTAACGCCAGGTCTGACTAACAATTAAGCCGAAACTAAAACGCTTTAAATATAAACAATTTTGACTGCTACTTAATTAACCCCTTGTAAAAAAATAAAATAAATAACACAAAAGTGTTTAACCTAAAAAAAGAACAGTCCTACAGGTACCACAGTAGCAGGCGCAGTTTACACAGCCTCAGAGTTTCTGATCGCATCCACTTCTGATTGCATATTTAGAGAAAGATTTTAGACACATACGAGCTATGAGTCTTTAAGATTCAGTGGACAAATCTCAACAATTTTTTTTTCTAATACAGCAAATCATGCTGCTGAACTGTGATGTAATGATTATTGATTGATGACAGTTATAGCCAGTGGGCTGGACAAGTGGCACACTGGGTCACTTTCCCCCGCCCCATGTGCTGGCTGAACTGTGATGTAATGATTACTGACAGCTATAGCCAGCAGGCAGGACAAATGGCTCTATGTGCCACGTTTCCCCATCCCATGTGCTGGCTGAACTGTGATGTAATGGTTATAGATTGGAGACAGTTATGCCAGCGGGCAGGCAAGAGGCACCCTGAACAAGGCACGCTGCAAGGTGGAGGCAGGAGGACCAAACAAAGAAACTACAAGGAGTGTAGGTGAAAGGCTATATATAGGAACAGTTTGATTACGTACTGTATGTGATTAGAGGGAGAATCCTCCTTTCAGAGACACAACATAGTTTCTAATGTATGTAGCTACTATTGTCCTCAGAAGCTTTGTTGATATTGTAAATATCAATTAAAAAATTATGTAGCATAAAGAAAGGGAAAACAGGCAAAAAAAGGAAGAATAACAAAGCAGCAGATAACAGGAAGGCAATACTGGAATCAGTAAAGATTACATTGGCTGAAGTAAAATAAAATTCTTCTTTAGTTAACTCCCTAACAAGTTGAGGTTATCATTCAGTATCCTTTTAAAAACGATACATTCCAGTACGCTGTATATTACGGTTAATGAGCTTTTGGAATGAACTTGATTCTCTGAGTGCTGATAGAGAGAAACAAGATGTCTAAGGTTATATTGTGCACTTGGCTCCCACACTGAAAAACTTGACAGAAATCAAGTGGAGCAAGCTAAGGAAGCACGTTGAGACACTTGGTGATAGTACAAATGTCTGAAAGCCACCTTTGCAAATTTATTCTAGGAAGATGCGTGATGAGATCGCAGTGGGACACAGGCATGCATTTGATATACAGCTGGGCCCTAAAATATTTTATGACTAGAAATATGTGGCCAATAGTACTGAACTAAGTGATTCATACAACATACACAAAATAGCTTCATGTGTCATTGTGGAAAGCATCAATTGTGGTCACTTATAATATTCTCATAGCATTATGAAATCATTCATAATGAACTACCACTGTTCCTATGTTTTTAAGTACACCCACCCCTCGTTATATCACCCCTCGCTATACCTCGGATTCGGATTTATCATGGTCCTGGAGCTGGCTCCCCATTTTTTCAGTCTAACTGCGCATGCCTTAGCTGCAATATACATAGGCAATTTCACTAAAGGCCACGATACACTATGCAATTTCCGTGCGATACAATTGCATGGGATTGATTGCACGCAATTCCACGCAATCCATCACAAAAAATAGCGGCCGATCGCTCCAGGTGAATTACCATGCGATAGGATGCAACCGCAAGCACTATATAGAGGGTGATTGGAAGGGGAAATCAGAGGAGTGAGGAGAAAAGCAAATACAAAAGACAGGGAGAAGGTCTGGAGTGTGAATAAATATATATATATATATATATATATATATATATATATATATATATATATATATATATATATATATATATATATATATATATATATATATATATATATATATATATATATATATATATATATATATATATAATCAGTTGATCAGTTAGCATTTTTATTATTTCCCCTTTTGTTATTTTTAAAATTGACTTGGTGCTTGTAAACATATGTACATTGACAGAATACTAAATGTACAGTTTTAACCAATTGACAGGTTCATGTGTAGGTAAGTTCAAGTTCTTTCCTGTCACTGTCAGCTACGTAGTCACGTAACTCCAACTTTTTCACTGATTGGATACTTGTCCAGGGCGATTTGCATCCGATTGCAAAAAATTATAGCCCCGCTCGATAGCTTGCAACTGATTGCAATCCTATCGAGCCCGATTGCAAGGTGCAATAGTGATGTGATAATTATGCGATCCATGGCTGCAATCCGATCGCATGCAATCGCATCACACAGAAATCGCATAGTGTATTGTGGCCTTTAGAATTACTGTTAGTTTTATTTCATACTGCACATCACAAACAAAAATATACAAAACAATTAAAAACAAAGCATTAATATTATACTGTTATCATATACACACACATTGCACAATAACACAAAGCAAATTAAATATCTACTTGCTGAAGCAGTTTTCATTTTA
The DNA here is from genome assembly GCA_030684275.1 of Acipenser oxyrinchus oxyrinchus. Taxonomy (NCBI): domain Eukaryota; kingdom Metazoa; phylum Chordata; class Actinopteri; order Acipenseriformes; family Acipenseridae; genus Acipenser; species Acipenser oxyrinchus. The sequence continues at coordinate 59,449,809 of CM060250.1, forward strand.
GCCAATGAGGTGTTCACTTGTGCACTAGTAAAAGTCACAGGGCAGTGACGTCAGCCCCCTAGCAGCAAGCCTCCTATGTTGGCAATGGATTCTTTCAATACAGCAGGTTTGTGCATTTGAGAATGGAGAGGGAAACTCATGAAATTAATTGGAGACTTAAGTTCATGAGAAGCAATTACCCTCTGCAGTACAAATTAAAATGGTGTGCTACTTTTTATTCGAAAAATGAGAAAAAGCAGGTTGCGTAGAGGATTTATATTGGACCCTGACGCCCCCTATAAAACGAGAGAGTGGTTTTACAGTATTTGTTAGCCTATTTGTTTTTCTGTGGGGGTCTCGCTATATCGCGGCCCTCGATATACAGTATAGCAAATGTATATTGGACCCCGACACCTGCAATGTATTGAGTGGGTAGTGTATATCTTTCTCAATGCAAGATACTCCACACACTGCATATCTAAAACTGGACAGTGAGCTTTATTACAATTATACATTGATATGAATGAACAAAAATGCACACTGCTCCTTTTCTAATTATTTTAAATGTTCTAATTTCATCACCAACAGGCATGGACATGTTTGAAAATCACAATTTATATACTTTTATATAAATTCATTGGAATATAGCTTTAGATTACAGTTTATGTAGTTTAGTTTGCTTTACTGCTTGACTTAACAACTGTGCTGCAACAGCAACAACAACAACAATAAAACTAAGAAGAAGAATATTAGGAGACTGGAGTATGCTAACAGAGTATCAAGTGAGTATCATAGCAATTCTTTGGCTTTACAAAGTTATTATTGCTTATTGTGCACTTCCTGGAATTTCTCCCCATCTCCCATAGAGAAAACTTGAAATCCATTATTTTTAAGAACTGACTTAAAATAATTGAATGATTACAGCCACAACATTATCTGACATAGGTATACAATCATAAGATTGGGAAATAAGTTACCATTATAATAATATGAATAGTAAACTCTGTCTTTGTGTCTTTCTGTTTCTCAGGTCTGATTTTGATACAAAACATCATTCCTCTTCTCTGTTTATTCTCCTCCTGTCCTGCTTTCTCTCAGACACACAGCATCTTTGTTGTTGCTCTACACCCAGAGCAATCTGGAAATGTATTGAAATGGGAGGAAAAATGGTGTTTAACACAAGACTGTCTTTGTGTGAAGGAGTCTAATTTACACTCTACCATACAGAGAACATGGATTACATGTAACCAGTGAACTCTTGTTAAAGGGAAGCACTGAAGTCAGTGGTCCTAAACAGTAAAAAGATAAGATCATGAAGTCGCAATTTAGTAGGTTTTCTATGTAGCCCTTTGTTAGGATGCGAGGCCCACACTAATGGTTTACTTCAAAAACGGTCTGTGTTTATTAAACGTAAACAATAATGCTGTGCTATATGGTGCTGTGCTGTGATTAGAGTGCTCCGGTTGGTTGTGCTGTGCTGTGCTATACGGTGCTGTGCTGTGATTAGAGTGCTCCAGGTGGTTGTGCTGTGCTAATACAGTGCTGTGCAGTGATTAGAGTGTTCCAGGTGGTTGTTCTGTGCGGTGCTGTGCTGTGATTAGAGTGCTCCGGTTGGTTGTGCTGTGCTGTGCTATACGGTGCTGTGCTGTGATTAGAGTGCTCCGGGTGGTTGTGCTGTGCTGTGCTGTGATTAGAGTGCTCCGGGTGGTTGTGCTGTGCTGTGCTATATGGTGCTGTGCTGTGATTAGAGTGCTCCGGTTGGTTGTGCTGTGCTGTGCTATACGGTGCTGTGCTGTGATTAGAGTGCTCCAAGTGGTTGTTCTGTGCTATACAGTGCTGTGCTGTGATTAGAGTGCTCCGGGTGGTTGTGCTGTGCTATATGGTGCTGTGCAATGATTAGAATGCTCCGCGTGGTTGTGCTGTGCTATACAGTGCTGTGCAATGATTAGAATGCTCCGCGTGGTTGTGCTGTGCTATACAGTGCTGTGCAATGATTAGAATGCTCCGCGTGGTTGTGCTGTGCTATACGGTGCTGTGCTGTGATTAGAGTGCTCCAGGTGGTTGTGCTGTGCTGTGCTATACGGTGCTGTGCTGTGATTAGAGTGCTCCAGGTGGTTGTGCTGTGCTGTGCTATACGGTGCTGTGCTGTGATTAGAGTGCTCCGGGTGGTTGTGCTGTGCTATACGGTGCTGTGCTGTGATTAGAGTGCTCCAGGTGGTTGTGCTGTGCTAATACAGTGCTGTGCAGTGATTAGAGTGTTCCAGGTGGTTGTTCTGTGCGGTGCTGTGCTGTGATTAGAGTGCTCCGGTTGGTTGTGCTGTGCTGTGCTATACGGTGCTGTGCTGTGATTAGAGTGCTCCAAGTGGTTGTTCTGTGCTATACAGTGCTGTGCTGTGATTAGAGTGCTCCGGGTGGTTGTGCTGTGCTATATGGTGCTGTGCAATGATTAGAATGCTCCGCGTGGTTGTGCTGTGCTATACGGTGCTGTGCTGTGATTAGAGTGCTCCGGTTGGTTGTGCTGTGCTGTGGTATACGGTGCTGTGCTGTGATTAGAGTGCTCCGGGTGGTTGTGCTGTGCTGTGCTATACGGTGCTGTGCTGTGATTAGAGTGCTCCGGGTGGTTGTGCTGTGCTGTGCTGTGATTAGAGTGCTCCGGGTGGTTGTGCTGTGCTGTGCTATACGGTGCTGTGCTGTGATTAGAGTGCTCCGGGTGGTTGTGCTGTGCTGTGCTGTGATTAGAGTGCTCCGGGTGGTTGTGCTGTGCTGTGCTATATGGTGCTGTGCTGTGATTAGAGTGCTCCGGTTGGTTGTGCTGTGCTGTGGTATACGGTGCTGTGCTGTGATTAGAGTGCTCCGGTTGGTTGTGCTGAGCTATACGGTGCTGTGCTGTGATTAGAGTGCTCTGGTTGGTTGTGCTGTGCTGTGCTGTGATTAGAGTGCTCCAGGTGGTTGTGCTGTGCTGTGCTGTGATTAGAGTGCTCCGGGTGGTTGTGCTGTGCTGTGCTATACGGTGCTGTGCTGTGATTAGAGTGCTCCGGTTGGTTGTGCTGAGCTATACGGTGCTGTGCTGTGATTAGAGTGCTCCGGTTGGTTGTGCTGTGCTGTGCTGTGATTAGAGTGCTCCAGGTGGTTGTGCTGTGCTGTGCTGTGATTAGAGTGCTCCGGGTGGTTGTGCTGTGCTGTGCTATATGGTGCTGTGCTGTGATTAGAGTGCTCCGGTTGGTTGTGCTGAGCTATACGGTGCTGTGCTGTGATTAGAGTGCTCCAAGTGGTTGTTCTGTGCTATACAGTGCTGTGCTGTGATTAGAGTGCTCTGGGTGATTGTGCTCCTTGGCTGCACCGCTCTGGCTCCTTATACTCTGCAATACATGGAAAAACAAACAAACAAAACAGCGCTATGGCTTATTAACACGTTCAGCGTAAGGGGCCGTATTCACGTAGCTGCGTCCCCTTTGTACTACCAGAAGTCCTCCCCGCAATCAGCCCGTCGCCATGGTTGCTCCAATTGGTGTCTGCCTCGCAGCTGATTGCAATGGATTGCTCAGTTTACTTGCAGCTATACACTTCCTCCAAGATGTACGACTTCCGGTTTCCACCTACCAGCGAGTTAGCCCGTCTAGGGGAAAGCTTACCACCAACCTTACAGAGCGCCATTTCTGGCCAGGAGAGAGATTTGCAGTTCAAATTCCTTCTCTCTCTGTCACACAAAAAAACTGCAGTATTTTGGTTTCAGAAGCACCTATTGTACAATATTCACAATGTAGAAATGATAACCGTAATAAAAATGTTTTAATTACATTTAACAGTTAATTCTGTTCATAAAACATTGTTGCAGTCCTGTACATGGCTTCTTTATCTTTTAAGCAGTTGCATTGCCCCACACTAGTGTGTCAGTTGTATAGGAGGTACTGTTGAAGAAATTCCTTCTAGTCATCAGTAGATAAGAAATTTTGACAAACCTGCCCTTAGGAGCAACAGAGACAACTAGATTACAAAGCATGTAACACATAGGCCAGTATGCCTGGGAGCCACGGTTGCACTGATACTGTAGGAAGCCGGCATGTCAGCTGGCCAGACTGGGAGACTGCACTCAGAATTACAGGCAATGGATTCCAGAGCACCCCACATGCCCATTCCTGCTTCTTCTCAATGTCACTATCAACTTCAACACTGATAGTAAGCAGCACCAACAAAGTATTTCTGGTACTCTCACAGACCACCAAGGCTAAACCAAAACAGTTAGGGCCTGACACTTAAGCTGGGGCAACATGCCAGACTTATCAAGTCTACGACTTTACAGGGAGTAAGAATAAGCCACAAGAACATAAGGGGAGGTGTAAACGTGGGATGTAGTCATGGCCAGGGGTTATTTCGTTGTCAGCTTGTGGAGACAGTGAAGAACACCATGGGGTCTATAAATATGATCTGGGGAAAAACTAATCTGATTTAATAGAGATCCACCACTATTTTACTATTTTAGTCATTAAAATAGACCCCCCCCCCTCCCCTCCCCCCCCACATATTAAACCGAGCAGTTCTGTCACCCAGAGTGGTGATTGCTTAAGACAGACATTATGATTTACAATACACAGCATTTTTTTTGGTGTTGTTTATCTTTGTGTATGGTTTGGTCATGTGGATGGGCAATTTTAAAGTAGATTAAGATAGATAGACAGATAAAATGTACCGTGCATTAAAGCACATACAGAAAATATCTGAAACAACTGGTACATAAATATTTTGAAGAACACAAACTGGTGCAAAAATAAAATACCTGAAACAACTGGAATATAAATATTCTGAAAAGAATAGTCCTGCTAGAGGAAATTAACCCCTTCATGTTCAGTGTAAACAGAATGCCCTGACAGGTCCCCAAAAAGAACAGCTATACACAACATTGATGGCATACAAAAATTAATCTGTCTTTATGAAGTACCTGTTCTAGCGTATAAATTCCAGGACATGCTCTGGATTTAGTTACGACAAAAATGAGGTAAGACTATGTAGAAAGCCAGACACCAGTGCACATGTTTTGGTCCAAACCCTGGACCACCTCCACAACTTTCGAGTCAGGTTTCCATTCTCCTGAGAGAGGCACTGGCAAGAACGCTTAGGCGAAGTACCGGAGTGAGAATTGTCTATTCACAGACACATATATTTGTTGAAATCTCTGGGGAAAGTGTTTTTGTTGCTGCTTCAAACTCCAAACTATAAATATGTTCAGTCACTGACAATGCAGTTCCGCTAAGGTATGTCTCAATCCACAGGGTGTAAGTTCCAAAAAACAGACGGCAAACTTGGCACGTTGATCTGCACACTGAATGAGTTACTTACTGGTTATTGCAGTGGTCACACAGAGTCCCGTCTGGCGCTGTATTAATGAATGGCATGCAAACACCTTCTGTTGAAACATCTGCGACAGGGACATTTTAGGCTGCTTTCCAAACATAAGAAGAAAAAAAAAAATACCTTATTTGTGTTCTGGACCAAATTTGAATTCGAAATGTAAAAGCTGGCAGGCAGAAACTTTTTGCATAATTTATGACTTGTACGCACTGGGACCAGTCTTTGTTAGGATGGTGTGATAAAGAGGGCTTTTTAGAGAAATCATTTGCTACAAGGAGTTGAAAACATTTTTAAAATTAAGAACAGCAACACCTACCAGTTACTACGCTAATCATTCCTGGAAGTGTTTTATCTGTTTGATTCCAGAGGACTTACATGTGTCGGTGTAGGCAAACCCATGTGGCAAACAACAACCTATGCATCTATCTGTCGCTGTACAGCCCAGCCAAACATGTATTTAACATCTTGTCAAAAAATACAAAGGTCAAGTTCCTCCAAAGAACCATTTACAATACAGTGATTGGGAGTTCAGGAGAATTACATTAAGTCATTACTGTGCTCGTCAGTCAGTGACCCATCTGCATTGTTCTGGAATTAAAACCTGTATGGTCTGATTTACAGTGCATAGTGTTAAAGTATTAAAATCTCTATTGAACCTTTGAAGTGCTTTCAGTTTTCCACATTATGCATTAGCCTTAGGATAGGAGTCCCCTTCTGTACTATGATTCGTTGACATTCAATTGACACTGACAAGCAACTAGTGGCCCATATTCACAAACGTTTAATGAGATGACAGACTAATTTGTTTCAACTTATCTTTTGTATTTTAAAGGAAAAATATTTTCAAACAGATGTTTCCATTCGTGTCCCTTTGTCACAATGCTGCACAGCATGTATACAGTCTTTACAGTACATGATTTGGTATATAGATCATAGAAAAGGTCACAGAAAACAATGTTGTTACTGTTTCAGATTAAACCTCCTCAGGTGCTTCTGTTGGATTTATGAATATGATATGGATTATAGACATGCTTAGGAAAAAAAATCAGTTATACATAGAGCCACCTAGTAATTCTTAGACAGTATCAGAAAACAATACTGGAGCAGAAAATACGAGGAAAGTGACTTTGGAGGCTGAACGAAAAGACAACCATAAAAGAAAAAAATATACAATAATATCAACTGAGTTTCACAGACTCGATCTTTAACAGCCCGCATGCCAACAAAGTTTCAACCTGTTTATAGGAAACTAACACCAACTACCTGGTAATTCAATAAGGAGACACCTTGGATAAAAATAGACCAAGGCCAACCATTATGATATAATTTGAAAAAAAGAAAAAGCCACATTGTGTAAACTATAGTCAATGACCTATCATGTTAGCGTGCTCTGCATCCCAATGTGGCAGGACCAGTTTGATGAAGTGTACACAAGTACTTGGCACCGCGTATCTGCAAAATCATAGCCGGTCAAGGAGGCGCCTGTTATAAAAATACACAATGAAGCTCAACTGAAGCCCTGTACTTTCTCAAGGAGTAACGTAATGCATTCCTTCTGTTTAGACTAATTTTCCAGCTCTTCACATCCCCCCGAACAAGAGTTATAAAAGAAAAGTCTAATGTCGGCCAATTATTTTTTACTTTGAAGGTCATAAATCAAGGCTGACTAATAAAATGAAGACAGCCAAGTAGAATTTCATATGCGACTCGAGCTGGATTAAAATGAAACCAGATGGGGATGGATAGGGCCACTAAGCATTTCTGGACTAATGTCTTCCTACAAATTACAGAATTCTTCATTCCTTATCCTAAATCAAAACCAGTTGGAACATACTGTAGAGTGGATTTCAATCCTGAACCAAAAAAAAAACACATGCAATTCTACCAAGCAATTTCTACAGATATTTAAAACAACAGTCATTGTGAAGTGTTCAATAAGTTAGAGAAAAAAAGATAGCATTGCAAAGATTATTTTCATGAAACCAAACGACATCAGTTTTACGCACAGTGAGAAATGCAATTATGCTCATTTGTTCAGATATAGAATAGCAAAGCAAAATAGCCGTATTATTTACAATTTGGGTTATGCTGTTTTTCCATGTAATGCTATAAAGAGAAAGCTGTATTTTCAGACACTAATCGTATACTAGAATGTTATTTTAAAAATACTCTTTTCTTAGAGACAGAAATAATGCAGACAATTATTAGCACAAACAACCAAAAAGCAATTTAAAAATTGAAACATTTTGTGATATTTATCAGGTTCTTAAACAATTAAAAAACAGTGCTTGAATTCAGTTATTTAAATAATGTTTTGAAAATGGAAAACTATGACAACAAATCTTTGATGAATTAAAAACATAATAGGAGAGTGCTATAAGGCTGTCAAAAGCAGTAGCATAACATTAAATAATCTGTGTATCATAAAAGCTGGTGATACATTGTAAAAGGTGTTTATTAAATTCCCAGTAGTGGAAGATGCTAGATATGGTTTTGAAGAATGCTTTCTTTCCTTATTTTCAGATTTAAACAAGATCCATTATTTTATATATATATATATATATATATATATATATATATATATATATATATATATATATATATATATATATATATATATATATATATTCCATTACTGCTTTTGTGTCCAGATGATGTCATATATGTGATTTGACCTTTCCCAAATGTGATGCAATTTTTGACCTTTTGTAGACAGTGCCCAGCCTGGGGCAGCACAGGAACTTTAAGGAAAGCACAACATCAGATCAATGGCACTTGTTTGGACCTGGAGGGTTCATTGTAGTGGGCCATGTCAATTCTGACAGCTGTCCTTCTTCCTCAGCACAGGGAAGATGTGAAACTGCTGCGAAGGAAACGTGCCTGAAGGAACCACAACCTGTATATATTAAAGCGTTGATCGAGCCCCTATACTGTATTTCCATTAGGTCTTTATGAACACCCAAGTCAATAAGTTTGCTGCCAAACAAAATACATTCAGTTGGAAACTATTGCTGGAGGTTACAGAATCTACTCGGTATTTGTTTTATTTTAGTTGTGCGCTGGAGCCTGGAAAGGTATATTTTTAGCTGTCTGTTGCAATATGTTATGAAGAAAATAGTCTGGGTAAGAGGCTTTTAAACTGTTACTGGTTGCCAGCCCTTAGTACCCGGAACTTACTATTTATACTGTCAAATTTTACAAATCTCATGTCATAATGCATTACCAATACATTTAAACATATACATATTTTAGTAGAAAGCAGTCATATGTGACTTTACTCTGTTTATGTGTCTTAAAACTATTCTGCAATCACTTTATTAACATAACCTTACAACCTGATCTCTGAAAAATATATGAATGTCAGAGTGGTGCCTATGATTTACCTGTCTCATCTTGATCAAACACCACTATCACAAGAATCAAATGAGAGCCTAAGTCATGCATCACATAAAACAATTGTACTTCTAAACTACAGCTGCAGCACAACCCTGCTTGTTGTCTGCCCCTATTATTTGCTATTGCACTGGTGTGCTTTATTTCAGAAATTATACATACTGGTTGTGGTGTACATAGAAGGTAAGGGTCTTGAAGGACACACAGCATTTGTGTTGTAAAATATACAAAATCTGCTCTGTTCTTTTTACCCTGGATATTACCCTGGATTTCAATGCAACATCTCATTCCCAATGGGGGTCCTGCTTCTCCTCAGCTTTATTTCTAGCTTCAGACTGACGCACAATGAGATCAAGTAAGTAGCTGAAGGTCAAGGTGGCTACAGCATATTCTTCCTACTGAGATACTGCACTACTAAAATAATGAGAGTGTAACATTAGCTTTGCTACACATGAAAAAATGTTTATTTAATTGTGTCATTAACATATCCCTCCATAGACACTGCAACTGCTCCTTCATTCTTTAAAATGTTCATGCATGTTCAGATATAGGGTCAGATTAGGAAGATTAACTTACTCACTTGCCATATACCAGTGCTTGAATTGTGAGAAAAAACTTCCTGTACTCACATATATTTAGAAGTTACAACTTACATTTAAAATGCAACATTTCTGTTTTCTGTACCATTTCAGAACACAATGCTCTGTTCATCACATATATCCTTATAGTGAAGTTCGCAGTCTGCAATCATAATACCCATATCGGTAACACTTTATATTCGGGTGCTGCTTACAAATGTTTTATAACTGTATAATATATACGTAATAACTATGTTATAGGGTGTTAATAAAGCATTACAGATGGTTTATAACAATGCGATAGCCATAGATGGAATTATGTTTAACCCTTTGCGGTCCATTTATTAATTCTGCGTCAGGCTCGCCAGGTCCAATTTATTTTCACCGCAGCGCAGTTAATTTTAGGCAGCTGTTTAAAAGTATTTTTTCCACAGTCAAACGGGTTTAAATGGCCCTGCATATCAACAAAGCACTCACTAGGGATCTCCAGCCCGCCCACCCTTTCATTTGCTATCGCTTTCACATATGCTACCAAATAAAAAATAATAATAATAATAGTCGACATACCGATCAATCGTCTCCTGATGACTCGTTTTATCACCAAACTCCTCAATAATGCAATCCAAGTCATTATTTTATTGCTATAACATCTCAAAAAAGCTCTGCAAATGTCCGTGATAGTCTCTGTGCGCTGATACTGTAACTCCCAGCTTGCTTCCATATGACCGCCCCATCTGATGCCAGGGGGTAGTATGACTATTCATGAGATACGCCTTTTTTTTTTTTTTTTATCGGCTGGACTCGGCTCCTTTCGTTCCCACTCGGCCATTGAATGGTTTTCTCGGCTTTTTCCGTTGAAAAACCGACTTTTTTGTGTTTTTTGGATGATGTCGGACAGGGTCCGACAAAGGACCTGATGGGAATAATTGCAATGTCGGACCCAGTCCGACAAAGGACCGCAAAGGGTTAAACATCCCAAAATACAATAGGTGGCTAAAAATTGTCCCGTTTATAAAAACATAATTCTATTTATGGCTATTGAATGGTTAAACATCCCAAAGTAGAATAGGCGGCTAAAACTGTCCCCTTTATAAAACTGTAATTCTGTCTATGTCTATTGCATGGTTATAAACCATCTATAATGATTTATTAACACTTTACAACAGTTATTAAGCATGTGTTATATATTTATAAACATGTATAAAACATTAGTAAACAGCACCTTAATATAAAGTGTTACCCAAATATCAGTAGGTTCAAAAACCAAAATTCAGGAGAACTGTGACAGGGTAGCGTCACTGGCAAGACTGTTTCTACCAGGAACGGAGACTCAGAGACAAGAAAGCTGCAGTGAAGCGCTATCGCGTATGTTCAATAATATTAAACAGTTCAGACAAACAAAAAAAAACACATTAGCAAAATAAAAGGCACAAGGGCCAAAATAAAAGGTCTGTACAAAAACTCACGGACACGGACATAAACACAGCACAGCAACATGGACCTCCAGCTCTATCACCAACATGGACAAAAAAGCTTGATTTACAGTAGTTTACTTTGCATGGTCATGGAGAATAACAAGTCAAAGACCGTTTGCAAAAAATTATCTTTACAATAATGCGATTCCTCCTGCAACTTGTCTTACCCTTCAGATATAAACTTTCAAAATGTCTAATGGTGTGGTTCGCTGTGCGATTAGGCTTTTGCTTGTACATGATTCTATTATAGGTCTTTATAGATAAGTTACAGTTACTGAGATTTCACATGTGGCTAACTAGCTACCTAGAAGTCAGAGCAAAGGTCCTTCAAACTGTTTAGTATAATTGGTGCAAACTATTTGGGAGTCTTAGATTACCACCTGATCAGTACATAGTTTCCAACATTGTCTGTTTGGATGAGCAGTGTTCTGTTTTTTTTTTAATAGATTTTTTTTTACAAATAAGGCATTTACAGTATACATCAATGGTAGCACTATACAGTAAGCTGTTGTCTAAGAAATTATATTTTCATGGTCATCTAACACCATTTGAAAAAAACAATTCCGTTTTTTTATTTTTATTTTAGGCTTCCCAAGCTATACCAAGGCTTGGAGATTTATATCACGAGATTTGAGATTTATATCACGATTTTGTGGCAAGTAGTTTGGCTCACAGACTGACATAGAGAAGGAAGTGTGTGTTCCTGCTGCTAAAAGTACATTTGGGAATGTAAACAACCATCAAAGACTATGGAATGGTATGTATTAATTAGACACCTGTGGCGGAGTGTCCCGCCCCTATATATTTATTTATTATTATTTGTATTTTTGTTTGCGGCGCAGTTAAAAGCGCTGCGTATTTGTTATTGTTTTTATATTTAAAAACCTTGTGAGGATGCGTGGCTGATCAGCTACTGATTATTTAACTAGCTGACAGTCACGCTTCCTTACTAAACTCATGCAGACTGTGGCCGAGGGGTAATAAGATAATTAACAGCTAGTTAACCCCTCGGCCGGAGTATAAGAACCTGCAGCTGTCCGTGCTGCGGGGTTGAGTGTAGAGAGGAGAGCACGGGGAGCGGAGAGAGAGAGCGAGGAGAATATAACAAACAATTGCTATATAATAAGATATAGTTGTTTCTGTTTATTCGTTTGGCCCTCGTGCCCTTTTGTTTTTGTTGTTTTGTTCAAATCGTTTGTTTTGTTTATTAATAAATACGCTGACCGCAGTTGCGTTCAGTTTCACCCGCCCATCCATTGTTTTGGTTTCTGTACTTCCTGGTCCGTGACGTCACCACACCTCACCACTGCAAGCCATCCTGCCACAACACCAAATGGATTATAGTTTAGTATTACACTGAACATGATTGTGGAATTACACAATTTGACATTAACTCTCCAAATTATTAAATCAAAGTTTGAATTCCTTAACAAACTTGAAGTAGGTCAGAAAAACTAAATAGGTATCCATTAAATGTTATATTTAACGTGTTCTTTTAAGGACTTTCCTAAAGGTTGTATTTTAAATTGCAGGACAATTGTATATCAAGATACTTGAGCAAATTGAGATTCACTGAACTGATTTCACCTGTAACCCTTTGGCAGCTCTTCTTTTGTTTAATTGAAGCTGTGTGCATGGTTTACATGCCATCTATATTCAGATAGGCCAAATTTAAAAAGATTTGGGAAGCTGAAGTACATTCTTTTAAAAACAGTACACCATGTAGATCTGCCAAAATACAGAAATGTTGTAACACACAATGGATATCAGTATGTGAGAACTATTTGGTAGAAATTTTCAGCAACGAGCAACAGCAGCATCATAGGTGGAAACCTCATTTATCTTCTGGCTTTGATGAGGCAATACATGAAGAAAGAGCCCTTTGGTCAAACAAAAAAAAATAAATAAAAGGTAACCTGCATTTTATCAGAGTATGTTTAACACAAACCAGACGCCTTTTAGCAACTCATTAGGATTTGCAGAGCTGAGTGTTCTCTCTGTTTGCTATTGCTGTTCTGTGATGAAGTCCAGCTAAACAATGTTTTTCCGCCATTTCATTTTTGATAGGATAGGAATTTTCTCATGGGCAGTGGCAGGCATCAAGAGGTGATGGGGTGGAAGCTTAAGGTGTTCAGACCTCAGGACCCAAGGCTCATCACAGAACATTGCCACAGGCAACAACTCAACTGCTACAGAGGCGTAGGAGGAGGCTGTGTGGTCCAGTGGTTAAAGAAAAGGGCTTGTAACCTGGAGGTCCCCGGTTCAAATCCCACCTCAGCCACTGATTCATTGTGTGACCCTGAGCAAGTCACTTAACCTCCTTGTGCTCCGTCTTTCGGGTGAGACGTAATTGTAAGTGACTCTGCAGCTGATGCATTGTTCACACACCCTAGTCTCTGTAAGTCGCCTTGGATAAAGGCGTCTGCTAAATAAACAAATAATAATAATAATACAGAGAAACAACAGAAGGGAGGCTTTCAATCAAAAGCCAGGTCTATGAAAATGACTGTACTGTCCATTTATGAATTTATTGGTGAAAAAAGATTTTAAATGTACTTTTACTCTTGTGTTATGCATTGTAAAATCCCCTTAACTAACCAAATCACAAAGATGGTCTTATTTATTTTAGTTTTAGTTTACATTCCACTGTTACGCAAATGTTTTTTAATTATTTGCCCATTGGTTGTCAGTGAGAACCATAAAATACTGTGTGAAAATCTGTTAATGTGATGAACCTAGATCTTAATAAGAAACTGAGATGGCAACCATTATCTTATACAGTGAGTGTTGTTTTAATTATTCACTAGTTATAAGTAAAACACTGCTGCTGACATTCCAACTAGGGATGGGAATTTTGAATGTCTAAACGCATAAACTCTAAAGAAGTGGTCAAACGTTTAATAATATGCTAGGCGTATAACCGGTCATGTGACAAATTTCACCAAATGCATATTTTAATTGCTTATTAATTTTAGTAATTTATCATATACAGCAGTCCATTGCGTGTCCGACTGCGGTGATGTCAGAGTAAGGCAGATATTACAAAAAGGAAGGGGTTTGGCAATTGCCTCTGAATAGTTTTTCTAATTGGTGCAACAGAAAGATTGACACTGGGGCAGGTGTTATCCTCGCTCGATCTGGTGCTTCAGTGGTGCACTCTGTGTTCATGCTGTAATAGGCGAGGTATGGTATCCAGTCCACGTGGTAAGAGAGTTAATGACAAGTGTTTTTTCTGATGTTTGTTATATTTTTTATTAAACTGGCATCTCTAAACAAAGAAATGAGGCGAACCAACGTTTGGAAGTATTTTGAGGAACCGGATGAGAAAACAGCTCTATGTAAATTATGCCAAACAAAATTGGCGTACCACAAAAACACAAGTTCAGTGCTTCACCATTTGAAAACCCTTTAAGGACCAGGATCATGTTAACACGATCATACTGAAGTGGGCTTCTTGGACCACGATCGTGTAAACACGATAAAAAAAAAAAGGGCCACTGTACTTTGCTCTACATATCAATGGATAGGGGAGGGACTGACGTTCACTTCCTGATAGTTGTTTTTTTTCATGTGACATCACTGAGAGGGTGTGAGTGAGTGGTTTGCAGGGTGCAGGTGTAGTGGTGATGCAAGTGCTCCAGACAACGACAGACACAAAGTTCACGGTTCAAACAGTTCTTTTATTTCTTTTATGATCGGTTTGACCATTGAAATAATAATGCTGGCATTAGCCAACTATGGGTAACCAAGGAATTGCAAGTCCCGAAATAATAATCCAAAACACAGACACACAACACAGATACAGACACGACTCCGGACAGTGAGTGCTCTAGGTGCAGGTGCAGTGCTTTTAAACAGTAAGTGTTGTAGTACATGTGCAGTGCAGTCCGGGTTTCAGCTCTGGCTTGAAGCGGCAGCTCCCGGGTTCGTATTAGTCGTCTGACAAAAGACAAATACAGACAGTTACAAAACAAACAAAACACTTCACTCATGAGTACTAATAGGTTGTTTCCTTTCTCAGTTCTAGCGGTAACCACATCAAAGGAACAGATTACATCGTCACATGCCCAATTATACCCTTAGTCACGTCCCCTGCGATAGCTAGTCCAGTCACGTCTCCTCCAATCCATGACTGACATATCACATACTGCTTTAGGGCGATTACTTCGGGCATTGTGACTCCGCCCCCTTCCTGGATGGCTGGCTTCCGACTGACCCTGGAATGAACTGCCAGACCAACCAGTATGAGACACTCTGTTCCTGTTATACAGCGCCCTCACAGATCGGGAAGGAGGTTGTTGACTAGGGTTGACTGTCACAGAGGGGCATTTAGTGTCTAAAGGGTGGCGAAAGTTTTGGCAATGCAGAGACGAAAGACATCAGTCTGCTTTAGAGAAACTTGTAAGTAAGACATGGAAAAACACTGTAAATCTGATGTATTTGACTTATATTAGAACATTTATTTTGTCTCATGAGTTTTAATATATATATTTTTACAACATTTTATAAATATCAAGAAACCAGTGGATATAAGCATATACCATTTCATGAACTAAATGTATCACATATATATTTTTTTCCTTATTACTGATAATAATGGAATTAATAACTATTATTTTATTTATAAATATTTATTTTGAGAAAATAAATCAAGAGTAGTGTCCATTATTGCTTATAAAGAACCTGAGAATAAACGTGTATTATGTCATTGCAATCACTCAGGTGAAACATCAATATTTTTCCCTCGGTCCCTCGGGTCATAGAATAACATGTTTTTGTACATGTATCTCTAAGCAGAATACATAATAAAACATACATAAAAACTAAAACGAAATATTGTGTTGAAAAAAAGTGAAAAGTTTGTATGGCTTCTGAAGTACTTTATAATGTTCCCCTGAGTGCTCTGAAAAAAGGACACCATTTCCAATATGCTACTCTAAAAAATAGATTTGTTGTGAATTTTTTTAGGAAGAGAGTCATCTACAGTCAAAAAACACTGGGTCCTGGTGGAGCATCCCACTGAAAAATGCTTGGTCCTGAAAGGGTTAAAGCATTCAGAAATTACTGTGGATGGAGCTGCTGATGGCAGTAAAAAGCAAACATCCATAACAACATTTGCTATAGAGTGGGCTGAATAGGGCGTGATCACATTACCCCCTATGAAAAGGAAATCGAAGATTAACCCAATAATCATCAATTGCAAAATAAATATATATTTTAATACAATGTTTTGTCCACTACACATATGTGTCTTAAAATATTTAAGTGCATTTGAGTAGTTTTATATTTTCAGTGCTCAAGTCACTACATGTCGCAAAAGACAATGGAAACCTGTCCTATTAATTGTAATAATAATTTCTCAAAATATTATGTACAGCTCACAAAATGTAATTCTTTGGATTGTACAATTCACCTAGATTACATTCGGCACAAAAAATATTTTTCAAAGTAGATTTTATTGTCTAACAGTTTATTTTTAAGACAAGCGGCCATCCAGACTTTCCAGACTTTTCCAGACTTAGCTTTGTAGAAGGTGATGGATTTGACATGGGATGAAATTAGTTTAGCCATACTGTGCCGACGTGTAAACAGCGAAGCTGTGTGCTGCAGTTGTTCATACAAAACTTTTAAAGGGAGAAAAAGTTGCGATTACCATAGACTCGTGGACCCCATTCCCCAATCTTCCCAAAGGCGGAACAGCCGTTTATGTTTAGTACAATTTTTGTTTGTATATTGGAACTACTGCACTAAAGTAAAGGACCTCCGAGACACATTCATTACTTAATAATATATTACTTGATTGTGTGCTAGACTAGCATTTACAAATAGGACTTGTGGCAATGTTTGAGGGGTTTATATACACTAGTATGTAGAGGAGAGTTGCATTGGATTCAAGTACTCGAGAAATATATTTCTCAAATCCCACCCCTACTATCAAAGACCACAAACTTTTAAACTCTAAGGCAGACCTTTTAATATCAGTGTGGAAAAGTGGTATTAGTGCGCAGGTATACAGCAGGTGAAGTGCAGATGCAGTAATCCAATGAAACAAAGACAGCAAAGTATGGGTGAAATGGTTTGTTTATTTATAATCCAATGGTCTGATGACCAACCAGTAAATAATAAGGAGCTTGCAGTACACAGCAATGTGTATTGCACAGTAATAATAAAGGGTTGCAGTCCCGTAAATAATAAGCACAGTACCAAACACGATTTGACACAAAACACGGTCCAAAGTGAGTGCTGTAGTGCTTGTGGTGAGGTACAATTTATTAAGTGCAACAATGGTGAATACGTAGTGCAGTGTTGTCTGGTTTTAGTGCTGGCCATGGGCGACAGCTCCGGATCATGTTAACCGTCTAGTCTGGTGAACAATGAACAATCAAGTTTCTTTATAACAACAATACAGGTCCTTCCAGTTTCGGAGTAACCATAGCAAGGAACAGATTACGTCGCTTCTTCCCCTGTTACCGTCACGCATGACCCCTTGGTAAACGATTGCAGCCGCTCCTCCAATACACGGCTGCCACATAATTTCCCTTCCGGTTGATGAGTTAGTGCACCGAAGCCCCACCCCCCTTCTAGATGACCGACTTCCTTTTAACCCTGGGAATGAATTGTCAGGCCAACCAGTCCAGGGTACTCTCTTCCCATTACTTAGCGCCCTCACAGGTCAGGAGTGAGATTTACCACCAAGAATTATTCTATTTCTGTCACAATCAGTCACAGTGCTCTTTCCAATTCCAAAATCTTGCTATTTTATCCCTGGTAACTCCCATTTCCAGAAGTGAAAGTATTTAAGTTGCATATAAAAAAAATGGAGGTTCATGTTTTCTTATCTTTTTTTTATTTTTTAATGTTTAAGAAATTTTAAGAAACAAAGTATTCTAAAAACATAATACTATCCGAAAACATGTTGACTGTAGTCGGTATATAGTTCTAACTCCACTGATATTACAAGCATTTTTTGTTTGAAGAGGACATTTAAATATAAACATTTCAATATATACTTTGGTGAGTATGTTTTTTTCACATTGTATTTAAGTCTTTGCATTGTTAAAACATTATTTGCTTATTTATGGTTTCTTTGCTTAGAAAATACTAACCAGGGTTGTCAGTATACATCAGAATGTAACATAAAGAGTGTGTGTGTGTGTGTGTGTGTTTGTGTGTGTGTGTGTGTGTGTGTGTGTGTGTGTGTGTGTAGATATGATTTAAAGGTTTAAATGCTGACACTGTACCAAAATGCACATCCCTAATTCCAACCCCATATGTTTAAAAGTGTACAACCAATTGAAGGCATAAGTTGTACTGATACAGCCCACTTCTCGATTGCTCACTGTTCCTCATAACACACTGGAGAGTATCATTATAACCCACGTCTTCAATCGGTTGTGGTGTTTTAACCACAGGGGATTAAAATATCTGCAGCGAATCAGATGCAGAAAATCCAGTATAGCCTACACAGCCATATGTATTCATATAAAGTTCAAAGGTCTGATTGAAGTGGATATCAGCTAGTGCACAAAGCAGAACACTGTATTAGATAGTTTGAAGATGACCCTTGTTTATGCCCACCTCTACAACTAATACATTCTACTGCACTATGTACTGCACACATATGACTTCCTTGTTTTCAGTCATACAATTTGATAGAAGTCTTTTTTTTAAAGGGCATTTATTCTTGCCCCGGGGTATAGTAACTACAGTATAACTTGCCCTGACTAAACTGATGAGATTTTTAGAAAGCTTTGTTGCACTCAGATTCAGTTCATGTGGATTTTGGCAGCTGTCTGTGCACCTGGATAAGACAACACCTTCTTTGTTTAAACAAGTCAGATGTGCCCAGTGACATACAATTCTAAATGATGTGATGAGAGCCAGAGAGTAAATTAGTTGAAATACTGTTGAGCCCAGCACATCTACTATTTGAGTTCTTACTGTAATATTTTCCAGTTGAATAAATAAAAACTAAAGTAAAAAAAACTAGTTAAATCATTACATTTTCTTACATATCTTATAATACTGTGGTTCATAGTTATGGATTATTGTGCAAATTGCATTCTTAACATGTATTTTTCGCTATATAAAAGCTTAGCAGGTTTTTTTCAGATGTGTAAGATAGTAGACAGGCAGATGTTCAGATTAGTAGCTTTTTATCTGCTATCAAGAGACAGGATGGGGTAATCTCTCTAAATCATGTCTTTCGATATGCATAGTTTGTATAAAAGAATGTTAAAGGTTTGTCTTTAACTTACTGTGCTTTAACTACTGCATGTGTTACACATTTGGGGGCCTATTTACTAAGAGTTGTGCATGCACAAATATCAAGTTTGCTCATGCGCAAAATTGCGACATATGTATGAAAGGGAAATGCCCATTGCATCTCGAAAAATGCACATGCGCAAATTCGTAAGGGCAACTTTCGTTTCCGCAGCAAGATGCTGCAGAGATAGGCTGTGTGGTCCAGTGGTTAAAGAAAAGAGCTTGTAAGCAGAAGGTCCCTGGTTCAAATCCAAGCTCATTCACTGTGTGACCTTGAGCAAGTCACTTAACCTACTTGTGCTCTGTCTTTTAGGTGAGACGTTGACACATCCTAGTCTCCATAAGTCGCCTTGGATAGGTTCCTTCCAAATCTTCAATGGGCACTCTCACCCTGCTCTGGAGATGGTGGATGTTCTGCCTTTTTCCTCTGCCATTTAACCACCCAGCTGCCCATTTATTTTTGCAATTTCCATGTCAAAAATTTGCTTTTTTTGCAGATTTTTCAATCTTAGCCCTCAAATAAGCAATTTGGACAGTTTTTAAAACAATGTTTGCCTTTTTTAAAAATACACCCTTTTTTATTGTTATTATGAAAAACTGAAATATATTATTTCAATAGAACTTAAATAACAAAATAAAAATGTGTTTACAAGCATTAAGCATTATAACAATGGTTCTGGTTCCCTGAAAGAGATGGCCGCCAGTGATACTTTTGGGATATGCCTGCCTGTCAAGTATTTGCTGAGCATTTTATATCAAAGCTGCTGATAGGCCCCTTCACGGAGTGACATCCTCGGTTCCGCCTCATCGAGGTAATAAATAGTTACAGTGAGGAGACGTCAGTCTCTTTTTCTTTGAACCCGCGAATGTGAGTGATGTGACCTTGCAAGGTTGGCGGTCATCTTCTCTGTCAGGGAACCAGGGTTACATCCGTAACCTATCGTTCCCTTTCAATTCGAAGTTGACCGCCAATGATACTTTTGGGAAAGTATACCAGAGCCGTAGGGAGAATGAGCGGACAGCATCTGAGGGACATCTCACTACTGCCATCCAGTGTTGGTGGTGTGAACGTGCAACCTCAAGGATCCTGGTGCCTATTAAAGGCATAGAGGGATCTACGACATTAAGTCGGCAGAACCTGGTAAATGTATGCGGGGGAGTCCAGCTAGCCGCAGTACATATATCGGTCAACGAAGCACCTCTCAAGAGGGCCCATGATGTAGCCACACCTCTGGTTGAGTGCACGGCCACCCTCCCAGGTGGGGGTAGGCCGGCATTAGTATAAGCAGTTGAAACCGTGTCCACAATCTGCTTAGAGAGGGCTTGACCTCGGGTCTGTTCGCCATGGCAAACCAAGAGCTGGTCAGACTGACGCAGCACTCTTGTTCTATTCACATAGCATCTCAATGCCCGAACTGGGCAGAGGAAATTTAATCTCCTATCCGACTCCTCCGCAAAGGGAGGGGGATGGAAAGCCTCTAGTTCCACTGATAGATTCAAGTAAAACGCTGTAATCAACTTAGGGAAGAAAGCAGGGTTTGTGTGCAACGATACCCTTTTTCCATTGCTCCTAAAATGCATACAGGAACTGTGCACAGACAGTGCCTGTAGCTCACTGACCCACTTAGCGGAGGTGATAGCTAACAGAAAGGCTGTCTTCATAGAGAGATATTTCAGCTCTGTGGCATCTATGGGTTCAAACGGGGCCTTAGTAGTGAGAGCCTCCAAAACCAGTTCTAGACTCCAATCGGGGAGGACGTCCTTTATAGGAGGACGTAACCGCAGAGCACCCTTTAGAAAATGGGTCACCAGTATATGAGCACCTGGGGATACTGAGTTGATGGGAACATGGCAAGCAGATATGGCTGCTAGGTACACTTTCAATATAGCGGGGGATTTACCCACCTCTAGTAGATCTTGCAGAAACTGTAATATAACTGCTATAGGGCAATATATGGGATCATGGCCACCGGCCACGCACCAGTTTTGAAAATATTTCCATTTATAGGCATACATCGTTCTTGTGGAAGAAGCCCTAGCGTTCTGCAGTGCACTCACTACTGCGTCTGAGAGCCCTAGGGCGGAAAGACGATCCCGTTCAGGGGCCAGTCCCACAGTTGGAGTCTGCCCAGTTCTAAGTGCCAGAGGGTGCCTTTCGCCTGACTGAGGAGATCCATGCACAGCGGGATCTCTCAAGGCTGGCCCTGCAGCAGCTGGCAGAGTTTCAAAAACCACTTGATGGTTGTAAATGACTCCCATCCTTACGCCTTCGCTCAGGTGAGGGGCTTGTCTCCACCAGCATAGCACTTTCCAGCATAGACGAGACACTATGTCAGTCGACCGTGTCTGTCACGCTTGGTGTGTAACTGAAAGGCATTGAGCCACGGGCGCATGTGAAGTACCCCAGTTGAATGGCTGAGGACTCTGCTGCCATCAGACCCAGTAGTTTCTGGCACAACACTAATTGCACTCTGGGCCCTGGTTGAAACCG
The DNA here is from genome assembly GCA_030684275.1 of Acipenser oxyrinchus oxyrinchus. Taxonomy (NCBI): domain Eukaryota; kingdom Metazoa; phylum Chordata; class Actinopteri; order Acipenseriformes; family Acipenseridae; genus Acipenser; species Acipenser oxyrinchus. Next base: position 59,471,336 of record CM060250.1, read on the forward strand.
GGCCAAGCAGTTGTGAATAGCAGCTACCCTGCCGTCCGACAGGTAGGCTCGCTTTGTAAGAGAATCCATCCGGAGACCCAAATAGACTGTACTCTGCAACGGTGTTAATGGGATTTTTGCATCGTTGAGGGTGAGACCCAGCATTGACAGATGCTCCGTGACAATCGCTGTGTGGGCCACTGCTCCTTCCTGGGACTGGGAACAAATCAGCCAGTCGTCCAGGTAATTCATCACCCTGATCCCTTGCAGTCGCAAGGGAGCTAGGATGGCATCCATGCACTTTGAAAATATGTGGGGGGCTAAGGAGAGGCCGAATGGTAGCATGGAGAACTCGAAGACGCTCCCCTGTTCGCTGGATGGATAAGAACGTGAAAATATGCATCCTTCAGGTCCTCTGTTGTAAACCAGTCAGGCCAGACAGACTGGAGGATGTGGCGATGTGTGACCATCTGGAACCTCCTCTCCCTCAAGAACCCGTTGAGGTGTGTTTCAGCTCTAGAATGGGGCGAAGTCTGCCATCCTTTTTTTGAACCAAGAAATACCTTGGGTAGAACCCCTCTCTTCGAGAGGTGTGTTCTACAAAACGGGTGGCTTGTTTTTGAAGGAGTGTTTCTACCTCTTGTTTGAGGGCCAAGACCCGGCGAGGGTCGTTAATTGATGTGACCGCGAAAGCGAGGAGGTCCCTAGTGGAATTGCAGTGCGTAGCCGGTGTGTACGGTGGCAAGCACCCATGAGTCTGAGGTGCAATTGCGCCAGTAGTGCAGGTGGTGTGGGTGGGTCTGTGGTTGCAAGCCTTCAGGGCCCCTGCTGGGGCTGCTGAGGATGTGGCGGAGGCTGCCTGGGGCGGTTCTGCTGGGACTGTCTCCCTATGCACTGGTGCACTGTGGCCCCACGGCTGGCGTTCCCCTGTCTTTGTTGCTGGCTCCTTGCTGCTGAGGTCTGAAGGTGGTGCCTCAGGTTGCCCCATGGTGCCGTAGGGATCGGGATAATCTGGGTTACCATGGTAACTGCCGGACGCCATTGCCTTCCCCTTCCCTGTGCCGAAGCATGGGAGGGGAGCATTGCAGCTACCTGCCAGGATGCCTCTTGCTCTCTGTGAGAGCGTTGCAAGATCTCCTCTACCGCCGGTCCAAAAGTGTGGCCAGGGGAGAGGGGCGCATCTAGTAATGCGGACTTGTCCGCATCTGGGACCCTCCCTTGAGACAACCAGAGTTGTTTGTCCGCCACCACCAAGCTTGCCAGGCTTATGCCCTGGGCTTGCCCTTGGAAGCCTGTGATTTGTAACAACGTGCCCGAGACTGCATGTAGATCTGAAACTAGCGGCTCAGGGAGGGTTACGCAGTGCAGCATTCCATCCGGGTAGGTCGTTGAGAGGCCTCCTGTGTTCGGCATACGCGGTACCTGCGCTTCAGCCACATAAGCCTTCTTAAGTTGGGCTTCCGTGATCCTCATTGGCCATTAGGGTATACAGGCTCCTTGGACGGGCCTCCCACTGGGGGAGCTCGCACTAAGGCCGTAATGGTGGAGTCCACCGGAGGGAACTGTGTGAGCCCTACTGCCTCTGCTCCCTCCATGGAGGCAAGTGCAGCTACACTCTTGGACATGCTGGGCGCTGAGGCCGAGTGTTACCAAGAGGATTTGACCTCCTCCAGGAAGTCCGGGAATGCCGGAAAAGGCTGGGGGGTCGAAGTCTGTTGCTCGGAACTTGCCTTCCAGGGTACTAGGAAGAAATTGGCGGCCCTCTCCATCAGTGCCCAAACTGAGTTCGAGGGCGCTGGAAACAAGCTCGGAGCTGGGGACCATTACCTGAGTAAGGTCTGGGTCCTGAGTCTCTGTCCACAAGAAGGACTCCTCATCGCAGGAAGCCGCTAATGAGAGCGCATCCTGTTCCTCTTCGCTCATCACCACGTCCTGCTGATCAGTCTCTGCAGCAACCACTGGCGAAGCCGGGGTATGCTCTGGGGCAGGCGCAGAGGGGATCTGCTGCCTGCTTAAATGTTTGAGTATCTGGGCCATTTGGCCCTTTAGCTTGGCAATATCCCTTGCTTGGTCCGCATTTCTATATCTCTTCCTGCCCCTTGAGGGAGATCTAGAGCAAGTGCGGGGGCGCTGTGGAACCTGCACGCAATAAATACTTTGTGTAGGGCTCGGAGGGTGGGGAGGAGAGGCCTGGGATCCCGAGGTCAACGATGGCTCTCTTAGGCTGGCGGAAGGTTCTCGTCTGAGAACAGCCCATTCTTTTGCAGGATGCTCTCTTTGGATCCGGTGCAAAAAGAGCAGGACAACCTGTCTGCCAAGGCAGCAGAGTTGTGCTCAATGCACAGGCACCTCAAACACAGGATGTGTTTGGGGGCAATTTTCGCCTTCAGGACGTGCACGGGTGGAAATTCGACATTTCAGTCATGCATCACTGAAGAACTAAAAAACGCCGAGGCAGCGAGTCCTCGAGGCACTGAGGGTATCAAAGGTACCAAGGCTATGGAGCACCAGGGGCCCGAGGGTCTTGAGGGTACTGAAGCGCAAGGCTAGAAAGACCTTGAAGTGTGGAGGCGCCAAGGGTGTCAAAGCACCGAGGCACAGAGTCTATGGAGCACAGGGGCACCAAGGTCACCGAGGGCGCAGTGCACAGAGCTGAAAAGCTTTGAGAGTGTCAAAGCATGGAGTCCTCGAGGCACCAAGGGTGGCAAAGTGCAGAGGAACCATGGCTCTGGGGCAGTGTGGCACTGAAGGCACCCCTGCACATGCTCAAAAGCCTTCAGGCGTTGAAGGGCCGGGGCGTATTGTCCTTGAGGTACTAAGGGTGTTGAAGCACCGAGGTACTGAGGTCTTGGGTTAGCACGGCAGTGAATGCGTGCTGCACAGGGCTGAAAAAACCTTGAGGTGTCGAAACGTCGAGGCGTGTAGCTCTCAGGGTACCGAGGATGCCGAAGCACCGAGGTACCGAGGCTCTGGGACAGCATGGCACTAAAGGTGCCGCTGCACAGGGCTCGAAATGCCTCGAGGCATGTAGCTCTTGAGGCACCGAGGATGCCGAGGCACCAAGGCTATGGAGTATCGAGGCACGAAGCCACTGATGTCAGTAAGCGCTTGAACGAGGGTGCCGAGGCATTGAGACTAGTGCACCGAGGGAGCCGAAGCACCAAGGCACTAAGGCTTTGAGGCACTGAGGACCCTCGGGTACTGCGGATGTCAAAGCCTAGACACAGGGGCACCAAAGCACAGAGCTCCAAGGCACCGAGGCTTTGAGGCACTGAGGACCCTCGGGTACCGCGGACGTCAAGGCCTAGACACAGGGGCACCAAAGCACAGAGCACCAAGTACCGACGGCAAAGCACCTAGGTACTGGGCTGCATGTCTGTGTCTGGGCTGCTTGCAGTCACACAACCAGGAGCAGCTCGTAGCTTGCAATGGTGTGGAACGTATCCTGCAGACCATTGCAGTGCAGTCACACAACCAGTGCAGTGCAAAGCTTGCAGTGGAGTGGAGCACCCAAGATGGCGTCCGGACCACGTGGAGCATGCAACTGGTGCAGCGCATAGCTTGCAGCGGGGTAGCACAGTCACAGACCTGGAGAAGGGAGAAGAACAGACAGAAAAAGAAAGAAAACACACCTGCTCTTTTTTACACAAACACACCGCTTTATGGGTGAGTGGTAATGCACACGGTCTGCTCAGCAATAAGGCCAAGGCTTAATGGAGGAAGTGCATGGTTGTCGTTTATTTATTTTATTTTTAAACTGCAAGGCAGTAGTACAGAGACACTCGACAGCAAGCTGGAGTGTTTTTTTAAATTTTTTTTTACTTCAACCCTTTGCGGTCCTATGTCAGACAATTTTCCCTTTCCGGTCAAAAGATGTAAAAAACAGGTCTCTAGTTGTTTTTTCTCCAGAAAAAGCTGAGGAAACCATTCAGTGAGACTGATAAGAGCTGAGAGAAGCCGAGAAAAAAAAATATATATTGATGCCAGGAACACCAGGGAATGGGAACACATTCGGCTACTTTTCATCAGTGCAACAGGTGTCGTGTACAATAGAGCCCCAAGAGCTGGAAGACGCAACTCTGCCCCTCTTACTTGTTCTACCACGACCTCTACCTCTTCTTCCATGAGATACAACAAAGGGGGAACAGTTATAGACAGGTGTGAAATAACAATCAATAATAATACATTACATTTAATACAACTGCATTGATGTACAATATGGTAATTATCATAATCAATAATACAATTTTATAAAGTACAACAACAAATCCCTAACTGTGGTGCAGGGTCAATATGTATTGCTCAGATCTGTCCCTTTTTTTCAGCTTCTCTCGGCTCCTATTGGTCTCGGCCATTGAAAGGTTTTCTCTGCTTTTTCCAGAAAAAAAAAAACGACTAGAGACCTGTGCTTGACGTCTTTTTGATGGTGTTGGACAAGGTCCGACTTAGGACCGCAAAGGGTTAAACCCACAATTCTCAAGCATTCACATACTCTAAACAACAGAACATCTACAGAACATTCTATTACAGAAATCAACAGCTTTACAGGGAAAATATATGAAATGGAACAAATTAATTAGATTTCCTCCATGTGATTTATAAAAAAAAAAGCTTTATACGTTCCTGTAGTCCTATTGGGTTTTATAGTGTCTTAGCAAATGTCCTGTTATGACACTATAAACCCCCAAATAACTAAAGCACACAAGAATATAAACTCATGGTACATATTATTAAAATAGATGCCATTAATTAAAAAAAATAAACATACATTTATTGATACCTAAGGTGATACATTCATTTTCCGTCTTAAATATACTTAGTGTTTTCTTATTAGTTTTTAGACAAATCCTGGTTATTCTGCACCTTAAATCATAAAAAAAACAGACTAATCTGCTCTTAAATTCCCAGCATATCTGCCTCTTGTAAATGTCATGTAAAAATGTCAGAAAATGATGAATTACCAGTTGTGTCTGGATAATTTCTTAAGCAGACCAGTTGCTATTTTAAGAAAAACATTAGCTTATGCTAAATATATTAGGAAAACTGAGTGTATGGCTGCCAGTTAAACTCTAGACAGCAATTCTATATTCTCACTTAATTAGTGAGTTTAACATACCCTGACTTAAGGATACATTTCTACTCATCATATAAGCATGTCCCCCTGTATATAAATGTCAAGGGACATCTACAGTATAATATCTTAGCATGTAAAACAAAAAATACATACTTGTACTGGTATTCGTTCACATACAATGTCAATGGAAGTAAACTAAAATTGACAATGCTTTAATGTTTATTTACGAAGGATTTTGTTTGTTAAGGCTTAATGTGTATTTTGTTCTACTTCTTTATTGTGCAATGTGTCTGTTAATTACTAGTCCTTCCTCCTTCCCGCAAGGTGATTCTCTACCTCAAAATATGAGATTGTCAAGTATCTCTGCCGAAGAATAACCAGTAGCTGATTTTCTATATTCTTCTGAAAAATAATCTGCTACAAGTAATGAATAATAAATTACTGATACTCAGAACATTGCCTTAATAATAATAGATACTCGTAAGATCTGAGTAATTGGCACAACCCTACTAGGCGCAGTTGAGGATTTTTCGTTGGACAAACAGCATGTCTTAAATATGCAATTGATGAAGAAGACTCATTTGTCTAGTGTTGCGTAAGCAACGTATCAGAGAGGTAGATCTTTGGGGTACTAGATGAAAATACAAAATTATATACATAAAGCTAAACAGTGAGTGTGTTGTTTTATAAATAGCAGTGTTCAAAAATAATCTATATCAAAATTATGTATCCATATTATTACCAGAATTTTATGATGTGCTCCCACCATCGTGAAAAACTGAAATACCCCTAAATGCTGGGTTTTGGGGTTCAGTTGACACATTCATGTATGGTACAGGGATAATATTCTTCATAAAATAAATCTGAAAATGTATTAGATATCTACAAGTTTTTCAGGTTTTCTAATAAAAAACATTGCGCTGTGTCCACCTTTGTCTTGACTATGATTTTTTTTTCGTTTTTGCTCTCAATCTATCCAATACCACAGGCACACGTTGTCGTGAGGAGATGGTTGCTAGGATACATTCATAATTGCATTCCTCAGCTTTCTAATCTATTTAGCATATTCTTTATATATATATATATATATATATATATATATATATATATATATATATATATATATATATATATATATATATATAAGTACTGCAGTCAAAGACTTAATATTAAAATGTTTAAATGTTTAGGAAAATACAATCTTAGATTTACTTTTTGATAATGGTTTACATGAATTGTTCAATGAAGAACCATCAAAACAGGAACAGAATGTCCAGAACTAGCATCTTTTTAGTTATTAGCATTGCCAGGAATGATTAAATCAAATGGTAAGTTTGTATTGCTGCAAATATTGAACTACTATAGGCCCAGAGTTCATAATTTAAAGGCCCTAAGTGGATATAGCTCTCATATGATCTTCCTCGTGAGCTGCATCAAAGTCACATTGTCCATAGTGCCACCCTGTCAATGCAGTGTCACCTTGCAATCTGCTAATAAGATCTAGCTTGAATAAATCTGGTTAATGTCATTGTATATCCCTGCTGCTGCTCTTCCTGGACATCATCACTGTCGCTCAGCTAAAGGAGTGACATTCTGTGTCACACTGCCCTTGACAACCTATCTTTTAATTGGCTGCTATTATCTCAGTAGCACTCAGCTTTGTATTGCGATGCTTTGTGGCAGACATATGACATCTCAATTAAATGATTTAAATGCCTTTATGTAAAGGACATTCCTTCCATTGTCTGTCTTACTGGTTTCATTATTATAAGCAATTGCTTTGTACAGGATGTCAAACCTTTTTGGTGTGGACATTTTAAGTTTCCATTGTCTTTTTTAAATGTGCATAGTGATTTTGTTACCCATTGGTGTCATCTCTTGTCTTGTGTGGAAATACTCAATCCCAACTATCATCTATCAACAAAAGGTATCCTCGTCACTTTTGAATTGGACAGCCAATCAAAGGGCAAGATTTTTCTCAGCTATGATGAGATACTTTCTAAAACGCTTATGGACATTTCAGCCATAGCATAGATAATAAAAGCCATTACTTAATTACTCATCAACAGCAACAACCTAGATCAACCACGTTAATATTAAAATATACACACTCAACCATGTAGAGTTCTACTGCTAAACATGCAGTCATAGCCATGCAGTTAGTTCCAGATTAGAACTAAATTAGATGTAGTAAATAAGAAACGATTACATTCAAATACAACACATTTCAGTATTGTTACAAAAGATCCACTGCTCCCGGCCAACCATTAGCTTTCACCCGAATACTTATCCTGAAAGCCAGCACACAAAAGAAAGAAACTATTAATGAAGACAGTTCAATGGCAGAGGATAATATTTAGCATTTATGTCCGCGGGTTTAGTTCACAGCACCAGCTCTTCCAGCTAACCCAAAAGGCATCATTCTTTGCCACTGTTTACCACAATAATTCCAGGATGCATTACTACACTTTACTTTGCTTTTAACACGGTACACTGCTGAAAACCTTGAAAGCAATAAAAAAATTTTGTCCTTGAATACTGCACAAATCATGCAGTGTTCAATAACTCAATAATTGAATGCAGATTATGAACAGAATATTTCATTTCAATCCAACTTTGAAAAGAAGATGTTTTTAGGGCCTTATTTTAGCTTTTCATTTTTTTCTTCTTTCATGTCAGGATTCAAGCAAGTGTCAAATGTAATGCTCTCTTGAATAAATTGATTATAAAAGTAGAGATGTAAAAGAAGGGATTTGTTAATAATTTAGTTACATGCCTAATATTTAAAATATGATACATCCTGTATTGGTATAGCTGTAAAATGTCATCTTTCAAGTTTAGACTTGACTCTTTCAAATCAATGATTTAGAACTCCTCTTCTTTTTATCACATTAACAGTCTCTGATTTTTTTTGTTTTCCAAAAGTTATTTTAGCTTTGACTTGGGTGAAGTGAAGACTGCATGATAGATAATTCTTAAACACAGTTTCCAACTCCCTGTGTTACAGATAACCCCCAGCGCACACCCACGTTCTGTGCTTCTTGCGCACTCAATAGCTACTGCAGAGTTATAGCTTGTGCAGAACATTTAGACAGTTAGTTTGTTCAAACAAACTAAAATAGGTAAAGCTTGTAAAAAATATTACACACTTTTACTTGCTTAAGTGTGTCTGTCTTGTTCAAAATCTAATCTAAATCTAGCTTTCACATTTTTTTGAAGGTTGAAGCCCTCTACTCTGCAGAGATCACAAACTATAAGACCCAATGCTTGTATTATTTATTTATTTATTTATTGCCCTTAATGCCAAGAATCTAAAAACAGAAAAAAGCTTAACATCGGAATGCTAAACTTATAAAAAAAGCATATTTTCCTAGCAATATGAGACTTTTAATGCTGAAAATGTGTTTTACCCTTATTAAAGCACCATTGTATAGAATGATATTAGAAATCGACTGAAGAGATTTAATTTGTAATGGGTGAAATAAAATATAAAATGGGTCGGGACTTACATAATAAATAGTCTGGGACCTAAATGAATATCTTAGTGTGTGTGCATACATTAACCCACAGATTCCGTATCAACGCACTTTGGTACATTGAACTTTATGTCATAAACCTGATAATAATATTTTGTCTGTCTGTGTTTATTGTTTATTTTTTATTAATATATTACAAACAATATGTGCAAAATAAATTATATTTTGAAAGTAATTGTTGAGGAAAGCAGACATGCAAATGGGTGTTTTATTTGTATAATGTAACAGGGAGGGAGAAACTCAAACAAGCAAGGGGGAGCACAGCGTCAGTGGGGGCAACTACTCTTTTGCCCTAATTTAACAGCACAAGTTATTTTATTGGAAAATAGCAATGCAAGAACCACAAGGAAGTAGAGGATGAAATCCAATGTTTTTGTTTATAAGATAAAATATGCTTTTTGCATTTACAACCAGAGATTATATCCAATTGGCATAGTAGTTAACACCAGCTACACAAATTACAGACAGCATTGTTCACAAGTCAGCATCACAGGTTGTAAAGCACTGAATGGCACCTAAGCATAATAAAACAATCCAGATTTAGTTACATAAGTGGATTGGAGATGTGGTTGAGGACTTCGTCAACGAAAAATAGTAAAATCAGAGTAAATCGGAGCTCCAACTAAACAGGGAACAAAACCTAACGAGTCCTCAATCTCACCTCCAATAGACTTCAGATATCGAGCATCAGGCACGTATTCTATTGGCTAAATAATCTCATTCTCACAGCTATCAAAGACAAGAACTGGATTTTCAATTTACAGGCTAAACAATCACATAGTAGCCATTCTAGATTTCCCCTACTCCTCTCACTACAGTCAGAGCCAGTGCCAGGCTAAGAATGTAACAGCAGCAGCAACACATGAGCTACAATTGCTATATGCGGCTACACACCACTGCCAGTATATGCTACAGTTTATAAATGTCACATATAGCTTACCCCGTTTTACACACACAGTTTGTCAAAACCCCTCCCGCCACTCTTACTTCATAGCCCGGCATCCATGCTCACACAAGCTGCTCGTTATTCTGCTCTCCCTCTGTCTTCTTAATCAAGCTTTATATCCTGCTACACATAATTGGACTAATTGGTCAATTGCACTGCGATTTCCTTACATAAATTCAGCACATGCTTTCAAACCATACCAATATAAAATAATCACCAAATATCTTAAATCATTTTAAGTCATTTTAAAATAAAGTTCAAAGGAAGTTTAACCCTGTTACAATAACAAATGATTTTACAGAAAAAGTGTGGAATAATAAAGTAAAGAATAATACTTGATGTATATTAATATTTAGGCAGGGCCTGCAATTAATTCTTGGTCCTTGGACCACAAATTTGGAAACTTTTCCATTTCTCACATGTAAAAATACAATGTTATTTTGTTTAGAATTACAAGTGGCCATGTTAAAATGTTTTATTCAGCAACAGACAAAACCAGGCATTTACATCTTGTTTTCTGGAGGCTTTTAACTTCTTTTCTTTCCTAATATATTGTAGCACTGGATGAAATTGCTATCCGAAAAAGAAGACAGCTTTGACAACAGAGCACGGTTCAATAGCCATCAGGCTCTTTATTTGCAGCAGCAGGTTCACAGCAAGTAACACAGCTCACAGCACATGATTCTCCACTCTTTAAATCCACACCCTCACACACCTGATGCACCCTGTTTTATCCCCTCTCAGATCTAGACACAGAAAACACAAAGTTACAACTATGTGAGGTAGACTGCCTGATCCAGTGCCAAGTCCCAGCACCCTGCCGCATGATGCAAGCGATCAAGTCCCGCAAGTTAACAGTTCCAGAATGTAATACAGCCACAGACAAAGCCGGTCCGCCTGCACTCGCTGCTACCATATTAACAGCAACTTCATTTTTATGCCGATTTGTAATCTTTTTAAAAGAGAACCTCCATATAATAGGCATCTCTGAGCTGTTATTTACAGTAGAAAAGTTTAAAGGCCCTCACTGATAGACATCAAAGGCCAAGAAAGGCTTTAATTGCCTCTCAATAGCCTATTTGGCCCATGGATAAGGTCAGGGTGTCTCTATTCCCTGTGCATGTCACTACTTTTGCACATTATTACTTTAATCCTTGATATATTGGGCCCTATTGAAAGTAATGTGACCTTACAGATTCAGGGTCAGAGAGATTACAACAAATAGAAATGAAGTGAGGTAATTAGAGCATTTTCCCAGCCAGACGTGTAAGGGTGATGAATAGTAAAAAAACAAGTGGAGGTTTATAACCTTGATAGGGACTGGAGGCATAGATTTCAAAGAAAGGCTTGGAGAAAAATGTATTTCTCTTTGACATGTTAAATCATGTTTTCTTATTTTTTTAAACAGCATCAGTGCAATGGAAGTCATAATGCCTTGTGCATTATGTAAAGGGTAACAAATGGCACGTGGTGAATCTGTAGTTTCTAAGTTCTTTTAGGAGCAATAATTATTTGACACTGATTTAACAGAGTTTTTGATCCCACTTATAATATTTTTTATTTTTTTACGGCTTCTCTCGGCTCCTATTGGCCTCACTTGGCCATTGAATGGTTTTCTCGGCTTTTTCCGGAGAAAAAACGGCTAGAGAACTGTGTTTTACGTCGGACCGGAAAGGGAAAATTGTAATGTTGTACCTGGTCCGACATAGGTCTGCAAAGGGTTAAAACCAAAAAACGCCAAAATGACTGCCGCGGGGCTTCTAGTGTTAAGATATCTCAATTGTATTTTAAGATATCTCTAAATAATTTTAAGATATCACTAAATGTATTTAAGATATATTAAATCAAATTAGAGATATCTTTAAATATTTTAAGCTATATCTATTTATTTTAAGATATCTCTAAATTAATTAGAGATAGTAGTCTCCATGTATAGAAACACCTCCTAAGAGAACATTTCGGTTTAGGGAACAACCTTGCGGTGAAATGGAATTTTCTCATTGTAAATGCTCTTCCTAATGGAACAGGAACTTCGCTTAAAAGAATACTTTTTTGGCACTGATAGCAATTTGTTGCTAAACGATTCAAAACTGATACGGTGCGAGAGTAACCTAGAGCAGCTGCTGCATTTTTTAATGTGTGAAGGGCGATGCTTTGTTAATAACCCTACTGTTAAAATTCATTCTAGTATTCAGAATTACTGTTAGAGCTGTTGCTGTATTTTTACCATATGTAGGGGTGTTTTGTTAATTTAGTTTGTCAGTTAGTTTATTATGTTAGTGTGGCAAGGTGCATGTCCCTTTTATTATTTATGTATTATTATTATTTTTTGTGTTATATTTTTTATCATTGTTACTATTATTATAATTGTATTTTTGTGCGGACAGACGATTTTCACACAAGATGTTTATTTTACACATGCTGCTTAAAAGTAATTTTATTTACAGTAAAACAGGTTTAAAAGGCATTGCATATCAAAATGACACTCAGTACTGCATCTCCAGCCCTGCCCCACTCCTTGTTCGCTGTATTTATCACATATCTCTTCATAGTAGTGCATACTGATAAATCATCTCTTGATCACTCGTTTTATCACCAAACTCCTCAATAATGCTATCCGAGTCATTATTTTATTACTACAACATCTGTAACAGGGCGAGGAGCCCTGTAAAATGTATTTATTTCTTTCTTTCTTTTGAGAACGGGGTACCTACCCCTCTGCCCCTGTTCAGTGTATTATATTGCTTTGCATTTGCTTGCTTTAGTTGTTGCAGTCATAGTCGTCATAGTATTTTATTATTATTATTATTATTATTATTATTATTATTATTATTATTATTATTATTATTGTATTTGTTAAATGTATAGATGACAGCGAAGCGCCGTGGGTATTGTTTTGTATTTATTTATTGTTTATAAATATGACGGCGTAGCCGATTGTTTTGTTTAGTAGCTACAATGGGTAGCCCCATCCACAGCAGTTTAAAAACCTCGTGCAGAAGGTGGCCATCTCCTGAATTAATTAAGTGATTAATTTGTTGCGAAATCGGGAGATGGTCACCTGCATAAAAGCCTGCAGCTCACTGCACTCAAGGTGGTGGGTGTATGAGAGGAGCGGAGAGAGAGCGAGGTGAGAGAGAAAACGAAACGAGAGAGAAAACAAAACGAGAGAAAAAATGAAACTAAATAATAATAATACAGGAACAGTGAAGGCTACTGCCCAGTCTGACCTGTGTTGTTTTGTGTTCAAGATTTGTTTTGTTTACCTGTTTTATTTTCGCTCTGTGAGCAAATTTCTTTTTGTTTAAACCTTTGATTTATTTTTGTATTTAAATAAAACGGTGCCGCCTTTAACTGCAGTACTACTGGTGTCAGTTTGTTTACGTTCCTGCTTCTGTCCTGACATCACCGCCCAGCCACCCTGTCACAACATCTCAAAAAGCTTGTCTGTGTGAAGGGACTATGCGTATTGATCAGATCTGCCTCCGTTTTTTTTCCAGCTTCTATCGGCCTCACTCGGCCATTGAAAACTTTTCTCTGCTTTTTCCGAGAAAAAACGACTAGGGGCCTGTGTTTGACATCTTTTTGATGATGTCGGACTTGTAAAGTTTTGGGAAAGTTTACTGTACTATGGTCTTACTCTATGCTCTAGTCTATACTGTATATACTCTGTATCTGTCCAAAATATTTCAACACATACAAACAAATGTACAAAAATACCAAGATAAAGTTAAACATTAAAGTGTCACTGAACAGTTTTTAGTGTTTACAACAAACACACAACTTAAAATTGCTGTCTCCTGTGCTATATGTATTACTGAACTTTTTCAACACTGTCTTTTTTCAACATAATAACGGTTGTTTTTATTAATTTTATTTATACTGTATACCCTGAGTCATAAATCCACTGAAGAATGAAACAGAACAAATGATTTATCAAACCTTCGATGTAAATCAGTAGAAGGTAAAATGGCACCATGAAAACATCCAGCATTTGTATCAAAATAAAATGCACTTCCTACATCGCTAACAGTTTTTTTTTGTTCCTACACGACACCTAGCATGTGAAGACAATATAGTGTATAAGTATCAACATGGAATATGTGTCACTAAATTAGATAGATCTACGCATTTGGTGATTTTGCTGGTACTAATTTGGTACACTGTTTTAGAAAATTATACCATGCAACTGTGCTGTGTTGAGGAAAAAAGTGAAGTATTTCTATACCATTTCCCTAAACTTGATGAAATTAGTCTGTAATGGTATCATTTTGTGCAAGTTGGAAGGCCTGGTTTTGTTTTAAAAACAAAAAAAACTGAGTTTTCTATAAGGTATATTGCAGGTTTTGAAAAAAAATATTTACTAATACATAATATTGTTTATGCAGTACATTAATACACATTTTCAGTCAGCCCATTTCATGATCTCATAGATTAGGCTACGTAGAGAATGTTCAACATACAGTCAAACCGGCTTAATATCACTACCAAGAGACTGGGCCAAAACTATAACTATCAGGAGTTTCACTAATAACCTGGTAAAGTAAGCATTGGCTACCAATAGTAAAATAAATAATAAATAAACACAACACAGGGGTTTATATATTTACCATGCTTTTTTACCGTGGTTAAAATATCCACTTTTTTATTATTATAAAGTTACAGTACAGTGTCATTCATTTTAATTTATTACCATCTGCCAAAGGCTGACATGGTTGTGTGCTGAGCAACAGCAAGTTGGACATATAGTATTGTATTGTGTTCTGGTATGCATCAGTTTCACCAGTCATATTGAACAATTTCTAAACTTTTACCTCAGTAAACTCCCAGGACCATTAGCAGAGTTGTTTGTTTCTCAGTTTTTTTAACACTGATATGGCATTTTCTTCTTTCAAAAAACAGGAGTTAAGACTTGAGTAAGCACTTTGAAAAGGTGGCCCTCGATGTACGACTAGTGCCTAATTTATTATATTACACTGTTTATTCTGCTTCTTTTGAATGATCCTAGTCAACAAAAGACACACCTAAATAACTCATGGGTCACAAGGAAAAAAAGTGTGTTTCTGGTATTTTTGTCAGTGAAATGGAAAGCAGTACAGCATTACACAAGTGAACCCTGTTACACCACTCTGGCTGAGGAAAAAGTCCTGTTCAAATCCAGTAAGTGGTTTAAGATGTGCAAATAGAAGTTCCTGCAGGGAGTCATGCATTAGAAGACACCTGGCGCATGTGGTAAAGATTGTATCCATCAATACGGCAGCTGGAGCTGGAATTATAAACACAGCCGCTTTTCATCATGATGGGTTTAATGCATTCACTTTGCTGCAGTAGAGCCACAGCACAAAACTGCTGAAGAAAGTAACAGAACACATTAACTGCTGTTCCCAGTCATGGTAAAAACAAAACAAACAGTATTCACAATATCAAACTAAGAGTACCAGTGCAGTAAAAAAATGTACAGTTTGTTAATTATAATTGATTTGATAAATTGCCTTTTTGTTCAAAAATGGGTGTGTTCCTAAACAGCCAGGCAAAACCCAATCCAGAAACAGAAAATAGTGGTGCTGGGTAATTAGATTGAGATGCAGTCATTGAGGAGACAAGGTTACAGTGCTATCATACCTGAATATATGTCATTTTAAGTTCTGTTGTAGTTTTTCAGACGTGAAACATTCGCCCACCATAATAACAACCTTGCAAGTCTGGTGAAATCTGCCAACTAGAATTTGCTTTATTTCCCATCATCAGATAGACAGCTAATTAACAGTGAATGACCCATCCATGTGCAGTACACACACATGCTAGATAGGAATATAATTAGTAAGTTGATATCTGTTTTCTTCAACTGTATTTATGTTTGTAGAAACATTTATAAACAGTAGTGAAAAGACTTGAATGCTCATCTTTGCTTTATTTGGAGGCTTGCCATTTCAAAGAGTTACAAGCAGCCCTTTTTGATAAATTCTATTGGCTAACCAATCTTTTAAAGACAGAGCCTAAAAGTCTTTCTCCTTCACCTCCTGTAAAGCTGTATGTCCATTATGGGGGGTCAATGGTCCTCCATTACCTGGCCTTTGTTGACCTCGGACCGCTGGATACTGGGCCCAACTGTTTTATCCTTCTACAGTATTTTAAAATATTACATCTATCAAAGCTGTGCCTTGATCTCTGAATGAATAGCATTATGGTGTTTCCTATCCTTAACACAGCGGTGTATAATTCTTAAAGTGCATATTGAAAATGTTTAATACCTAATTTTTAAAATTCCATATCATTTACAATTTGAGTGTTTTTGAAGTTATGGATGACCAGTTTAGGTTCAAGTTATTTTATAAAATGAATAAAAAAGTTGTTTATTTTTTAGGGGTGGGGGAATAAATATAGTGCAGACTTTGCACTGGAACAAAAATATGTCACTGCTTCTGTTATGTGAAAAAACCAACAATTAGGCAACTTGGGAGCATGTTGGAATAAATAATGGAAGCACCCAGGCCTGACTGCCAAATGGTTAAATCTTAACCTAAATGGTCTGTTTCAAACAGTTTTAACATGGTACATGACATGGCTGGGAACTGATTTTTATGTAAGTGAATTATATTAAATAATTCAGGAATTAATAGATGTGTAGTCATATACTTTATAATATTTCCTAAGCCATTTACTGTCATAATAGCATCATTAGTTTCACCCTTGATACTGTAAAGAATGTCTCTAACTGGATTTGCTTTTTTTTCTAAAATGTCATTCTTTTGTACATATTTCAGCGTGCTATCAGATGACGATTTTTCCTCCCAGCATTTAGCTCCTTCCAAAAAAATCAAGCCAGATGTCTCAAGGCTGATAAGCAGGTGGGCTGAAGCTTCTGTACCAACTCAAACTGGCATAGCTTCAAACCTGGTGGGTATAACCTTTAATTCACTGCATCCCTGGCACCGGATCTGGTGCCATCTGCCCAATGCTGAAAAGCTGTCCTTGTTTCTGTGGGAGGACGGTGTAGACAATACAGAGCATCTCCTTCATGTGCAGGGCATCATCAGTGAAACTGGTTTTCCTGGGTCCATATGGTGCCATCCGCAAACATGCTCCCCGAGCAAAATAAACAGTTCTGCCCTCACTCCTTTCTAAGCACTTTGCTCTTTGTTAGCAGTCATGAGGTACAAGATTTTTTAACAAGGAAAGAATGTGTCTTAAGTTTCCTGGGATCTGTGTTTGTAATATGAGTTAACAGGTTCATTCTCTTACATGGTACATTGTTTTAGGCCTGTACGATTTCAAAATGTTACTTTATGATTTTGTATAAAAAAACAACAACATTTTTACACATGCCTGCTTGATGGGGTTTGATTCCTTGACTCATAAAACTACAGTTCTATGCTTTCTCTTTTGAAGATGCTTTCTTTAAAGAAACTGATGGCTTCAATTTATTCTCTGTCATGGAGACAGTGCTGGGCTGACTGAATCCACTGGATTGACCATTTCAAGAGTACTGTATACAATGGTGCAGCTAGAGAAACTTCAAGATGACATTTTTTAGCTGCACCTGGAACACTCAACTATCTGAAACACAGCCCAACACTATAATCACTGAACTTTCCACATCTCTCTGAGGAGCATGAGGCAGCAATATGCCCGGATACAAAGTCAAGTTAAATATCGTAAACCACACCCCTTCATTTCAAAGGATGTCCTAGTCCAGCGTCCTAGTCCAGCGGTACTCAAACTTTTTGGGCCGTGCCTCCCTTCTTGAAAGATTTGTTTTAAGTTAATATATACCATATAACAGGAAATTTGGCTGGTATTAAATTTGGCAGATTTGCTATGTTGGTGGATTTTTTTCACGGCATGTACACAAAAAAGTCACAGTTTTGCATGTATACTTTTAATTCCAAAAACATTGAAATAAATGTTTGCTTAATTACATATCTTTCTGCTAAAACTCATTTACAGTAACTCGTTATAGCATCTACAATGTAACTGCAGCAACTTGGAGAACTACAAAGAAGGCCTTCTAATCAGTTACATCAGGGGTTCCCAAACCTTTTTACCCTCCGGCCCACCTGTTCAGCTGCATTAGGCACTGCAGCCCACTATTAGCACTTCTTGGGAAAATGTCAAATTAAAAACATTTTATGTGTTTAAATCGGTAACATTATAAATAAACCTAACCTAAACTGTCCTTTATTCATTTGATTAAATATTGTGAAAGATGGAAATCACACAGAATATGCACTGAGTGAAAATACTTTTTGAAACACTTTTTAGTAAATAAAATAAATTGCAAAAATTAAACAGACATGTTTATCAAACCTTTAAATTAGGTACCTTTGTATAGTTGAACATTTTAGAAATGCAGTTATTTTTATTGGTCATCAAACAAGAAAGAAGTGCATGTCTCTTATTATTCCCATTCATAAATACCTGAACAGGAATCGCTTTTGAGTAAAACCAGTACAACGTGCACAAAAACATAACTTTCTGAACACTGTGTAACTAAAACGTCCACGCTGAATTGTCATGCACAAAAAAGACGAATGCGCACAATACAGAAGGAAACGAGAGCCTTGCGTAACTTACTTTTTTCGCCACTTCTCCAAAAAAAGAAAACTTCTGAAAATGAATCCATCTGTAGCAAAATTTGAATCAGTCAAAAACGTTTATTGTTATTGTTATTATTATTATTATTATTATTATTATTATTATTATTATTATTATTATTATTTTCCAACATAACATATTCTAATGCCTATCATCATTGACTAATTTCACCTTCATTACTGACTCCCTATTTAATCACAGTAAGAGCTCAGCTTTTTCTCTTGCGTTTTGCTTTTTCCCTCCTCCTCCTCCTCACTTTTTTTCAAATGCTGCATGCCTCTGTGTCGGTCCCTTCTGGGGGGATAGTGAGTCTCAGTTCCCCGATCTGGAGTTCTTGTAACTCTGCAGGTTCTTCGCAGCTCATGCGCTATATATCTGGCCTCACGAAGCTTCCTGGGACGTGGCCCTCTTAATCTTAGTTCTCGAGTCCCTAACAATTATTTGTGTTCTTTCAGGTTCTTTCTTCCTTACGTCAAGGCTTCGTATGAGCCGTTCCGACCTCTGAGGGTCGAATCCAGTTGCTAACTGGGACCCAATCGCGAGGCCGAACCTATAACGACTCTCCAAGAACTCAGAGGACTCTGTCTTTTCAGGGGCCTGGAGGGCATTAGGGCTAGCCTCAACTCCATAGAGAAGGCTCTCTCAGTTGGAGTCCAGCCCGTCCTTCTCTCTCTTTCTCGCTCCCCTATCTTGAATCCCAAGTTGCAAAACACTCCCTTCCTCTCGCAGCCCTGGTTCCCACCCTGTGAAATGTATTTTATGGTTCGGTGTGGTATGGGTTTTTGGTATGGTTTGCTGTAACTTCATGCACACTCTGCATTAATATAAAGAATACCTAAAGCTCACTGTCCCAAATTATGTTCAGTTTTTACTAATATATAGTTAATTGATGTTGGGACACTTCATAGTGTCTGACAGTAACAGAAGGTAGATCTCTGTGCCAAATAGGTATGATCCTGAAACAATTTTAGCAGTAAGTGGTTTGGGAATTGGAATAGCTTTTGTGTTTGTTATATTGAGTACATTTTAAAGAAAAAAGATTTTATAATTCAAATGGTGAACTGCATTTTAAGATACTTGTAATCCCTGACAGACAAAAGGCACATATGATCAACCCACATGTATGCTTTGGCGTTCATGTTACACCTCCTTCGCTTCATAACCACATGTGATGGGTTAAGATCTTTCACTGCTTTGCCTCTTACAGATGATGTTCTTACCCCAAATTGTTCAAGCATTATGTGTCCTCTCTCTCTCTCTCTGTCTCTCCCTCCCTCCCTCCGTCCCTCACACACACACATGGCTGAAACAAATTGGAAAGTATCTGAACTAGTGAAATATGCTCTTTAAGACAGGATCTGAATTAGCTTTTCTGTAAATGGAGTAGAAATGCAGAAATATCAATTCTTTAGGTCATGTTGCCGAGTTTTCATAACATTCTGGCCACTGAAAATAGAGCAGATACCCTAATAATGTCTGGAATTTTCCCACGTCTGTCTGTCTGTCTGTGCCCCCGTCATGTTGTTTTCACTCACAATATTGTTCACGCCATCCCACATTCTTATAGACCCCTTTGGTCCCTTACGCTCTGGCAACCCTTATTTACTGGGAAATATTTTCATATTTACTTAAATAATTCAATAGATCATATCTAACTTAAATAGAAACACAGAAATCTGCGTAACCCTTCACCCCCAGGTCCATATATTGTAATTTACCCAGTTTTCTTTGTCTAGTTTTATTCAACAAAGGAAGTCAGAGGGTAATAAAATGTGAGTATAGTCACATGTCAAATGTAGAGGGTTAATTTTAGAAAAGAGTCTACAGCATTTTTACATAAACATTTCAGGATTATGCCTACTGTAATATATTTTATTAACCTGGAAGGATTAGTTATAAGGTTTTATAGTGTCACATGAGCATTGCCTTGGTATATTATTATTATTATTATTATTATTATTATTATTATTATTATTATTATTATTATTATTATTGTGTAGTTATTTTGTTCTCCTAGTTATGGCTACTTTGCCATCCACAGACATATAATTGTATCTACAGCTATGGCCAAAGGTTTTGCATCACCCTATAGAATTAACTCATTTTGCTTCCTAAAGGTGAATGAAACCTGCTGGATAATGTTACAGTAACATATTGAATTACATACCCTTTTGTAGTTTTCCATATACTTAACGAAAAACTGACAAAAATGAAAAAATGTGACATTTCAAAATATGACTTGAAATACTGTACTTCTATTATGGCTTCTTTGATTGCATGATGTTAAATAAAAATATCTACATTATGTGCATATAGGTCTTTGTCTCAATCCTAAAATTGTAGGTGATGCAGAACTTTTGGCCATAGCTGTACATTATCTAATATTCACTGATACAGTTGTCATCTTACTTACTGTATTGTATTAGTAATTATAGGCCCACTTTTAAATGATTGATAAAAACAGTGCAATTCATTGAAAGAAAGAAGAAGTGCCAGCAAACAGAAGAGCCTCAACAAAGGAGCCGGGAGTCTAGCTGTGGGAGTCTACAGGTAACCAGCGTCTGAGGCAAGATAGGTAATTGATTCTGCTCCTACTAATTTTTGAATTAAGTATTTAAGTATCATTATTAGTTGGTGTTTCAATTTAGGGAGGAGTGTGTGTATGTGATTTTATACCAGGTAGTGTGGTTATTTGAATAATAGGTTGATTTGTAATTTGTAATTCTATCAGGGAGGGTGGTTTATTAACTTGAATAGAGTTGTTTGCATTTGGATTGGTCTCCACACAGCCTCCTGTAGTGGTGTGATCCCTTTGAAGTGTGTGAAAGTATTGTCTCTAGAGCAGTTAGCAGTTGTGCCAGTCCCCTTGCAAAGCGAGGTGGAACCTATTTAACCCTTTGCGGTCCATTTATTAATTCTGCGTCAGGCTCGCCAGGTCTAATTAATTTTACAGCGCATTTAATTTTAGGCAGCTGTTTAAAAGTATTTTTTTCACAGTCAAACGGGTTTAAATGGCCCTGCAGATCAACAAAGCACTCACTAGGCATCTCCAGCCCGCCCACCCTTTCGTTTGCTATCGCTTTCACATATGCTACCAAATAAAAAATAATAATAATAATAGTCGTACATACCGATCAATCGTCTCCTGATGACTCGTTTTATCACCAAACTCCTCAATAATGCAATCCAAGTCATTATTTTATTGCTATAACATCTCAAAAAAGCTCTGCAAATGTCTGTGATAGTCTCTGTGCGCTGATACTGTACTCCCAGCTTGATTCCATACGACCGCCCCATCTGAAGAAGGGGGGCTACTATGACTATTCATGAGATACGCCTTTTTTTTTTTTTTTTATCGGCTTGTCTCGGCTCCTTTCGTTCCCACTCGGCCATTGAATGGTTTTCTCGGCTTTTTCCGTTGAAAAACCGACTTTTTTGCGTTTTTTGCGTTTTTAAAATGATGTCGGACAGGGTCCGACAAAGGACCTGGTGGGAATAATTGCAATGTCGGACCCAGTCCGACAATGGACCGCAAAGGGTGAAGGGTGGGTATATAATAGTGGTTAGTCTACAGGAACCAGGGACTGAGGCAGATAGGTAAGTTCCTGCTTCAAGTAATTTTTAAATTAACTACATTTGGTAACTTTGTAAGGTGGTGTTTGAATTAGCTGAGTTAGTGTGTGATTAGTACCAGGTGAGTGGTTTAATTGAATAGAAGTTGATTCGCTATTTGATTGTTTTCCACACAGTTTAGTTGGTTCTTTTGCCACACAGTTGTTATATATATATTAGGCAGCCTATTTCCGCGCCAGCAAAGCGAAGAGCCTCAACAAAAAGAGCCGGGAGTCTAGCTGTGGGAGTCTAGCGAGGGGAGGCCTGCGCCGAGACGCTGCTCGAATAGATCCGAACCTAACAGCGCTCTGGAAGATACCATCTACTAGTCGGGTCTCTACCCTCCATCCCACCGCTCCCACTGTGCCTATTTGTCTCGCCTGTCCTACTATGACTGTCTCTCACATCCCTGTTCTGTCCTCTCGCTCTCGTCCTCTGCCCTCTCTCCGCCGCTGCTCCTCCACCTCTAACCTCATCCCTCTGCCTTTCCCCCCCTCCCGCACACTCTGGAACTGCCACTCTTCTGCTAACAAAGCTGATTTCATCTCTGCCTTTGCCTCCCACCTCTATCTCGATTTCCTTGCTCTCACTGAAACCTGGCTGTCCCCTGATAACACTGTAATTCCTGCTGCCCTGTCCTCTCTCTACTTCCTGTCCCATACTCCCCGTCTCACTGGACAGGGAGGTGGGACTGGTCTTCTTCTGTCTCCCTCCTTACTCTTTTCTGTCCCCTCTGACCTCTCCTCACTCCCTGTTAATACCTTTGAATTTCATGCAGTCCAACTAACCTCTCCCTGTCAACTCCTGCTAATTATACTGTACCGTCCCCCTGGGCCTCTTGCTCACTTTCTAGATGAACTCGACTATCTACTCTCCTCCCTCCCCTCTCTGTCTACCCCAACTGTCCTGTTAGGTGACTTCAATATCCATCTCTCCAACCCCAGCCACTCTGCCGGATTCCTCCCTCTCCTTCACTCCTTCGACTTCTGTCTCTCTCCATCCCCTCCTACCCACAAAGCTGACCGTCAACTGGACCTCACCTTCTCTAGGGCCTGCTGCCCCTCCACCCTCTCTGTCACCCCCCTGGACCTCTCTGATCACTATTTCATCTCCTTTTCTCTGTCTCTCCCTGTTCCTCCTACCCCCACTGTCACCTCTCGCCGTAACCCATGCTCTCTCTCCCCCTCTGTCCTTGCCTCCACTGCTCTCTCTCACCTCCCTCCTATCGACTCACAACTCTCCATAGACTCTACTACCTCCACCCTCTTCTCCTCCCTCACCTCCTCCCTCGACTCCCTCTGTCCCCTCACCTCCCGACCTGCCCGCCCCTCCCCTCCCCAACCCTGGCTCGCCTCTGCGCTCCACTCAGCAAGAATCACACTGAGATCTGCTGAAAAGAAATGGAAGAGAACCAAACTCCCTGCTGCCTTAGACCTTTACCGTACTCTCCTCTCTTCCTTCTCCTTTACTCTCTCCTCTGCTAAATGTACTTATTTCCAATCTGTAATCCAAGCCTCCACTAACAACCCATGTAAACGATTCTCTACCTTCTCCTCCAACCTAAACCCTCCCCCCCTCCTCCTCCCTCCTCTATCTCCTCTGATGACTTTGCCTCCTTCTTCTCTTCTAAAATCTCAGATATCCGCAAACTCTTTAACACCTCTCCCTCCCCCGCACCCCCTCCTGCTCCAACCCCTAGACCCACTGCATCCCCTACTAACTCACCCTCCTTCTCCACCTTCTCGCCCCTCTCAGACTCTGACCTCTCCTCCTTGCTCCAGGGTCACAAACCCACCACGTGTGCCCTGGACCCCCACTCACCTCTTTCAAGCTGCTGCTCCTGCTCTATGGTTTCTCATACCATTTCTATGCTGATGATGCTCAGATCTTCCTCTCCTACCCCACCTCTGACTCCACCATCCCCTCCCGTATCTCTACCTGTCTGTCTGCTATTTCCTCCTGGATGCACTCGCATCACCTCAAACTCAACCTCTCTAAATCTGACCTCCTTTTCTTTCCCTCCTCCTCCTCCCCCTCCTCTGATCTCTCTATCTCTGTTCCTCTGGAATCTACCACACTCTCTCCCTCTTCCTCCGCTAAGAACCTCGGAGTCACCCTGGACCCCTGCCTCTCTTATTCCCAGCACATCTCCACTCTGGCACGCACTTGCCGATTCTTCCTGAGCAACATCCGAACAATCCAACCCTTCCTCACCAACTACGCCACCCAGCTACGCCTGGTGTTCTCTCTGCCTCGCTTCTCCCATGCAACTCCACTACACCGCTCACTCCACTGGCTCCCGATCACCGCTCGCATCCAGTTCAAGACTCTTGTACTAGCCTACAGATGCCTTGACCAGACTGCACCCAGCTACCTCCAGACCCTCATCTCTCCCTACACCCCCACTCGACCTCTCCGCTCCGCCTGCACTAGAAGACTGGCTCTACCTCCTCTACGCTCCCCTGCCTCCAGAGCCCGCTCCTTCTCCATCTTCGCCCTGCAGTGGTGGAATGACCTTCCAACAGATGTCAGGACTGCCCAGTCCCTGACCACATTCCGGCGCCTCCTCAAGACTCACCTCTTCAGAAAGCACCTGTAGAACTCCTCTGTTTTTTCCCCTGGGACACATATCACCCTTCCTTAAATGCGCTTTACTTGCTCTTATCTGCCCCCTATTTTACTGCATTTAATCCTGTACTTCAGAGTACTGTAATCTGCCAAGTGTTTAATCTGTAGTATTTTGTATTTAATTATATCCTGATGTAACTATCACTGACACTGTTATCTGCTGTATTATTGAATTGTATTTTGTCACACTTGTACTTACTTGAACCAAAGTCATTGTATTCATCATTGTATTTATCTTGCTCTTAATTGTATTATTACTTGCACCGTGATTCTTGAAATATATTTGTTTACGACTGTATGTCGCCCTGGATAAGTGCGTCTGCTAAGAAATAAATAATAAATAATAATAATAATAATAAATAAGGCCCTTTGTCTCTCGCCAGGATAAGAGTCTGTTTAAGTCCTATTAGATCAACTTAATAGACCATGACATCCACGATGTACACACGTCCTCAGCAATCATGAAAATGTTATCTGTTATCATGAAAGAAAAAGGTATACAATATATACATGCATACATTTGTGACTGCTGCTACACATGTCACATTTAGTATGGTTAAGAGCTCAGCCTAGCGGAAAGGGAATGTCAAGATGAAAATCAAGTCAAAAAGCAGTCATGCCCAAGATCGCAATCTTGATGGCAGGTCACAGTGATTTTGCAAGGGTCATTCTTCTTTTAGTGCAGTGATGCGCACATTAATCTCAGTATGGGGTACACAGATCAACTGAATCCATCACTGGGACTCCTCAGAGTGGGCAAACAATACAACCTGTGGGCAGATGAAGCTTTTATACTTTCAAATTAGCGTGGACCACATGAGGTGTTGCAGACATTGGGTTCTGAAAGTGAAGACTAGGTTACTTCAACTGTTCTTAAAGAGCACCTAAAGCTCCCCCCCATCCCCCCATCCCCCTTCTGAGCAAAGCTCCCTCAAGGCTGAGAAAAATAGAAACACTCCTGCTGTTGTTAATGACACAGAGCCTCATCATTCTACTAATTATTATCTAGATTTTTCCCTGAGGCAGTTAGGTTTTAAAATATAAAGCCTTTGTTCTTCCACATATATCCTGATGTACACTAAAGGGTACAGCTCAATGCAAGTGAAAGCACCCTCATAATATTCTCTCTGAAGGAAGGTTGGAATGGGAAATGATTGCTTTCGTCAGCCTTCTGGTTACAATTATAATTATTTAAAAATACAAAACAGTTTTGAAGGAGGAAATAGTGAGGTTAGGGAGCATATTACAGTTGCTGTGCACTGAAGCCATAGATGAAGCACTGTGACCTGGAGCCTGTGCAACACTGATTCCCAACTTACCTCCCCACAATCAGTGTTGAGGAATCATTTCAGAAACTCGAATTGTAAGCGTGGTAAATAATCTAACCAGAAACTACAATAAAATATCATACCAAACACACAACATAGGTATATGAGTAAACAATTAAGTATTAGGAAAATACACAGGATAGAAAAAAAAGTGGTTTAAAAAAAAAAAAATATGTGTCAGGTTATCCCTGTTATAATGGGGATTGATTTAAAAAAAACTTTTCTTGCAGAAAAGTTAGAAGATCATTATTTAACAACTGTATCATAAATGTGGCATAAAGTGCTTTAATCAGGCAGAGATTTGAGGGTATTCAAGGACTTTGAGGTTATTACTTTTTGTTTGATGCACTATGAGTAAAACATATTTCTTTAGGTCTATTGATTCGTTGTGGTTGTGGTTGGAGAGTAAACCATTTGTGAATAGTTTTAATGATAAATTATTTATTGTTATTGTAAGGCATTTTGGAGCTCAAGAAATAATATGTCAGCTAAAATCCAGGGTAATAATAGAAAATTGTGGAATTGATTTACAGTACAATTTATTTTCTGGGATAATACTGCATGATACTGTATTAGAATCAATTTTTTTTTTAAGCAGCAAAGTATAAGTTAGGAAAAAAGTATTCAGTATAAGGTCAAATTTCAAAATTGCAAAATAACTGACATTTTGCCATTCCACCTTTCAAACGTTACCGTAGCAGAAAGTATTTTCCTGTGACATATGGTCAAGTTAAAACACATGGCAGTCAGCAGCTGACTTTGATAAACCTTCTGTAAAGTTGCAAATAACCACAATTGCTGCCATCAGTGACAGTAAAATCCACTTTTTAGAGATTTTTTTTTTTTTTTTTTGTACTGGAACCAGAGTCACTGGTATATTAAATTCTGAAAATGTCAACGTATTTTGAATATTGTAGATGTTTATTAATAGATACTGAATACAGTATTTGTTAGAATGTTTACAAGGTACTGCAGTTATCACGAATAAGGATGATTTACAACCGACAAGCACCGTCATTCTGTTATCGAATTTGAATGAAAGCAAAAGATTCCAAAATATTCACTCATGAGTGCTGACTGAAAAAAGTTGTGTTCTAAAAGCTGTTTTCTAATTGTGTTGAAGTTTTATTAAAATGTGAAATAAAATTAGCTATTCGACCATATAAATTTACAAATAAGCACATTTCATTTGAAATGACACTTGACTATGAAGCCAAAAGGTCACATGACCGTTAAAAACATCCAGTATGACGCACATATTGTACATGGAGTGCCCTTCATAAATCAGTAATTGATACTTAAAAAAAGAAAAAGTAAATAAGCAAAAACCAAAAAGACAGTCAAAAGAAAATCATGTCATTGGGATATCAAATAAATATGTTAAATATTGAGAGCATCTGATTAACATTTAACAACAACAGCTTACTAACATATGGCTCTTTATTTGGAAAACAATCCATGTATACATTTTTAATTTACCTTGCAGAAACTTTCCAAACATCTGCATAGAGAGAAACCCATTGTTTACACACTATTGCACAAATCATTCTAAATAAATTCTGTTACTGTATTTTAGTCAAACATAAAATAAATCAAATGGTAACCTGTAATGAATTAAATACTACCTATTGAATTCAAAGAAAAGAATCATTCATTCATGATAAATGTCACACTTATATTGCGAAGTGTTACCAAATTAAATAAAAGGATTGAATTACTCTGAAAGAAATGGGCCTGCCTCAGTATTGGCTGCCTTGAGAAGCCAGCTGCACTTGGAAAGACAGGGTGGCCTGGAAATCTACAGCATTGCATTATTGTTCCCTTGCCAGTTCTCACTGTTTTCTCCAGAAAGAATGTTTTGTTATTGTTTACAGCTTCTTTCACAGCTGAATGAATAAACCCCTTCTATTCCGATCAGCCCCTGCTGGCGGATCAGCTCGATGGGGTAAGCATTCCTGTTAAACCATAATTATATTTGGCATCTGCACACATTCTTTTTAGCAGTTCCTTTGTCTTCATCTAAACATATGTTTGACCAGCAACAGCAATTTTAACAGCTCCCCTTAGGGATACAAAATGCCATTTTAAGTTCAGCCCCATAGATACATTTCCCCCTCTTCGTAATTGTTTTTTTTTCCAGTGTCACTTAGATGGCATTTAAAAAACAACAGCCTTTAAGATGTAAAGCGGCAGCTACTTTTAATAATATACATCAGAGCTGTTTGGCTAAAAAAAAAGTTCCATCAACCAGTGGGCTCTGTAAAATAGAGAAAAGCACTGTAACCTTTAATCTTTTTTTATTTAATTTAAAAGACTAAACTAAGACTTCTCTGTAGTGTTTTTGTGCTAAACATTATTGCTATTTTGTTACATTTTGACAGTATCTTCTCCCAAAGACAACCATTTGGCTTCAATGTGATGTTTCACCTCTAAATCTATAGATCCATACTGTGGAGGTCCTTGAACCATATACAGCATGAGACAGCCCTGGTATACAAGATAAATCCCATATAAAAATTTCCATTGTGAACTTGGACATTCATTTTTACTGTTTCCATTTGCCTTTACCATGCGTGTTTGTTTGTTTTTTTCCCAAAAGCTTGTGTGTACTTTCAGTCAAAACTGGTATCCCAACAGTAAATTTGTTGAATGTTTGAATGAGGTCAGGACAGTAGTGTGGCTTGAGAAAGACATAAATACAAAGAAGTGTACAAGGACGCATTACTACAGGCACAACAGGGTCAGGACATAAATGTTCAGGGAAGAGGTGGAAAAACCACCATTAAAAAGACCAACCTCACGATTGTACAGTACGACACAATACTTGACTCACTGTGCCCATCTATTTCTTTGCCAACAAAAGTAACAGAAACCCAAGACACTTGTCAAACCAAAATACTTTCAATAACAACTGACTTTCGAATCAGTGACCACATTGAGCCAAATTGCTTCTTATATCACTGCCAATCCACTGTTCCAACCTGCATATATGCAGGAAGTTAAGTGAAATGGAGGTCTCAAAATTCCAAGCTGATTCAGCAACCATGGTTTGTATTTTCACTGCCTTTGCAATAGCACCCCCCGGTAGCATATTTTTGTTGATTAATGAGCTCTGGAGCACTACCAGATTTTAAAATGAGATACTGTCATGTTAGTTATAAACTGTAAGCCTATTTATTTTTCCAGTACTCTTTACAGAGTCCAGGTGTGCATTATATAGTTTTTCCTCAAATACACTTAGATACAATTGGATGTCAACTTAGTTTTTAAAATCGTATCTGCACTTTTTTTCAACCCATACATACAAAAACATTAGAGTTCTGAATCGGAAGAACTATATATATATATATATATATATATATATATATATATATATATATATATATATATATATATATATATATATATATGTAACCAGGCAAACGTGTATATATATTAGTTGTTTTTTTTTGTTAATTATCAACCACACCTGGTAACTATTGTGAATTAGTACCTTTTGAATGTTTTGTGTGAAACTGTGTTTTGTTTTGTTTTGTTTAGTCCGTAAACAGCTTAGCTGTCCGGCTTATTAATGTATGTTCCTGTATGTGTTAGTTAGTGGTCTTATAGAGCTAGGTTTTTTTTTTTTTTTGTTTATTTTGTTATTAAATTAGTGTACCAACACTTAAAACCTCAATCTCTGGTTCTGGGTCTGTACTTTAAAAGGGCGAAATGAACCTGAGCAGCAAGGCTCTTACACACACACACACACACACACACACACACACACACACATATATATATATATATATATATATATATATATATATATATATATATATATATACATACATACAGTTGTAGTCAAAGGTTTACATACCCCAATGGAAATTTATAATTTCTAGAAATTTCTCGAAAACCAAATAATTATAGGAAAATCTTTGGTAGCAAAAGTTATTCTCTTGTGAATGAGGAAAAAAAAGTTGTCTATAATTATTTATTTCAGCAATTTTTTTGCAAAACTTCAAAAATGCTAATTCAAAAGTATTCATACCCTGAGAAGGAAAATGAAATTAATAGCTAGTTGAGGCACCTTTAGCAATAATAACCTCTTTTAAACGATTAGGATATTTGTCAATGAGCTTTTGGAATGATTCTTTAGTGATTTTTGGCCATTCTTCAATGCAAAATTGTTCCAGTTCATTCAAATTCCGAGGACTTCCGAGCCTTCTTTAACTCATACCAAAGATTCTCAATCAGCAAAAAAAAAAGAAAATGCTGAAATAAATAATTGTAGACATCTTTTTCTTTGTTTTCGAGAAATTTCTAGAAATTATACATTTTCATTGGGGTATGTATATATTAACAGCTATGGCCAAAAGTTTTCTAAAATTAACTAATTTTGCTTCATAAAGTTGACTGAAACCTGCTGAATAATGTTACGTTAACATATTAAATGACATACTGCTGTGCAG
Source organism: Acipenser oxyrinchus oxyrinchus (assembly GCA_030684275.1). Taxonomy (NCBI): domain Eukaryota; kingdom Metazoa; phylum Chordata; class Actinopteri; order Acipenseriformes; family Acipenseridae; genus Acipenser; species Acipenser oxyrinchus. The sequence continues at coordinate 59,501,488 of CM060250.1, forward strand.
TTTTCCCTCTACTTAACGAGAAACTGACAACAATTAAAAAATGGGATATTTCAAAATCTAACATACTGTACTACTATAATGGCCTCCAGGATTTTTGTGATATTATTTTGTAGTTTATTTTATTACATGATTTTAAATAAAATATCTAAATTATGTTCATATAACTAGCCATTCGAAAAGACATGATTTTAATTAACGCAAGGACAGCGAAAGATATGACCATGCCCTACTTGAGTAATGAAGATCGCCTGGTTGCTATCGGCATGATTGAAAGTAGCCTGTCTGTGAGAGAAGTTGCCCGGAGAATGAGATGTTCTGCTTCAACAATCAGCAGACTAGTCCAGAGAAACCAGGAAACCAGCTGTGTGAGGGACAGGCCATGTCCTGGAAGGCAGAGGGTCACCACACTGGCCCAAAAACTTGACATGCAAGGTGAAGAACATTGGAAACCAACATTATAATAGCATCATTGCCATATGTTTGATTCATGCAATTCCAACCCATCTGTACTTCCTATCCAAATCTGAACATCCTGATGAATGTTTGTTTGCTGGACAATATAGTGGAGCCCAGTATGTAGATTCTCTATGCAGACAGAGATTCAGATACCAGGAGGAGAGGACAGCTTCAGTTAGTCAATCCCAGGTGGCACTGAGGATAAATGAGTGCCTTTGGGAGGAAATTGCAAAACAAATTAATTCTCAAGAAAGAAGACAAAGGGAGAAGTTTACTATTGTAGAACATCGGGGTTGGAAAAGGTTAGCTGAAATACAAAGTTCACCCCCTGCTTTTTTACAAACTTGTTTTGTTAACTTTTCAAACTTGTTCATTTGCTTCTTCCTGTCTCAGTGTGTAGCTGTTTCTGAGGGAGGTAAATGCAAGTTAACTTATATTTAGATTGGAATAAATGAGGTATCATAAATCGCTTGAATTCAATTTTTATCAAGGGGTAATGAATGGACTGTGAGTATGAAAGATGGAACTTACAGATACAGATAGAAATCTAACATGCATGGTCAAATTCGGTTTTCAAAGCCCCAAACTATTCGGCTATAATTCTCCTGCTATGACACTGTTCTTGTCTACAATACTAACAAAAATTTAAACTGCTGTAATGTGGTACACAAGCTCTCTGGTTTGCAGTTCTATTTTAACTAGTAAATAAAACACGAGTATCCCTGATACAGGAATATACTGTATTGTTGTATTACTGGTACCATATTAATAATAATAATAATAATAATAATAATAATAATAATAATAATAATAATAATAATAATACAAAACTGGATTACCAAAAAAACTATTTCATTGATCAGGTTGGCAGTAACCTGCAGCCTAAACCCATACTACCACTGGATTCTGATATCATCCAAGAAGTGGTGCTTGGTGTGTACTCAGATTGGAAACCTTCTAGCAATATCAGGTTCTACAGGAAGTGGCATTAGGAGCAGTCAACATTATACCTGTTTACTTTCTGGGTAATAAAAAACCATGGCACTCGATCCTTAAAGAAGAGCAGGGATGTTAACCCTTGATCATTTTGAATTCCATTACTGTTCGAAAATCTACCCTGTCTAATGTTACCCATCTTGACTAATTCCTGGGAAAGTCTTATGGCATCCCTGAAAAACAAGACATTGCTGGATCGTTAAAGTATCTACAAGTTTAAATTTGAGTTTGCACCAGTGATTTCAGAATTTCTTCTAAGTCAGAGCGAGGTGGTTTAACCAAACAACTGTAAGTTCATAAACAGAGCAGTTGGGAGATCAACAATTGAATTGCAGCCAGACAGTGAATCACAAAGCAAGAATGCAGTTAAACCATGGTACCAGCTTGTAACAAGGTCTGCAGTCTGTCTCAGCCATGCTGTCTTGAAAAAACTTCAGAAGCCAGAGGAGAAAATGAAGAAATATAAAGGTTTAATCTGACATTTGCTCGAAAATGCTAGAAAAAGGCTCCTGATTTAATTCAACACAGATGTGATACTTAATTAAAACATTATGATGCAGCAGCTGCCGAGGATAGTACCAACACGTTAAAAGCCATACATTACTTAAACCACTTTTTCCACAGGAAGTGTGACCTCTAGAGTGTTCAGCCTGAACAGGTTATGGATACCTTTATAGTAATCAATGTAGATTTCCTAGATACTCCATTCATAGACTGAGCTGAACGTTTAAATGTAAGCTATTGATCATTTTGGAGCCAGGAGCAGGCTGTTTATTACGTGAGATATCTATGGCTAAGGAGCCTCTACACTCAAACTGAGCATGTCAGTATTTAAAATACCTGCTTCTGGAGCATCTGAGCCTCTGGGCATTCAGGACCATCAAAAATTAACCAATTCCTTTTTTAATCACCTTTATGATCTGATATATAGCAAAAGTTACCAGCATTCCCTCTTTCCATTTGATCCAAGTAACCTCCACAGGCAACAAATTTAGCATACATTGATTATATAACTGTTCAAATATTATTTCTCTACTTCAAATGTCCTCTGAGACCATTCTGGCTTTGTCAATCCTAGGATACAGGTGTATACTAAATATAAACCTAGTATCTTAAAGTTAGGTCTTTTACATGACCACAATATGTCAGCCATTTCAGGCCACAGGTCAAGGGTACTCTTAGATTTTCCTTGAGGAGTGTGTTTGTTCTCTTCGTGCAATGCCAGCTGTACAGTTTGGAAGAAAGTTGTTATGTACTGAAATCTGAAAGAATGGTTTATTTACAGTTGACCGAAGAAGGTTAAAAAGGCAGAAATATTACAAGTGTTTACTGAATTAAAAAGTAAAACTCAATGAAGCAGAATCTACGCACTGGTGAACACAGCCCCAGGCTGTTAACTGTCCTGAGGCAGAGCCAATGGTGCTTAATGGACCAAGAAGGGCGATAGTTTTAAAAATAAATGATTCATAAATATGCCTTTAATACGTTTACTAATTTCTTTCCACAGTTTCAATGCGGAAAGTACTTTTGTAATGAAGTGCATGCAAGATGTCACAGGAATCATCAATACTGATATGAACTTATCATTTATTGGAAGGAAAAACTGATTTTTGCAATTTATATAAAACCAAAAAATGTATACAATACAGTAATAATTTATTCCTGAACTCTAATTTCTTGACAGTTTTTAAAATAATTACTTTAGCTACTTAATGATCTGGAGATTTAATTGCTCCAAATAAATTATTGTCAATCGATTAACTGTCCCAAATCATGGAAACACAGAAAAGTAGTGTTTTTGTTTTTATATTAAAATGTAGTACTTTTCAGAGCTCTTTTTCACTCATTGACTGACTGGAATACCAATGTAAATACCTATACTGACAGTACAGTTACAGTAAATAGTTCCAAGTTCACTATCCTCGCTGAAAGGCCAATTCTTAACTATGTAAGTGTATTGATTACAAATAGCTTGAATCTGACAGTACTGATTTCTGTCTATTCTGGTGGGAGCACTCACATTTTATACACTCAGGTTTAAATAAAAACCTGGCAACTCAATTTATAAGATAATAACGTTAGGTTATGGATGTAACCCTGGTTCACTGAAAGAGAAGACCACCACCAACCAATACTTTTGGGATATGCCTGCCACAGGTCAGGTATTCACTAAGCATTTTATGTCAGAGCTGCTGATAGGCCCCTCTGGGGAGTGACATCCTTGGTCCCGCCTCCCGAGGGAACAAACTGTCACTCCGCGGAGCTCACTTCCTCTTTTGCATCGAACCCGTGGAAGCGACTGATGCGACCTCACAGAGTGGTGGTTGTCTTCTCTTTCAGGGAACAAGGGTTACCTCCGTAAGTCGAAGACAACCGCCAACAATACTTTTGGGAAAAGTATACCAAAGCCGTCGCAAGGGAGTGTGAGCGGAGACAGCAGACGAGGGACGTCTCGAAACCGTGAACCACATTAAGTCAGTAGAAATTGGTGAAAGTATGCAGAGTACCCCAGCTAGCCGCAGTACATATATCAGTCAATGAGGCTCCACTAGACGGCCCATGATGTAGCCACCCCTCTGGTAGAGTGAGCGGCCATCTGCCCAGGTGGGGGTATGCCGGCATTAGCATATGCAGTCGAAACTGTGTCCACAATCCACAATCTATCAACATAACATCTCAATGCCCGAACTGGGCAGAGGGAGTTTAGTGTCCGATCCTCTTCCAAAGAAAAAGGAGGGGAATGGAAAGCCTCTAGTTCCACTGACTGGATTAAGTGGAAAGCAGTGACCGCCTTAGGGAGAAAAGTGGGGTTCGTACATAACGATACCCTGTTAACGTCGTCCCAAACACGCATACAAGAACTGTGCCTTAGTCAGAGCCTCCAGTACCATGTCTAGACTCCATTCGGGGAGGACATGGCATGCAGATATGGCTGCCAGGTACACTTAAGTACAGAGGGGGATTTACTCATCTCCAGCAGTTTTTGCAAGAATTGTAAAATAACCTCTGGTCAGATAACAATCTTGAAAATATCTCCATTTGTAGGCGTACAATGACCTTGTGGAGGAGGCCCTAGCGTTCTGCAGTGTACTAACAACTGCGTCTGAGGGCCCTAAGGTGGACAGACAGCCCTGTTCAGGACATTGTGCCCAAGTCAATAGTCGGAAGGCTATATGATGCAACCCTGGGGACCGCAGTCCTCCCTCGCGGTTGACATATGCCACTACTGTCACTGGAAGGAAATGCTGGAGAGCAAGGTGAACCGCTCGCAGTTCCAGCACATTTATATGCAGTGATGTCCAACGGCCCGACCAGGACCCTCAGACTCTCTGCTGGCCCAGACCACACCCCAACCTGAGTTGGATGCGTCTGTCGTCACCACCTGACAGCTGTGGCTCACCCCCATTCTTACACCTTCACGCATGTGAAAGGCTTGCCGCCATTAGCACAGGACTTCCCAGCGTACGCGAGACACGGTCAGCCGATGGTGTCTGTCATGTTTGGGATGTAGCGAGAAGGCACTGAGCCATGCTTGAAGAGGGTGCATATTGAATAACTCCATCTAGAGGGCTGATGAAGCCGCGGCCATCAGACCCAGCAACTTCTGACACAAAACTAGAGGTGTTGAAAAAGGGATAGACAGTTCTGAATGGCGGCCACTCTGTCATCCAGCAGGTAGGCTTGCATTGTAAGGGAGTCCAGCCGCCCCAAGAAAACCGTACTTTGCACCAGAATTAATTGGCTTTTGGCATCGTTGAGGGTGAGACACAGCCTCGAAAGATGCTCTGTCACGATCACTGTGTGGGCCACTGCTCCTCCCTGCGACTGGTAACAGATCATCCAAACGTTCAGGTAGTTCAACACCCTGATCGCTGGAATGCTCTATGAGGGGCTCAGGGACAGATCAAGGGGGGAGGGGAGGCGCCGTGGATGGCTCAGCCATGCTAGCAGGGGACATTACGCCCATAAACTTATCGAGCCTCCTGCGTAGCACCTGTGGCTAGAACGCTGCACGAATATCACAGAACGTCTCATCTCCAAGGGCAGAGGAGGCGTTGTGGGACATATTGACTATGATAATAATACATGAACGTGTATTAGAAATGTAACTGGATTCATTAATGAAACTGTGTGTCTTGAGAAACAGGGCACACTGCTGTGTTTTGAGAAGGGGGCATCTTGCTTGCAGACATACTGAACTATGTGGCCTACTGATTAGTTGAATTATGGACCGATAATTCACACGTGCAACAACAATCGTTTTGACGCAAAAAAGACTTAAACTAGTGATGTCCCAGTGGAAAATGACATTAAAACATCAAAGGACTGTGAGATTTAAAAAAGAAAAGATACACAAATTATCTCATGAAAGTGGCTATTTAGCAGTGTGAACAACTATCCAAGCAAAACTAAACATTTTGCACTCCACATTGAATGCTAAACAAGGTGCTGTCACTCTGCTAAGCAAAGCTGCAACTTTGGGACTCTGCCTAAAAACAGACCCAAGATGGGACATTGCATTAAACGGACCCAAGACAAGTAAGCAAGCTGCAAGCGAGTCAATGACCACAAGCAACGAGACTAAGACCCGGCTGGAGGATTGCCGTAAGACTCATAGAGACTGTTATCAGACAAACCAGTCTAGGTTTGCTGTACACCTAAAACCACAGTATCCAAAAGAAACTGTGCCCTGCTACCGGAGTAGCAAAAGATTCAGCGAAGAAGACAAAGCGGACGGGCGCTTTTGTTTATCCTATACCAAGAACTGAAGACTTTGTTGCAGCTGTTTATTGATTTTGTTGAGACTTGAAAGCTTTGTTGCAGAGTTTGATCCAACGTGGGATTGAAGACTTTGTTGCTGAGAGGAGAGCTTTTTGTACTGGACAATTCAACAGATCGAGTTTCCAAACCAGCAGACCAAATTTCTAAGCTTCAAGGAACCGTTGAGTATAATTCCAGTTACATTTTCCTTTCATGGAACTAAATTAATTAATTTTAACACATTCACATAGAATTGAACTGTTAATTATTTAGTTTGCACCCTTTGCGTGTGAAATAACTTTTAGTGAAACTTGATGAAGTAACTATAAGTAATCTACTTCATATTGTTATATGAAGAATTTCTTTAAAAGTAAACTTGCCATATCCTTAATCTATATACCATTAATAAGTTTAATGTGATATATTCAATAAGCTTAATGTGATATATTCTAAAATTGTCTGCATCATCTCAGTTGAGGCTGTGCTCATATGTGGGTGTGTGTGTATGTGAGCAAGCTACTAGCTACGTCACAGCTTGCTTGAGCTGCAGCCTGTGTGTGAGGAGATAGGTGGTATCATATTTCAATTGCCTGCTAGCCAGCATGAGTGCAGTGAGAGTCTGGATTTGTGTTTTGTGCGTAGAGACTAAGAGATTTACTTTCTGACTTTTCTGATTTCTGTTTAATATTTGTGTACTTAATAAAATACTACTTTTGATTAAACATTCCTTGTGTCAGCATGTGTACACTACCGGTCAAAAGTTTTAGAACACCTCCATTTTTCCACTTTTTATTGAAATTTATGCAGTTTAATGTCTCAATGTACTCTGAAATTAAAGCATAGAACAAATAAACAATTGGAGATAAACAAGAAATCATGGAATCGTTTTGTTTAACAAAATTTAATCTAAATTTTTGACTCATCAAAGTAGCCACCTTTTGCAGATATAACAGCCGAACACACTCGTGGCATTCTTTCTACAATGGAAATCAAATATTGTTTGGAAAGTTCTTCCCAACACTGTTGCAGAAGTTCCCACAAATGTGTTGCACTTGTAGGTTGCTTTGCTTTCACCCTTCTGCCCAGTTCATCCCAAACCAGCTCGATGGGGTTTAAGTCTGGAGACTGTGCTGGCCATTCCATGATTTGAAGCCTTTTCTTCTAAGGTAGTTCTGACATAGCCTGGAGGTATGTTTTGGGTCATTATCTTGCTGTAGGATGAACCCCTGATCAACTAGACGTATACCAGAGGGTATTGCATGGCGCTGCAAAATGCTGTGGTAGCCGTTTTGGTTCAGGGTGCCACTCACTCTGTGCAAGTCGCCGACTCTGGATCCAGCAAAAGAGCCCCAAACCATCACGCTTCCTCCTCCATGTTTGACAGTTGGTGTCACACACCGAGGAACCATCCTTTCGCCTACTCGACGGCGTGCAAAAACCCTGCGTGATGAACCAAAGATTTCAAATTTTGATTCATCGGTCCATAAGACCTTCTTCCAGTCTTCAGTAATCCACTGGCGGTGCTTCATGGCCCAGGCAAGCCTCTTTTTCTTATTTTGCCATCTTAGCAATGGCTTTCTTACTGCCACTCGACCTGTCAAACCTGCAACAAACGTTGGGACACCTGTAGGAATTGTTAGCATCAACTTTCAAGGCTTAATTTACTTCCATTGCTGCAGAACAGCTGTAAGTCGTTAACCCATTACTTGTTCCCTGAAAAAGGCCTTTTTGTATAACTCTGAAATGTACATTATTTTTCAGTTTTTGGTAACCTAAACTTTTTTTTTAACCTGTGGCAGTTTACCGCTTACCGTTTACCGCTTGTACCATTTCAGGTTATTCACTGGACTTGAACTGCTTAAATTTCAATAAAAACTGGAAAAATGGGGGTGTTCTAAAACTTTTGACCGGTAGCGTATATGTGTTCATATCCTTGATCTTTGTAACACATCAATTAAATATTATTAATAAGAGAACTAATCAACCCAGATAAACAGTGAACATACCGGTACGTTCACTGCTCTCTGGTCCCCAGGAAGTACGAATGTACCAGTACGTTCTGCAACTTTAAACTTTAAATACTGAGCCTACAAAACTCCTGATAACATAATATTGTAACTCTAGGTTTCTGTAATATATTTTATTGGTCTCTTGTGCCCTCTGCCAGATATTGACTGAATTACATATAATAAACCCAGTCACAAAAATGTCAACAGTGTTTGTAAAACAGCGAAAATTGTACAGTGAGAAAGAAGCATTAGTAATAATACTGAATTCAGATTCCAATTTAAATTCAAAAACGTACAATTCTTCCACTGAATCAGATGTCAGCGAGTGTTTCAGTGAAGACATAAGTGAAGAATATTTACCATCAACATCAAGCGACAGCAAATAGGCGGCGCCAAGCTCTGTGTGTTGCTCCATGCTTCAAGGAGTATCATACGCTGAAGCCTTAGACACTCTCACTCCCTCTGCCTCCACAACCTGTTTACCCGGATATGACGTGTTGTTGTGGTTATTCCACCCCATTGTTTGTTGTTTATTGCCTACATGTTATTTTTTAGTCAAAACCTTTCCCTATGACTAAATAAAAATATATATTTATTTGTTTAATTTATTTACGGTAAAAATTATTTGTCTGTATTTCATCAGTATTCATTATATACATACAAACATATAGCTTTCAGCTTGTTTGTACACTGTACTCGAAATAATCAATCACTACGCAAAGGGTTAAATTATCAATAATTGAATTGTTCCTACAGTGTGCTGCATGCCCAGGCACTGGAAGCAGAGGAGGTGCTTGTCCTCTGAAGGAAGCTTTGCTTTGCAGGATGTGCAAGCATGGAATTTAGCCATGCTTGTTGTGTCTATGACCCGAGGGCATTGAAAACACTGGAGGGCATTAACCAGTGGAGCACTGGGGTATCAAGGCGCCGAAGCAGCGGGGGCGCCGAAGCTCTGAGACACCAAGGCACCAAAGCACCAACACTGGAGCACTCAGGCACCAAGGGTGCAGAAGAACTAAGGACACTGAGTGCAGGTAGGCTCTAAGACACCAAGGCGCCGAAGCACAGAGGGAGTGAGGGCACCGATTGCACCGAGGCTCTGAGGCTCCGAAAGGTGCCGAAGCACTGAGGAACGTCTGGGAAAAGAGCACTGGTGCACCAAAGTATCGGTGGCACCAAGTGCACTGAGGTTTCAAGGCCCAGAGGGCGCCGAATCACCGAGGGACGACGAGCACCGAGGGTGTCCACACTCTGGAGCGCTGAGGGACGGAGGGATGCAGAAGCAATGAGGGCACTGTGTGCACCGAGGCTGTGAGGCCTGAGGGAGCCGAAGTGCCGAGGGTGGCAAGCACTGAGGGTGTGTGGACCGAGGGCACCAGAAGCAGGTGGTTATCGATGTGCTGGGGCAGCAAAGCCCTGAGGCACGGAGCGTCTAAGCAACAAGGGCACTGTGTGCACCGAGGATCTGAGGCACCGAGGGCGGCGAGCACCGAGTTCACCAGGGGCGAAGACGCACCGAGGGCACAGAGGCATGGAACGTTTCAGCACGAGGGCTCTGAAGCACAGAGGGAGGTGAGCACCAAGGGCACGTGCACTGAGGGCACAAGAGGGGTGGAAGCACCGAGGGCATCGAGGCACGGAGCGTCTAAGCACCAAGGGTGGCGAAGGGCACCAAGGGCGTAAGCACCGAGGGTACTGGGAAGACGCTTAGCCTTAACCGCGTGCAGTCACACAACTCGGGGTAGTGTGTAGCATACGCCAAGGCGGATACACAGGCTCGAGTGGCTGCGGTTAGGCACAGGAGAGCAGTACAGAAAAGCATGGTGCTGCACCGAGGTGCAGCACGGGCAATATGATTTGGACCGCGTGCAGTCACACACAACTGGGGCAGCACATAGCGTACGTCGGGCTGGAGCACAGGCTGAAGAGCTGCAGCAGAGCAGAGAGAATGTACTGATTGTGACTTTTTTTTACTGCAAAGCTGTGGTAGAACTTTAAACACGCCAGGCAGGAAAACTGAAAAAAATATGATTATTATATTATTATTATTACTCCAGCAGACTGTAGAAAAGAGAGAAAAGATTTAACGAAATGCAGTTGCGCAGCATTTATAGTTCCGTTCACAGAAGCAGAGTTTATGATTCCAGGGAAATGGCAAGTTGACCTCCAGCAATCAACTCTTTTACACAGACTTAATCACAGCAACTGGACAGTTTTGTATATTATTATTATTATTTATTTCTTAGCAGAAGCCCTTATCTAGGGCGACTTACAGTCGTCAACAATTACATTTCAAGAATCACAGTGCAAGTAATAATACAATTAAGAGCAAGATAAATACAATGATGAATACAATGACTTTGGTTCAAGCAAGTACAAGTGTGACAAAATACAATTCAATAATACAGCAGATAACAGTGTCAGTGATAGTTACATCAGAATATAATTAAATGCAAAATACTACAGATTAAACACTTGGCAGATTACAGTACTCTGAATTACAGGATTACATGCAGTAAAAAGGGGGCAGATAAGAGCAAGTAATGCACATTTAAGGAAGGATGATATGTGTCCCAGGGGAAAAACAGAGGAGTTCTAAAGGTGCTTTCTGAACAGGTGTGTCTTGAGGAGGCACCGGAATGTGGTCAGGGATTGGGCAGTCCTGACATCTGTAGGAAGGTCATTCCACCACTGCGGGGTGAGGGTGGAGAAGGAGCGGGCTCTGGAGGCAGGGGAGCGTAGAGGAGGTAGAGCCAGTCTTCTAGTGCAGGCGGAGCGGAGAGGTCAAGTGGTGGTGTAGGGAGAGATGAGGGTCTGGAGGTAGCTGGGTGCAGTCTGGTCAAGGCATCTGTAGGCTAGTACAAGAGTCTTGAACTGGATGCGAGCGGTGATCGGGAGCCAGTGGAGTGAGCGGAGTAGTGGAGTTGCATGGGAGAAGCGAGGCAGAGAGAACACCAGGCGAGCAGCGGAGTTCTGGATGAGCTGGAGCGGACGGGTGGCGGGCGCAGGGAGGCCAGCCAGGAGGGAGTTGCAGTAGTCTAGATAGAGAGCTCAGAGGAGGGGGAGGAGGAGGAGGGAAAGAAAAGGAGGTCAGATTTAGAGAGGTTGAGTTTGAGGTGATGCGAGTGCATCCAGGAGGAAATAGCAGACAGACAGGTAGAGATACGGGAGGGGATGGTGGAGTCAGAGGTGGGGAAGGAGAGGAAAATCTGAGCATCATCAGCATAGAAATGGTATGAGAAACCATAGGATGCCATGAGGGGGCCCGGGGAGCGGGTGTAGAGAGAGAACAGGAGAGAACCCAAGACTGACCCTTGTGGGACTCCTGTTGAGAGAGGGCGAGGTGTGTAGGTTGCTCCACGCCAGGTTACCTGGTAAGTGCGGTTGGAGAGGTAGGAGGAGAACCAGGCTAGAGCAGTGCCAGAGATTCCCAGGTCAGCGAGAGAGGATAGTAGAATAGAGTGATCGACAGTGTCAAAGGCAGCAGAGAGGTCGAGGAGAATTAGGACAGAAGAGAGAGAGGCAGCTCGGGCAGAGTTTAGCGAGTTGGTGACAGACAGGAGGGCGCTTTCAGTGGAGTGAGCAGAGCGGAAGCCAGATTGGAGAGGGTCGAGCAGAGAGTGGTTGGACAGGAAAGTAGAGAGCTGGCAGTGTACAGTCCGCTCGAGGGTTTTGGAGAGGAAGGGTAGGAGGGAGACAGGACGGTAGCTCTGGAGGGAGGTGGGGTCGAGGGTAGGTTTTTTGAGGAGGGGAGTGATAGAGGCTTTTTGAAGGTAGAGGAAAGAGACCAGAAAGGAGACAGGTGTTGAGAAGGGAGGAGATGAAGGGAAGTAGAGCAGGAGCAGCAGCTTGAAAGAGGTGAGTGGGGAGGGGGTCCAGGGCACACGTGGTGGGTTTGTGACCCTGGAGCAAGGAGGAGAGGTCAGAGTCTGAGAGGGGAGAGAAGGTGGAGAAGGAGGGTGAGTTAGTAGGGATTCAGTGGGTGTAGGGGTTGGAGCAGGAGGGGTGCGGGTGCGGGGAGGGAGAGGTGTTAAAGAGTTTGCGGATATCTGAGATTTTAGAAGAGAAGAAGGAGGCAAAGTCATCAGAGGAGTAGAGGAGGGAGGAGGAGGGGGGTGAGGGATTAGGAGGGAGGAGAAGGTAGAGAATAGTTTAAGTGGGTTGTTAGTGGAGGCTTGGATTACAGATTGGAAATAAGTACATTTAGCGAGGTGAGAGTAGAGGAGAAGGAAGAGAGGAGAGTGCGGTAAAGGTCTAAGGAGGCAGGGAGTTTGGTTCTCTTCCATTTCTTTTCAGCAGATCTCAGTGTGATTCTTGCTGAGCAGAGCGCAGAGGAGAGCCAGAGTTGGGGAGGGGAGGGGCGGGCAGGTCGGGAGGTGAGGGGACAGAGGGAGTCGAGGGAGGAGGTGAGGGAGGAGAAGAGGGTGGAGGTAGCAGAGTCTATGGAGAGTTGTGAGAAGGAGTCGATAGGAGGGAGGTGAGAGAGAGAGCAGTGGAGGCAAAGACAGAGGGGGAGAGAGAGCGGAGGTTACGGCAAGAGGTGACAGTGGGGGTAGGAGGAGCAGGGAGAGACAGAGAAAAGGAGATGAAATAGTGATCAGAGAGGTCCAGGGGGGTGACAGAGAGGGTGGAGGGGCAGCAGGCCCTAGAGAAGGTGAGGTCCAGTTGACGGCCAGCTTTGTGGTTAGGAGGGGATGGAGAGTGACAGAAGTCGAAGGAGTGAAGGAGAGGGAGGAATCCGGCAGAGTGGCTGGGGTTGGAGAGATGGATATTGAAGTCACCTAACAGGACAGTTGGGGTAGACAGAGAGGGGAGGGAGGAGAGTAGATAGTCAAGTTCATCTAGAAAGTGAGCGAGAGGCCCAGGGGGACGGTACAGTACAATTAGCAGGAGTTGACAGGGATAGGTTAGTTGGACTGCATGAAATTCAAAGGTATTAACAGAGAGTGAGGAGAGGTCGGGGGGGACAGAAAAGAGTAAGGAGGGAGAGAGGAGAAGACCAGTCCCACCTCCCCATCCAGTGAGACGCGGAGTATGGGACAGGACGTAGAGAGAGGACAGGACAAGGAAATCGAGAGAGAGTTGGGAGGCAAAGGCAGAGATGAAATCAGCTTTGTTAGTAGAAGAGTGACAGTTCCAGAGTGCACCAGAGACTGTGCGGGAGGGGGATAGAGGCAGAGGGATGAGGTTAGAGGGGTTGGAGGAGCAGCGGCGGAGAGAGGGCAGAGGACGAGGGCGAGAGGACAGAACAGGGATGTGAGAGACAGTCATAGCAGGACAGGCAAGACAAATAGGCACAGTGGGAGCGGTGGGGTGGAGGGTACAGACCTGACTAGTAGATGGCATCTTACAGAGCGCTGTTAGGTTTGGATCTATTCGACAGCGTCTCGGCGCAGGTCGCTCCTCGCTGGAGTCCCACAGCTAGACTCCCGGCTCTTTTGTTGAGGCTCTTTGGTTTGCTGGCGCAGAAATAGGCTGCCTAATATATATATATAACAACTGCGTGGCAAAATAACCAACTAAACTGTGTGGAAACCAATCAAATAGCAAATCAACTTATATTCCATTTAACCACTCACCTGGTACTAATCACACACTAACTCAGCTAATTCAAACACCACCTTACAAAGTTACCAAATGTAGTTAATTTAAAAATTACTTGAAGCAGTATACTTTCCTTACCTTACCGCAGTGAGAAGAAAAAGGGGAAGTGAGCACCGCGGAATGATTATTTGTTCCCTCGGGAGGCAGGACCAAGGACGTCACTCCCCTGAGGAGTCTATTGGCTGCTCTGACATAAAATGCTCAGTGAATACCTGACCTGTGGCAGGCATATCCCAAAAAGTATTGTTGGTGGTCGTCTTGAATTGAAAGGAACTACCTGCATTGTATCTGACTTTATCTTGTTTCCTATAATCTACGTATTCATACAGTATATATATATATATATATACAGTACTGTGCAAAAGTTTTAGGCAGGTGTGTAAAAATGCTGTAAAGTAAGAATGCTTTCACAAATAGACATGTTAATAGATTATATTTATCAATTAACTAAATGCAAAGTGAGTGAACAGAAGAAAAATCTAAATCAAATCCATATTTGGTGTGACCACCCTTTGCCTTCAAAACAGCATCAAGCATCAATTCTTCTAGGTACACTTGCACACAGTTTTGAAGGAACTCGGCAGGTAGGTTGGCCCAAACATCTTGGAGAACTAACCACAGTTCTTCTGTGGATTTAGGCAGCCTCAGTTGCTTCTCTCTCTTCATGTAATCCCAGACAGACTCGATGATGTTGAGATCAGGGCTCTGTGGGGCCATACCATCACTTCCAGGACTCCTTGTTCTTCTTTACGCTGAAGATAGTTCTTAATGACTTTCGCTGTATGTTTGGGGTCGTTGTCATGCTGCAGAATAAATTTGGGGCCAATCAGATGCCTCCCTGATGGTATTGCATGATGGATAAGTATCTGCCTGTACTTCTCAGCATTGAGGAGACCATTAATTCTGACCAAATCCCCAACTCCATTTGCAGAAATGCAGCCCCAAACTTGCAAGGAACCTCCACCATGCTTCACTGTTGCCTGCAGACACTCATTCAGTGTACCGCTCTCCAGCCCTTCGGCGAACAAATTGCCTTCTGCTACAGCCAAATATTTCAAATTTTGACTCATCAGTCCAGAGCACCTGCTGCCATTTTTCTGCACCCCAGTTTCTGTGTTTTCGTGCATAGTTGAGTCGCTGGCCTTGTTTCCACGCCGGAGGTATGGCTTTTGGCCACAAGTCTTCCATGAAGGCCACTTCTGACCAGACTTCTCCGGACAGTAGATGGGTGTACCAGGGTCCCACTGTTTTCTGCCAATTCTGAGCTGATGGCACTGCTGGACATCTTCCGATTGGCGAAGGAAGTAAGCATGATGTGTCTTTCATCTGCTGCAGTAAGTTTCCTTGGCCGACCACTGCGTCTACGGTCCTCAACGTTGCCCGTTTCTTTGTGCTTCTTCAAAAGAGCTTGGACAGCACATCTGGAAACCCCTGTCTGCCTTGAAATTTCTGCCTGGGAGAGACCTTGCTGATGCAGTATAACTACCTTGTGTCTTGTTGCTGTGCTCAGCCTTGCCATGGTGTATGACTTTTGACAGTAAACTATCTTCAGCAACCTCACCCTGTTAGCTGAGTTTGGCTGTTCCTCACCCAGAGTTATTCCTCCTACACAGCTGTTTCTGTTTCAGTTAATGATTGTGTTTCAACCTACATATTGAATTGATGATCATTAGCACCTGTTTGGTATAATTGTTTAATCATACACCTGACTATATGCCTACAAAATCCCTGACTTTGTGCAAGTGTACCTAGAAGAATTGATGCTATTTTGAAGGCAAAGGGTTGTCACACCAAATATGGATTTGATTTTGATTTTTCTTCTGTTCACTCACTTTGCATTTTGTTAATTGATAAATATAATCTATTAACATGTCTATTTTTGAAAGCATTCTTACTTTACAGCATTTTTTCACACCTGCCTAAAACTTTTGCACAGTACTGTATATATATATATATATATATATATATATATATATATATATATATATATATATATATATATATATAAGGCTCTCGGTTATAACGCGCCTCAGATATAACGCTCCTACAGCATGTCCCCCAATTCCCTATACTAGTGATTCATGCAGTATTTCTACAGTAAATACAGTATCGCTGTTGTTCAAACAGTAAACTTCTCAGTCTAACTTCTGTTTCTGTCTCTCCCTTTTGATACGGTATCTGAACTTAAGAAAAGCTGCGCCGGCACTTTATAACACAGACATCTTTTTCAACATTCACATTCAATTATTTACTTTTTTGCTGCGAGAGGAGCTGCGACTCTCCTGGAGACGAGACACTTCAGCTTCGCTTCAGCCCCGCTCTGGCAGCCGAACCTGGGGTGAGCCCATTCCCTCTTCCCCTCTCCTGACCTGCTCTCCTTCTCTCACGGTTTGCTTGTCTGTTACTTCGAACTGAACTTCCGACCGCCGTTTAACCAGGCTATTTACAGTTTAAAAACTGCTACTTAAAATGATCCAGGAGTGGGAATGTTGCCTTTTTTTTAAAAAATATAGCACTGATTACAACTTGCTTTATGCATGGTTAATTCATGGAAAGTTACATTTTTGCTTCACTATATGTGCATTATAGAGAGGGAGTTATTTTATTTTATTTTGTATTTTAGTCAGATGTGTGTTGTTATGTGTCCCGCAGCGCCCCCCACCCCTCCCCCGTTTATAACGCTCTTCGGTTATAACACTCATATTGTGTGTCCCCTGAGACCTGCATTATAGTGAGGGAGCACTGTATATACTGTATACTGTATACATATAGTAATCCATCGCATATCCGACTGCGGTGGGACCAAAGTAAGGGCGGATTTGTAAAAAGACAGATAAATGAATCCTGTTTTAAATACCATTACACATAGCTGTAACAATTACTATATTCACACAATTATTGTTTTGAGGTTCAGCTTTTATTAGGGAGCTCTCCTAAACCCCTTGTTTAGAAAGGTACAGGGTATTAATGCTTGTGACAGACTAGCCGTCTGCCGTTTGGATGCGTACACTCGCTGCTGAGTGGTTGGCAGGAGAGCAAGACGGAGGTTGAAGTTGATACACCCCGCAGACGAACAGGATTTATTTATATATCAACACACTAAACAGCTCACTTGACGATACCAGCAATGGTTGCTCCTATGAAAATGTTGGTAGGATCTACAATCTCTCAACTAATCTTCTCTGTTCAATAATAAACTAACGTTTCTGAAGAGATTGATCACGGTGGATAAATGAAGGCAAAGGGTGGTCACACCAAATATGGATTTGATTTAGATTTTTCTTCTGTACACTCACTTTGCATTTAGTTAATTGATAAATATAATCTATTAACATGTCTATTTTTTAAAGCATTCTTACTTTACAGCATTTTTTCACACCTGCCTAAAACTTTTGCACAGTACTGTATATAGTGACAAATAAAGAGGTCGGTCTAAACTTGTGCACATATAAAGCAGGAGAGACATGTACAAATATGTTCACACACAACAAAGTTCAGTGTAAATCAGGGCAGCACCTGGTTTTTCTCTCTCTCTATTTCTCGCAGCACAATGCTGTCTCCTACGCCTTTACTATCTGAATGGGGCTGTCCCTTTTTATATCAGACAAACGCCCCATTGTTGTGACATCATTTCCTTTCATGGGGCTGTCTGGGAAATGCAGTCTCCAATTGAGCATCTGTGGGATGAGATGGAACAAGCTATTCAGAGTAGAGATCCACTACCAGCCAACTTGACACAACTGTGGGGAGCATTGGAGTCAACATGGGCCAGCATCCCTGTGGAACGCTTTCGACACCACCTTGTAGAGTCCATGCCCCGATGAACTGAGGCTGCTCTGAGGGCAAAAGGGGGTGCAACTCAATATTAGGAAGGTGTTCCTAATGTTTTGTACACTCAGTGTATATATATATATATATATATATATATATATATATATATATATATATATAGAGTATATATTTACACACATTAGATTTCATATAATTTAATTTAACTTGGGATCTCGGGGCTGCACATACTGTACTGTAGTAAAGTACTCTGCACATCATTGTCTTAAGTGGTCCAATGCATGGTATCCATTCAAGTTGAGGTGTCTTCTTCTCTCCACAACCTGCCTCTTGGTCACGGTTCTGTGATTAGCCTCATCCTTCTCCTGTCTGTTCTGCTTGCAAGGTGTCTGATCTGATTTAATTTACTCAAATGAAAATTACTTTAAAGGTGATTGTTTCATTACAGAGGACATTTGAAAATGAAAAAAACAATCATTCATCATTTAGAGGCATAGATGGTGCAGCATGCACATGAACAAGTCTCTCATGAAGTACAGAAAACATCCACAGAAAAAGTAGTATAGTAGTAAAGGTGCAAAACAATTACATCCCAAAAGTAGACAAATCTAAATCTAAAACAAAGTGGCCAAAATGGTTTAATAGATCAATTTAAAAAAATATTCAGAGAAAAAAGGCACTTTACAGAGCGTTTAAAAAGGACCAAGAACAAAGTGCACAGAAAGAGTACTTGGAAATGGAAACACAAGTCAAAAAGGAAGTTAGAAAGGCCAAGAGAGAGATAGAAATGAGCATCGCTAAGGGGGATAAAAACCAATTCCAAATTTTTTTTCCAATATTATAACAGCAAGAGAACATTCAAAGAGGCGGTACAATGTATAAGAGATACAAATGGCAAAATCATAGATGAAGAGAAAAAAATAGCAAATATATTAAATGATTGCTTTTCACAAGTTTTTACAAAGGAGGATATGGACAACATGCCCCACATGTTGACCTGTTCCTATCCAGTTTTAAATAACTTTAGCATAACAGAGGCAGAAGTGTTAAAGAGACTAGGCGCTCTTAAAATAAACAAATCCCCTGGGCCGGATGATATCCTGCCAATAGTACTCAAAGAAATGAAAGAAGTTATTTACAAACTTCTAACCAAGATCATGCAACAGCCTCTTGACACAGGGGTTGTACCGACAGACTAGAGAATTGCAAACTTAATACCGATCCACAAAAAGGGAGACAAAGCCGAACCAGGTAACTACAGACCAATAAGCCTGACTTCTATTATATGTAAACTTATGTAAACTATAATAAGATCCAAAATGAAAAATTAGCTATATGGTAACAGTATTCTGGGAGACAGTCAGCATGGCTTAAGGAAAGGGAGATTGATTTTTTTGAGGATGCAACATCGACAATGGATAATTGCAAAGCATAGGACATGGTTTATTTAGATTTCCAGAAAGTTTTTGACAAAGTCCTGCATAAAAGATTAATTATCAAACTGAACGCAGTAGGGATTCAAGGAAATGCATGCACATGGATTAGGGAGTGGTTAACATGTAAAAAATAGAAAGTACTGATTAGTGGAGAAACCTCAAAATGGAGCGAGGTAACCAAAGGAGTACCACAGGGATCAGTATTAGGTCCTCTGCTATCCTAATCTACATTAATGACTTAGATTCTTGTATAGTAAGCAAACTCGTTAAATTTGAAGTTGACACAAAAATAGGAGGAATGGCAAACACCGTTGCAGCAGCAAAGGTCATTCAAAATGATCTAGACAGCATTCAGAATTGAGCGGACCCATGGCAAATGACATTTAATAGAGAAAAGTGTAAGGTACTGCACACAGGCAATAAAAATGTGCATTATAAGTATCATATGGGAGATACTGAAATTCAAGAAGGAATCTATAAAAAAGACCTAGGAGATCTCTTCATCTAGACAATGTGGGGAAGTTATAAAAAAGGCCAACAAGATGCTCGGATAGATAGGGAAAAGTGTTGAATTTTAATCAAGGAAGTAATGTTAAAACTTTACAATGCATTAGTAAGACCTCATCTAGACTATTGTGTTCACCTCGCTACAAAAAGGATATTACTGCTTTAGAAAGAGTGCAAAGAAGAGTGACCAGAATTATTCCAGGTTTAAAAGGCATGTCATATGCAGACAGGCTTAAAGAATTGAATCTATTTAGTCTTGAACAAAGAAGACTTCACTGCGATCTGATTCAAGCATTTAAAATTCTAAATGGTATTGACAATGTCGACCTAAGGGACTTTTTCGACCTGAAAAAAGAAAAATGGACCAGGGGTCACAAATGGAGATTAGATAAAGGGGCATTCAGAACAGAAAATAGGAGGCACTTTTTTATACAGAGAATTGTGAGAGTCTGAAACCAACTCCCCAGTAATGTTGTTGAAGCTGACACCCTGGAATCCTTCAAAAGCTACTTGATGAGATTCTGGTATCAATAAGCTACTAACGACCAAACGAGCAAGATGGGCTGAATGGCCTCCTCTCGTTTGTAAATATTCTTATGTTCTTATGTCTTTCACCTATGCAGACCCAGGTTTTGAATCTGGTTCACGTCACAGGTTAAATGACTTTGGTGGTCCCAAACTAACCCAACATATTTTGCATAGTGGTTAAGGCGCTCACCTGCAGTGTGCATGGTCATTTATTTACGCCCAACTACATCCTGTTACAAAAGGAATGTGCTTGACTATTGTTTCCCACTAAAGAATATTACACTGTAAATAAAGGAATTTATAAAAATAAAATTAAAAAAGCAACAGTGTATTATATAGTATATATAGCTGGGATCCAATCTTCAGATTATTATAAGAGATGCCTTTGTACCTTTGGTAAAAGTTAAAGGTCATAACTGGAAGCTGAAGTTTTATTATTAAACAGAAAGACAATGAAAGGAATGTATTATGGCCAGATATCTGACAGTGGTTAATTGCCCTAAGGTGCAGCAGAGGGTACTTAATGAAGCTACAAGGTCAAAGAACTACACATATGGTCATCTATAAATGTACTGCAGTTAATGGCTGAACACAATTATCTTTATATTTATTTGTTGGCTAGAGATTGTTGAATTATTGTACATGTACTCTGTGTTTAAAATGTTAATATAATAGTGGGGAAATTAATAGTTCATGAGACCCTTGGTTGTAAGATAATAAATGCAATTTCAGGTACTGAATATTAAATCTGTGTCATTCATCTGTCCCACTGTTTCATTAAAAACAGTATGGCACAGATTGTATTGAGCAGCAAGTAAAGCATTTGGGGACTTCAACGTGGGGGAGTGAATATATTAACCACAAGTATTGATGGGCTGGAGGTCCTCCTGTGCTTTGTAAATTTTCCTATGTTCTTATGAATACAGAAATTCAAATTTACACTGCTGAATGGTAAAGGCCATTGAAAAAAATGCCTAATGGACTGACCCCTTGAGTTACACTATTTTTAAATTAGAGAACTTGTGTTTTACATACTTTCAGAGACAAAAGACAGCAAAGAGATTTGCAAGCACTGTTTTGTTTTAGTACAGTGTATTTAATGCATCAATGGTTTACATTTGGTATAAAAGTAAAATGCAAATATTCTGAACAGTTTGAGATAATGGAGTCAGACACCTGTGCAAACTGGCACATTAATAGCTATTTGAATCTGGGGTCAAACAAGAGGCTAAAAGCAACAACCTTGTGTGACCTTGTGTGAAAGCAATCAGTATCCCCATGAAAGGTTAGCCATGGGTGCATTTGCTCTGACCTTTATAGAGCTATTGTTGCAGGCCAGATACACTGCCATTTATTTCTCATCAGGCATGTGAAGTGCTCGCAGATATCTACACCTGTGACCTTCTCAAAGCTTGTTTAAAGATACATTTAAATAATCTGGTATCTGTCCATTAGGTGCTGATAGGCAAAAATCCTGAATACCTGTAATATAGTTGAAGGTACAATAATCCAGGTGAAACTCTTTTATCAAAGTGTTCTGATTTGAAGAGGCAGTGTCCCATATTGTTAAAAAAATAAACAAATATATATATATATATATATATATATATTGATGCACAAGATATATGCAACACTCAGGTCTAATGGATTTATCAAATATTTTTTAACATAGATATCAAACAAAATCACAGAAAATGTGAACAAAATTCAGAACAAAGAATCATGATAAGTTTTCAGTATAAAACGTGACACACTGTCAAAATGAAAACATTACAAAGTTAGTATCGGGTATGCCCTCCCTGAGCATTAATCCTGGCAGCGTTGACGCATTGCTCAGCCTCTGGATAGGCTGCTGTGGTATGTTCCGCCACTCTTCCTGTGCAGCTGCAGCCAGCTGGCTAAGGTTGGCTTGTCGCGGTTGTCTCTTGTGGATGGCACTGGCGATTTAAAGGAGATTCCTCCCCACATCATCACACTTCACTGCCCCAACGGTTGGCTTGAACAACTCAACCATCAGCGTAACGGTCCTGGGCCGATGTGGTGACCGTCTGCCTTCCAGGACGTGGCCTGTCCCTCACAGATCCGGTTTCCTGGTTTCTCTGGACTAGTCTGCTGATTGTTGAAGCAGAACATCTCATTCTCCGGGCAACTTCTCTCACAGACAGGCCGCCTTCAATCATGCCGATAGCAACCAAGCAATCTTCATTACTCAAACGGGGCATGATCGTATCTTTTGCTGTTCTTGCATTAATTAAAATCATGTGTTTTCAAATGGCTCTTTGTACAGCTTCTTAATCAACTCATTTTTATTTTTTATTTTTTTATTATTATTTACTGCTGCAAGTATCTCTAGCTCATGTAATTTGGTAGAAAGAGGTCAAATAACTTAGACACAACAGAGGTCCAGAAGTTGAACTTTAACTGTGAAGGGTTTGTGCTTAAATTTTAAGATACACACAAAATTAAAAGGTTAATAACAGTAACACAAAAACAACTATGAATGACCACAGATTTATCTGATGCCAGCACACTTTTAAAATACACTAACACGGATAATGAATCATCTATACTGTTCTTTGTTGCTGCAAAATCCTTAAATTATTTTTTTGGGTCGAAAAGAGCTTGCTTTGTTCTTTTAATGTCCATTTAATCTTTCAGAGAGGATATCTCCTTCTTTGACCTCTTTAGACCCCCAAC
This sequence comes from Acipenser oxyrinchus oxyrinchus, assembly GCA_030684275.1. Taxonomy (NCBI): domain Eukaryota; kingdom Metazoa; phylum Chordata; class Actinopteri; order Acipenseriformes; family Acipenseridae; genus Acipenser; species Acipenser oxyrinchus. The sequence goes on from CM060250.1 coordinate 59,524,271, forward strand.
TGCCAGCACAATGCATTACAAGAAAGGGCAGAAAAGACCCTGAAAGAAGCTTCAAATTGAAGTTTCTTCCTTGGGGCTATTCGCTATGCAATCAATGTGAGAACCACACTAAAATGGGCCAGGGGACCTATATCTTTAGATCCATTAATTACATACTTGGTAACTTACACTTGTTATAAATGCAATACCTTCTTTCTCAAATAGGCTCTTTTTCTCATGCCAGGGGCCAAGTAAACTGTCCCGTAATTAGCAACAATAAGCCCCTTTGTTTGCCCAAGAATACTGACCAAGGTAAATGATGTAACAAAGTTATAAAGAAAACAATTTTAACATTTTTCAGGTTGGTTGCCTCTGCTGTCCCGTGGCTCGTATTTCTTGCTCCCGCTAAGGTCTGTTACACAATGGGAGAAACAAGTAGAGGATACAATGCCTGGATATCACTGCCCTCTAACAGGGTGACAATCTGTTACTTGATGTCATGCTTTACTGCCAGGTTTTCCAAAGTAATTTATTGATATCTCTTATTTAGTTAAACAGTTAAAAAAAAAAGAAAAAGTGGCAGTCATTTTGTCACTTGGCCAAACCTGGGCCAAGTCTTTTCTCATACAACTTTGTACAACTTTGCAATGTACTAAAATAGTTTGTTTCTATTAGTAATAATGATGAGGACAAGGAAACTATAAAAAAATATATATGTGTGACCTACATGAAAGAATATTGCTGTCCAAATGTTGAAAAAGAAAAATGAGATTACACCAAATGGTAATTTATCTTTTTTTTTCAGTACATGACTTTGCTGCTGACCCAATTGTGAGAAGTGCAGATAGTGCTTGCTTCATTGCAGAGGTACAATGTTTCTTTTTTAAATCTGATTTGAGTCCTCAGAATAAGCACATGGCATTTTAACATGTGGTCCCCAGCTTAGCAAGGCCTTGGCTGGCATTATTCCATGTTGTGGGATTTTGTGACTGCTAGCAGACAGCCCAGGTGTGCAATGCCTGAGCGCTTATGAATAACACAATGAAAAAGTACAAACAGAAAAGGGGGTTGGAAGCAAATTAATTCATTCACCTGTTGAACACCTGCAGCTTCCAGCCTCCCCTTTTCCCAGAGTCCTTCTAAATGTATATATATAAATAAGTCACTCATTTAACTCCTGCAGGTTGGGGAGGCAGAATCAAGAAACAGGCACTGTTTCACCTCCCCAGGTAACAGCACTTCTTATTGTATTGGCCTTTGTCCTCCACTGGGCAGAAGTTCACTATCATTTTCATCTATTTATTTACTGTATCTTTCAAACCAAGAGTCTGAGTGGTTATTTCTGCACATTTTCATACAAAAAAACATGATGCATGTTTTATATTTATATTGCACTACAAACAAACCAGGAAATAATTTCAAATGCAAATGAACATTGTTATTATTACAGCAAAGGATGTGCAAATCACGCACTGTAACAGCAGCGCAAATCTGACACAGAGAGGAAAAGAATCCCCCAAACAAATCAAGTAATGCATTCAACCCTGAGGGACTAACTAGAATGCTCGGCACACATCAGCTCACTGTCTCCTTGTTCCATTGCTGCTGGATGAATGGTGTTGTTGGGAAGGTGTGTGCGAGGGTGATCGATGGCGGCTGTCAGGGCTTACTTGTCAGTGTGTTACAGAGGAAAGTGCTCTAAATGTGCTCCTCTAGGGACTGACCTCACCAAACAGCCCATTAACACTGCAGCTTCAACAGCCTCAGGACCACCAGCAACAATGAGCCAAAACATCGCCAGAGCACACAGCACACAGACTGCACAGACAGGCTTCCCTCATCTGCAGTCCTACTCACTTCACTTTCAGCGCCACAAGAGCAAGCTTTAGTTGTGTTGGCTTTCAGTAGGCGGATAATAAAAGCCTTCCAGTTGCCTTTGAACCTGTACCTGGTTAACATGTTCCTGTAGGAAGATTACCCATATCAAATATGAGTTACCCAGAAAGTTATAAACTGGTATGATCCTGGGAAATGCAAGTTTAAAGGCTGTCTACTAGTGCTTTGCTGTATTTTGGAACAAGGTCAAGACTGAAAAAAGAAACAAGGACCAGGGGGCCGAATGGCCTCCTCTCGTTTGTAAACTTTCTTATGTTATGTATTTTCCAGCAAGGTCAAAAATGAGTCCCACTGCAGCCCTATATGCTTTGATACAATATATTGCTATGCTTCCAATGCATTTCACATACCCAAGAAATGGTTGTCATCTGCTTGGTTCGGTATGCTTCTATCTCCATCCTTAATCTGTAATATAGTTTTTATTCTGTATTCCACTAAATACAGGACATAAAATGGGTTGCATTTTCACTGATGTTGATAAAATTGTTAAAAAATTGTTTAAAAAAACAAAAAACATTACTCTCCTTAACATTGCCATATTTCTAACAACCCAAAAATGATGATGGAAAAAAAAAACACACCCAAAATGAGGCAATGACAGTGAGTATTATTGCACAGGAGATTAATGTCACTCGAATAACAAGACTTTTAAAATGTGTGTGTAGAACTGGTCCTAAAAGCTTTTTGGTTTTTCAAAAACATGTGGATAATTTGAATGGTTTTAATGATAACTTCAAGAACAGCATCATTAACTTGTCATAGGCACAGTCTGACAAGATTACATGTATTTTAGGTTTTGAGTCAAAGATTATCTTGAAATAATTGGGGACTGTGGATTAAAAAAAGAAAATTGACCTTCAACATGCCTAAAAGAAAACTGAGTATCTATATAATGACACGTATTACTCCTAAAGTCATGTGTTTGCCACTGTTGCCTTGTAAGACAAGACGAACTGAAGATGTCATCCATCAATATTGACTTTGTGAAAAAAGACTGTCTACTCTCTAATATTATCAACGATTCATACTTCAAGGGATTGTATTTCTGACTGGTAATTGACCGCTTTTCACTGATATGGTCGACAGATTTGTCAAGTATTTCACATTTGATCACTGAAAATTTAAAATAAAAAATTCTAAACTGTCCTGGATCCTGAGGATACTGACCTGTCAGGGAAAGAACTGTCAGAACAATGGACGGGAACATCTAAGAAAGTAATGGTCCTTCACTTACATCTCACCCAATAACCCACAGAGAAAGTGCTAGAATCTTGTCTCCTCCTGTCAATGAAGCAATATAATACAGTTTTTGAAACAATTTAAACAAAATACAGTTTCTGACAATCAGTTAAACAATATGATGTAGTGGTTCGAAATGAAGAATAGATGTCAGGTGATTGTGGATTTAATGCCTGCTAATACATAGACTTCCCTCATGTAACCTTTGGCATAACTCACTTTACCTTTGTGTAATGCTGCCATCCCAGCTATGCAACTGTGCACATAATACTTTGATTTGGCAGTTGAATTGAGTTTTTTTTCAAGGAATAAATCAAATAAAACCTATTATAAAATTACACCAAAGGTCTCAAAGTATGTGTTTAAATTATTTGCAACTTGCTGTACTGTAGCCAATCAAAGTTCTCATAGCACAATATGTATGAAGGGACTGCTGACATTGGCTACAGTGCTAGCATCACTGTAGTTAAAGTATAATTAGGGCTTCTGATTTTCAGTTTTAACTGATAAAACCCAATAAAACACCCCTGATACAAAAATAACTAAATCGGTGGATAGCCAATAAACACCGGAGAACACCAGAAAAACTGTAGAAATGGTTAATTTATTCACGTTGACTTTACAGTTTTCCCATTAAAAAAATAAAACCTACTACAAAAATAATAATAAATACATTTCCCAGGGCTGCTGGGCAATGTCCCGCCTTCCTGACTTGTATCTATAACTGATTCGTTCTGAATACTTTAAAAACTACTGAGTGACAGCGTATTCCTACATTTCTATTGGAAACTCCGCTTGCGAGATTTAAAATGAGATTACAATCAGGATGGAGGCTTGTTAGTGGGATTTAAATCATTTTTTTCGGGGCTTTTAATACAGTTAAGATACGGAGGATTTAAAACAGAATTGTGACGAAATGTAGAAAAATTCCTTCACACAAAAACCCCAGAAGAATGTACCCGTGACCATAGGGATTTCATTGTGGAAGACAGTAAAGGAAAGAAGGTACAACTTAAGTGTGCAAGTACTGTCGAGTTACTATACATATTTTGACAGAAGAAAAAAAAACGCTCAAGCATTTTGGAAAGTAACCGAAAACACTAATTTCATACAGTATATCAAAAATGAAAGCCCTGAAAAAAACGATTTACTGTACATAAAATTTGAAAATAGCTAAAAATAAGCACCGAAAAATACAATTAATAAAACCCGAAAAACAGAAATCCTAAGTATAATTCACTCAGTTTGTCCCAATGGCAGTGTGGAATTTGCTGCAATGCATGATGTTTGAGCTTATATGTAAATGTTTAAACATTTTTTTGGCTGTCCTAAAGAAAACTTATCCAACTATAAAAACGAAATCTTGGGATACATAATTGCCATTTCCATATGGAGAAAGCGATGGTGTGCAATTATAAAGTAACTGATAGAGTGTTATATAAAAAAAACAGCTTTTTTTCTTATGTTTTTTTCAGCCATTATAGCAACAATTTTTTTACATCCAGGTGTAGAATTATTACCCAAAGCAGGAAAAAAAACAGAACCGGAAAAGGTCAATTTTAAAGTCAATATAATGTACAATGTATAGCAACTTTCCCCCTAGAGATATTATTAAATGGAACAATGAAACTCAAGTGAGTAATTATTGCAGAAATCCAGAAAGCACTTGCCAGTGGTTCTCAAGTACCCCCATCAGTCTAGGTTATTCTTGCAACAATTGAAGATTTATTTTGAAAATATATTCTTTGCTAGTGCACACAAAATCACAATCACTGTACTGTAGCTATAATCGGTTCTACAGTAATGTGATAATATCGTTCCAATGTTTATTGGATAGTAGTGAACAGACTTCCCTCAGATTCCAGCTACAACTTTCCTTAAGAAAATAAAGCCAGTAATCAATGAGGAATAGTCACTTCCCATTTCCGAATTTAACACTGTGTAGGCTTCTCACATGAAAACAGTGCTGTCCTTGATGCCCATGGTAAAAAAGCAAGCAAGAGAAGCATGCATACAGACAGTCCTAAACACCAGTGCTTATGCTTTATTTTTTCTTTAAAGGCTTTTGCAGCTTTAATGTTGACAATACTATAAATAAAAAATCATGTATTAATGTACTTATGGCCTGTTATACTGTATTTGTACGGTAGTTCTAAGAACTTGGAGGTCACACTAACAGACTTGTAAATCACTGCATTACATTTTGTGTTTGTGGGTGGCTCTGAGTGAGGCCAGCCAACCTCCTAGAAAGGCCTATTTCAGTTAATCATTTCAAGGCAGACAGATGGCTGCCAGGTTTGGAAACTGTTCTACACTCTTGCTCCATAGTGCATTTCCTTGCGCTAGTTTACTTGCCTGAGCTTGTGAATCTCAGCTAAGATAATATCTAGCCAAAAACTATTGTATGGGTACAATTCTATAACAGACCCTTTTCAGAATCTTAACTCATGAACAATGGGTTCTTTGTAAACTGACAAGAGAGAATGCTGCAAAATCCAGCTTTAACATATTGCTGGCAAAAGCAAACATTGTAATGTGGGGAGGCACTGTAAAGTAAATCTTAAAACTTTTTTTTTTTTTTTTAATAAAATATCTGAATATGAGCACAACTCGCTTATCTTTATAATGATCCAAAAAAAGCTATTATTATTATTATTGTTATTATTGACCCCTTGTGGTTACAGTATCACTAAAAACCCATGATAAAATGACAGCCTTACTATGTAATGTAGGTCATAATGTATTTGTTATAATTAGTTATACAAGATTTTATACATTTTTAAGTTTTGTTGCTCCATCAGAGTGTTCCTTTACTGGAAAATTCTGTTGTCTATTTAGAAAACTGCCCATGCATTGTCTTTGAGTTCCTCATTCCACAAATAATGTTTCCTTAAAAAACGTTGCATTAACTTGTCTAGTAATGACCATGTGGAGCCAAACAAGTTCACAGAAACTCCCTGTGCACTTACAATTCAAAAGCAAAGGGGAATGTAGCTGAAAGCCAGCTATAGGGAGGTGTTACAACTAAATAAGATACGATAACTCAGAATCACTGAGAATATTGAAAATGACGTTTACTTTTTAAAAGAGCTTCTGTTCAGTTGACATCCAGGTATCTCCTTAGCATGGTATATTTATTTTGCAGTTTACTGCCATTATCTTAATGATCCGGGCCCACTGGTGCTCTTGTTATGCTTACTAGCTATGTTAAATGAGTAACAGATGTGATACACCTGGAACATCTCTTGTGATTTTTAAAAAAATCATGTGACACACTATAAAACCAAAGACTGGATTAATTATATAAACCACAACCTTGAAACTGATAAAACATGTTTTGTCATAGCAATAAGATCAATTGGAGACACTTCAACACACCAGATAATGTCCATAAACACTAATTTGACATACATATAATATACAAATACATGCAACATTCTAAAGGCTACATTAGTCAACAACAGTTGTTTTAAAATACTGAATACTGTATGCAAGAGTCTTATGAACAGGGTCCCTTTTGTAAGGTGTCCTTTTTACAAAGCATCTTTGTTTATTGTTGACATATCCATGAAATTAATTTGTGTTTTGTACTAAATAATGGAAAAACAAAACAAAACAAAAAACTGTTTGTATTGTACCTGCCCACAGAATATGGAAGGTCATTGTATTGTCTCAGCTATTTATAATTTAAACATTGAGGCAATCTGTTACAAAGTTTGTAATTTCTGTTTTGTGCTTTGTATTGTTTTGAATTTATTGTACAATAACAGATATGGAGTCTATTTAAATACTACCATCCTTTAACTCTATATTAATCTATCTGGTGTTTCAACCCAGGTGTCATAAATAACACAAATACAGTGGAAAGAGGTGGGCCACATTGCAGGTTTCCAAGTTTCATATCATCCACAATTTAGATTACTAACATAACATAGACATCTGGTCTTCTTGGCTTCCTTGACTAAGATTGTTTTCTTGCTCATTAGGAATAATGTTGCTACACTCATTAAAAACAAGGAGCAGCAACCATTACATACCTACAGTATGTCTTCTAAAGTCAAATTAAGTTAAATAATATGATATAAAACATAAATATTTCAGTAAGACAAAACCAATTTGTCTCTGCCACTTAATAATCTGCATACGTGACCAATACACACATCTGTCATGGAAGCACTGAGTATGCCAGGAGAGAAGTAATTGTGTTTGCATACAGTTAATAAAGGACAATACACAGGGAACAAAACAATTTCTTGGTAATCCCATGGTAGAATTACCCTATTAAACTTTCCACACAAAGAAACACCTGACATTTATAGCACACACTTTTTTTTCTTAAAATGACGTCCCTCAGTGTAATGATGTTGGCAATGATTAAGGCTATTAAACATAACTTGACCCACAGCCTAAGGGATTTATATTTAAAAGTAGAGAGAAGTCTTGCAGTTAAAATGTATTAGTAGATTTATTTGGTCTGTTACTGAGAATGATTACAAACTCCATAAAAAGGTCAGGTATCAAAACAAAAAAATAAGCTAATTTTAAGCTACTTCATTTTTTATTAAAAGCCTCATCAGAAACTGTGTCCTCTTTTTCCTTTTTAACCAAATGGTGGCTTCTCTTTTGACTGACATGTTCTCTGCGAGTAACATGCTTTGAAACAGAAGACACTACTGAGGAAATGACCCGGGCACGTGCACGTGTACAGATTTTCTGAGAAGGCGGCTTGGAAACTGAGAGCCTATGACATGGAATTTGACTTTTACCAAAAACATAAAAAATAATATTAACAGGTCTCACTTGAACATATAATTACATTCATTTTACCAAATTATGTTTAATCGTGCTACAATTAGTTCAAATAATATCCGGAAATACACAGAGGGCGAACTCCATTTCCTGGTTTGAGGCCAGGAGACTGACATCACAGAGGGAGATACCCGCAGGCTGCTTGCATCTGCCAGTATGGCTGACAGCGACAGTGAAAATAAGAGTAGTCTAATTTGATCAGTATCAGACACCTCTTATGAATGTGAATCATGTAGTGATGGATCTCACATAGAGAGAGAAAACAGGGATTGCCTCCCATATAAATTCAAGCCATATGCCTCTGAATCAGAAGGGTCATACTCGGAAAGAGACTCCGATAACACCAACGTGAATGGACCTGAAGGACAGCAGATGTCTGCGGAGAATCAGCATCTTGGCAACATGGAATGGTTTATAAAAACCCTTACGTTTAACATTGATACTTAATATATTTCATATTACCCATAATTGTATAGTTTTCCTTTAGTTAACAATATTGATACATGAATGATACTAGCAGAATAACCGAACGCTGTGGATTGCTACTGGAATGTATTTAACATATCTCTCTATACATACATATGTGCAGTATATTAAGGATGTGCACATTTTCAGTTTGTATGATTATTACCCCTAATCATAATAAAGAGATGCCAACGGCTAGAATTTGGCCATAGCAGCTACTATTTTGGAGGTTCTGCTTCAGCGCTACGTTGAAGGGGTATGTATAATACCACAATTTTTAATAAATAAAAAAAATGATGGATACTCCCTTAACGTTTATGAAATATTATTCCAATACCATGTTTTCTTTTTGTGTGTGTTTATTTTTTTAATGAATTAAGGTTCTTAATACTGTATTTCACTGACAGTTTATTGTGCCGTTGCTTAGTAACCGGCTTAGAAACTGAAACTGCCGCACAAAACTCTAAACAGTTGTTTTTATATTACCGAATTTATATATTACATCATTATATTGCACATTGTGCTTACAAAGACCATGTGCTTGCACTGTATTTTTTTCTGAAAAAAAAATAAAAATAAATTGCTAGCAGTAGAGTTAATGCAAAACTTACCCAAGACGTCTCCCGTTTCTCAAACGCCTTTGATGTTCTTGGTAATTTCGTTTGTGGACCCACAGTAGATTTTTTATGAAAAATAGTTGGAACCGCGGTAGGTTTTAAAGTCCTTATTCTTTTCACACCAATGCACATCTCTGCCATCATAACTGGGCTCTCTTCAAAACAATCCCGTGCAAAATGCGCACTACATAGGTACATTTCCATGTCGACATACACCACTTTCCTCAGATTTGTTTAATTTGTTTCTCCCATATACGTTGCATTTTTTGTCTTGGGGGAAATTAGGTATACTAATATTTAGTTTTGTGTTGGCCTGCTTGGAACAACCACCTACAACACAAATACGAGGCATTTTAAAATTAAAATTGTATTCGTTCGTGCACCTTCTCCCTGTGTTACGTCATTTCCGGTATCATTGCCAACAAATCTCGTTTGGGAATACTTGTTAGTCATACATTATGTTTTTTAAAAGTTGTTCGGACCATGTCAGTGGGTCTTTAAAATGATAATACATGTTTGATACAACATTTATTATTTTAAAAACAGCCTATGTAGCTAGTGCAGAACAGTGCAAGATCTCTGGAATTGTTTTGTTACTTACAGTCTCTTTACAGTTAGATTATTGGATCTTCTCATACTCACATATTTGTTCTTATACTTATTGTAAGTATGAATATAGACTGGCCCACCCTTATTCTCTTTTCTTGGTTCAGGTAGTGTTTAACTATAACACACTGATGGGTAACTGGCAGCCCGGGGGTAGCATCAAGTCCACCAGACCTTTTTATTTGGCCCGCAACAGTTAACAGATTATTCTGTCATTTTATTTTTTATTTCTCAAACTTTTTTTTTTTAGGCCAATCTCTATGTGATGTTGGGGGAGGCAGTGCACTGGTTTGGGTTGCATGTATGCTGAATACAAGAAAATGCAATCTGTTGAAACCAAGGAACAATGCTAGAGGAATATAACTTTAACCCACAACCCACTGTGACTGGCAAGACACTGTAATGATGATAAACAGCAGAGAAAAACAATAATAAATATGTTCTTCATTTTTGTTGTTTTTATGTATTAATCCCCTACTCTTCTGCACACTAGGAAAAAAAGATATATGTTTAATATTTTGGTTTATTTTAACGTTATTTGCTATAAGGGACACTGGCTTGGTTCACATGCACTTGAAAATCGACTCTACAGTCATGACTGTGTGACGTTGTCATGCGAATACATCATGAAACAGCAAACGGACATCCTTTTGGCAGCGCGAATTTAAGGGCAGGGTCAATCGCTTTCTCACAATAAAAATAGCTGTAAAAACCCATGTAAACCGGAGCAGGAATTGTGCTTGTCAAGAAAATTGAATATTGGTAACCAGACAAACAAGTAGCTAATGCGTGGCATAATTCAGAATGTGCGTAACACATGAATTAATTTCTCTTGTTAAATGTTTTTATCTTCATGGCATCGCATGAAGCTCTCCTCACTATATTCAGAGCTGTTCTTTTTCTATTAGTAAGCAGACACGGACATTTAAATATCCCCTCCCCTAAACGACTATGAATTTGAGTAATCTGCATTGGTACGCCCTATTTTTTTTCTAAATCAGAACTGCATAGCAACGCATTTTCTGAAAAGTACAGCAAACAGGTGAGGAAAACTGTCATGACTTGTGCGTGTAAACACTGCCAATGATAGCTTTGCACTGTTAATACATGGTTGTGTTCATGATGTATTAGCAAATACTTCTGAGTTACACATTATGTAGCCTACTAAAAAAATGGTCTGCCAAAGTTTTTTTGTGGATTTTGTGGCCCTCTCTTAGCTTAAAGTTGCTCATCCCAGCTGTAACATGTAAATAACTTATTTTTAAAGCATTGGTTTAAATTAAAAATGTATTGTAAGACTGCAGCATAACCTATGACATTGTATAATACATGAATAAATAATTGTGAAAAAAGTATTTATTTTACATTCATTTTTTTCTCAAAGAAATACCCAATACAAACAAATGATAGCAAAACAATGTTATTTTGATTTTTAAAAAAAACTCCTATGATTTTTTTTGTTTTTTTGCAAAACTGCATTTACAGAACATATCCAGAATGGATTAAAAGGGTTACTTTGTATTCTGGGCACACTCTGTCCCTATAGTTCAATTAGCTGTTACAACGGGGAACAAAACAATTGTTTCCACTTGATTTTTGACGGGATTTACTCCATAGTTAAAGCATAACCTTGCCATGTGTAAGGCATGATGGGCAACTCGGAAAGGTTTATACCAGGGGTGGCCAAACTTCCTGACTTAATCAAAAACAGTACATAAAAAGACATTTTTGTAAGGATTCTTTTTGACAAGTTCTTCCTTTGAATATCTGAATGTTGGGTTTAAAAAAAAGCATGACTGCTGTGTGTATTAAATACTTTTGACAGCTTTGTGGATGATAAATGCACTGTATTTATTTTGAAAGGGATTACAGTACCTGCTCATGACGAGACGTAAGATATATTCATTTTAGACCTGCAATATAACATTTAAACATGCATTCTTTAGTCTAGCGCCAATACTCCAATTTTATAAAAAGATTCATTCATCTGAATAAGGACGTTTGGCACAAGCGATATTCCATGCCATATAAAACTCGCTTGAGTCGTTAAATCAGCTTCTTTACTCAATACAGAAAGGAGCATCTGCTGACTGCTGAGGCGTGCTTTTAAAGAGGTCAGATTGGTTTTCCGTGTCTGATCCAGGAGGATATTCAGATGAAAATGTTCTGTGATTGTTCGCCTTGTGCAGACTACAGTGTGGAAGCGATTTGTTGCAGTTGAGACACATGTTTACCACTGTTTTCAGTGAAAGCAAACTCTTCCTCCCATTCTGGCTTAAAGCCTCAAACTTTTGTTTATTACTCGGAGAGGGTGTGTTCAATGCCATTGTCTCCACGAAACAAACAAGAACTCAATTCAAAATTATGAAAGTATGAAATTAAATTGCCTTTCAACTGCATATCCGGCTATCAATTGAGGTGATTAAAAAAAGCATGTGATGAAATGTCCTTGCAGTGAACATGCAGGCTCAAAGGAACTGAAGAGAGAGAAGGTGAGAGAAGAAAGAATAATTGACACAAACAAACAGAGAACAAAAATAATAAACTTGTATTTATTTGAACTTTTTCTCTCCCTTTTTTGTTTATTATTCTTTCTTCAGTTCATTCGAGCAACAAAGTGTGCGTCACCCAGCATTTCACTGGGAGCCGTGGTTTGGCCAACTCTGGTCTATACCATTAAAAAGGTTTTATTCCTTTTCAGAAAAAAAAACATATTTACCATTGCCTAAATTGGGCCCACAGCCCTTTATTTTTTAAATAAATTCATTTTTTGTTTAATTCAGCTTATTTAAAAATAAGCCAGTCTCATTCACCGATAATAAAATATCTTAATGCCGCCATAATAATTGCGTGGTGGCCAAATACTAATTGTTTAAATTATTACTAATTTCAAAATGGATTTCAATGTTTCTCTTAAAGGGAAAAAAATATTGAATGTTCTTCACTATCCTTAACTCATCATTACATCTCCGGACAGTTCTATACATAGGGTGTCTGTAGAGACAACTTGCTTTTCTAAGGAGGAAAGGGGTAGAATGCATAGCTGGAGCCATTTTGTTTTTTAAGTTTAGTTCTGTAACCGGCTTCACAAATTGTAAAAGCTGGCCAGTCTGTACTACAGGGATCTTGGAATGCAAGCAGTGCACAACTTTCGGCCAAAGCTCGTATGCGCCCTTTAAAATCAGCAGACCCAGACACAGAACGTACTTTTTCAGCTCTTAACTGCACTTTTATTATTTACAGAAATAAAACAAAACCAAAACAAAACCTAACTCCCATGTGGAATGCTAAACTATACTTTTCTTTGTGTTCTTATATCAGATGGCTAAGCCGTTTACCGATTGCAAAAACACACAACAGGTGCACACAGTACCTTTTCTTATCCTTCCGACCACACAGGTCTTTGCACAGGATTTACACACCGACAGCCTTTCTCCTTCATACAGAGTGCCCTGTGCACACATTTGTGTTCCACATTCATCCCTGCCTGCTAATCATAGGCAGATGTCACTCATTCCATTAGAGCCAGGTGAATCTCGTTCTGGCTTACTCCCATGGCATTCTGGGGAATGGAGGCTATGTGATCCAGTGGTTAAAAAAAGGGCTTGTAACCAGGAGGTCCCCGGTTCAAATCCCACCTCAGCCACTGACTCATTGTGTGACCCTGAGCAAGTAACTTAACCTCCTTGTGCTCCGTCTTTCGGGTGAGACGTAATTATAAGTGACTCTGCAGCTGATGCATAGTTCACACACCCTAGTCTCTGTAAGTTGCCTTGGATAAAGGCGTCTGCTAAATAAACAAATAATAATTACCAAACTCCCAAGGACTACATCATAAGGATGTTGCAGTCCATGTTTTAAAATGTCTTCAAAACCTAGGAGTTTTAATCTCATGTATTGCTTCAGTACCATAAACAGCAAAAGTGTGGTAGGTAAAAAGTCTGCTTCTGCGAACACTATCCCTCTAATTTATGTCATCTAGTGCAGGCAGCAACAGCTTAGGTTCTCATTAATTGGATTTTTTTTTACATTTCATGCACTTTAGTTTTGTCTATTACTTGATGCTGAGGATGAGTTACTTTTCTTATTTATTAATTATGCAGAAACACTAGCCCTGCATTGCAAATGCCATCATGTATTTACATTTATAACTGCTACTTATCTTTTCACATCCTTTAACACTAGAACCGCCACATCAGTCATTTTGATGGTTTGAGGTTTTCAAATTGAAATTACTCTGCATGTCTGAAAGTTATGTGGTTGTTCATTTATGACTTTTCCTAAATACATGTGTTAAATACCCTGATGGCGTTTGAAAGGCAGGATCACGAAAATAAGTAACTGTCTGAGCAGTCCTAAGTTTCAATATTCAAGGTTGCATTTGCTGCCAAGCTGGTGCCTAATTAAAAATTAACCTCTGGCCTTCTGTGTACATCAATGGAGTAAAATAAAATTATAATTTATAAAAGAGATTGCTATAATGAAGTATCTGAATTAGATATACATGTTATAAAATAATTTAAAGTATAAACTGTACATATACAGTGAACCAATTTGTAACCTCGTCCTTACCTGCTGGTAGTAAAAACAGTGTAGGAAATGACTCCTTGGTTTTGGCCAATGTAGCAGGGTTTTTTGATGGTCAGCGATTTAAAAGTCAAGATCCTCTCTATATTGAGCGATCTCGTTAATAATAACAAATAAAATACCTTTTGGATAATAGAAGGTAGGAGTTCATATTAAAATAAACATTTTCTTTATATCACAGAAATTAATTAGACCCTAGCAAGAAGAAATGGGAACGAAAAGCACAGCATTAAGCTAAAAATTGGTTTAAACGTATTAGAAAATGCTTACAGTAGTGTTTCATATTAATCAACACCAAAAATTGGCAAAAGGCTAGGATGTCTTAAAACCTGCTTCAGCTGGATTTTGTATGAACAGAGAAAGAGGTCAGATTTAGTTCAGTTACTATAAAACTATTACATTCAAACATGTTAACAATAGATGAAAATAAGTGGACCTTCCATTGAAAGTTTAAATGACCTCATAACAGGTCAATGGAGTAAAATAAAATTACTGAAGTATCTGAATATATGGGAATATATGTTTTGAAGTTGATTAAAGTTAAACTGTTGAAAGAACATATTAAAAGTTTATTATAACAGAAGCTTGACATTGACAATGTTGTAGACAAATTGTTAAGACACATTTGAGATAATGTTCATTTAATTTAATCAATTTAAGAATTAGTTCAGTTTCTGTCTCCAACTAAACAAAAAGTATTTTAGACATTAAAATATTAATTAAACTAAAGAATATAAATGTTTGGCCTTTATAAAGGTTTTACTGCAACAAAAAACAGAGGAACTGTTGTGTTTGAATGTAAGACAATAACATGTAAACTGTTTTGGATAACTTTAGCATACAGTAAACTTGCTGAAGGAATATAACTAATTCTGCACCTGCTTACAAGCAAAAGCAGTACTGGGCATGAAAAAATAGGTTTTGGCAATCGAAGCGAGATTTACTGGTCGTCAGCAGTTTTGAATCCAAGGCCTTTCTATAATGAGCAAAATTAACTCTCTTCATTATATCATAGAAATTAATGAAAACTTGTCAGCCGAAGCAAGCATTTCATTTAAATTAGAAAAGTTGTCTACAGTATCAGTCCTTATCAGATTGGAAGCGACTTTAATTGGGATAATGTTTGAGAGCCCAAAAATGATTTCATGCGGTGAATTTGGAAAAGCGCTTACAGTGGAGTTTCATATTAATTAAAACACTAACCTTGGCAAATAAACAGGGTGTCTGAAACCTGCTTGTGCAGGTGAATTTTTAGGAACAGAGAGGTCAGGTTTAGTCCAAACATGGCACAGTTAAATAAGGCTGTTATATTTAACATATTCATTATAGCTTAAATTTAAATGGAAATAACTGAACTGACCACTGTATGCCTAGTACTTTCATACAAGGGCTTATGATAAACCCCTACAATCTTTGTTCAATAAATTATTAAACACACACACACACACCTGTATATGAAAGTAAACTAATCAGAAAAGTTGATGAGATATGCTGCTCAGAGGGAATATATTGTAGACCCAGATTAATATAATCAATATATATTAACCAATTAATTTTGAAGGTTGATATGTAACTATAACTATAACTATATGTAATTAGTTTTAAAAAGAGTTGACCGGATCCTTCTAGAATATATCATTAACTCAAAGATAAGAACTGTCAAGGCAGATTGATGATCAGATTTAATTGGGACTCCTGATGTATTCAATGGAGAAAATATCCTATGAAGCCCAGAGCAAGACCCTATTCGATACCATTGAACTTGATCTTGCAAGCTGACGTGGTCCATGCTCTGAGGGTCTCTGAAAAACAGATTGCTGTTTGGTCCGAAGTTAGAAGTCTCTGCCTTTTGAAGACAGTTCATATTTTTAATATATCCTACACTACACTTCCATATACGGGAAGGTAAGCAAATATTTGAATTTATATCTCGTTTATATTGGATGCATTGCTATAAGGTGTGGAAATTATGTTCTATTCTTAAGAGAGTGATATATTGTATGTTGTAGGATTTAGCGGTGGGCACTTTACCTTTTTGCATTTAAAAGCACTAAAAGCACTGGATAACCCAAATTGCTTATTGCTTGGGATTTACGGTGGTCTGCACAACCAACCAATCCAATTTTTAAAGCATTTAAGAAACTGAAAAGAGCACTATTACTGCCCTGATTCGTTAAAACTTAATTAAAATGAGTCTGTGTGATTTTCTTGATTATTAAACAGTTGTCTGGACATATAGCACACCCAGTGCACGAACAAAACCAGTTACAGGAGTTTAAAACATCTCTGTCCTCCTTAAACGTCTCCCCTGATTTTAAGAGTGTGCTCAGAGCATATGAGTATGTGCAATTTCTGACATAGTGTTAACTTATGCAGGTGTGCATCATCACCTGGTCACTTTAAAGAAATCACTGCCATAAAGGGTCTAATTTTAGTGTAATAGTCTTAAGTCAATTTGTTTTAGTTTTTTGGGGGATTTCATTTCAAGCTGCATTTTAAGCTGTGTATAAACATCAGTTGGTCACTGTAGAAATCTCTGCCATGTAAGTGTCAGATTTTAATAAAATAGTCTTACTTTAAATCAATTTGTTTTCGGGGTTTTTTGGATTTTATTTAAAGCTGCATCTGTAGGTTGTTGGTGCACATTGCAGACTGGTCCTGTGACTTTTAGATGCAGAGTATTTGTGTTATGATTGCAACACTTCAGCATCTCAAGGGGATATGGTAGGAAGAGAAAAAAAAGTTCCATTTATTTTCCTGTAGCCACAGCTGTGCTTGCAGACCCATCTGGTCTTGCAGCCACTAATCTTAACAGGATGCAATAAACAAGTTGCACACAACTCCATCTGCTGAGAAGAGTGGGCAACTCAGCCCTCCATGTGTTTCACTTGTCTGGATGTCACACTCATCTATGGATAAGTATGGATAAGTGTGCTGAAAGTCTAAATTACTGATCTTGTATACTAGACTAAAGAGTGGACTAAATCAGAAATACATGGGCACTTTGTTATCCATGTTCTATAGTGCTATTCAATCAATGTTACAAAAATAAAAGGACATATTTCAAACACAAAATGCTAGAAACGTGCTGCAGCACTCAATAATCACTGAACTGAAAACACTGCACTTTTCAAGTTTGATTGAACAGCACTATACAACATGGTTAATGTCTTATTTTATCATCAGGTTGACAGATTTTGCAGCACTTTAAAGAGCTAGTAGTGGGGTTCCTGAAAAATACACGTCCCCACGTGTTGCTACAACTGTTTAAAGAATGTACCTGTAATTTTTCTTTTCATTGTTAACTTTCTGACAACTTTTTACACTTATAACTTTAAAGTCTGTTTCAAAGCTCTTTTCTAAATGGCCACTCTAATGCACTGATAGTGAAAGGATTATTGCCCACATTGTCAAACAGGTAACACAGCAATAATGATCCATGATGTTCTTCCTGCAGTGATTTTAGAGGACAGATCTTGAATGCCAGTGAACTAGCGTGGCCATTTTAGCTTTGAAACAGACTTTAAAGTTATAAGTGTTGTGACAGAAATATAATGAGTTTTGGTTGTAAATCTCCCTCCCAACCTGTGAGGGCGCTAAGCAGTGAAAGGGAAAGGCTTTGGACGGGCTGGCCTGACAGTTCTTTCCCTGGGCCTGGAAGTCAGTCAATCTGGAAGAAGGCGAGACTCTGTTGCAGGAACGTATTGACCCGGAAGGGAAGCGAGGTAGCAGCTGCAGACAGTAGAGACAGCTGCAATCGTTTACCAAGGGGTCATGCGTGACAGCATAAAGGGGACAGAGGATCATAAATCTTGTCCTTCACTTGGTTTCAGAGCCAGAGGAACTGGAAGGACAGGGAGAGATTCCCTTTGAATTGTATTGGAAAGAATTTGTGAGTGTTTTGTTTGTTTGTAGCACTGTTAGTAATTGTAATTGTCTTTTGTTTTGTGAATTCCCTAGACCGCTAACACGTCTCTGGAGCTGTCGCCTTGGGCCAGCACTCCCCGGAACAACAACACCACAGACACTGTTTATTTGTTATCACCCACCACGAGCACTACTGCACGCACCCGAACTGGTGATTGTGTTTATTATTTATTGGGGGTTTTTTTTGGAAAACATTATTATCATTACCTGCCGAGCTTTACACATTGGTGTGTATTGCCGGAGGATTATTGTTTGGTCACCAGAAAAGAAACATGGAAAGAAATAATTAACAAAATAAATAGGACACTGTGACATAAAAAAATGGCATGAACTAAGGAGAATTACAAAAAAAAGCAGCAGAAAATAAAAACTAAACCGGACAAACTGAATGTGCTGTGTTATATGTAGCGCAGACCAGCACAGCGAAAACAAACCAAAATACATATAATACATTGTTGCTTATTAAAGTCTTTAAAAAAAATAGGAAGAAAAAAAAACATTCAAAACAGAATCTGAATCCAAACCAAGTCAAAAAAAATCAAATGAAAAAAAAAATCTATTTCTCCTCATTAAAAGCTGACACACAACACTAACTGTAGAGATTATGTTGTGAAAACATACTGCATCACAAGGCAACGCTTGAGCAAGATCAGCGATCGAGAGAAAAAGAAAGCACTCTTTCGAGATTATAATAGCAAATTCTGGATGACAACCAAATACATCATCTGGCAACTCAACAGCTGTTATGCATGTTTCTAATGCCCAGCCATTTGCTATCGACACCAACTTGGAAAAAAAAATGATTTCTCATCCGCCATCCAGAGCCTGGTAACCTTTCCAATGGGGTATACTGTATAAACTTTTTTTCAGACTTGCTATTAAAATTTGCAATAGATTGCCATTGCTCACCCAGATGTGAAACAACTTGTCAAATGTACTGTAACATAAAATGTCAATGTGTAGATCATGTGATGGGTGCAGTATAATGAGCGAGCCCAGTCGGGTTTACAGGCATTGTTAAGGCACTGACACCACACAGATCAAAAGCTATCTATCACCTCGTTTCCTCGCTTGTAATGCTGCTGCACAATACAGGGGATTGGTTCAGGTGCATACTCTAGACTGGAGCTATGCCAGGTGAGTAGGAAATGTACCTTCTTTTCATACAGGGTACTCAACTTTACCTATTGTATGCCACCACTTTATATTGTTTGCCTTATTAGGGCGGCAATACCAATGATTGTGCTATAGCTGCTACAAGTTGTAGCCACTTTCTTAAAGAGTAAATAGATTCAAATGTAAATCTGCTGTTACCTGTTTTTAAGCTTGTCTGGAGAATCGTAAATGCTGGGACTAAGAGCCTTCCTCAATTTGTCAAATCGTGTGGCAGTCACAGAGGTTACATGATGGTGAACCTTTCCCAAAGGTCGTGGTGAACGGAAGTGCTCCAGTTTACACAGGGTATACAGTCAGACTACAAGGACTAGGCGGGATTTATGAATGCTTAGGCCAATGGGTGGCCACAGTTTTATAAATGTGACGTAGCACTAAAGTCAGAGAATGTCTTAAAACTTACATATATACTTGAAGAACAGGTGTCTGATGTCTTGAAAGCTACAGTTGGTGTTATATACTACAGTTAATGGGAAAAAAACAGTATCAGTTCTTCAAATCTATTGTAATTGTTTTAATTAAAAACGTAATTATTTGCTTTATGTAGTTATAAAATCACAGAAATACGCATCCTAAGCCAGTAGTTGCAGAAGCCTTGGCTTTTATTAATATAATATTAGGCCTGGAATTGATGGACAATATTTTTTGATGATCAGTGGAAGTTCTGGGTGAAAGCCCGCACGGTAACTCTGGTTTGTGATAAATTAAAAAAAAAACTTTTAAAAGCTTTCCTGAATGAGGGGAAAAAGGTATGTCCCAAGCTCTAGGGATGATTCTACCCTATCCTATCCTAGCACAGACAGTCAGCAGCAGTGGTCAGTGAAAATATAACCGTTGTTATATATTTTCTTTTTTTTGTTGGGGTTGCTCCGCTGACCCATGCGGAAGTCAACCTCTCTTTACATAGTCTATTTTTGCTAAATCAAGGCTGATAAAACTAAATAAAATAATTTGATGTCATAATAACTATATTTTAATGATTAAATACATACTGTTAGAGTACTGTGTGTAAACAAGGTAAGGCCAAAGTTGTGAACTAACATCATATTAAATAAATAAATAAATAAATAAATAATCAATGAATTAAGCTTTGAAAAATATCACAGACACTTAAGCTTTTGAAAACCTTTTATCAGGGCAAATGAAGCTTAAACATTCTAAGATTTAATTGGCATAACGTAGCATTCAAATCAATAAAAGTATTTTGTAATGCTCTAATAAACTCCCTAATTACCATATTTTTTCTTCATTATTAAGGCTACCAAAAGCCGTTAATTTATTATGTTTTAATTTAAAGCTTGTCTATTCCTTTTCCATAATCACTGTTACGATCAATACAAAAGTAATCATTAAGCATATTCTGTTTTAATTTACTTGTATGTACTGTATTGTCATGTATCAGATCCTGGTAAACCCACAGATCCACAGGGCAGAACAGCTTACAATGGTTGACACCCTGCATCATAGGCGTGGCTGTCAAAGCTGTCAAATCCAAAGGAACTGCATGTGACCAGCCTTGGTTCCCGCATTAGCCTACATCCTTGGGATGACACTACTTACAATGGAATGCTGTGAATCCATACGAATTACAAGCTCCTAATGGTGAATTGGAAAGATTGGATGACTGACAGGTAAATCAAGTTCTACCATCTGTACCCACAGGTCCATCCATTACACAGAATTAGTCTACATGGTTATA
Organism: Acipenser oxyrinchus oxyrinchus; assembly: GCA_030684275.1. Lineage (NCBI taxonomy): Eukaryota > Metazoa > Chordata > Actinopteri > Acipenseriformes > Acipenseridae > Acipenser > Acipenser oxyrinchus. The sequence goes on from CM060250.1 coordinate 59,545,268, forward strand.
TGCTGTAGGTTTTTATAGAACAGACAGACATAGGAAGGGCAGCTGGAAAGAATTTAAACATAACCAATCCCAAAGTTACTTAATATGGAAATATAGACACTCTTAAATGTGAATGTACATGTTATCTTTACCAGTGTGATATTCATAAATTCAAACCAATCTATATCTATAAATATTTCAGGGTGAGTTTAATTTCAAGATATTGTGATTAATGAAATATTTAATCAAACTCATGGCTTCTTAAAATGCAACATAAGCGGGTAATTAGAGGGGTTCAATTGGTTGTCAATATGATATGAAACCTTTTAACTGTAGGTCAACCAGTTTGATTCAACACAGATCAAGGTCTAGCTGAAAGGGTGAGGTATTAAGTGAGATATGGTTAGTCTCAGCCAAGTTCAAAGTGGTGTTATTTGTATAATAAGGTGCTGTTTGTTTGTATAATAAGGTGCTGTTTGTATAATGTTTTTCTGTTTTATATGTTGCTATGCTGTGTCTGTATATTTTACTTTCCTTTTATATTCAAATTTTTAAAGTTATCAATGGAAAGGCAAGCTTGTAAACATATACTGATAAGAACACATTCCTTATTTGGGTATGATATCTGGAGGTTGTAATCTCTTGTAGAACTATATCTTATTAGCAGTGTGTGTGGGTCAAATGCATGAATTGTGAGTATGTGTATTAAGATCAAGAGGGTACCAAGCTATAAAGGAAAATATGTAATCACAGGTTAGGTATAAAAAGACTTGTTTACAGATCCTTTGTTAGACCAAAGAAAGAAATGAAGTCTGCACAGAAATGGGTAATTATGCGCATTTAATGCCTTTTTAGTATTGCATGCTGATTTTGATGTTTAATAAAGTATTAGTATTAAACTGAATAATACCTCATTTCCATGCACCACTGAACCTGGATTGAAAGCCCTGCTGGAGGTTCAGGAATGCGGTCAATCTGTGTCCATGGAAACAAGGTATTGTTGTTGTATTGAGCGAATCATCTCTGGTTGATCCACAAGATAGGACTGACACCAGTGAGCTGGTTAAAATCAACAGCTATAATTATTAGTAATAAGAATACTTCAATCTCTTCAAAAAACACTTGTTTGCTTTGCTTTGCTTTTTGATGTACTTCAGCATGAATGACCTCTATATTAAATGGCTTGTGAAATATACATAATTAAATGTGTTTTTTTTCACTCTCCTTTAAATTAATACTTTATTTTCAGATGCAAATCTTTTTTCTTTTTCTTTTTCTTCTTATTGGTCTCATTACGTAAACTCCAACTTGCCCAGGCTTGCTCCAAAGGACTGACAGACCCATAGGTAACAGTTGCTAGCAACTTTATTAAACAAGCCAGATATCTATGAGTGCTGAAACAGTATGATCAAGGACACACATAATGGGAAAATAAACAGATCAGAAGTTATCATGCAAATTGTGAAGGTAAAGTATTCCTTTAAAATCTAATTTGTGATACTGAAACACAACATATCTGGCTATACCTTATTTCTGGAAATGTAAAAAATAAATTTTAAAAAAGCCTTCACATTTCAGGCTGAGAAATGGGATAACATATTTTTTTCTCCACACTTAATCATACTGCACACCTCAGTGTTGCACATCACGGCTCTGAAAGGGTTAACAACATGTCTCACATTCAAATCTGCACTTCATTAATATTTAACTCCTCTCAGGTTTTGAAGTGTGATAAATAATATCTTACAGAAATCATATTCACATAGTTTATCTTTTAAAATGAAGTGCTCAGTGTAAGGAAAGTTAATGAAGGGTATCAGACAGCCACCTATCCATAATCCCAGAGCATTTCTCTTAGCTTCTGCTTTTAGTCTTGTCGCTCTGAAAGCAGAAAGCTTTTTTTATAATCTTGTTTTCCTAAAAGACAATTATCAGTGAGTCTGTTACTATGTTTTCTTACCAGATCAGAATAGGAATTTTAATTAAAACAATATTACAATGTTAATTAAGTCAACTGCAATAAAACATTTGTATGCATTTCTTCTTTTTTTAGACAGGCGTGTTGTTTTATTTTTATAAAAATGATTGCATTTCAAACACATTCATATCCTTTTGTAAACTGTGCCATGTTTATACTGAATTAATCAGATGGATTCGCATTCCTTAATTCTACACCTCACCCCTTATTCTAATAATGTGAATCGTGCTAAAACTAAGAAGTCATATCAAGTAAACAAAAAATGCTGTGTTTTCCATACAGAACATGCTAGAATGCATCTTCATAATGTTGAATTAATATAGATCCATACATTTAATCTGTTTTTTCGCCCTCGGTGTCTGCATAAAAACAGTTTATGCAAACATGGCATCCAATTAATTAGTATTGTTAAGCCTACAACTGGAAAACTGCTGATTGCTTATCATTATAATTCACACAGTACAACAGAAACTGCTGTAGCATACTGAACAGTATCAAACCTGCCATAGTAACAGTTTGAGATGTTGAAAATATGTTATGGTGTCAAAGATGGAGGGATGGTCAAGCAATTTTAAATGAAGATATTAAGGTCAGGTACTTAATTGAAATTACATAATGGTTAGCAGAACAGTTTCTGACTCAGCACACTTTAGTCTAATACCTTTTAGATAAGTAGCCATTCCAAATGCTTTCTTCTATGTATAGGGTTACCATACGACTCCACATGCACTAGGATAGTTTGAGACAGTTCAGGCTTTTCAACTCACATCGCCACATTCCCATTACTCCCCCTTCCTGGGAAAAATAATCCACATTTTGGTGGTCTTTCCCCGCATGGTGTACCATGTGTTACATGAAGGGCTGCAATGCCAGATACCACCGAGTTATCCGGGCATTGCTGTCCATCATTGTGCTTAATCAGTGGTCAGTGCACCACTCGCTCCTGGAAGGCTAACTCACCCCAAGTGCAAGCATGTCCTATACCTCTTTGCGAACTCCACCTCGTCGACTTTCTGGGATCCAATAAGGTCTCTCTCGCACCGTGACACCTGGGGGAGAGACCTATTCAACAAGGTTAGAGACTTATTCAACAAGGTTAGTTCTACTGGGCACATCAGAAAAAACATTGTTGAATTTCTCAATTAACATATGCAGCTCATGTTGCTGATCGGGAAGTAACTGTTCCCCCATCGAAGTGTCCTTTGTGCTAGAGGTCTCTATCTCGGGGCCCAAATCATCCTCTACATTGCCTGGGGCTATAAATAAGGCCTCCCTTGCCTGCCAGGGCTTTAATAAATTTACATGATTTAGCACATAGTTTTGAATCTGATGAGGGAAGCTCTGCGGCACCTCTCTCATTGCAAAAAGGAGGTAGGGGAGAAGCGATGCCCAATGTTTTTGCTCCTGATTTACAAATTGTCTCAGCATCGCCTTCAAGGTCTGATTAAAGCGTTCCACCAAACCGTCCGTCTGTGGATGATGATCAGACGTCCTGATGGGACGTATTTTTAATATTTTGTATACTTGCTGTAACGTATTAGACAAGAAGTTAGTTCCATGATCAGTCAAGATCTACTTGGGGATCCCTACTCTAGCCATAATCTGCTAGTTCTTTGGCTATCGCAGCGGCACTAGTGGACCTCAATGGAACTGCCTCCGGGTATCATGTTGCGTAATCTACCACCACTAATATATGTGTATACCCGGAGTCAGAAGGTAGCAAAGGTCCGACTATGTCCATTGCAATGCATTCAAAGGGGGTGGAAATAATCGGCAGTGGGACCAAAGGGGCGGGGCGCACTCAACCCGGTGCTACTCGCTGGCTGTCTGGGCAAGTGGATACATATTTCGACACATCTTTATGAAGTCCTACCCAATAAAATCGAGCCAATATTCGCTCCCTTGTCTTGTCAGCTCTGAGGTGCCCTGCAAAAGGGATATCATGCACCAGCCTCATGACCTCCAGTCGACAAGACGGGGGAACCAATAATTGTGTTACAGGCTGTCCTGTGCCCGTGGCAAGGTTTACCCTATACAGTAATTGCCACTTGATAATGAAATGTGGAAATACTAGCACCCCAGTGCTTTCAACATCCTTACCTTTAATAGACCGGACCTGTCCCCAAGTGTGCACTAGTGAGGGGTCGTTATTTTGGCCCCACACTATGTCAGCGCTTGAGTGCCACATGTCCAGTATATTGAGAGGGGCAGGAGTAACATCTGCCCTTGAGCTCAGTAACCTCACCCTCTTCATCACACTGCATTCCGACCCCCTTTGACTGGCATTTGTCACCATTGTAGCAGGCTCCCACCAGCCCCCTGCCTTGTCTCATTAATGTTATCTCCCATTTCCGCATCCTTCTGCCTTTATTTGTTTTTCTCGGGCGGAACAGAGGAGAAAACATTTTGAAAGGGAAAAACATTACTAATCATTTCCCTTTTGTCTTTCTCTGCCACGTTTACTTGTGCGGTCGGGACTGCCATTAATTTCACTAATTCTCTATAGTTTGGCCAGTCTCGACCCAGAATAATTGGGTGTGATAACCTTTCCGCCACCCCCACTATCAGGTGACGTTTTATCGGACCAACGATAAGTATACTTTGACTGTGGGGTATGTTGCCATTTCTCCATGGATACAGGAGATAGCCACCTGACCTTGTGGCTGCCACAACACACCACCCAAGAGAGACGTTCTAATTAAGGTCTGACCACACCCTGTGTCCACCAATGCATGGGTTCTCACATTTCCCAAAATTACATAAACAATACAAGGCCCCTCCCGACCATTTTCCCCTCGCTTACCCGCTTCTGATGCCAGATTGCATGCAGCCACATCTCACTCCATCGCAGATGGGCATGACTTGGCCTGATGACCTGGCTGGTGGCACCTAAAACAGGTAGGGGGAAAGGAGGGCACAGAGGTTAGATATTTGTCCCGCTGCTGGTATGGCAACGGGGTGGGGGCAGCACCTCTACCTCAGATGGGGGCCAACCTTGGCCTCCATGGAGGGGAGGCAAGGTTGCCCATTGGGGCCGACAATCTAGGAGGTCGTTGAGCCGGTCCCGGTGGTGGGGGTGGAGGAGCAGAGAGAGGAGGTGGTGCTCGGATGCTCCGCGGTGTTGGAGTGGTGAGTAGCCCGGACTGGGCTGACACCAGGGAATCCTCTAAGTCTTCTGCGAGTTTCACTGCCTGGTCCAGGGTGTTGGGGTTGTGGCGCCGTATCCATGCCTGGCGCCGACCACATGGCAAAACTGTTCGATGACAATGGCCCACCCATCTGTGCACTTGTTTTCAGTGCCGGGGTGAGCCAGTGTACCATGTGTGTTGCGCCACTGCCCTGGGGCGTGTATTTGGGGACTTTTTATACTCCCTGAGCCTCACCCGGTGGGTTTCCTCCGTGATGTTCAGACGGCGGAGGATTGGTAGCTTCATCTGGTCGTATTGAGTGGCGTCGTCATCCGAAATAGCCTGGTAAGCTGCCTATGCCTCTCCAATCAAGCAGGGTCCTAATTGGCTTGCCCAGAACTCTCGGGGCCATGATGCGGTGTTCAAATGCTCAACTGCTCAAATGCCACCAAGTATGCTTCTAGGTCATCCTCCACCATCATCTTGTGCGTCCTCGCCTTCAGGGCCAACATGACGGGTACTGCTGCTGTCTGTGCTCCCAGTCCGACCCTCTCAACCAGTGCTGTGTACCTCTCCTTTCTCCGTCTTTCCTCAGCCTCCTGTTTGTTGTCCAGCTGCTCCAGCAGCTCCAACAGTGCTGCGTAGTCCATCCCTCTTCTGACAACCACATGTGGCAAAGTGGTGAGTGACTACAGGTGCGTGCAGTGCAGAGTGGATACAAAACAGACAGACAATGATTTCCAGGTGCAAGGGTGTTTATTGATTTATTGAACAATATCCAGAGCCTTATGGCGAACACCTGTAAATAATAATGATGGAGTGATACAGCGGCGTGTATCAGTCGGTATTTGTAAATCCCCGGGTTTGACCCGCAACCAAAAAGTCTAGTTTTACAGGAGGCTGTGTGGTCCAGTGGTTAAAGAAAAGGGCTTGTAACCAGGAGGTCCCTGGTTCAAATCCTACCTCAGCCACTGACTCATTGTGTGACCCTGAGCAAGTCACCTCCTTGTGCTCCGTCTTTTGGGTGAGACGTAGTTGTAAGTGACTCTGCAGCTGATGCATAGTTCACACACCCTAGTCTCTGTAAGTCGCCTTGGATAAAGGCGCCTGCTAAATAAATAAATAAATAATAATAATAATACACGCCAACACAAAACACAAACACAGTTTTTAGTGACAGTGAATAGGTGCTAGTGGTGTTTTACAGTTCTCTGTGAAATGCAGGGGTGAAAGTGATGTCCGGGTTTATGCTGGCTTCCGCTACAGCTCCGGATCATGTTATAGGTAGTCTAGTTTAAAACAAACAGACATTTATAACAAACACTAACAGATAAGACAAACTCACGGTTTTCAGCAATGTAACAAGGGCTCCTTGTAGGTTGTATCTAACCATTTACCAAGGAACAGATCACTTACGCTATGTCCCCTATTTATATCCTCGCTCATGACCCCTAGGTTAACAAGCACATCTGCTCCTCCAATCCTCAGATACCACGCCATTTACCGTCTGGGTCATTGAGTTTGGATACCATAGCTTCGCCCCTTTCCTAAATGACCAACTTCCACCTACCCTACGGATTAAATTCTCATGCCATTTAGTTAAGGGTACTCTGTTCCTTTTACACAGTGCCCTCACAGGTCGATAGGGAGATCTAACACCAAGAATCATTTGATCTCTGTCACAGGCCAATAGTAAATATTTCAACTTTGCTGTCACTTATAGACCCTAATCCATTAGTCATTAGAAAAAATATGAAAACTGCTAGGTACCACCCAATTAGATGTTGTTATGCTGCACACCATGTAAAATAGGGTTCATTTGTAATTGGTACTGCTGCATCTATACCTCAGTGCCCTCGTATTATTAAGACTTAGTGAAGTTCCCATCCCAATTAGAGCTGGCTACACTTTATATCTGAATTCCCAGGATGCAGAAATACAACTTGGGTGAAAAAACATTCAGCAGATGGAGACAGGCAAAGTTCACCTGAGGACTAACTGAAGTTTGGATTTCTCGGAGGAATCCAGGTATAAAATTAATCTGCTGGGGATGGCTGGCCACCTGGCAGAGCGTGGGAGAAATCCAAGCTAATTAGAAATAAGCAAAAAACAACAACAACGGCAAGGAGACAGCCCCTTGTCTCAACATTCTCCTGCTGCAATGATGATGGGTGTTGTGATGAGTACTGTATAATCACACTAAGGATAGCCACAGAAACTGGTTACTTTCATATCATATCAAACTGTGGTTACTTTCATATCAAGCTTGTTATGCTAAGGTTTGACATTCTGTTCACCCCAATGATATTCTGTTCACCCAATTAAAACATGAACTTGGAAATCACTACTTTTAACCATAACCTATAAATGCCATATTAAATATCAGATTTATATCCAAATCTCACACAAAGTACTGTAATATCTGTTTTGTTATGATTTAAGGTTTACAGTGGCTCTCAAAAGTATTCACCCCCCTTGGACTTTTCCACATTTTATTGTGTTACAACATGGAATCAAAATGGATTTAATTAGGAGTTTTTGCCACTTATCAACACAAAAAAGTCCATAATGTCAAAGAAAAAATAAACTCTACAAATTGTTCTAAATTAATTACTAATACAAAACAGAAAATAATTGATTGCATAAGTATTCACCCCCTTGAGTCAATATTTGGTAGAGGCACCTTTGGCAGCAATTATAGCCATGAGTCTATTTGGATAAGTCTCTACCAGCTTTGCACATCTGGACACTGCAATTTTTGCCCATTCTTCTTTGCAAAATTTCTCAAGCTCCGTCAAGCTGGATGGGGACCTTTGGTGAATAGCAATTTTCAACTCTTTCTACATATTCTCAATTGGATTGAGGTCCGGGCTTTGACTGGGCCACTCCAGGACATTGACCTTTTTGTTTTTAAGCCACTCCAGTGTGGCTTTGGCTGTAAGTTTGGGGTCATTGTCCTGCTGGAAGATTAATGTTCTCCCAAGTCCCAGGTCTCTTGCAGACTTCAGCAGGTTTTCCTCCAGGATTTCTCTGTACTTTGCTGCATCCATTTTGCCCTCTATCTTCACAAGCTTTCCAGTCCCTGACGCAGAGAAGCATTCCCATAGCATGATGCTGCCACCACCATGGTTCACGATAGGTATGGTGATCTCAGGATGATGTGTGGTGTTAGGCTTGCGCCAAACATAGCGCTTAGCATTGAGGCCAAAAAGCTCTATTGTGGTCTCATCGGACCATAGAATCTTCTTCCACTTGGTCTCAGAGTCTCCCACATGCCTTCTGGCAAACTCTAGCTGAGATTTGATGTGAGTTTTTTCAACAATGGCTTTCTTTTGCCACTCTCCCATAAAGGCCAGTTTTGTGAAGCACCAGGGCTCTTGTTGCCGATGCAAAGTGTCTCCCAGCTCAGCCGTGGAAGACTGTAACTCCTTTAGAGTTGCCATAGGCCTCTTGGTGGCCTCCCCTGACGAGTGCCGCTCGCCCGATACTCAGATTTTGAGGACAGCCTGTTCTAGACAGATTCACAGTTGTGCCATATTCTCTCCATTTCTTAATAATGGACTTTACTCTGCTCCGGGGGATAGTCAATGCCTTGGAAATGTTCTTATATCCTACCCCTGATTGGTGCTTTTGAAGAACCTTATTCTGGATTTGCTTTGAATGTTCCTTCGTCTTCATGATGTCGTTTTTGTTAGGAAATGTACTAACCAACTGTGGGACCTCCCAGAGACAGGTGTATTTAACCTGAAATCATGTGAAACACCTTAATTGAACACAGGTGGACTCCATTCAACTAATTATGTGACTTCTAAAGACAATTGGTTGCACCAGAGCTTATTTAGGTGTGTCATAGCAAAGGGGGTGAATACTTATGCAATCAATTATTTTCTGTTTTATATTTGTAATTCATTTAGAACAATTTGTAGATTTTATTTTTCACTTTGAGATTATGGACTTTTTTGTGTTGATCAGTGGCAAAAACTCCTAATTAAATCCATTTTGATTCCATGTTGTAACATAATAAAATGTGGAAAAGTCCAAGGGGGGGTGAATACTTTTGAGAGCCACTGTATTTCTACAGTATTGACAATTTTAAAACAAATAATACATGACAAATATTTTCTTAATAGCCTACTTTTCATTGTGTGAAATTTTAAATAACTCACACTAGGACCTGGGGGAATACCTGAACACAAGGCTGACCTTGATGTTGGTATTCTTTTGTTAACATGCATATGTAAGTATTTTGCCTGTACAATGCCACATCTGCCTCCCCACTTTGTCTTTTTTTTTTTTAAACTAGGGAGTCTACAATATTGTACCTGAGGAACTGTATGACTGCCACACCCAGATCAGTCCCAATAGAAGGCTATATAATGCAGTGCATATGCTAAACATAACAGACAGTAGTGGATTATGATGAATAATCCACGACACAACATAGGGTCACATAGTCAAGCGGATTAATATGGTTCTACCCTCCTCAGCTGTGTATTGTATTTATACAACTGTTTGAAGAGGTATATATTAACAAACACCAGTTAAACATAAATCAACTGGTAAACAGAGACCCTGGACACAGCATCATAACACGACCCACCATTTCTGTGGTTACTAGGTTCACAGCATTGCTAATGGCAGGCAGCAATAAACCACAATAATACCGCTAGTTTCATGCTGTTTAACTGCCTTTGTATAATTGCTTCAATGCTTAATAACATAACATCCAAACAGTGTTTTGCTTTTGTTTATTTTTTAAAAGCAACATTTGTATTTTTTCTTTTTTTCCAGACTTCAAGTTCGGGGTTAAACCTGGCCATTTGAAATTTGCTCAAAACATATTTTGGCGACCTGTGGAACTGCTGAGTGCGCTGCGCCCTGAAGGGACACTTTATGTTGTTTGTCTTTATGTTGTAATGTTCGGGATGGGACCATGCCAGGGTTAGGTTAGGTAAGCAAGGGGGGAGGTGTGTGTGTGTGTGTGCGTGTGGAGGAGTGGCAATCAGTGAGTATGATGTGCTGCAAAGATTGGAGGAGAGCAGGTTGGGAGGAGGGTGATGTGCCGCTGGGCAGTATAAGAATGGAAGCAACGTCAGAGGAGGAGAGAAAGTTGTAAGCGAGTAGTACGGAGACCGAACGAGAGTGAATCAACGAAGAAGCTGCGTAGACAAGTCAAGTGAGCGTCAGTGAGTGAGAGGACCGAGATAGGAGAGACTGAAGCAATAATAAACAGAGAGAGAATAGAGGGTTTTGCTGTTTTGGCGTGGTCTCAGCCCATAAAGACTGAATGTGCAAAGATAATAAAAAGTGGACAATCCATTTGCACCTGCAATCCCTGCGTCTATCCATTTATTCTGCTTTTCTTAAAAGAAAGAAGAAAAAGAAAAGCGAAGGAGACCCTGCATCGCCACAATATGTTACAGCTATAGTACTTAACTGCAAAGCGATCAGTGGCTGAACCCAAAAACGACCCCATTCACACTACTGGGCCTGCCCAGGGTTGCCTTGGGGGCAAGTGAACAGGATGGTTGCAGCAGATGGCTGCAGGGGTGACGCCAGACCAGAAACACAGACTCAGGAAGCAGCTGGGCGAAACCGAGGCGCTATGGCGCTCAGTATTTTATTAAATAATAATCAAACAAAAGATTTAAATAAATACAAAAGAAAAGGGCACGTTGGCCAAACGAACAAACAAACAAACAATAAACAATAACAAGTATCGTTTTGGTTTATTAACCAGCATGTTTAGCAATTGTTATTTCTCTGTGTTTTACTATTACCTCCTCTCCACACTCGTTCTCCACTCTAAACCCTTCATCGAGTGCAGCCAAACGGCAGATCCCCTACAACTTGCAACCGAGGGACCAACCAACCACCAATTACTATACCATCCCTCGGTCACATTCTGCACAGGTCCACCAAGTCTGCGTGACTGCCAGCCAGCCAAACAATCAGTAGCTGACAGTCACGCACTCCCACGAGGCATCCAAAATCAAAAACACAAAACACACAATGGTGGCGACGTCTCATCCACATCAAACAACAACAATACAAACAACAATAAACCGCACACATATATATATATATATAGAGGCGGGACACTCCGCCACAGGGCCGCTTCAGGACCGCCGCATATTTAGGTCTGCAACACCGTTCACATTTGCGGTTTAAGGCACCTTTGTATGTTCACATATGTGACTGAAAAACAGGCCTAAAATGTGGTGAATTGCTTTTTTTATGCAACGAAAGCCTGTACTGAATGGAAGAGCTATACACAGTAATCCTTGATTTGTAGCAGATGTTTCTTATTTATAGATTTTTTTTCAATGCAGCACAGTAGCAATTTTATGGTATATATTAAAAACTATATATTTATTATTGACTATTTAGACTTAATGTTATGGTGCATCAATGATCTTAATATTTGTGGATGAGAAGAGTATTATGTGTGTGTAAAAGCAAGCAGCTAAAAGAAATGATCGGCATTTTAATGTAAAGACACACACTTCTGTAGCTATCTATATCGTTGTGTGCAAAATAAACAATGGTGGCCGAATATGCCAAGTCACCATTATTATTGATCATTATTGAGATCCACAATCCTGCAGTTTTTACATTTATTGTTTAGTTACTAAATAACAGGAAGAAAATGTAATTGTGACAAATTAAGCTTAATTATTAATCCACTGCAGCTCGTATATTATGTGAAAGAAACAACCTGAATGTTAACCCGCTAATTTTTTTTATTTAATATTTTTATAATTAAAGTTATATAATGTATAAATATTTACCATTCAATGTTGATCCACTGTCATCTTGGCTTAAATCACAAGTGTGAATGGGGTCTATGTTGCTTTCATGAAACTGGAATCATTGGTTCCACATGTGCTGTGTGTTGCATGGCATAAACTTCCGACTGCAATATATGGCCAATATTTGCAAAACTTGTTTTAAAAAACAAGCGACCACCAAAACATTACGATTACCAGAGCTGTCGCGAGGGAAAAGGAATAGAAGCTTAAGAGGGACGCATCAGAACCACTTACCCCTAGGTTAGCGGTGCAAGCGTGCAACCCCAAGGACCCTCATGCCTATTGAAGGCAAAGAAGGATCTACCACATTCAAGTGGTAGAACCTGGAGAATGTATGCGGTGTAGCCCAGCTAGCCGCCGCACATATATTGGACAGTGAGCCCCCTCTGAAGAGGGCCAAAGATGTAGCCAACCCTCTAGAAGAGTGCACAGCTACTCTCCCAGGTGGGGGTAAGCCAACACTGTCATACGTTAAAACACTGTCATAAATTAAAACAGGATTTATAGTGGGGCCATTTTTAGCTCTCCCGTTTCCAGTCTATAGAATTAATCCCATTGGCATAACTCGAAAATGTCAGGAAAAAAGCGTCTCATCATTGAGTCATTGATCACCGCAGGGTTCAAGCATCAGCAGCATCAACTCACTGATTCCTGAAGATCAATTTTCTCTTCATTACATCACTATTTCAGATGCAATTCACTTAATTAAATGAGCAGGTCATGGTTCCTGGTTAGCAACAGCAGACATATCAGATGCATTTAACCCTTTGCGGTCCTATGTCGGACCAGGTCCGACATTATAATTTTCCCTTTCCGGTCCGACATCATCAAAAAGACATAAAACACAGGTCTCCAGTTGTTTTTTTCTCCGGAAAAAGCAAAAAACATTCAATGACCGAGTGAGACTGATAGGAGCTGAGAGAAGCCAAAAAAAAAAAAAAAAGAAAAGAAAAGGGGCGTATCTGAGCAATACACATAGCCCCGGCACCACAGTGATAACACAGCCATAAACAAACAAGATAGCTGCTTCCGCATCCAGCGCTCAAAGAATATCACGGACATTTGCAGAGCTTTTTGAGATGTTATAGTAATAAAATAATGACTTGAATCACATTATTGAGGAGTTTGGTGATAAAACGAGTGATCAAGAGATGATTTATCACTATGCACAACTGTGAAGAGGTATGTGAAAAATACAGCGAACAAGGGGTGGGGCGGGGCTGGAGATGCAGTACTGAGTGTCCTGTTGATCTGCAGTGCCTTTTAAACCTGTTTTACTGTGGAAAAAATACTTTTAAACAGCGTGTCTAAAATAAACTGTGCGTGTGAAAGTAAATTGGACCTGACGAGGCTGAGACGCGCTGAATAAATGGAGTGCAAAGGCTTAAAATAATGCCAATCCATCCTTCTCTTCGCCAGTTGTTTGGTATCTGCTGGGAAGGAAGGTTTTACTTCGCCACTCAATTAACTTTCGGCTGCTGCAGCAGCCAGAAGATATTTAACACTCTTTCAGAAGCACTATGCTGGCTACTTCTCAATGCTTACCATGATCCATTTCTGCTCCACCTCCTTGATGATTTTCTTTTGATCTCCCCTCCATTAGATCCGCATGCAGAAGTCCCCTTCATTCTCTGGAATTTCTCGGAATCATACTGGACACAGAAAAATTTGAAGCCAGCCTTCCCGAGTCCAAATTCAATCACATTCGTTTTCTTATCCAGAACTTTCAAATCAGTAAAACATTTAGAAAACGAGCACTGCTTTCATTGCTGGGTCACTTCAACTTCGCATTTTCACGCTAGGGAGGATGTTTATATCTCGACTACTTGCTCTTGAATCAACAGCAAAAAACTTGGACTCCTACAATAATATTTCTTCAGATTACAATAATATTTCCTCAGAAGTTAGGAAAGACATTAAAATGTTCAATCAGCTGATTTTCAACTGAGTCCAACTATCAATAAGCTACTTAATTCAGTGCAAGATTACATGGCTTCAGCACTTGCCCCTTCTACCAGATCCTCACACTCTACAGGTTGGGCATGTTACGTAACTTTCTGTTCTCAAAACAGGATTAATCCTACTCCATTTAACCAGAACTGGATCATGGCTTTCATAGTTTACACAAAGGACACTCTACCTCTGGCACCAGCTACTATCAAATCCTATTTGTCAGGAATTCAACACCGCATTTTTGGGGTTTTGTGAGATGCTCAGAATTTACAGTGCCTTCTATTTCCAGCTTTCCTACTCTAAGAATCCGCTGCAGTGACCTGAACCTCATTCAAGATTCCTATCTCATCCTATTCCTTCGGATTTCAAAAACAGATCAGCTGCAGCAAGGACAATGTATTCAGCTTTCAAAAATCAACTCTCCTTTTTGCCTCTACACTTCCATACTGAAGTACATCGCAGAACGCAAGGCCATTTCATCCGCTGACCCTTTGTTCATCAATTCAAGCCAATCAATTGTATCGAGACATTGGTTTTCTTCACATCTCTCCACTTTGGTGTCCAAAGCAGGTCTTCCCTCGCAATTCTACACTCCTCATTCATTCAGAATAGCTGCAAAAGCAAATATCAACCAGCATCTAATCAAAAATATGGGGCGCTGGACCTCATCAGCAGTTGAAGCTTATATTCATTCTTCATCATCTGAAATATCTTCTACTTATCAGTCCATTGCTAGTATGTCCGGAGTGGGGATGACTTTTCTGCCAGGGCCACCAAAGATTTCCTCCTAAAAAAAACATGCAGAGCGTCTTCACATAGTCACTAGGGTACAGTTTACTAACCCCTTTGTCACGTTAAGTGTTTTCTTTTCTTTTGTCTTAAATGTTTTCTCTCTTTCTTCTTTTCTATATGCATTGGCAGTTCCTCTTTTTCTTCTTATAGGTTTCTTCAGCGAGGAGCCGGGGGTCCATTCTTTGGGAGGTTAGTGAGTCCACTTTCTCCAACCCTTTGTTAAGCATCGCTTCATAGAGGAGGGTTCTCTGTGAGTCAGAAGGGACCCCCGGCCAAACCCCTCCTTTAGCATGCATGACCCCTTGTCTTTTTCTCTTTCAGGTTCTGATGCTTCTATTTATGTGAGGGCCCCAAGTGGTGGAACCCCTCTTGTTTGTCGGGTCACCTCAAAGACGGTGCCCCTCTTCATATGTCAGGTCACCTCAAAGACGGTGGCCCCCCTCCTGTTTGTCGGGTCTCCTCAGTGACACAACCCCCCTACTGCATATGTTGGGCCATTGAAGAGCATATTACTAACCAATGTTTTTCTTTCTGGTTCATGAGCCTCTTCGTATGTCAGGTCATCTCAGAGATGGTGACTCCTCTTCGTATGTCGGGTCATCTCAGTGACGATGACCCCCTCCTGTTTGTCAGGTCTCCTCAATGACAGAACCCCCCTTCTATATGTCAGGCTTTGAAGAGGCGGAGCCCTTCTCTCTACATGTTTTATATGTTACTAATTCCATGTCTTAAACACTAAATCAGGTGGCTTGGATCCACCCCGTGAACTGTGGATTCCAAGACAGCAGAAAGTAAGTGGCTGATGGGCAGTTTTATGGTTAGCAGTGGTGTAGTTCACCTTAATGATAATGCGGACAGGTTTTTTTATTGTTGTTTTTTGCTGTGTCTGGCCTGTCATGTTGTATATCACTTGTGGGTTTACAGTTCTGTATAAAACCATTTACCATGAACTGCGTTATGCCCTTGTTATAGTATCAAAGCAGCTGTTTGAGAATACCCTTGCTGTAAAAACTACACTAAAGTTAAACACGTGAGCTGCTTAAATGTCTAACTGAATTAATTCCCGTCCTTTTTTTGATCCCAGCTATGTCCATAGACAACGTGTGTCTGCCGTCCACTTTCAAAATGACTGTACATCTGTGTCTCAATAAGCGGCTTATAAGTTCATTATGCTATCAAGTGCTGGCATGCAGTACAGCCTGCTACGTTTCACAGGAGCCTCTTTTCACCTGCAAATGTACTCTCTTTTACATTTATTTCTGCTACAATTTGTATTGTTATATTGGCTGTCTGGAAAATCCTAATTGCCACTGATTCTAAAATAACATCTTGTGAATACATTCAGTCATTATTCTGCTTTGGAGCGCTTTTTATGCTTCTTTTTGTGCAACAAAGGTACACAATTGAATGCCTGCATATAAGGACATAGGCAATTAGGCCACAATTGAAAAGCAAATAGAAATTAACAATCAAAACGTCCTTCGATGACAGCAATGCAATTGGATCATTAGACAAAGTCATATAATTTGCAGGCAGTAATCATTTGAGAAAAAAAGAACAGTATTGTTAGCAGATATAATTTATTAGCATTCAAGTAACCATGATCTTTTAAGAATTTGCAATTATGTATTTAAAAAAAAAGAGTCTTATTTAAAAATGGTGGTTACATTAAAATGCTAGGATTGACTATGCAAATCAAATGTGGGGAGTGTAAGCAAGGCAAACTGTTTGGAGCAGATGGTCTGGATGAAAAGGTAATGTCTATCAATTCAGTAAAGCATGAACACTAAGGAGTACAATATACAGTGCTCTGCCATACTAAAATGAGCACCCCCAATAAGTGTGGTATCCGCCGAAATACCCACAATATCCCTCCACACCCATGATATAAATAATAAATATCAGGAGTATACAATATGACTTAGATAGTAGGTGCATGTGATATTTTAAGTTTTACATGAGCTCACATAATTGGACATTTTGACTTTTGGTGTACTGCGGGGCAGATTGCCAGAGATCTTGGATTTTCCAATGGGTGTGTGCACAACATTATTGTGTGTGTATCATCAGGAGAGTCTGACCGCTGCTTGATAACACTAATCTGTTTAAAAACTATTGCTTTTCGATTTTTGTTAGGGTCATCATTGTGCACTTTTGTAATATAACAAAAAGTAGCAAAACTCTTTGCTGGCACTGCACAACAGCCTGCCATGTACAGTTTTTCAATTGAACTGTTTGGCAGGAATATGGCTGTGCTGTCTAAGTCAATAGTCACAATTTACAGTGAGACATTAACAGCACATAAAAAGTACAGATTGTTGATGCCTGCCACAGCTGTAGGGGAACTCTTGAGTTACGCATGGCATATGAAAGCAATTTGAAGCCAGAAAGTCTCGGCATGTCAGTTGTATCCACAAAGAAAAATGTGATATTCTACAAAATACATTTTGAAAATCTTTTGGGATTTAACTCTTTAGTGACAGTATGGGAAAAATGATTAAATGAGATTGCCCAGCCCTTGGTAAAAAAAAAAAAGTAAAGAGTAAAGGTCTTTATTGGGAAAATACATAACAAATGAAGAAGACATTTAGTAAAAACAACAAATCAAACATTGAATATTTTTGTAGTAGACACATTGATATCACATCATTTATAATTTTAGATTCAACTCAAGGCCTAATTGAGAGCCCAGTGTTCCTGCTTCCTTACATTAAAGTTAAATTAACAATGTGCTTGTTTAGTATCCAGGGTTGCTACTTATTAAAAGACTTGTTACTAAAAACAGAAACCTGAAAGGCAGGCTGGGGAACAAGGGGTCTGAGATGTGCAGTTACAAGCCCATTGAAACTTAAAAATGTTGTCCACAGTCTGCAGCTGTGTTAGTTATAAGGTATTAAGGTTAACTTTTTTAGGAATGTGCAAAACAAAACAAAAAACACTGGTCATTGTGGCTAAAGTCACCTCTCCTTTAAGCAGATTCTAAAGATTTAGTTTTTCTTAGAACACTGTGCCACCTAGTGGTCAAATACTATAACTGTTGTGTCTCTTAAAGGGTAAGTCAAATATTCTACACACTTATAGTCAGACCAGGAGTCAATTATAATTTACAGTTATAATTTAGCTGCAGTAATTTCAATTATAATTACAACTACACTAATAAGTAACATAAACAGCTACACACATTAACACATGTTTACTCTGTTTATTCTACCAAGCAGTAATCACAGGTACGAATACAGAAACATTCTACATAATGTTTTTTCAAAGAAATGGGGTGACTAAACGTGTTTGAAAATACGAGAAGAATGTTCGCTCATTGTAAAATCCAACATGGAACTGTGAATGATTAAGCTTGGAAAGGTGTGTAATTGAACGGCAATTAATTACAAATGACACGATAGCAATTGTAACTAACCCCAGGTCTGCTTAAAGTAGTCAATCATTTTATCTTAGTTGACACTGTTGCACCTGCTGAACTTCATTATGAACAAATTTACAAGCCTTGATAGATGTGGTCAATACTTACCAATTTGCTTTTGATATTGATCAACGGGCAGTTTTCCAGAAGAAGTAGCCTCTTTTCTTCCCATTGTTTTTTCTGAAAAAAAAGGAAATAACTTTTGCATTTCACAATACAGTACACGTGTGACAACATTGTGCATTCTAATTATTTATTAACGTGGACGTTGAGCAGGTTATAAAAATGTCAGGTTAACTTTAATATGCTCTTTTTTTCAAATGTGCGTAATTCAATTAAAAAAGGGTTTGTAATAAAATAAAATAAAAATTGCTAATCGTGCCAACACTTTACTAAACTGTGCTACTGTTTTTTCAAAATATTTTCTTGAACTGTTATGTAGGCCTATGTGAAGTATAATGGTTTAATTCTATATAACATTACATGTTTTGTTTTGCACATTCCTAAAAAAGTTACCCTTAATACCTTATAACTGACACAGCTGCAGACTGTGGACAACATTTTTGAGTTTCAATTGTCTTGTGACTGCAGCGCCTAACTGAAGTGAACCTACATTTCACAAGGATTTCTTTGGCGAGAGACGCTGCAATAGGAGACCCTCCTTTGAGCTGCAGGTAGCACTAGGAGAGAAGGCTGCCCTGCAGAGCCCAGAACAGGGAGAACAGGACCTTTCAACTCTCCCCACCGGACATCCACCATCATCTCACACTGAAACAACAATACAGACCAATATCAGGACACACTGGACAGCAATGGTGTGGAGGGCAGCAGTGTGGAGTAGTGGTTAGGGCTCTGGACTCTTGACCGGAGGGGAGTGGGTTCAATCCCAGGTGGGGGACACTGCTGCCGTACCCTTGAGCAAGGTACTTTACCTAGAGTGCTCCAGTAAAAACCCAACTGTATAAATGGGTAATTGTGTGTAAAAATAATGTAATTGTATGTAAAAATAACGTGATATCTTGTAACAATTGTAAGTCGCCCTGGATAAGGGCGTCTGCTAAGAAATAAATAATAAAAACATCTCCCTTTATAATGTCTTGTATTAAAGTATACGATTAATTTCCTTGTTGCTACTACTTTTTGATTTTAACTGTAAAATGCAAGAGATTACCACCACTGAGAATGTTTGTTGATGAATTCCTATGGTTTCACTTTCTTGTGAACCAAAGGGCTTGTGATTAAAGATACAAAATATCTCTACACACCCCAGACCCAAAATAAAAAGGTTAGTGTTGGAATTAATAGATATTGTATCTAACAATATGAAATATTAAAAAAAGGTTGTCTTTTGAATTGCTCAAAATTCTTTGCCCTATTCTCTTCGAAACAATTTAGTAATTAGCTCTCCCTCCACTACTGAGAGTTTCTCCACTCTGCAGAATCTCAGTGAGAAATCAGCATGTGCTGCTGCAGTGTCTAATAAGACATATTTGCATAAAGGAGATGGCACGATTTAAAATGAATTGAGGTCAGTGTGGACAGGGAATATCAGATCTGTATTAGAATGTTCTGAAGGAAAGTTTTGCTCAGTGTTGCTCCCATGGGACTGTACCTCATCATTTTTTCTTATACCATTTTTTCCTATACCAAACATTTTATTCCCCATAAGAGACAACGAGAATAAAATGGGGAATATATATATATATATATATATATATATATATATATATATATATATATATATATATATATACAAGCATCCACGAGTTATGAAGCTATTGCTAGATATGTTATTAATAGAAAGCATTGTACTAGCAACCAGCTTAAAGAGATGTAGTTGTTGTTTAGGAATTAATTCACAAGATCCTGCTGGGAGACACATTCTTGTAAATCAATTAGCACTACAGTACTTGGCATACTACATCATTTTCCCAACTACAAAAAAAAAAAAAAAAAAAAAACAGGTGAAGTGAAAAAAAAAGATTACAAATAGTTTTAAATCCCTTTATTAATATTATATATGAAAGAAATGTGTGAAATTTGCTCAATAAGGGGAAAAGATTTGCTGTTGGTAGAGCACTTGGACAATTCAGTATATCCAACTATCCAAGGTAACTGAAATCTAGTGAATCAGAACCAGTGCATACTGACAGAGCTTAACGTTAGACATCAAATCATACATTATGCTACTGCACCATGATCCTACAAGAAAAACAAATAACATTTTTCACAGTATTGAAACCTGGATGTCAGTCATGGTGACCTACCAGTACTTTCTAGTGTTACTGGCACCTGTAGTGTGCTCTTAATTATCTTGGTGGGGGTGCATATGCAGCGTAACTTATTACATTGTATGAATTGTTTCTCTTTAATGTATATAAAAACATTTTTTTGTGATTAAAAAAAAATCAATAAAAGCAGATCTAAACCAGTCAGGTGCTTCTTTTGCCTGAAAGAACGACAATATCTGCAGGGAATGGAAGGGGTCTCACGATGTGAATTGTCAATCTCATGCTCCACCTGACCCTTACCCCGCTTATGCTGCTCAAGGTCTCACTGCCTTTGATGAGCAAAGCTGAGATGTATATATGAGTCAGGATGTTAATGAGTCATGGACCATATCCTATTAACACACCTGAGCCTTTCGTAATTCTAAACTAAACTAAGGGCATAGCTAATTCCATGACAACCAAAAAAAAAGGCTGGAATTAATATACCAAGATAATGGATATGTTTTTCCCAAGAAAATATCCAAATTACTATTAGCAATGTTTTTATTTTAGACATATTGTAATACTATGAATGGCAAGTGTGCAACATTATTTAAACAAACAAACAAACAAATAAACAGCATACACGACATTAGAAATCAATGTGTGTGTGTCTATTGCTGTTTATTGGAAGAGACAATTGGTCCATTCTGCTTGAGGTAAATTGTGTGAACCCTGTCAATTTGGATACATTTTTATAACCTTCTATTTTCTAATAAAGAACACATCTACGATTTAGAATCACAATGGAAATCTCTCTTCAAGCTTTTGGATGATTTGCTGAACACAAAACATCACACATAAACTAACCAGTAAATTGTGATTTATTGCACTTTAAATTTCATCATTGATTACTATATGATGACCAGCGTTAGTTTACAAAATGTGTTTGAGAAGCTTTTGTTTTACTTGTGTTGTCCAGACTTTGTTTCACATCAGCAAACAATAAAGACTGTGGTGCAGCTGAATCAATACTGTTTTTTAACTTCTGCTTGTTACTCACTGCTAACTAAGATGTTACTGTGGATTGCCCTGTACCCATTATATACATTACACACCTAGTCTTGTAATAAAAAATATATCTTAATACACGCAATGGCTTGCATTCCATCACAAAAAGTGGTAGAAGGCAAAAATGTGATCCATGGGGTATTATACTGACTAGAAGAACAGAGCTAAGGGAGCAAAACAGCCCAAGGCTTTGCTCAGTGCTTCTTTGAAGAAACTAACATAGAGAATGGGATTCCTTAAAAGAAGCTATACTACAAAGGGTTCTATGTGCTAAAGAGATTTTGACTGAAGATTTTAAATTTAACCCGTCTCACTTTTCTCAATCCCCAACTGGCATTTCTCTGACAACGATTCTGATGTAAAAGTTGCACAATAGAAATATATACTGGCATAAATTCAGTGTGTCAAAACAGTAATGTGTGTGGAAACAATTCTTCTTTTTTTTTTTTTTTAAATTTAGTCGGCGCCAATGGTTTTTACCCTGGTTTTCTCCCCAATTTGGAATGCCCAATTATTATTTTTATCCCGGTTCACTGCTGCAACTCCCACGCCGACTCGGGAAATGGTGGCAGACACACGTGTCCTGCCAAGCCGTCTTTTTTTGCGCTGCAGATCTACAGCGAAGCCACCAGACCCATCGTGCCGGAGGACAACACAGATCTGAGTGGCTTCTACAGCAGACTGACAGGCGCCCTATCAGGTCACTGGTGCGCGGTGAACCGAGGATTACCTTGCCGACCTGAACCCCCCCTACCCAGGTGACACTCGGCCAATTGTGCGCCGCCCCCTGGGAACTCCCAGACACGATCGGCAATGGCATAACCTGGACTCAAACCAGTGATCTCCAGGCTATAGGGTGTATCCTGCAGTCCCCGCGGAACGCCTTAACTGGATGTGCCACTCGAGAGCCCTGGACATCACATTCTTAACATTGCATTTGAAATTATTAAGATATTAAGTATTTTATCATCCAGAAACTGAAACATAGTAGTGGTGGTAGCAGGTTTACAGAAACATATAAACTCCCCTCACAGTACAATTAATAATCAGGAATAACCCTGTAGCAGGGCGGTAGTAAGCCCTGCTGATTAAATGTGTGTATTTATTTTAGAACAGGGTTTCCCCCACCGCCTGTGTTATTTTGTATTTATTTGTTTGTTTGTTTAGTTATTGTATTTATATGACGGCGAAGCGCCGTGTATTTGGTTATTGTTTTGTTATTTATGTATTTAGGATGGCATAGCCGGTTTGTGTTTGTTTTGTTTAGTAGCGTGGATGGGTAGCCCCATCCACAGCAGTTTAATTTAGAAAACTCGTGCAGATTGTGGCCGAGGGGTAATAGAATAATTGCCAGCTAGTTAAACCCCTCGGCCACAGTATATAAGCCTGCAGCGCTCTGCGCTCAGTGTGGAGTGTACGAGAGGAGAGAGAAGAGAGAGAGAGAGAGAGAGAGAGAGAGAGAGAGAGAGAGAGAGAGAGAGGAAGAGAGGAAGAGAGGAGAGAGAAAAACAGAAACTTAAAAGACATAGGAACAGTGAAGGCAATCTGCCCAGCCTGACCTGTGTTGTGTTATATTATTTTGTGTTCGTGATTTTGTTTCTGTTTAAACCTTTTATTTTCGCTCTGTGAGCAAGTGTTTTTGTTTAAATATTTATTTTATTTTTGTATTTAAATAAAACAGTGGCCAGCCGCGTCTTTATTATTTGAAAACTGCAGTGCCAGGTGTCAGTATTTTCAGTTCCTGCTTCTGCCGTGATGTCACCGCCCAGCCACCCTGTCACAAACCCCAACTGCAGTACCAACACATCTACAATAATACAATACGAAACTTTATATAGAAATATGTAGGCTGTGTCGATTTGCTAAGTATTATTTGTGATCATACTCACTCTCCAAAAATTCTATTTGTATATTACTCTTTTTCTTGTCTTTTCTGTTATTATTATTATTATTATTATTATTATTATTATTATTATTATTATTATTATTATAAACCCATTGCTCTTGCCAGTGGACCTGACATCAATTACAAGCACTACTGAACATGCATTTACCTGCTGTTTGTCATAATCGGCATCAGGCACACAGCTGAAGTGCAATTATTATTATGTGAAGAAATCTCATCATCGAAAAAGCTGGGATGAGTATACAACCCCTAATTGAACATGCACAAATAAATTCTCACTGCAGAGATAAATTACGTAAAGGCTTAATCCCCAAAAACCTCTGCAGCAGACAACGCGATGGGCTGTGAAAGTACCTGAAACTTAGATAACTGAAGCCCACACTATCTGAATCTGTATGTCTGCTCCAACATCTGCATATTGTACTGTGCAGTGGTGCACAACACTGTTGTATGTATGTGGTTACAATTATAGTGCTTTTCGGCCATTTGAATGTACAGTCAAACCTCTTTATACCGCCAGGTAAGGGCCATGGGTAAAAAGGGCAATAAGCGAGGGTGGCGTTATAGTGAGGGTCAACAAAAAAAAACAAAAAAAAACTACTGCAATAAATTCAAACATTTTATTTTTTTAGTTATACAATTACAGTATCTCCAGGCCGTTTTAATAAAACATTAATCTTTTTTCAAACTGCAGTACTAGTTCTTAACACAACAGTAGTATGTTTTATCATCTTTTTCCATCTGTATGAAACATACATGGTTACAACTGCAGCTTTAGTTTAAGTGAGCCTGCATTGTTGCAAAACTTGCACGTAAACAAACAAATCTCTTACCGTAACATGTACAGTGGTTTATAAAAGTCACTTATTTTAGACTGCATCAAGCCTTTTTCAGGTTAAACAAATCGACCTGTTTCATCAAGGTAAGCCATTTGTTTTTAACCATTAGAATGTCTCCGATTGTCCTTCGATTAACAGTAAAACAGAGAAAAGTGTAAGGTATTGAATGCAGGCAATAAAAATGTAGGAAGCTATAAAAAAGGCCAACAAGATGCTCGGATATATTGTGAAAAGTGTCGTCTTTGTTCAAGACTGAATAGATTCAATTCTTTTAGCCTGTCTGCATATGTTGTGCCTTTTAAACCCGGAATAATTCTGGTTGCTCTTCTTTGCACTCTTTCTAGAGCAGCAATATCCTTTTTATAGCGAGGTGACCAGAACTGGACACAATATTCTAGATGAGGTCTTACTAATGCATTGTAAAGTTTTAACATTACTTCCCTTGATTTAAATTCAACACTTTTCATTATATATCCCAGCATCTTGTTGGCCTTTTTTATAGCTTCCCCACATTGTCTAGATGAAGACATTTCAAAGTCAACATAAACTCCTAAGTCTTTTTCATAGATTCCTTCTTCAATTTCAGTATCTCCCATATGATATTTATAATGCACATTTTTATTGCCTGTGTGCAGTACCTGACACTTTTCTATATTAAATGTCATTTGCCAGTTCTGAATGCTGTCTATATCATTTTGAATGACCTTTGCTGCTGCAACGGTTTCTGCCACTCCTCCTATTTTTGTTTTTTCTGCAAATTTAACAAGAATCTAAGTCAGTAATGTAGATTAGGAAGAGCAGAGGACCTAATACTGATCCCTGTGGTACGCCACTGGTTACCTCGCTCCATTTTGCGGTTTCTCCTCTAATCAGTACTTTCTGTTTTCTACATGTTAACCACTCCCTAATCCATGTGCATGCATTTCCTTGAATCCGTATCATAGCATCAAAGGGTATGAATACTTTTGAATTAGCATTTTTTGAGTTTTGACATTTATTTTTTGTAACTTTTTTCCCTCACCCACAAAGGCAAAACTTTTGCTACAAAAGATTTTTCCTAAAATTCTTTGTTTTTGAGAAATTATAAATTTCCATTGGGGTATGTATATATATATATATATATATATATATATATAGTAGCATTGCGTGGAAATGAAGGCAGACAAGTTTTTCAGGTTCTCGAATGCAGTGGTTTATTCAACCGGGACTCTACACAGGTAAAGAGTGCTGCTTTACCAGCCAGTGGTACAGCTACAGCTGAGCAGCGTAGTGCTACTGTGACAAAATAATAAAAGAAAAGAAAGTCCAAAGCACACTGTACTATATGTACTATACACTGTACTATATGTACTATACACTGTACTAGATGTACTATACACTGTACTTTATGTACTATACACTGTACTAGATGTACTATTCACTGTACTTTATGTACTATACACTGTACTAGATGTACTATACAGAATTGGTGGTATAGTGGTTTGTTTAATAATTTTTTAACACTGTCTTTCATATTTCCATGTATGGTCAGGGTAGGGTGACCAGACGTCCTGGTTTTCCATCAAAAGTCCTGGTACTGATGGCCCGACATTTTGCTCAAAATCTTTAAAAAGTCCTGGTTTTCAGCCACTTCATGTAGTGACAATCTCTACATATAATTTGTCAAAATAACAGAAACAAAGGCTTTTAGTTCATGACACCTGCAGTGAAAACAAAATAAAATAAAAAAACAAGGTACTAGGGTAATCAAGAACATTATTTTTATAAAGTGATTAACACAGGCGTACGTGATTATTCCTCAGTGCGCCATGTGTTTTCATTTAGTTTATATTCAATATGAATCTACAATTGTGTGTAATACAGTAATTTTGTAGCTGCCCAGTTCTGGCCAGATTTAGCCCAGACAGAGCAGCCAGGGGTTGCAAGCATTCAAATCCTCCAGGTTAAACCACATCAACAACGTCAATAAATAGAGCCTGACACAGTGAGTAAAAAAAGAAAGAAAAATGCCAAAAGGTAAATGTATTTTTAATGGTTTCATTTATTATTATTATTATTATTATTATTATTATTATTATACTACCCGGAACAACACTATACCACAGTCACTGTTAAATTGTTATCACCCACCATGAACATGAACTGCAAGCACCGGACTGGTGACCGTGTTAAGTATTATTGTGGGGCAGATAACATGTATTATTATTTGGTCTGCAAACCATTCATTATCGTTTCCTTCCGTGCTTCACACATTGGTGTGTATTGCCAGAGGTTTATTGTTTGGTCACGAGACCGGGAGTTTATAAATAAAAAGAACCCTTTTTCCAAAACGGATTACAGATTACAGTTTCCTTCTGTGTGATTATTTCTGCACTGCATCACCTCTGCGCCTGTTTCTAATCAGCAGCCACTTTGCCACACACCTATATGACTACTGTAACAGTCCTCCAAGTGGTTAGAAACAGATCTGATGATATGATTTACTCCTTTTTTTACCCCGGTTTTCTCAATTATGCTCAATTATCATTATTTTTTTTTTATCACAGTTCACCGCTGCAACCCTCCGACGACTCGAAACGGAGGCTGAAACACGCGTCCCTACGAAACGTGTTCCTGCCAATTTGTCATTTTTCGCAATGCAGATCCACAGCGACGCCACCAGACTGGAGGACACACAGATCTGAATGGCTCCACTCCAGACCTGCAGGCGCTCTATCGGCCACAGGGGTCGCTGGTGCGCGGTGAACCATGGATTGCCCTACCGACCTAAGCTCTCCCTACCCGGGCGGCGCTCGGCCAATTGTGTGCTAGGAACTCCCAGTCACGGTCTGCAAAAACATAGCCTGGATTATAGCCTCCAGGCTATAGGGCGCATCCTGCACTCCATGTGGAGCGCCTTTACTGGATGTGCCACTCGGAAGCCCCTATGATTTACTTTTGACAATATGATATGTTGTTCATTTTCAAATATTTTCATACCAGTGAGATCATTATCATAAAATGGATATAGTATATATAGAGTGCTAGTGCTCAGAAATCCCCCTTGTGCCATCATCCCCCATTATATTCACCTAGCTTATTTGTCTTAAATAATTACAAACAAGGGTATTGTAATAAACTCTTGAATGTATCCCATTGCCTGGTGAATTGCTGTGTTTAAGGTTTAACGTTACTACATAAGGCACAGTACTTAATTGTTTCTAGTAAATTTAAGCCTGGTGACTGATGCTCACAATATAATAATAAATCTCTTTTTCCCTGACTGATATCTCCACACTAGTCCCTTTCCTCAAGCACCTGTCAAATAATCAGTGCTGGGTATGACCATTTGAATCGGGCCCTCAGAGAGAGTTATAGCCCAACAGCACACATCAATCATTAGAATGACAGCCCGGTGAGCCAATGGAATTCTGTAGCTGTGAAGTGCAAATATTTGCCCTTTATGGATCTTACATGCAGCCCCACAAGCCAGCGGGTGCAATGATCACAGCCCTATCACCATCACCATGTGGAATTTACATTTTCAGAGCCATGGGATGGGAGCCAAGATCTGATTACATTTAGCTGTGACCGCAGTGACCAGACCAGGCAGACAGGTCGCTTTGGGACATTACGAAAAACACTTGAGATTTGCACTCCCGACTGTGAGTTCAGATGAAAAACTGTGAGTCTCACGGTCAGATTAAAAGAACTTGGCAGGCATGAAATGTAAAGACTCATTGATGAGCAAGCAAACAGTATGCTTACTGGCCCCAACAAATACATTACCATAAGCAGAGAATCCTCACCGCTGAGCTTTGAAGTGGAAATAATATTGTATCAGAAAGGTTTAGAGCCAGGAGTGTGGTTGCACCAAAGTTTGGTAATGCCATATACTTTTAATGGATTTAGGTCTGCTGTCTAAAAAAGTCTAGTAATGGATGTATCAGTTTAAACAGAAGTAAAACCTAGTTTTAGATTTTTTTAGAAATCAAGATATAGATAAAAATTTGACATTTGTACATATTGTAATACAAATATAAAAGAGGCTTAAGGAGGTGAGTGTGGTCTGTGGGGGTACTTTTTATTTCAGACCTGCACACAAGATGGCTATGCCCCTTTTAGGGTCTTGGCTTGAACAGGTTCCCATTCACAAGGGACTGCAATATTCTATCTTTAAAGATGTGAAATACAGGCACTGAATGTTTCTGCGTGCGTAGATAAAGCTCAATCTCTGTATGTGGTAGGGGTGTAACGTTTCATTGTGTATTGATGAATCGTGGTACTTTTTTTATGTGATACATCATATGGTAATAGAGGTAGTGTCTGTATGGTGACACAAGACCAACACCACAACATAGCTCATTGCAGTTCACAAAAGTGGTTCTTCAATGAAGAATACGTGTGTTTTACACTTGGTGTGACTACACACTTTCCCTATCATTTAATTTTTGTCTTTCCACAAAATAGTCATTAAATGATAATTTGATGTTATTATGTATGTAGCAGGGCGGTAGAAAGCCCTGCTGTTGAAATGTATTTGTTTATTTTTAGAATGGGGTTTCCCCCTCCGCCCCGTGTCATTTTGTATTTGTTTTGTATTATTATTATTGTTATGATTTATTTATATGATGGTGAAGCGCCGTCGGTATTGTTTTTGTGTTTATTTATTGTATTTAAATATGACAGCGTAGCTGTGAGTTTTGTTTGTTGTTGTTTGATTTAAAATGAGTTCTGGCAGAGGCGAGAGTGGGTACTCGTCCTCTGCCAGGAATAATTAAAAAAACCTCGTGCAGAAGGTGGCCATCTCCTGAATTAAGTGATTAATTTGTTGCTCCTCGGGAGATGGTCACCTGTATATAAACCTGCAGCTCTCTACCCTCAGGGTGGGTGTGTTAGGAGCGAGAGCAAGAGAGAGCGAGAGAAAAACGAAACAAAAACGAAACTAAAAATTAAATCTATAGGATCTGTGAAGGCTACTGCCCAGCTGGACCTTAAGTGTATTATTTTGTGTTCGTGATTGTTTTTGTTTAACCTTTTTATTTCGCTCTGTGAGCACTGTGTTTTTTGTTTATATTTTTGTTATTTAAAAATAAAACGGCACAAGCGCCTTTGCACCGTATCTGCCGTGCCTGTGTTCTTCCTGCATTCTGGCCTGACGTCACTACTCAGCCACCCTGTCACAATGTACCATAAAAGTAACCCAGAAGGACCATCACATGTATCATAATATATATTGTATTGCATTGTATCATTACACCCCTAGTAAGTGGATCTTATATTTGGATTCAGAATATTAATTCTATAGTGTAGCAGCATAGGCACCATTATGTATTTGCAAGTATTTAAAACAAAGCCACCGACCTACGAATGCAGATGTTGGAAGCTTAATTTACATGCTCACTACTGCAATAAAAGCTCATTCGAGGGTTTGTTTTGTAGCCTGCAGCAGCCCAGTGGGAAGTGATAGGGCATCTGTAAAGATGGAATAAATTACATTTCTTTTGTTTACTGTGTTGAATTTAGTTTCTGTAATTGCATCCAGCTTCATCACTGCCTAGGGCAACATGTGGATTATAGAGTTACTTGCCACTGATTGTAACCTATTGAAGTTTAAAACGATTTTCTCATTTCCCAGGGGCTGCTGAATTTACATGGTGCACAGCAGTAACTAATAGTAATCTGGTTATAATCTACCCATATAATGTATTATTTACTCTCTGAGAAAATATATATTGAACACTTTAACACAGTATTTGATGTAGGGAAATGTTCTCTATGACATTTGTCCATGGCTTATTGCTTAGTCTAGTTTTTATTATAAAACACAGAAAGCCCTGTAGTGGTAATATAGGAGAATTAAAGAAAGACATGCATAAGCAGTGTACAAAATAAACACTGAAAAGTGCAGTACTGCCAAAAAAAAGAAAAAGAAAAAAGTACAACTTGATTTTTTCTTATGACTGAATTTGAGGTAATGGAATTGGCACAAGTGAATATGAAACTATGAAATTCATATTTTCAGTGCATTCTGTTCTTTGACATGTTCCTTTATTCTCCAAAGAAACACACAGCCATTTAAAGAACAAGGAAACATGGGTGTCTCAACTATGTATTCTTACTTAGAAGAAAAGCACTGTGTGGCCTCACTAGAGTAAGTGTGTAAGCTCTAAGCACATATATACACCAGAGTGTACCCATTAGCCTCCCTGCAACACTCTGTCCCTAGTAGATGGACATTTCCTGCATCTATTTGAGAGTTGCAGGGGGGCAGGTTAACAGTTACAATCTGATTTACCTGATGTACTTAGAGTTCAGAATTTATACTGAGAAGACCACAGTGGTGCTTTAAACTTCCCAGTTAAAAAAAGTAACCTGGATGTGCTAACTGAAACAGAAAATTATACAATGTGAATCTAAAAATCAAAAAGAATACATTAGTTTAAATAACTCAGATAAACTATATCCCTGGTCATAAATCAGTTTTGACCAGTTATTTTTGTTAAACATTGGTTATGAACCAGTCTTCTAGTCAAAATGTTTTCTGAATTCATAACATTGGCGACTTCAGTCCAACGTGTCCAACCACAAATATTTCAATGGTTCCTGACTTCTCTCCCAAAGTTCAGCATTTTGATTGGTTCATCTGTCCTACCTGGCACAGGTTCAGAGGGGCGGGAACAGTTGAATATGCCTTAAAACATCCATTTTACAGACCCCCGGTGGGTTAGAGAAAAAATGCAAGATCTACAGTATCTCCAAACATCTGAATATCAATGTTTGTACTCAAAATATAGATGACATTGTGGTATAGAACACTTTATAATCTAGGCAGATAAATCTGCTCTCCGTCTAAGAGTAAAGTTCACATGATTTGAATGTAATGGGGAAGACTGTTGGCACTTAGGATTCTCCAGACCATCACAAAGAAAGATCAAAATCAGGTACTGAGTGATGTAGAGAACTCAACATTGAACAAAACAACCCAGAACAACTATAATTTCTAAAGAAGGGAAATGACATGTTTTTTTTGTTTAAAAAAAAAAAAAAAAATTATACAATTTGAAGCTACTTAAAAATGATGTTACTCCGGTACTAAAAAAAAATATATATATATATATATATTACAATTCTGTTTGACACTGTATTAGTGCTGGATTCACTAATCTTAGAAAATGCATAGAAAATAGCCCTGGCAATGGTGTGATTAATGGGGCAACCATTAGAGCCAGTATATTCAGAGGCTCAAATTAGATTATATGCAAGTGTTCCCTAAACATTAAGGTCATATTAGCAGTTTATTGAAACAAGCTGATAACATTTAAAATAGTCATTTATTTCCCCGGGGATTGTAATTGCTGTGTGAAAAATTGTACTGTCAAGAAATGCATTCCTGTTTTCAAGGGCAGATGCAGAACTTATTTAACTATATTAGCTCTATTTACATTCATTTACTGTTTTTGCCTTCTTTCCAGCCTTTGGAAGATTACTAGGAGTACATTAGTCAAACTTGTACAATCATAAAAACATATGGCCAAATTCTGTAAAAAAATTCCAACACATTCACAATCAATCAATCAATCAATCAAATGTATTTTGTATAGCTCCTTTCATGCCAAGGCATCCCAGAATACTTCACATTACAAAAAAATATACTGTACAATAATATAAATAAATACATAAAATACATATTAACAAGATTCTGAAATAGGCCACCCCAATCTCCAAAGTGATTGCACTTCATAGTGCCATCTCCCCCTTATTGTGATTATGAACAGAGTTTGCACTGGGTGCTGGCACACATTGGATAGTGCTGGCCAATTCATTAAAAGTGAGAAGCAGAAAAGGATAGCAATTCAGAAGCAACTGACACCCCTTAACAGCATTGTAGCTCCTGCTCTTGAGTTTTCAATGATTTTGATTAAGAAAAAGATACACATTTTAAAACTATTTACCTTGGATTGAATAATACTAAAATAAGCCAAAAGTAATTTTTCTTATAGTGAATATACCATCATTAGGATTTATGGAAACTGTATAATGGAAACAACTTCAAAAACTTCAACACTGCTGTCACTAGGCGAATGTAGATTACAAAAAGTGAAATGTACTGAAGTACATTTTTAAATTTTGCTCAGTAGCTTTTTTGTTAATAATTGTGTTCTTACTCGGGACTCATGCATACTACATTAATCTACATTTAATAAGGATGGTATGGTCTCTGAAGACATAAATCAAATTAAATTTAAAAAAAGTGTACAGTAATGCTATGCAGGATTACAAATCTTCATCCATTACTTAAATAAATGCTAGAACTGGGTTGTTTTGTTCCAACTTCACAGTGTATTTTATTTTATTTTTGGGTCCATTTGTAAAAGTTATTTATTTCTTAGCAGATGCCCTTATCCAGGGTGACTTACAATTGTTACAAGATATCACATTATTTTTACATACAATTACCCATTTATACAGTTGGGTTTTTACTGGAGCAATCTAGGTAAAGTACCTTGCTCAAGGGTACAGCAGCAGTGTCACTCCACAGTACAGCTACTTGGCACTCAGATAGACTTGCTAAACTCCCAGTTTGCCACACTTATTTTCTATGCGTATATCTTGTGTTGACTATGCTTTACTACACTCATGGGCTTTTACCATTGTATACCAAAAGGGTCTGAAGGAAGGCTATACCGTTCGGTTCTAATGTCGTAAAGCAAACATGATCTAAAATATATCAAGTTTGAGAGTCTGCAATTGAGCCCTGTGTTTTTTTTTTAAATAAGTGGATAACCAAAACATAATGTTGACTGATGTGGCTTAAAGTGCAATGAGTTAAAGACAACTGCACGATACAATGGGAAGTGTTAACAAGATAAACTGCTTAATGTGCTTGTTGTGAAAACTACATTATCGTTACAATCTGTTGAGGTGACGAGTTCATTTTATTGCCTTCTACTGCGATTTTACAAGCTACCACAGGCACATAACTCTGTTAGGTTGATGAAAGCGTTATTATTTCATTGAACACTTTTCACACAAAGGGTCCAGTTTAATTTCAAAGAAAAGAATGTCGGATGTAGGCACTGGGACAGTAGCATAACTAACCAGAGCATTTATGGAATTTTCCCACATCGTAATACACTTTTTTTTTCTGCTTTCATTAAGCTCATTCCTTGAATGTTATTGCACCAACAATCTTTAATGCGTCCTTTGAAAACGCAACAGTCTATATGATACGATGCTCTTTTCCTTAACTTTCACACAGTATTATGTGGCACAACGTCATACATTTTAGCTGACATGCGCAACATGGTATATAAATGACCAATTCCACTCATACACATGCTTTATTTAACCAGTAATTAACAGTTACATTATTTCCATCTGTCACTGGCACCAAACTGACCGGGCTTTGAAATTGGTGCAGTTTGTTTCCATTTGCAGCATTTACCCAGAGCAACACGGTTTAAATTGGAACTCCATGAAATCTGCAGAATAACAAGTGGTTTTAAATATGAAACATTTTCATTTTTTTAAAACTATTAAAAACACATTCCAGATGGAAATATGACATAAGACCCACTGCATGGCACAATACACCGACATGGAAATTATTGAGTTATTGCTGGCTTATCATGAGCTTTACTGACATATTTAAATTATTATTATTATTATTTATTTCTTAGCAGATGCCCTTATCCAAGGCGATTTACAGTCATAAACAAAAATACATTTCAAGAATCACAGTACAAGTATTAATACAATTAAGAGCAAGATAAAATACAATGACTTCAGTTCTAGCAAGTACAAGTATATGACAAAATAGGATTCAATAACGGAGCAGATAACAGTGTCAGTGATAGTTACATCAGGATATAATTAAATACAAAATACTACAGATTAAATAACACTTGTGACAGATTACAGTACTCTAAAGTACAGGATTAAATGCAGTAAAATAGGTAGCAGATAAGAGCAAGTAAAGCGCATTAAGGAAGAGTGATAAAGTGTCCAGAGGGAAAAGAGGAGTTCTACAGGTGCTTTCTGAAGAGGTGAGTCTTGAGGAGGCGCCGGAAGGAGGTCAGGGACTGGGCAGTCCTGACATCTGTAGGAAGGTCATTCCACCACTGTGAGGCGAGGGTGGAGAAGGAGCGGGCTCTGGAGGCAGGGGAGCGTAGAGGAGGTACAGCCAGTCTTCTAGTGCAGGAGGAGCGGAGAGGTCGAGTGGGGGTGTAGGGAGAGATGAGGGTTTGGAGGTAGCTGGGTGCATTATTTGGTATTATTATGATCTCAAATTGATGGTTTGTCTAATTACATTTTACATTTTACTAGTGAAGCTCATATGGATAGTGCGATCACTTAGTGTGATCATTTATTTAGATGGAGGGGGATCTTCACCAAGGTTGTTGAAAGTTATATGCATGGACTAATACTAGCTGCTCGCAAAGGGGCTGGGTTTATCTCCTTCTCTTCAAAGCAAGGGCATGGAAGGAACATTTATTGATAAAAGTAATAATAATTATAATCATAAGAATATGCTACCTCATCTTATTACTGCTACCTTTACTACAATTAATTATATCAGATAACATGTTGAAAAGATAAGTCTGAAAGAAAGAAAGAAAGAAAGAAAGAAAGAAAGAAAGAAAGAAAGAAAGAAAGAAAACCCACCACTGTAATTCACAAAAAATGAACACTGTTCATACTGTAGTCATGTACGGAAACAATTTTTTTTATTTTGTATTTTTCATTTCTATTAAACGGTAAGAACCTCTTTGCGACCTGTTGTGAAAAGATATTCTGCTAATGATAGGCCTTTGGCACAACTTAAGGACTCATCAGGAAGTAAAATGCTTTGCAGTCTCTCTGGCTTGCTGTCCCTTAATTGAAGTATTGTGAACAGAATTAATCCTCCAGGGCATTGTAGCTAAATGATATGGACACCTCTGATGAGACATGCAGATGAAGATGTGTCAACACAATTTTTGACAATTTGCTGTAATTGTCGGGGTTGATTAATTTTACAACCAGGGGTGTTTGCATTAGCTAACCCAGGGAGACTTTTTCTTTTTTTCTTAGAAATTCTCTGGAATGTTTTCTCATATTTTGTGCTTTCTCCTTGGTGTCATTTAAAAATAATAATAATAGACAACAACCAGGTTCTCCAACTGACGTGAACTGTGTTGTTGCACTTCAAAAGTAAACTTTTCTATCTAACAACTACAAGGGAGATGCAATATCTCAAGTTAAATTTTTGCACAAAACAACTATAAAATACAACTCTAAAATACCATCACGCTTTATTTTAAGGCATTTTTTAAATTTTAGTTTCTTAACTGTTGTTCTAAATCTCAGAGACTGTCTCAGACAATTGGGGAGATGGGTCATAATGCAATGCCTTGTAAAAGTTTTACAATTTTGAAACTCTCTTTAAACAGCAACATACATTTCTGACAGCCCTAGCATTGCAGTCAAAAATATAACATAAAAACACATAAAAAATATCCTTATACACAAAAACATGTGCTGGATTTATGACAGCATTAATTCATAATATGGAGTGAAATGGATAAATCCTCTTGCTTTCGGCTCAGGACACTTAACTTTCATTGCAGTCAATTATCCAGCAGACCTGTAATGACTGCTGTGTCAGACAATAATTCTTGATTAACAAACTGCTTTAAAAAATTAATAAATAAATGAATATATAGTAATCTATTTATAAACTTATAAAAAAAAGTCTACAGAAAATTTCAGATACCTACTTTTGGATTATGAATGTCAAATATATAATTATATAATTGAAATAAGGCCCTGTGGCAGGGCAGGGCCCTGCCTGTAAATAATAATATTGTTGTGTGGTGATTGGCAGGGATGGGGTTAATTTCCTATCCCTGCCAAAATACATGTGAGAATGTGGCTGGAGCTGATTGAATAATTGATAATTAGGCTCCAGCCACATGGTATAAAAAGAGAAAATCCTTTGTTTGGTGGTGGGAGTTGGTGAGTGAACAGTTTGGGACTGTGTCGCTGTATTTATTTTTTTGTCAAAAGTTCAAGTTCAAGTTCAGTGAAGGCTCTGCCCAGCCTGAACACAGTTTTGTTTTTGTTTAACTGTTTTTTTTTTGCTGTGTGAGTAGTAGTGTTTTGTTTTGTATTTTTATTTTCTGTTTGTTTATTAAACTGCACAGAAGTGTTTTAACTGCAGTTTCCTTGCCTCTGAGTCTCTAGGGGGCACTATCCCACTGCTGACACCATATGTGACAGGGTAGCCTTGCAGGCCCAGATGTTATTGGCAGGCAAAGAGACTCAGAGGCAAGGAAACTGCAGTTAAAGCGCTTCTGCGCAGTTTAATCAATAAACAGAAAATAAAAATACAAAACACTGCTGCTCACAGAGCAAAAATAAAACAGTTAAACAAAAACAAAACTGTTCAGGCTGGGCAGAGCCTTCACTGAACTTGAACTTTTGACCAAAAAATACAGTACCAAACTGTTCACTCACCAACTCCTGCCACCAAACAAAGGATTTTCTCTTTTTATACCATGTGGCTGGAGCCTAATTATCAATTATTCAATCAGCTCCAGCCACATTCTCACATGTATTTTGGCAGGGATAGGAAATTATCCCAATCCCTGCCAACAACCACCAAATCACCACACAACAATATTATTATTTACAGGCAGGGCCCTGCCACAGGCCCATTAAAAGATTTTACTGTAGTAATATTGTTTTTTAATTATACAATTTGTATTTGTTTATAAATAGGTTAATATGTATTAACAAACTAAAATGAGCTAGTTGATACATAGGAAACAGGCATGTGTTTATTGTTGTTTATTATACTTGTTAAAAGTTCATAAACTTTGAAAGTGGTCCTTAAAATAAAGCATGATCAAACTTGCTTACGGTAGGCTTGGCTGGCACTATTGTGAATTCTGTAGCACCCTTGCTGGTTGTCTGTTACTTTAACATATGCTCTCCCTGCTGTGTCTTTTGAGGTTCTCCCTCTCAACTGCTATTCTTCGGGCAGCTGGAAGTTTTCAGTTCTCTTTTCACATATGTCCAACTCATTGTTTTCTCATAATTGTGTGCAAAGGAGTTAAGTTTAGCAATATTATATTATCTTGTTTTTGGCAGCAATTGTGTTTATACACAAGAAGACAGTGTGTTCATATAATTTTTTTTTTTATTTTTAATTCAAAATAAAAAAGTGCTATCCAAAGTTTTAAAACCATTTTGTCAGTAGCATTAGCAGACTGCCACTGCCCCCTTTGGTTTGAAGTTCTTT
Organism: Acipenser oxyrinchus oxyrinchus; assembly: GCA_030684275.1. Lineage (NCBI taxonomy): Eukaryota > Metazoa > Chordata > Actinopteri > Acipenseriformes > Acipenseridae > Acipenser > Acipenser oxyrinchus. Next base: position 59,582,621 of record CM060250.1, read on the forward strand.
TGATTCTCCGATGAGATAATTCCATGTGCCACAGAAAAGCATTTTCTGAACATTAAAAAATGAAAAGTTGGTGCCTGAAAGGCAATAAGGCGAACCAAATCCAGCAAACATTTGTGTACAGACCAATGCAACACACCCAGTGGTCCTCACTTGGTGAAAGTGAGACTCAAACCACACTTTGGTACCCTTCCATATAAATCTCTATGTTAAGGTAGACAAAGGTTATTTCTGGAGTTTTTGTGCAGAATTTAAATCCTGGAAGTTCTATTTTTGGAGCCGAATATTTAGGTTTCATTTCAGTGTTCTCAGTAATAGAAACGGAATACATATTAGGTCTCTTTCAGCCCGTGAATTTCTCCCTTCTGTCAGTCTCATACAGATTCTTGTTTCTGTCGTTTCTGCGTCGGCACTGGTTGCACTGGAGATGAATTGAGCAATATGAAATGCAGTACCTGGTATAGCATGTGCTGATAGATGTTGGTTGTCAAAGAATTCAATCTGTCCCGTTGATTCAGTTTATGATCACATTTTAGACCTTTAAAAGTTTCAACTTTATTTAACTATTTACCAATGAAATAAAGTTGCACACTCATACTCATATAAAAAAAAAGAAAACCAGTACCAAAGTTTGTAATGCTGCTCAGTAAACCAAAGAGTTTCACTTTTTTTCCCTTTATGTTGAGACTGGGAATGCAGTCTCCCAGTGTTACTTGGCAGGCACGACAGGGAAGGAGATCTGCATAATGTCCAATCACTCTAAGTTGCTTTTAAAATTCTAGACCCAAGGTATTACGGTTTTATGGAAAGTAAGTGTACCCTGGTCTTCCAGCCAATATAATCAAAAATTAATTAGAAATTAGTTATAGCTACATCATGTCTATGTTTTAAATCCAGTGGGATTTTGTTATGCAGACTTTTTTAGAATTTTTAATTAAACTTCCATGCTTTCATTTCATTAAATAAATTAGCTTGCTACTTAATGAAAACAGCACGGGCCCTCGAAAACTAGTCTGGTTTCAACCCAGTCCGTGCTTAACCTTAAATAAAGCTACTGGTTTATAATTAGTGTGCTGTTTCATTTATCAGTATATTCCCATGCTTTAACATGACTTAAAATGTGAGTCCTCCAGTTATACATCCATGCTTATATGCTTTTGAAAACCTTTTTGTTAGTGCTTGCAGTATAAAGGGTAAGCTATTGTTATAATATATGGAGTGGTTCAACTCTAACTATTACTGTGTTTCAAACGGTTTAAATAAATCAGTTGCTTTTTACCATGGTGGCTGTTTGTCAGCTTTTGCAGCTGCAGGAGTATTTTTCGGAAAATAAAGTAGTTGTTTACACAGGTGTGGATGTGTTCAGTGAAAATGTCTCTACACTTTGGGAACATCTGCCCAGATGTTTATGTTGGCATGTTCTGTTGTAACTGAAGCTATTTGTATCAAGCCTATATCCTTCATTATGATTTAGACACACACACACAACCACACACAATCACACAGGCAGTCTGCAAGATTCCTTCAGAAGGTGCCATGATGGATGCAAAACTGTAAAACTATCCCTGCAAAAAATCTAATGAGATCTGTGTTGGAAATTGCCATTGTACAACAGAGGTTTGGGGAGTTCTAATTTGATTTAAAATGGAACTGTAGAATCTATTTGATTTTAGTTACGTTTTCATAGAAGGTATATGTTACCCACAATAATGTGTATTGCTTAATATGGCCACTATATTCAGTGGTGGTGTATGTCAATAAATGTGGTTACCTTATGTACTGCTAAAGTTTCAATACTGATAATCCAGATGGTACCATATTTATTAATGTTAAAGAAGCGTGGGCAAGGCATAGATCATTACTGCTAGATGTATGTAAATATTACCCTAATAAACATTTTCAAATACACAATTCTACTTCGGTTTACGTAGCGTAACTGTTGCATTTTTATTGTTTGGCAAAAAAAATTGAAAAAAAAAGAAAAAAAGGGTCTGCTGCTATGTTTTTGGGTAACCATTTGGAAATTCTTGTAGCATACATTGTATATAGTAATTTCCTGAAGCAATACATTCTCATTGAATGCTGTAAAACATAAAATGTCAGACAGATTTACTTCACATATTGTTGGAATCAACCCAGGAATACAAGAGCCTTAAACATTTGTAATCACATTTTTTTTAATGCGGTGTTATTAGTGACTTTTGTAAGAAATCTATATACCATTATATAGTAGCCAGTGGGGTAAAGTCAAATGTTTGTTTTGGCAGTTCAGTTCTTTAGGTGTTTATGAATTTATTAACTGGATCCATACAAATCTCTGATACATCTGTGTAATGTATCGTGATCAAGTGGCTATTGCAGGTGGCAGGAAACAGTCAGAAGAGAGAGAGAGAGAGAGAGAGAGAGAGAGAGAGAGAGAGAGAGAGAGAGAGAGAGAGAGAGAGAGAGAATAATAGAGAGCTTCAGTGAGTTACAGGAAAATAATTCCATCTAGGGTTTATGTGAAGTCATAAACCACAAGACCTACAAATTGGGAGTTACAGCATTGATGAAACATAATTGGACATTCTTAATACAGAAAAAATGGAGGTAACTGTAAATTAAAATGAAAATGGTCTAAGTAAAAAATACATCAGATTTCATGCAGCCATAATTTGTTTTGCTGTAATACAACAAGAGGATGCCAATCCACACATTGATGCTCATCTTGTGCAAGAAGCCCGAAAAAAAAATCCAGGTTTGTTCATCAAGTGGTTCTGCAATTTATTTTTATACTGGCACAGCCAAGCCTGTAACAGTTGCGTAAGCATCTGTTACTTTTGTTTGGATTTATTCTAAAAATCAAAACTCTTTGACTCATCCTCTGAGTGTAAGAATGGAATCCCCCTGTTTATCTCCAAGTCTAGAGGTCTTCACTGTGCAGTTCCCTCTTTCATGTTGATGTCTGTGCTCAGTTCCAGCTTCTGGTGTCTCTTATTATTCATGTTCATACTCACAAGGTCAGTAGCAAAGTCTCTGCAGAGGTCATGGTCAAGCCCCATGATGAAGCACTGTACTTCAAAAACCAGTACCAGGTAAATAACAACCAGCATGAAGAAGTTATACAACGATGATTAAACAATAATGAGTTTCTTTGGGATGCAGCTTTTGTTTTGCTCATAACTTGTGTTTCTTTTTTTTAACTTATGTGTTTGAAGTTGTGGGTGAATACTTTCCATAACAATGCATATGGATGATGTGGAGCCTATGGTGTTTTGAGGTGCTGTATCAAGCACAACATTCATATTGAATTTTCAGCCAGATACATGCTTAGTATTGTCAGCATTTTTATACCAGGTTAGTATGGCATGATTATAGGTTATGAAGCAATACTTAAATAAACTAGTAAAATGTATTGACTGCCTCCAACATGCTTACTGAATAAAAAAGGCAATTGAGCCATCCTGACATATATGATATGCACTGCACTTTCCAAATGACAGCACTGAAGAGGCATTACAACAGCAATGCAATGGTTCAGCATGGGCTTGTGTCTACAGTTACAGTAATTCGGGTCTACAAAATAATTACATTCAGTAATCATTTCTAATTGAGTAACACATAAGGAAATAACACAACTTTTGTTGTCATGATTTAGAAAATACAACTGACTTTCGACCCATGTGGTCTACTGGCTAGCTGCATTTGCCACTCACCCGTAGGCAACCTTATGAAGAAAAGACATTGAAGGGAATTGTAACCACATCCATTATATACATTGTATATGTTCTATTATTGTAAATATATAATAGTAATTTATTAAACAGGATAGTTGTTGAAAGGGTAAGTATATTCTGTTTTTACTTTATTACTGTAGTGATCCATAGCCTATTATGTAGATGTAAAAAGCTGCAAATATAACTTGCACTGTGGGGGTCCTTTGCATGAAACATGTGCAGTACAGTATGCAAATATATCCAAACACTAAGCATTTGCACATACATACACACACACGCACACTGTCGCCATGCCAAAAAATTACAGCTGTCAGTTGACACATAACTGACATACTCCAGCCGTTTCAAGATTTGAGGTTTGTGCATTCATTTTAAAGAAACAGATGTTTCATTTACTACTCTTACTGAATATCAGGATTATGCTTTAAAAAAAGAAAACGGACATGGTACTTCTGTCATTTCACACCATGGGCCAGATGGTCAAAATGCTTTGGCTGCATTTCTGTTTATGTTTGAAAAAGGAATGTTATTACTGAAAGAGTTGCAGCTAGATCATTTTTCACATTAACATAAATCATGAATAAAATCCCAAACTTCAAACGCTCCTTAGGATAAGTGCTTAACTGTGTAATGTATCTAGAAATGTATACTTTACAGTATAAGTCGTCCAATTACCCCTATACAGATCTGTGAACAGGATGACGTGGTGACATCTGACCAGGAAGAGAGACACAGCTCTGTGAGGTATGAAGCACTGCTGCACATATTTATTGTAAATAAATGCTTTGTACAAAACAGAAACGAAAACACTCTACAAAAACAAAACAGCACAGTGTCTAAAACATACAGACAATAATCTTATAACAAGTAACGTGCTGGTGTATAGCCAGCACAAGTAGCAATTGTTTACTATTTTCTATTTATCAGTTCTTATGTTCCACCTCTGACCACCCAACCCCAAGTGAGCGATCCATGCCTCTTTTATGCATCTGTGCCTGGGCTTGATTGCTTGTTAATCATTCAATTGGGCCCAGGCACAGTTTGCACATGAACTGCTTTGGCAGGGAATGCAATCAATCCTTCCCTGCCCACCTAAAACACCTGTGCACAAATACATACATACTGTAACGCTCTCGTCGCATCTGCGAGTGAAACAGGGATCGGGGAGACCAGATGGGATTCCAAACTTGCTGTTTTATTAACTGAACTAAATTAAATAACAGCAAATCCCTGTTTGGGGCCAGGGTTCTCACCAAAAATAATAAAACTAACTCCCTCACTCTCTCTGTTGTCATCTCACACTCCCTCACTCACTGCTATCTTCTTTCTTCTACCCACTCTCACTTTCTCTCTCTGTTGTTCTTGCTCTCTCCACTCTCACTCTTCCTTCTTCACTGCAACTCCAGACTTTCTTTGGGGTTCTTGCTTCTGCTTCACAGATCAGGCCCTCACTTTCACTCTGTCCTTCACAGTCACACACAACCACCCACAGCTGCCCCCCCACACACCTTTATCCTCAGGGGAGGGTTCTGCCCACCATACGCACACAGACACCACACGCACGCACGCACACACACTAACTACCCTAATGCTAATGGCGTGCCCCATTCCCGTACAATAAATGCAATATGAAACAAGACATGACAAACGAAGAGCAAAACAAACACAGAGTCCAGCAGGAGCGTTACAGTACATTTTAAATACTAATAAAACCACACCTTGTGCACCAATACATACATACATACATACAAATCGTAAAACAACAATTGACAATACGAAATAAACAAAATACACACAGGGGCGGGTTGTACCCCGTCACAAGATCCTTTTAAGTTAATTCTGGAAATTATATAAGTCCTGGGTTTGAATATAAGTAGTACAATTCAGTGTGTTACATTAACAAGGCATTTTCTCATTTCGTCAGAGCTGTTAATTTGGAAGTGCTGTAATTTACATGTCATTGTTATTTCAAACCTGTAATAAAGTTAATGCTTTATGGAAATACAGTATGTGCCATGTTCTGCATACCCTGTCCATGCTGGTATATTCTTTATTACACCCTGTTGACCTCACAGAGTAGTCAAACAAAGGACTAATTAGTGTAATGAAGAGACGTTATTTGCCTAACTTTAATTCGTCCTAAGGTGAAATTTACTATGTATATATTTTTTTCCTGTAATGGGATCATAAGAAAAGGCTAAACACACACACACACACACATATCTAACACATGTTTTTTTTTCTGCACATTTCCACAAAGGGTTTAGGCATTTGGCTCATAGTCTGAATTCAGCCATGGATACACATTGGCTGGTTTAAAAGTACCCAATTAGCACTAGTTTTTGATTACTTTAAAAAATGTACTTGACCTAACACAGAAGTGTTTTGGGTGTGGAGTACATATGCAAGCACAACCCTATTTATGTTTTTGTATAGAGTGCACAATTATTTTACCCCTGATTTTCTCCCTAATTTGAAAATGTCCCAATTATTCCTCACACAGCTCAGGAGAACTGAAGGTTCAGTCCTCCGATCTCATGACCAAGCCAGTTTCCTCTTTTACACCCAGAAATTGGAGAGCGGATGTCAAAGCTACTGGCATATGGAGAACAAAGGCCAGTCATGCAGGTGACTACCTGAGCTCACTAGGGCCTGGCTGGCAGGGTCTGCTCTAGCGTGATGAGGAGAAACAGTCCCTGCAGGTTTTGCCTCCCTAATCCGCTGGTGCGCCAGAGCCAATGCGACGCTCCTTCTGGACTCCCCAGGAATCACATGGTTGTAGAATGAAAAAGGAGCAATTTAAAAGTGTTGCTGACCTATATATGGTATGCATGTTAGCACTGCACTTATCAAATGATAACACTGAAGAACATTACAAAAGTAATTCAGCAGTTCAGATGGAACCTAAGCATTATGAGTTCCTATTTGTGATGAATGAATGTTAGGGTCATTGTATGTAATTACATTTCAATTACCATCAATTATTGAGATATTAATGCAAATATCCCATTTGCATTGATGTACGCATCGCTGAATTCCTCATTTCATGTTCATCGCTGTCACTAACTTTGACATACTAAAAAATGTTATTATTTATTTGTTTTTACCTGGGAAAGCTCCCACCACCCAGTCCAAATACCCTGGTACAGAATGTCAGTGATACATATTTTTAATTTACTATGCAGAGATAAAAACATTGTTGACAGACTTTATATGCTGAAGTAAGACTTTTTGTGGCCCGTTGATGACTTTATTTCAACCAATACTACATTACTTAAATATCTATAGGAAGATACTTAAATATTAATGTGTATAGAGAATTTATAACACGCTTGAATGATTAAATATTTACTGTAATATCTGTACATAATGGTTGCTCTTTTGTTTTGTGATGCTCTTTTGTTTTTTTTGCAGTTTTGTTTCAAAGATATATATTAAAAAAATAATATAAACATGTGACATGTTTTACTAGCCTTCTGTACAACTCAAGGAATGCATTTGTCAGCCTTGTGCACACACCAATTTCTTTACCTGAACACAACCACTGTATACAGTATATAAAGTAAATAAAAGGATATTAGTAAAAGCAGGAGTTTACTTTATTTCAAGGAACAGTGCAATAACACCCAACACTTTTATGCACATTTAAAAGCCATGTTTTTATTTAATATAAAAAGCATGTTGTCTGAAGAAGTTTTGTTTGATGCTGATAAAAGCTGTTTGACATCAGTGTGTAAATTGGTCTTCACTAGAAGGATCGTTTCAATCAACTTCAGACCATGTAATTAGTAATTAGATTTGGATTAAAACTACACTGAGAGGGTGAGCATGTCAAATTGAAATCAGCATATGAAATGTGATTAAATTTATGAAAAAACAGAAATATTATTGTTATGATTCAGACAGGATACTGGGTCAGAACGAAAGCTTCACAGACAGATTTTTTTTTTTCTGCTAATTGCAATCTCAAAAGAAAATTATTTAAAAGTATAGCCCTTTCACTGATGGCAATGTCAATTTATACCATTCAGTAGTACAAATTGTTGTGTTTTGTAAACATGTTTCTCTATTGTAGTAAATATAAGGTTAATAACAGCACATACTATAGCAATCTTGTTTCATTCCACTTTTCTTCAAGTATGTGCTGAATCCCTATTTAAGAGCTTTCCTCTGTTGTAGAAGCCGTATCTGAATATGTATTTATTTGCACAATGGAATAATAAGGTCATAAAAAAAGACTAAAACATACGCAAATCTCACAAAATGATTTATTTTCAGGACATTTCCATCTGAGTATCACTCAAGTTTCTGAACAAAATTGTCTCTGGAACACAGTACAGAAGTATGGAACAAGGCCATTTACTCCCTTGTATAAACATAGTACAGCCGATTATGAGAAATACTTAACAAGCACATTACATTTTCAAGCACAATAATATTGAAATAAATCTGATCAATTTGAGAATATATTGTTCACATAATGTCAGCCTGAATGTTTTAAAATCCTTTTAATTCAGGTCATTTTGGACTATTTCTTAATTTTGACATTATTTATATTTTTAACCTTGAAATAAGTTGAATCATGTCTTAGTGATTGCATGCATTTTGCAATGTAGAATCAAATATGAATATACACTTTTTCTAGATTCTAAAAGGAACCACTTCAATCTCTGTGGTGTCCTGGATTGGTCAATCTCCAAACCACTTCTGAAAAACTTTGGCTGAACAAAGTTACTTGAGACCCAGTATCCAGTATACATGGAATCTCCCTGGCCACCAAAACATTACTTATGGGATATGCCTGCCTATTGGTAGGTATTTACTGAGCTCCTTATATAAGAGCTGCCGATAGGCCCCTTCCTGGGGTGAAGTACTCGGTCCTGCCTACCGAGGGATTAAACCTGTCTTCCCACGGAAGCGATTTTTCTTTTTGCATCGAACCTGTGAGGGCGATCGATGCGACCTGGCTGATTGGTGGTTGACTTCTCTTTCAGGGAACCAGGGTTACAGTAAGTAACCTAACGATCCCTTTCAATTTGAAGACGACCAACAACATACTTATGGGAAAGTGTACCAGAGCCGTCACGAGGGAGAAGGAAAAGAAGCATATGAGGGATGCATCAGAACCGCACAACCCAAGGTTAACGGTGCGAGCGTGCAACCTCAAGGACCCTCATGCCTAATGAAGGCAAGGAGAGATCTATCACGTTAAGGTGATAGAACCTGGAGAAAGTATCCCTGTCATAACAGGGAGAGGCGACCTCTAATAGCTGCTACTCTGTCATCTGACAGGTATGCGCCCATCCTACTGGAGTCCAGCCGGAGCCCCAAGTATGTCGTGCACTGCACCGGTGTAAGCCAACTCTTTGCATCGTTGATGGTGAGGCCCAGCCTCACCAGATGCTCTGTCACAATCGCAGCGTGGACCATTGCTCCCTTTCACGACTGGGAACAAATCAACCAGTCGTAGAGATAGCTCATTACTCTGATCCCCTGCAACCGCAAGAGGGCCAGGATAGTGTCAACACACCTTGAAAACGTAAGCTAATGAGAGGCCGAACTGCAGCACGGAGAACTCGTAAACGCTTCCCTGAAAGGTGAAGTGGAGGTACTTCCTGTGCTCTGGACGAACAGGAACGTGAAAGTATGCGTCCCATAAGTCCACAGTGGTAAACCAGTCGCCCGGCTAGACGGACTGGAGAATGTGACGGGGAGTCATCATTTGGAACCTCCTCTCCTTCAAAAATTCAGGTCTAGGATGGGGCAAAAGCCAGTGTCCTTCTTGGGTACTGAAAATATCTTGAGTATTACCCCTCTCCGTAGGAGGTGGAGTCTCAAGATGAATGGCTCATTTGCACAGTAAGACGGTCACTTCTTTCTGAAGTACCGAGACCTGAAGAGGTTCTGTCACGGATGTATTCATGACCCCTCAAAAGGGAGGATGTCCCAAGCGGAACTGTAGCGCGTAACCGATGTGCACGGTAGCAAGCACCCAGGAACTCTCTCCTGGAATGCTGCTGCGTGGACACACCACGCCCTGTGTTCCCCCTTACCTTGCGGGAGGGCCCGGTTGCCTGCTGCCGCTGTGGCCTCTAGGTCTGATATTATGCGTTCTTGCTGGTGTTGGCTCACTGAAACAACAGGTTTCAGGTTAAATGTCAATAGAGCTCTTTTCTCTCAATTGCTGTTTGAAGAGTTACACAGATAGGACAATTATCTGCACTGCTTTTGTCGCCAGCTTGTTGGTACAGTATTTTCATCCCTGAGGACTTAAGCAGCTGCTCTTAAGTTAACCTCTCTTTCAACCAAACTTCCCCTTTTAATCCCCTGGCAGGAATCAAAGAGCCGGGTTATTTGGCATTTGTCTGTTTTTACTCACACTTTACTCTTTATCAAACTGTGGGGTCAGAGAGCTCCTCTCAGGAAGCTTTGAAACAACACTCAGCCTCGCTACTAACTTGCTTTCAGGCGTCTGCATCTCCTCTCTGTTGCCGCACTACCTCCCTCGTGCCTGGCTGAACGCGAATAGCTGTGCACTGATCCGTGGTGCAGGGGATGCTCAGCAAGGTCATACAGCAGCACCACAAGGCATTCCAATATAGCAGCTCTTATTTGGCTTCACTATAGGCTAATAGAAAAAAAAAAAAACATAATTATCTTGTGTTTGACCTTCCAATCATTATGGTGCAAATATTTTTAACTAATGAATGAGATCATCTTTCTGTTACAGAGAACAATTATAATAAGCATGTACTGCATTACTGTCAATCTTCAAAAGAGTTGTGTGAAGTGAGTATTGGGGGATACATAATTCTGCTTATATTAAGCAGAAACAGTGAAGTATTGACACAGTGATGGCCCAATCTATCTAGTTTTAAGTACAGTGAAGACATGGTGGATTGAAGAGTATTATGAATCATAACTGAATTCGTTAGACAAGGGTATCACAAATTCCTTATTATTATTATTATTATTATTATTATTATTATTATTATTATTATTATTATTATTAGTGGTAGTAGTCGTAGTCGTAGTAGTCGTATTTAGTCATTTAGCAGTCACTTTTATCCAAAGCGACTTACAGAGACTAGGGGGCGACCTATGCATCACAACTTACAATAGGACCTCGGTTTTATCCGAAGGACGGAGAACAAGGAGGTTAAATGACTTGCTCAGGATCACACACACTGAGTCTGTGGTTGAGCTGGGATTTAACCTAGAACCTCCTGGTAACAAGCCCCTTTCTTTAACCACTGGACCACCAAACCTCCTTAGGAGTCAAAGGATTCTCTTTAAATGATCTGAAAAGCGGAAGATCTTAGTACCACTGCCCAAACAAACCTCTTTTTATTGTATTTTTTACTGAATATAGTAATTTAATACCTGGGTCAATAAATCCCAGTGAGTTAGAGTGCCAGTATTTCGATTCACCACTGTTGAGGTCATTAAAATAGACCCCAAAATGATAATCACACCATCACAATACCTAATGAACTAAACTACTACATTTCAACTAACAACATATACTAAACCGGTGGGGGCATACTGTTCTTTATTTATTTATCTGGTAACCAACCCATTCAGACAGCTAAATGAGTTATTGATAATCTGAAACCACAGGTTTTCTGAATTTAATAATCTGGAAATGCAAAATAAGATGCTATCATGTATAATTATTGTGTGTAATAATTTACATACCAGATTGTACAGTAAAAAAGTCCCAATGTAAACCCATGACTGCTAAATTAATTTCCATTAGAAAAGGGTAAAAGGGGAAAGGGGAAAGGGGGTTGAAAACACCTGCAGGACACAGCTGCTGAAATGTCCATCTCTTGCGACTATTGTCTATGTCAGCCTAGCTCGTCTGCATTTTCAATAAGATGCTTTCGGGGGTGGGGGTTGCTTTATTCCTGATAATTATGTTTCCACTTTCAAGTAGAAAATAACCATCAAGGTATGGGATATCGCAGTCAGACAGTAGGAATTGGCTGAGCTTTATAGCAAAGCTGCCGATAGGTCTCGGCGCGAGCTGACATGTAAGCCCGCACCCCTGGAAGCTTACATTACGCAGCGCACAGAAGGCCCTTCCTCTTTTGCCTTCAGCCCTGTAGGACATTGAGCTGGTAAGTTTTCTCTCTGAGAAATTTGCATCACTGATTGTACTCGTCAGCCTTGAGCTTGAGAAGCTGGCTACCGCCCCTTCTCTTTCTCACATATTAATATTTTACTAATATTGTTATATATTTTTGTTATTTGGGTTTTTTGGTATTGTCTATTCTCTCAGGTATAGAATAGAGTTTAGAGAACACGTTTGCGCGCCTGGCTAGGCCGCGCAATTTTTTGCAGCCTCGGTCTCGCCTGGGCTAGACCCAGAGTGGAGCCTGCTGCTTGCAGCCACTCCAATAATACCACCCGTAGATTGTAACATCACACCGCGTGGTTGCTGTACGACTGTAGCTACGCTACAAATATATCTGCACTTAGTGCAGCTGCAGTTCCTCTAAAATAAATATATAAAAATAAATAAATTAATAAAAAAATTTTAAAAATGTTTTTTCCCCATACAATATATAAGGAAGACTACCGCCAAGTGCACTTTTCAGTTGCCCCTTTTAACAGGTAAGTATAGCACAACACCATTGTCTTTTAGAATGTGACACTGTACTAGCACTTAGCGTCTCCACTCTGCGGGTCAGCTCACATTTCGGCGTCTAGTGCATAGCGTCTTCACGCTCAGTACACGCGCTTCAGCGCGTCTGCGTTTTTCGGTGTCAGCGCCTTGGCGCTTTGGTGTAGCACTTCTGCGCTTGGTGCTTAGTGCCTCGGCACTTGGGGCTCGGTGCACGCACCTCGACTCTCGGCCCTTCGGTGCTCGACGCTCGGTGCTCGACGCTCGGTGCACGCACCTCAACGCTCGACGCGTTGGCGCTCGGTGTTCGGCACTTAGACGCTCAGCGCTCGGTGCCTCGATGCTCGGCGCATCGGCGCTCGGTTCCTCAATGCTCGGTGCCTCGATGCTCGGTGCTCAGCGCTCGGTGCACGCACCTCGACGCTCGACACTTCCGTGCTCGACGCTCGGTGCACGCACCTCGACGCGTCAGCGCTCGGTGCACTGTGCCGCACTGGCCTTCGACGCCGACACTTCGGCGCCGACACTTCGGCGCTTCGCCGCTTGGTGCACACACCTCGACGCTCGACGCCGGTGCTCGACGCTTCGGTGCTCGGTGCCTTGACGGCTCAGTGCACGCCGCGTCGACACCGGCGCTTGACGCTCGGTGCTCGGCGCTTGACGCTCGGTGCATGCACCTCGACGCTGACGCCGGCGCTCAGTGCACGCACCTCGACGCTCGGCGCCGGCGCCGACGCCGGTGCCTAACACCTCGGTGCCGGTACACACGCCGTCGAACCCATCGGCACGCGACGCCCGGCAGCGAGGTGTCGTAAATATGTCCGGGTTCCATCGCTGTGTCACCTGCGAGGCAAAATTGCCGGCTAACGACCCGCATGAGGACTGCGTGGCGTGCCTGGGGCCAGAGCATGCTGCGTCGGCCTTAGCAGACAGAACGTTCTGCTCCCTGTGTGCGAATTATCAGACGCGCACTCTGCGTCAGAGGGCAAGGAAAGCAGTTGGGGGTCATTCCCCCTCTTCAGGGTCTTCACACACCCTATCCGCCCCGCCGTCTTCCTTGGCGTCCCCGCCAGTGAAATTACGGTTGTCCGGGAGTCCGTCCTCCCAGCTCACCGCTGGCCAAAGATCTCCAGACACCAGACGTGCGAGACAGCGTTCCCGCAGCCCACCTATACAGCCGCAAGGTCCCTCCCCTTGCAGGGAGCGCCCCCGCCGGCCCTCAAGGTCCCATTCCGGGTCACCTCGACGAAGAGGACGTTCCCGTTCTCCTCGTCGGGACAGGCAAGGCAGAGACAGGTCAAGCATCACAAAGCTCACCTCTTAGATGTCTCAGTTTTTGGACATGATGATGGGTCAGCAATCGCTGCTCATGTCCTTGGCCAAAGCTCGAGCCACAGATGAACTGGTCGGGTCTGTTACCAACCAGCTGATGGTTCCACCACAGCCCTTGTCCGTCCCAGTTGTGCAACAGCAAGACACATGGGACGTTGATGCCATCTCTAGGGATTCATCTGAAGGGGAGCCTCTCCTCGAAGAGGACAGTGTGGAGGCAGAGCTAGCGTCCCACCACTCAGAGTCTGAGAGTCTATGGTCACTGGTGGAGCGGGCAACTCGCCATCTGGGGATTGAATGACCTGCCGTAGAACAACCTCGGCGGTCTCTTTTTGAGTCACCTTCGGTACGGTCGCAGCAGTCCAGGATGCTCCCGGCCTTCCCCGATTTTATTAAGGAGGTGCAGTCCACGTGGGGGACTCCGGCCTCTTCCCCTGCAACTTCACGTAAGGCATCCGCAACCTATCGTTATCATGCTTTTCATACAGTGTGTATACTATCTTACATGATATTATTGCTTATGGGAAATGTGCAAATTCATGTTTGTCTGTTTTTTTTAAAACATTTTTATTTCTTTCCAATCACAAACACATACAAATGAAAAATGCAAGCTTTTGATATTTGCAGCACTTGTCCAAACTGTTAGCAACTTGGAGTTGAGACAATAACAAAAATAAAATTGCCAATGAATTACAGAAAACAAGTTCCATGTTTAGAACCCTACTTTAAAAAAAAATCAACAATGTAAACAAGTAACATTATGAAAATGTAACATGTTCACATGATTTAGCCTCTAAGAACATACCACAGGCATCAAAGGATTATGTGGCCAATTTGATGACAATGGAATGGAATAGAAGCCTGAAGCAGCTTGCCTTACTTGTGAAACCAAAAAAACAACTACACTGAAATTGAGCTAAAATATATCTTACAATAACGATGCAAGGTGTGTGTGAGAGAGAGAGAGAGAGAGAGAGAGAGAGAGAGAGAGAGAGAGAGAGTGTGTGCGTGTGTGTGTGTGTGTGTGTGTGTGTGTGAGATAGTGTCTGTGAATAATGTCCTGCAGTGCTATACTTCACTGTAATGTCATTATAGTTTTGTTTAATGAAAAGCTAGGCCCCTGACAGCATGTAGGAAGCGGTGAACGAAGACCTCTGAGGCAGTGAAGCGGCAGTGAGGAGGCATTGAGGAGGCAGTGGGAGATCCGGGGGGCAGTCGAAAGATATTATTTATGGAAAGGACCCAGCTATTCCTATATGGGGTTAATGTTCCTTCATGTCATCGCAACCGAGCGTGTCACATTAATATGTATTCATCACTCTGCATCTTTTACACCCCACCAATTCCTGCTTCTTTTTTTTAATTTATTCTCACTCTTTGTTGCTGTGCTGTTAATGCTGCTATTATAGTCCTGACATCACATTTACCAGAATGCATGTTAAGGATTCAGGTTCTAGAACATGTACATACTGTAGAATAGGCTACACAAGTTTAGATCCAACTGCCAAAATGTATGTGTTTACAGTGCTTTATGAATGAAAATGTTGGGGGAACTACTGGTATACTGGTTATTTATTGTAGTTATTTATAAGGTTCTAGAGTACACTACCGGTCAAAAGTTTTAGAACACCTCCATTTTTCCAGTTTTTATTGAAATTTACGCAGTTTAATGTCTCAATGTACTCTGAAATTAAAGCATAGAACAAATAAACAATTGGAGATAAAAAAGAAATCATGGAATCGTTTTGTTTAACAAAATTTAATCTAAATTTCTGACTCATCAAAGTAGCCACCTTTTGCAGATATAACAGCCGAACACACTCGTGGCATTCTTTCTACAATGGAAATCAAATATTGTTCGGAAAGTTCTTCCCAACACTGTTGCAGAAGTTCCCACAAATGTGTTGCACTTGTAGGTTGCTTTGCTTTCACCCTTCTGTCCAGTTCATCCCAAACCAGCTCGATGGGGTTTAAGTCTGGAGACTGTGCTGGCCATTCCATGATTTGAAGCCTACCGTCTTGTTCTTTTCTTCTAAGGTAGTTCTGACATAGCCTGGAGGTATGTTTTGGGTCATTATCTTGCTGTAGGATGAACCCCTGACCAACTAGGCGTATACCAGAGGGTATTGCATGGCTGAAAATGCTGTGGTAGCCGTTTTGGTTCAGGGTGCCACTCACTCTGTGCAAGTCGCCGACTCTGGATCCAGCAAAAGAGCCCCAGACCATCACGCTTCCTTCTCCATGTTTGACAGTTGGTGTCACACACGAGGAACCATCCTTTCGCCTACTCGGCGTGCAAAAACCCTGCGTGATGAACCGAAGATTTCAAATTTTGATTCATCGGTCCATAAGACCTTCTTCCAGTCTTCAGTAGTCCACCGGCGGTGCTTCATGGCCCAGGCAAGCCTCTTTTTCTTATTTTGCCATCTTAGAAATGGCTTTCTTACTGCCACTCGACCTGTCAAACCTGCAGCTCAAAGTCTTCTCTTCACAGTTGAAACTGAGACTTGCTTACTTCGAGTGTTAAGCTGTGCTTGAAGCTGTTGTCCTGTGAGCCGCCTATCACGCAAGCTGCTGACTCTCAGAAACATGTCTTCTGATTCTGTTGTGGCTTTGGGTCTGCCAGACCTCTTCCTGTCAGAGTTTCCTCCAGTTTCCAAGTGCCTTTTGATGGTGTAGGAAACTGTACTCACTGACACCTTGGCTTTCTTTGCAATTTCTCTAAAGGAAAGACCTACACTTTTAAGGGTTATAATGGTCTGTCTGTCTTCCTTTGTTAATTGCCTTTTCTCGCCATTATGATAGCAGTATACTACTTCCTGCAGTACAATACTGTCCAAATAATGCTTAAGAGGGTGTAGTAACACAGTCTGTTCCAACACTGCTTTTATACAGACAGAGGGTTTGTAAGTAATCAACAAAAGTTGGGACACCTGTAGGAATTGTTAGCATCAACTTTCAAGGCTTAATTTACTTCCATTGCTGCAGAACAGCTGTAAGTTGTTAACCCATTACTTGTTCCCTGAAAAAGGCCTTTTTGTATAACTCTGAAATGTACATTATTTTTCAGTTTTTGGTAACCTAAACTTTTTTTTTAACCTCTGGCAGTTTACCAGTTACCTTTGTACCATTTCAGGTTATTCACTGGACTTGAACTGCTTAAATTTCAATAAAAACTGGAAAAATGGGAGTGTTCTAAAACTTTTGACCGGTAGTGTATATTACATGTGACAAAACAGGAACCCAATTTAAAAGTGAGTTTGCAATGGAAAATATTTAACAAACTGAATGCACCTCTAGTGTATCAATTCAATCTACTGTTAAATAAAGATGAGAGAAGACAGATCGCTGATGTGTTTTTTTTTGTTTTTTTAATAAAGAAAAAGTAAATATATTCTGTGGAAAAAGCAATCAGGTCATTCACCAGATGCATTCTTGGTTCCTGTTCCCACTAAGAACTGTACACTTAGTGTGGAATCGAACAAAGGTTCCATGAACAACCAATAACAATGCTGTCAGATGCAGCAGTTTGTCTTATTTGTCTCCCATTTTTTGTATATTATTCCAGTACAGTCACATTCAATCCTGTGCTTTTATTTAAATACAGGCAGTCCTCGCACTTACGACACAACTGGTTCCTGAAAGTCGCGTTGCAAGTCAAAGCGTTGTAAGTCGAAGCACATGTTCCCATAGGAACAACGTTATAAATTGGGGTTAGGTTCCAGACACCGAGCATGCGCTGCTGCGTGTCTCGTGTCTCATCGTGTCGTAAATACCATATCGATATCGTAAAGTCAAAGCGGAATTCTAAAAGGTATTGACAATGTCGAGCCAGGGGACTTTTTCGACCTGAAAAAAGAAACAAAGACCAGGGGTCACAAATGGAGATTAGATAAAGGGGCAATCAGAACAGAAAATAGGAGACACTTTTTTACACAGAGAATTGTGAGGGTCTGGAACCAACTCTCCAGTAATGTTGTTGAAGCTGACACCCTGGGATCCTTCAAGAAGCTGCTTGATGAGATTCTGGGATCAATAAGCTACTAACAACCAAACGAGCAATATGGGCCAAATGGCATACTCTCATTTGTAAACTTTCTTATGTTCTTATGTACTTTATCAAATAAATGTTAAAGTACATTTCCACTCCTTTACAGTTTCATATTTCATTTAAAAAGAAGCTGCAATTAAAGGAGTGCAATGGTCTTACCTCATTAACACTGGCAATATTATCATTGGTCCCCCTTTTTGTTGAAAATATTTAGTTTTTATTTTACGCTTATAAATATGCAGAAATTTCAAAGACAATGCATTATAAAACAATTTTTAAAAACAAAAACAAAACATGCAGCTTCATGGAACCTAATAATTGTGTATGGTATCTGTACAATAATGATAGGCTTTAACTTGAAGTCTATCAGTAAACACTGGTTTTGTTACTATGCTTATAGTGCTCATTTTTGTACAGCATTCTCTAGATTAACTAGATTTCAAACATACTATTTTTTTTTTTTTTAACATATTATGATCCATATCAGATAAATGTAATTTTCTGCATCTGAATATATCCTTTACATCTTTTGATTTCCGTGTCATTTAAATACCAGGTCTTTTTTTCCTTAAAGGTCTTTCAGTTTCAGGGAAAGTGAGGAAGCATGAAACTTGATTTAAAGTGCATTGAGGTTTATGACATCACTTATCCTGCACCGCCTACTGTTTAATAAGAAATATTTACCACTATAACTGCAATATCTAATTAAAAAATATGAACCATGGCTTTTGTAATGAAATAAGACAGCTTGTTTAAGTTTCTTTCTAGTTAAGGCTACAATGCACTTCTGGTTATGAGTTACAGAATTTCGTTCCCAATCTCATCCATCTGAATTATGTAAATGATCCCTTAATCCATTTAGGACTACTCAGAAGGGGGCAAAAATAAGCAGCTTGTTTACTTTAATGGAAAATGTTTTCACCAGTGTTGGATAGTGAGATATTATAATTATCTTGCACAGATTGCCCTGCAAAATTAACATAGCATTGCAAAAACATGTCTTGGGGGCTTTATTGCTTTTTTAATATATAAGAGGGAATTCAGTTCTAAGGCTAATGTGCAATATCCCAGATTTGTTGTATCAAATCTAAAGTTCCAGGTAAATGTATTTTATGAGAATATGGTGGTTTGAAAAAGAAACAGAAAGCCATTCCAGGGAGTTACACTCAAGGACTCATCCTGATTTGAAGATTTCTTTTTGAACATCTGTGGCAGGACAGCATCAGGAATGAGACTCCGAGACAAGGAAAGCTGCAGTTTAAGCTCGGTTGCACACTTTTAATAGACAAACAAGCAAAAGACACGGACAAGTAAACAGGCACAAGGGCCAAAATAAAAGGTTTAAACAAAATAATACCATATATACTGATGTCAGACTGGGCATCCACCTTCACTGGCTAATATAGACCAAATACAGCACACCTAACTCCCTCCACCAGACAAAACATTTATCCTTCCTTTTATCCTGTGTGGCTGGAGCATTATTATTATTATTTATTTCTCAGCAGACGCCCTTATCCAGGGCAACTTACAATTGTTGCAAGATATCACATTATTTTTACATACAATTACCCATTTATACAGTTGGGTTTTTACTGGAGCAATCTAGGTAAAGTATCTTGCTCAAGGGTACAGCAGCAGTGTCCTTCGCCAAGGGATTGAACCCACGACCCTCCGATCAAGAGTCCAGAGCCATAATGTATGTTTTGCATACATTATATTTAATCTATCTATCTATCTATCTGCATGTGTCTAATATTAAAATGGATGGAACACAGTGATTATAATAGGGAGTTGCCGCAGATCAGTCATTCTTTTGTGATGTATGTGTACATTATGCCATGTTATGTTCCTTTTTCTTTTTTTGTCAGAAGGCAATCGGTTTGCCTTATCTCTGACTGGTGACAGACGTTTGCTTATGTGCACTGCCTGCAATTTCACAGATCTTATCATGCCCCGACCTTGAAATGAATGCCTGCAGTCATCTTATGCGGTTTGACAGATTCATGCTTCACTTGTCAGGGCATAGATACAGCCACATCATCAGTGAGCCTGACAATACCCAGTTTTAGCGTTATATAAGGACTACAGCACTGTATGTGACAGGTAGGTTTGTTATGGTGATTTATGATCCTTGGTTCAAGTTTTATCTCCCATTAAAGTAGAGATGTAATGGCATGTGCTTCACTAGGTAGTGTGAAAGAAGCTCACTGAAGAGGTCTGGCTGGGGCTGGGAATGGACCGTTTCAACAATGGCAGCAGGCCAGGTTACACCAGACAATTATAAAGCCAAAGAAGCTGCATGAATATTGCAAAAAACAATTTGGGTCTCTGTTGTTTCTGGTGTACCACCAATTACAGCTAATGGTGTAGCTTCATTCAAAATGTTAGTATCAGGAATTCAATAGCTCTTTTGAAGCTATTACTGTGTTCATCTAATATCAGTCTGAGTACATTAAAAAGTACTAAAAGAAAGCTATGTTTGCATTTTCAGGTAGACTTCCTAAGTGTCCCTCCCATTTTTTTTTGTCATAATTCTACCAGCTGCTTCCTCAGCTGTGCCAGTAATAAGCTTTGACCCCAAAGACAGTGCTGAGGTGAAATGACCTGGAAACAGTAACAAACTATTTGAAAGTAACCCTGGGAACATAGACTGATTGGATAATAGTAATAGTGTACAAATCATTATTCTAATGAAGTATGGTAGAGTGCAATGAACACTCAGTTATAGAAGGGGAGTAAACATTCATCCAGGAGTTAGTATAAAATAAAACATTATGATGGAACATTGCAACTTTCATTTTTCTTACAGAAGATAAAGAAAATAAGTTAATCGATTACGCAAAACATCCTGGATTAGTATTATTATGTATTCTTTTTTACCAGCTAAATTCTTAGAGATGAATTCTCTCAGTTTCAAGAGTGACCTACTCTGCACTAACTCTCTACTTCCTAGCACAGCCATTTATTATGAATTCAGTTATAAGGGTGATCAGGACACAGTGAATTCAGTTATGAGCATGATCAGGACACAGTGAATTCAGTTATGAACCTGATCAGGACACAGTGAATTCAGTTATGAGCATGATCAAGACACAGTGAATTCAGTTATGAACGTGATCAGGACACAGTGAATTCAGTTATGAGTATGATCAGGACACAGTGAATTCAGTTATGAACCTGATCAGGACACAGTGAATTCAGTTATGAGTATGATCAGGACACACTGAATTCAGTTATGAGCATGATCAGGACACAGTGAATTCAGTTATGAGCATGATCAGGACACAGTGAATTCAGTTATGAACCTGATCAGGACACAGTGAATTCAGTTATGAGTATGATCAGGACACACTGAATTTAGTTATGAGTATGATCAGGACACACTGAATTCAGTTCATTCACTTTTATTTTCAATGTGATGGACGTACATTTTATAGGCAGTGGAAAAGGGAATTTGAAATATTAACACAGACTCAGTGAAGAGTGTTGTCCTGCAGAAGCCTTTGCTTTGGTTTGCCTGCAACATAATAAAAAGCTTTTTGACAAAAATGTGTTAACTACTGTAAATCTCTTATTTGCTATTGAACATAAATGGGATGGATTGTCCATGTATTCAATAGTTTTGAACATGTCCCTTTGTTTATTTTTCAAGATCATTTAAATATCATTTAAAAGTGAAAGGAAAATGTGAAACTGGTTTAATTAGTGAAGGGATTATAGCATCAAGTCGGGCCGTATCATTACAGCGCACTGAAAAATATTGAAGCAAGTGCAAAGTCACATTGTACTGAAAGGATTATCATGGTATACAATTTAACAAGAAACTTAATCATTGTAGTAGTTTCTTTTTTTTTACTAGTTTTATATCAGATTTTTTTCTCTCTCTCTGAAAATTTGCATTTTCCTTGCACTTGTTTCAAATAAAGGGCCCCACTTGTGACAAGAGTGGACAATGGCTGGTTAATTGCTGATTACTGGACTGACTGATGCTTTAGAGAGTTGCATGCCTTGATGGCTGTATTTCTTTTTGGACAATGCATGAACAGACCTGTTTTCTCTAAAGGGAAACAAACACATAACAAAAATATACTAGCTTGCTTTATAGTTTATTTTATTGTATTGATATTTCTATTTCTATTATTATTATTATTTTTCTTCTACTGTGTTGTAAATCTAAAGAGTGGATTCAATTCAAGTATACAGAAAAACATCCCTTTTGTATGCTGCTGTGCAGTCATTCAAAACATGCTACTGCAGAAACAAACATGGCAGACACATGTGCTCAATTTCATAAGCTTATTTTAAAACCCATGTGGAAGTTTTGATTTTATGTATGACAGGTTCAAACTGTCATTACAATATACAACCTCTGTAACGCACATAGTGGTGGGCCAGTAATGCAATACTGTAAGCTGTGAATTCACACATTAACTATACACAAATGCATCACATTCTATTAAAATGATTAAAAAATGTATTACAAATACGACAAATGTTACATTACAGTTTATATAGTTTTAGTATTTACATAATTTCATGCTAGTTTTATTTCACTGAATAATAACAAACTCTCCACAGTATTCTAATGTTAAGTATATTTTAGCATTGCCTGTGAGAATGGTAAACATATCTGTATTTTTGTAGCTTTAATCATGCTGTTTTTGCATCCGAGATTAATGAACTTCATTTTTAGGAGCTAATCTTTATTGTCTCTTCATGGTTGAGTTAGATATTAGTTGGATGAGATAAGTATCACATTTGCAAAATTAGTTGCCATTAAAAGCTGGCTTCAGGCAGTTCATTTCTCATCAGTGAGACTGCAAGAATCTCCTGCTGTGTGTGGACGGTGTACATTAGCTTACTAAATACTTCAGCTAATCAGGCACTGCACTGCTAACCGATTCACTTGAATAAGAACAGGAAATAATAAGTCTGAGATTTTGAAGTAAAATGCAACATTTTTGGAATGGCTTATACATTCATTAGCATGGTGGACAGTACATGTATACTGTATGATTTTTCACTCGCTTTTTTATATTTAAGCTTCAGTGATATAATGTAATAATATATACATACATACATACATACATACATACATACATACATACATACATACATACATAAATGAAAAGCACTCGCTTACAAATTTGTGCTGTGTAAATCTATATTTCTTAAGTCACTTGACCATATATTGCAAGAAAAAAGCATGCACCACAAAGCAATGAAACTAGACTAGTACGTTAGACTATGGGGGAGAGAATTGTACTTATGGTTTATATTTACTTAGGGTCTTTGTCTAAGGGGTTAAAGTTTATTTAAGGGTTAATTTGAAAATAAATTAATATACGAAATATTACAACACAAGTAATAAACTGTCTGCAAGGTTTATTTTGGTTCTGGCTAAACTGTGTGTTACTAATTAATTATGCAACTTTAAGAGTATCATCTTAAAACAGTCTACTGTTCCTACTTGCCAAACACCTGATATTATAACTGAAAATTATATTTTTTAGTGTCCTCATTCAAAAATGAGGACCCTCATAAGCTGATAATGTCTGTCTGTCTGTCTGTCTGTCCATCTGTCACAATATATCAGACAAACACGATAACTGCTGTCATTTTGCAACAATCTTCACAAAACTTTTGCCATACATTCCTAGCCTTGTGTAGACATGTTGTATTGCTTTTGGCTGTCTTACCATTCAACTGAAGAGCCAGCCCTCTACTCTAGAGGCAAGTACGGGCCTTATGCTGATGTCAGTATTATTAATCAGCCACTGGGAGGAGATTCATTACAAAAATCCTAGTATGCACTATCCAAACTTAAAATTAAATGTAAATTCATAGATAATATTAATGGATTTCTCATTTTAATAATGCCTGTTCTTCAGCTGCATTTGTTTCTGTTTTTAGGAACCTTACAGGCTGCCGTGTCTTAATACCAAGAAGTAAAGGAGTGATTTGTGAGTGTGAGACAAGTTTCAAGGTTAAAGAGCAGCTATGTTCATGAAATATCAGTGTTATTGTAAGTAATGTAACATTCTTCTTGTTTAGATTCGTTTTGTATCATTTTTCAGACCTTACATCATAGAGCAAATGTAATTAAAATAATTAAATCATAATTATAATTGAATAAGAAATGGCAATTGCATGTTTAATCACAATTTGCAATTCTCAAGCCATTGATATTTTACAAGAAAGTGAAGTATAAATTCAACAATGCAGAGGGCAGGATTAATAAAACAAATCAGTATGTCACATTGATTTTGGCTTTTTCAAGTGGTCGTTATGCCTTTTTCGTTAATAAATAATCGTGCTAATGTGATTTCCAAAAATATGTTGATTTACGAAATAATGCTAATATCTTAACAAGCAGTGCTTCTTGCAACTATTTCTTTTGTTTGCCTGATAATTTAAAAGGAAATCTATGTTAATTGTCATAATTTATCAGGAGTTAATTTGCACTTGAAAAAGGAGGTTTTTAATTAATGAAAGATATATAACTCACCTTGAAACAGATATTTAACAGACAGTGGCTGTGACGCCGATGATACAGAGGGAGAGTGTACAGGATCAGGGTTCATTTCTTACAGACTACCTCAATAATTTAATATTTGTAGTTATGAAAATATTTTAGCCTTTTCTATACTTGTGGTTATGAATGAGATGTATTCATTTATTTTAACCATTTGTAACCTTACGGAACATTTGTTGTATTGCTAAAATGATATACCGTTCTTTGCACCCAGTGTAATGTTACTACCAAGAAATGATCAATGTAACAGTCTGTAGCCTATTGAAATTCTGCATACGTACATTATATGACAGCTGACATCTACTGTAGATTTTATTTGAATTATACAACTAAAATATTGGTATAGAAAACAGCATATTAGATATTACAATAAAGTTTCCTTAGGTGATTGTGGATTTGCAATGCGTCCTTGTCTTTAACACCTGTGTATTATCCACACAAGAATGAAGAACAGGTGTACAAGGACACACAGATCCACTAGGAATGTAATCGAGATCATTGACATGGATTTTGCCTAAACGTATTTGTAATGTTGTCAGACTCCCCCCACACTTTATGTACAATGTACACTTTCACTTTCACACATTTGTATGCATATAAAATGTTCTTATAATAATGTAAGTGTTTGACTGCTTCTAATCATGTTGAGTTTATAAATAAAATTATGTTTTGTGTATTGGGTTAGGCCGAGTGTTCTATCGCAATTTTAAAAGCTTAATAAATATATAATGAAGTGTTATAAATGTATTATATAACTAACAACTACAGCCTACAATCGTACATGCTAAAAATAAAAGACATTTAAAATTAGATGTCAACAAAAGAAAATAAATTCCAACCAATATACATAGAAGGCTTACGGTATTTTTTTTCTTTTAAACCAAAAAAAGATTTCAAAATGCACATTAAAAAAGTTGTATATAGTAAACGGTGGCAATATCCCCCCAAATGAGGGGAAATGAGGTTTAATTATTTTATTATTTATTTATTTGTTTTTTTTAATCCGTGCCATCCGATTTTTACCCACACATCAGGTAATCGTAAATCAGCATTTTATAAGTGTTCTAAATAAATGTACATTCTGGATGAGAAAATGCACAATTTTAAATGAAGTTTACAAATTATACACAAAATAAATATTCTGTTTATTTTTTATTCTCTGTACGCTAGTAGTTTTCATAACAGCGAATTATGCTTCCATTCATATTTCTTGCTCTCATTAACATGCATTTTGATTAATGAGTTCTCCTTATCTAGTTGTTGAGTCAGGAAGTGACGTACAACAATTAAGCTTTTTAACGACAAATGCGTTCATTAACAACCTCATAAACTCAATTTCAAAGCATTAACGGATTGATTTAATTAACACATTTTGTTTGAAATTCACTTGCTACTAAAGCTTTCATTGTTAAATTGACATTTTGTTTCCAAAATAGCTGTATTGACACAAACATATTTAGTGTATTTACTTAGGTGAACAACAGCAGTTCAAAGTTATATGAAAATGTATTTAATGGCCATGATGTAAAGTAGGGCAGAAGCCCTGCTGCTGTAAATAGTGTGTGTGTGGGAATGTAAGGTTGACAGGGATGGGGTTAAATCTATCCCTGCAAGCAATCACAGGTGTGGCTATTCCTCATGTAGGTAACTGGTGCTAATTGGGGAGTGGCCACATATATATAAAGAAGGAGAAATCCTTTGTCTGGTGGTGGAGTTTGGGAGTTTGGGAGTTGGGGAGTGGGGGAGTGGGGAGTGGGGAGTGGGGGAGTGGGGGAGTGTTTGTGCTGTGATTTGATTTATGTAGTGTTTTGGAGAACATGGTCAGTGAAGGTGAATGTCCAGCCTGACTGCTGAATTGTTTTGTTTAACCTTTTATTTTGGCCCTTGTGTCGTGTTTGGTTTGTTCCTGTGTTTTGTGTTATTTTGTTTAATAAAGTGCACAACAGTGCTTTAACTTTAAAACTGCAGCTTTCTGCCTCTGGGTCTATTTCCTGCCGGTAGGCAGCCTGCACAGTGACGCTACCCTGTCATAAATGTGTATACCCATTGGTTAATAGATTCATAATTCTATGTGAGTTTTCTGTCTAGATGACTCACATAGTCTAACATTGTTTATGTTGCATAACATATCACTCTATGTAAGGTACCTGTGCCAACACCATACCTGACTATACCAATACTACAGTAGTAGCTTATTATACCTCACGTTTCTTCTGGTCGACTCAGCACCCTCACTTGGCCAAGAAGCTGAAATAACACCACTGACACATGTCACAGATAGCTTTGTGGTGACGTCAGACCCAGAAGAGAATGGACACAGATAGTCAGTACTGCAGGGTATGAAAGCACTAATGCGCACATTTAACCCTTTGAGTAGTATGAACGTACTGGTACGTTCGCTGCTCTCTGGTTCCCATGGAGTACGAACGTATCGGTACGTTCTACAACTTTACACTTTAATTACTGAGCCTACAAAACTCCTGATCACATAATATTGTAACACTAGGTTTCTGTAACACCTTTTATTGGTCTCTTGCGCCCTCTGCCAGATAGTGACTGAATTACATATAATAAACCCAGTTACAAAAATGTCAACAGTGTTTGTAAACCGGTGAAAATCGGATGTCAGCAAGTGTGTCAGTGAAGACATAAGCAAAGAATATTTACCATCAACATCAAGTGATAGCGAAGACGCGGCACCAAACTACAAGGAGTATCATACACTGAAGCATTTGACACTCTCACTCCCTCTGCCCCCACAACCTGTTTACCCGGTTTATGATTTATTCATGTCTCTTTCTCTCTGTCTCTCTCTCTAACACTAACGACGAACAGCTAAAGATGAGGGTTTATATACATGTGACCTTCTCCAGATTAGTAATACATTAATCAATCTGGAGACGGTCGGCATTCTGCATGAGTTGTAGCATGGAAGGGGAATTTTAACCCCAGCCATGCTGTAAAATAATGAACAATAAAATATTGTGTTTTTACACACTAAAACAATACCTCTAAATCATAATTATTATTATTATATATTTCTTAGCAGACACCCTTATCCAGGGCGACTTACAATTGTTACAAGATATCACATTATTTTTACATACAATTACATTATTTTTTACACATTATTTTTACATACAATTACCCATTTATACAGTTGGGTTTTTAATGGAGCAATCTAGGTAAAGTACCTTGCTCAAAGGTGTAGCAGCAGTGTCCCCCACCTGGGATTTAACCCAAAACCCCCCGGTCAAGAGTCCAGAGCCCTAACCACTACCCCACGCTGCTCCACTCAAATGAATCAGTTTAGTAAACAAAATATGTATACATGCTAATAGTACCTACCAACAACGTGGAGCTGCAATAAAACTTTGGGATCCCAGGTCATTTCCATGTATTGGGGCAACAGTAATATACTGTAAAACAGGCATTACTATAGGCAAGTAAGTTGTGAAGGGGCATAACAGGGTTCGTTATAAATAGAAACAACCAACATTATTAGCCTCAGATTTATATTTTATTCTTTTACAGTTGACAATTTTCTAGTCTGGGAAAAAACCTCAGAGGCAGTATAAGATGTATGCCCTGTCCTTTCACAGCATGAAACAATTAACATCCTCACCTCACACACGCACACACACACAGTCACACACACACAAAGGACCATTTCCTATGTTCATTAAAATCACCATTCTGGTGTGTGTTAAAGTTGCAAAACTCTGATAATACAATACAGTACTTGCTTCCCTGACAGAAGAGAGACATTGTGATAATAGTGGGACACACACAGAAAGCAGTCTGTTCGGGTTAGATAATGGAATTCTATTTGCTCATTGTTAATGCAGAAGAAGAATTACCATAAAACTCAGTGTATAAGTCGCGTCGGTGCATTAGTCACGTCCCCCTTTTTGAGACTTCAATTTTAGAAAACAGCTGTTTTAATGATTTCTCATACATGAAAAATGTACCAGTGAAGTTTTGAAATAACCAGATTTTACAATGTTTTATTACAATATTAATTTAGTTTCTACAATTTTGTTTTTCATGTAAATATAAGTAAAATGGCAAAAATACAACAAAATATGAACAGCAACACATTTACATGCACAAGTCATGACAGTTTTCCTCAAGTCATGACCTGTTTGCCGTACTTTTAATGAAACGCATTGCTATGCAGCTCTGATTTAGGAAAAAAAATCGTCCATACCAATGCAGATTACTCAATTCATAGTAATTTAGGGGAGGGGATATTTAAATGTCCGTGTCTGCTTACTGAGTAGGAAAAGAACAACTCTGAATATCTTGAGGAGAGCTTCATGCGTTGCCATGAAGATAAAAACATTTAACAAGAGAAATTAATTCATGTGTTACGCACATTCTGAATTACGCCGCACATTAGCTACTTGTTTGTCTGGTTACCTTTCTAACACACACACACACACACACACACACATGCACGCACACACACACAAAATTATATAAAATATAATTTCTACAAGTTTACTACTTAGAATTTATATTTGTGTGTGTGTGTGTGTTTTGTGTCAGACCAGAAACAGAAACCACAACAAGGTATCGTGGGGCAAACTGAGATGCTATGACGCTCAGCATTTTATTAAATAAACAAAACTAAAGATTTAAACAAAACACTTTCAAAAACAAAAGGGCATGTTGGCCAAACAAACAAACTGAACTAAACAAGTACCGTGCTGGTGTAAGCCAGCACACTTAGCAATTGTTTTATATTTTATGATTTTGGTTACGTCCTCTCTCTACTCCAGTTCACCACTCTCTGAACACTCTCAACCCGTTGCAGCCAAAGCTGCGGGTTCTTATAGTGGTGACCGAGGGATTAACTAGCTATTAATTATCTTGTTAAACCCTCGGTCACATTCTGCATGGGTTTACTAAAGATGCGTGACTGTCAGCCAATTCAGCAATTACTAGCCGACAGTCACGCAGTCTGTGGCGGAGTGTCCCGCCCCTATGTATTTATTTATTATTATTTGTATTTTTGCGGCGCAGATAAAAGCGCCGCGTCTTTTGTTAATGTGTTTGTATATTTAAAAACCCCGTGAGGATGCGTGACTGATCAGCTACTGATTATTGAACTAGCTGACAGTCACGCATCCTTACCAAACGTGTGCAGACTGTGGTCGAGGGGTAATAAGATAATTAACAGCTAGTTAACCCCTCGGCCAGAGTATAAGAACCTGCAGCTGTCCGTGCTGTGGGAGAGAGTGTACAGAGGGGAGTACGGGAGAACACGGGAGAGCGAGCGAAAGCAAGCGAAAGCAAAACAATTGCTATACTTAAAATATACTTGTTTCTGTTTATTTGTTTGGCCATCGTGCCTTTTTGTTTTGTGTTTTGTTATTTGTTTAAATCTTTTGTTTTGTATTATTATTTATTAAACGCTGACCGCAGTAGCATTCAGCTTCACCCGCCCATTCATTGTTTTGGTTCAGTTACTTCCTGGTCCGTGACGTCACCACACCTCACCACTGCAAGCCATCCTGTCACACAGTCTCACAAGATATTTTAAACTAAAAACAACAAATGATGGCAGACAGCACCTTGCTCGTCCTGCCAAACAATAATACAAAACAACACAGCTTTTCAATATCATATATATATATATATATATATATATATATATATATATATATATATATATAATACGGATAATAAACAAAGGGGAAGACACAATGCCATTAGGCTAGGGGGTTAAATTCTCATTTGTTAGGAGTTCAGCAGACTTGCCCAACTCAGCACCACTAAGCGCCCCTCTCTTTGGACACAGGACCCTAGCTAAGGCTGGGGTTCTGTCTCCAAGCAGCGGGAACCTTAGTGGTGGTGGGTTGGACAACACATGGATAAGTGTCAGAAGGCAGTGAAGAAAGTCCATAGAATGGATTAATGTTGCCAGGGTGTTTGACCATGCTATATCACACAGTTGCAAATCTAATGAAGAACGACAGAGGGTAGGAAACACAGAATGTTGAGGGTATTGAATAGGTTTCCAAGCCCTGTTGCTGGTGCTGAGTCATGTGGATCCTTGAAAAGGTTTGAGATCAATCAGCTAGAACGGAACCAGATGAGCAATGATGGGTCGAATAGCCTCCTTTTCTTCATAAGTGAATGAATTGTTTCACAATAGAATGAACCAATAGACGCTTAGGTAATCCATTCCAGCACACTATCAGTACCAGTGCATATTAGGACCTTTATGCATTATTTTGGAGCAAATCCATTGAGGTAATACCCCTGACTAGCATTGCTATGGTAAAAAAATAACTCAATAGGACTAATTTTGATATACACAAAATAGCCTTTCAAATTAAGAATGCTGTAACTTTCTGGGAAAAAAGTTACCCCCAAACCCTATATACTTATCTAAAAAGAATTAAACTAAACCTGAGTAAAATTAGTATTTAACAGCATTTGCTGCCTGTGTGTAAGCACTCTGTCAGTATTTAATGCCTTATTTGGTGTATCACCCTTGATAAGTGGTCTGGTAGCGTCCCCTTCATTGTAATGGCTGACAGCTTTCTGAGAGCTGAACCCATTCCCTTCTGAAGCTCCTGTCGTGACCCAGCATGGATAATACGGGTCTTTCTTATCTCTTGCTATGAAAGTCTGAGCTTCCTTGCATTCTAGTATATCCCCTACAATCGTTTATTATCACTCCTGTACTCTTTTGTAATCAGGGGTTTATCATATCACTTGCAATTGATTTTTACAACAAGCATTAAAAATGTAATCTTGGTACAGCTGCAGATGACAGACAAGTGACTAATGGGACAGTGTAAGGATTACGCCTTTACATTAAGATGTCTTGTTATCACAATAATGGACGGTTTATTTAAGAATTTTTTAAAAGAAGGAGACTCAACAGCAGGACTACACCGCAACTGTTTTGTACCACGAAGAGAAGATATTGTTTATTAATTTGCCACTTTAAATTCACAGCATGCCACCCATTATCAAGCTTGCAGTCCACAGTTTATTTAAAAAAAAAAAAAAAGTATTATGCTCTTGGATATTGCTGTTGTTTACTTGCAACTAGCAGCTCCATTTTGCTATGTTTCACTACATTAGACTGCTCAAATAAAGGGAGTGGATATTGAAAGGAATTGGCCATCTGCCTTTCTCTTTTTCCTTTTAAGTCAAAAATAACGCCTCTCACAGAGAAAAGAATACAGCTGTTAAATTGATAAAGCCTGGCACAAAAAGCTCCTTTTTTCATAGCAGAACAACATCTCATCTAAATGCAATTCTGATGAATGGCAATTGCTAGCTTTGTGGATCTTGAGAAGGTCTGAAAACCTGTGATGAAGTCTAATGATTATTTAATGGTGCTCCACTTGACGCAGCTTTATGCAAGCCCCCCTCCCCCACCCCCTTTTAAGAGTTTGATGAATAGGTCTTGTGACAGCCGTTTTAGTATAAACAAGACTCTTCTGGACTGCACATGAAGAGAACAGTTTATAGATTAAGTTTCTGGAGGTAATTCATGAGTTTCTTAAGGTCATTCCCATTCAGACAAGAACTATCAAGGACCCATCTTTTGAAACTTGGTCTGACCGGTGAATAACTCAAAACGTTTCCCTCAGACACAAAAGGCCCCTTTCATGCAGGGGCCTGAGTTTTATGACCTGCTCTTTCGAAACTCATCAACATGTCAGTCTGAAGATGTGCTGGGGCAGGACCTCATCATACTATTAAAGGGCTTTGTGACCTTATCGATTTGAGGTATTTAAAGCACGGGTGCAGTTCAAAGCAATTTCTATTTTCCTCCTTTTTTTTTCTTTCCTGCGTTATTACTTTGCCTACTCTGTGTGCTGATGATGAAACATCTGCCGGCAGTTCTTCTGCTGCAGACGCTGACTCTGGAATCTGTCACAGAATAACAAAGCAGTATACTTTATAATAAATTGGATTTCTTTTGTCAGTTTTCGTTTTCCCCTCCTTTGATAGTCATCAAAGCTTTTTACACTCCCTGCGTCTGACTGGAGATGTAATTGCAAATGCTGCCTCTTTAGTTCCTTTCTTTTTTGTTTTGGTGCAGCCTAGAAACAAATTAGCCTTGGGAGGTTTTGAATACAAAAATAAAAAAGCACAACTTCAGAAAAGTAGAATTTAATTTTTCACTTTTCCAAGATTGTTTGGGTTCATTTTTCTTTTTATTTGTAAAATCAAACACTAAGGGAATTACATAGCTATTTCAACTTGGGACACAACCACACGTGGCACCCATTTATTCAACATCAAAAGTGTCTTCTTCAGATTTTATGATTGAATGTTTAATGAGGATGATATACAGTATTTTTATAGGCTACTGTGTAGAGTGAGTGTGTGTGGTGGTGGTGGGGTGGGGGGGGGGTAAGATCCTTTACCAAATGATCTTCAACAATGCACAAGTGGCTTTACAATGGCAGTGCGATGCTTCAGTACTTATGGCATTATCTTTTAATTAATTAAATCACAATGAAGTGAACCAATACACACACAGGTAATTGCAGTACCGTATCAGTACTAATGCGTATCAGGACCACTGAGCAATATTTTCTGCAAATCCATTGTGTTCATTGTCATTGCTAACAATGTTGTGGTTTCTTCAGGGTACTGCACTGGTAAAAGTGGTATCCCAGGGGTTATTTTGTTCTGACACTTTGCCAACACATCCTTGTTCTTTCTTTAAACAGTGTTGTGGGATCTGTAATAACTACATTAGACTGGGTCTTGGTTCAGCATTTCATCTAAAAGGCAGTGTATATACTATAGTGGAATCTACTGCAACACCAAGCTGTGGCATTGGTTTAGTTCTGTCTGTTCATGCCATGGCTAATTTGGACACCCCTATCTGTCATATTGTGATATTGACCAGAATAATTAACCAAAGAATGGAAAAATACTAACAGTGTCTTAGATGAAGAATAATCCCAATGTTATATATTAAGCTTTTATTATATTATTATATTATATATTAATCTTGTTATTTTTAGTTTTTGTCTCGGCTCCAGTTCCCCCACCCCCCCAAAAAACACCTCCTTCCAAAGACGGCATTATCAAGAGAAAAAAATATACCTGTATATCTGTGCTTACAACTTATGCAATTATTTTGAAACCTTAAGCAGGAAAATCAAAGTAAATGGAAAAAATGAAAGAAAGCTTTGATTAATGATTTTAAAACAGTTTTGAAGACCCTCTTTTTTAGCTTTCCACTAAAACACTGTTCTGAAACGTAAGGTTTAATGTGTTATTGTACTGTCCACTGTTTTGCCCAGAGAAATCTGAGAATGGAAATGAATTCCTCCTGACGAGTTCCTATAGTGCAGAGATGAATAGGAGCATTAGACAGATGATCTTAATAGGCTTTCATCCAAGAGATTTATAATGGCAGCTGAATTTCATTCTCATTGTCAATTAGCAAAACTTTCTTTTGAATATTGTAATGCCAACTGAAATTGCAGCAATACGGATGTCAAATCCCTTTATCACGCTTTCTCCAATAGTCTTGTGAACGAGTTTCTATTTGGAGTATTGTCTGCTTTGTAAATAAAGCTGACAATCATAATTTTCAGTGAATTGGGTTATATCTTGGGGTGTTTACAGAAAAGCTGCCTATGCAAAGGTCTTTTTTTCCTTGCAATGGACTACATTTCCCTTATTACCAATAAACAGAGAATGTGTAACGCAATGCATATTCTATTAATTAAGATTGGGTGCCCTTATGGAAATGAAATATATTGCAATATATTGGGAAAATATGTAGACATATGTTTCAGTATACTGGAAAATATATGTAGTACAAATATGCTTTCCTACACTATATTAAAAATATACTTGAAAATATATTTTCAATTTCTATATTTTTCCAAATTAATTTTCGGCTGTGTAAAATCATATAAGAAATATAAGTATATACATATATTTCAGAATATCATTTGTTTATCTTAAAAATAATATAGATACTGTATATACAGTATATATACTACTGTGTAGGGCTCCCAAGTGGTAAAGGCGCTCTGTGTGGAGTGCAGGATGCACCCTATAGCCGGGAGGTCGCTGTTTCAATTCCAGGCCAGGGTGTCCTCGGCTCACCGCGCACTAGCGACCCCTGTAGACTAGCCGGCGCCTGCAGGCCTGCCTGTAAGTTGCCCGGAGGTGCATGGTCCTCCAACGCTGTAGCTCTGAGGTGGCTGCATGGCAGGCCTGCAGAGTGAAAAGAAGCGGACGGCTGATGGCACACGTTTCAGAGGACGCGTGTGTCCGTCTTCATCTCTCCCAAGTCAGTGGGGGGTGGCAGCAGTGAGCTTGGTTGAAACAAAATAATTTGGCTTTTTAAATTGGGGAGAAAACATAATTGGCGATTCCAAATTTAAAAATATATATATATATATATATATACAGTACTGTGCAAAAGTTTTAGGCAGGTGTGAAAAAATGCTGTAAAGTAAGAATGCTTTCAAAAATAGAGATGTTAATAGATTATATTTATCAATTAACTAAATGCAAAGTGAGTGAACAGAAGAAAAATCTAAATCAAATCCATATTTGCTGTGACCACCCTTTCCCTTCAAAACAGCATCAATTCTTCTAGGTACACTTGCACAAAGTCAGGGATTTTGTAGGCATATAGTCAGGTGTATGATTAAACAATTATACCAAACATGTGCTAATGATCATCAATTCAATATGTAGGTTGAAACACAATCATTAACTGAAACAGAAACAGCTGTGTAGGAGGAATAAAACTGGGTGAGGAACAGCCAAACTCAGCTAACAAGGTGAGGTTGCTGAAGACAGTTTACTGTCAAAAGTCATACACCATGGCAAGACTGAGCACAGCAACAAGACACAAGGTAGTTATACTGCATCAGCAAGGTCTCTCCCAGGCAGAAATTTCAAGGCAGACAGGGGTTTCCAGATGTGCTGTCCAAGCTCTTTTGAAGAAGCACAAAGAAACGGGCAACGTTGAGGACCGTAGACGCAGTGGTCGGCCAAGGAAACTTACTGCAGCAGATGAAAGACACATCATGCTTACTTCCCTTCGCAATCGGAAGATGTCCAGCAGTGCCATCAGCTCAGAATTGGCAGACCCTGGTACACCCATCTACTGTCCGGAGAAGTCTGGTCAGAAGTGGCCTTCATGGAAGACTTGCGGCCAAAAAGCCATACCTCCGACGTGGAAAAAAGGCCAAGCGACTCAACTATGCACGAAAACACAGGAACTGGGGTGCAGAAAAATGGCAGCAGGTGCTCTGGACTGATGAGTCAAAATTTGAAATATTTGGCTGTAGTAGAAGGCAGTTTGTTCGCCGAAGGGCTGGAGAGCGTACACGAATGAGTGTCTGCAGGCAACAGTGAAGCATGGTGGAGGTTCCTTGCAAGTTTGGGGCTGCATTTCTGCAAATGGAGTTGGGGATTTGGTCAGAATTAATGGTCTCCTCAATGCTGAGAAGTACAGGCAGATACTTATCCATCATGCAGTACCATCAGGGAGGCATCTGATTGGCCCCAAACTTATTCTGCAGGATGACAACGACCCCAAACATACAGCGAAAGTCATTAAGAACTATCTTCAGCGTAAAGAAGAACAAGGAGTCCTGGAAGTGATGGTATGGCCCCCACAGAGCCCTGATCTCAACATCATCGAGTCTGTCTGGGATTACATGAAGAGAGAAGCAACTGAGGCTGCCTAAATCCACAGAAGAACTGTGGTTAGTTCTCCAAGATGTTTGGGCCAACCTATCTGCCGAGTTCCTTCAAAAACTGTGTGCAAGTGTACCTAGAAGAATTGATGCTGTTTTGAAGGCAAAGGGTGGTCACACCAAATATTGATTTGATGTAGATTTTTCTTCTGTTCACTCACTTTGCATTTTGTTAATTGATAAATATAAACTATTAACATGTCTATTTTTGAAAGCATTCTTACTTTACAGCATTTTTTTACACCTGCCTAAAACTTTTGCACAGTACTGTATATATATATATATATATATACTACTGTGTGTGTATATGTATAGATATGTTAAACATACTGAAACATTGGGAAGTTGGCTCTTTTGAGCAAAAACTTTATATAAACTATACTTTATACAAACATACTATACAAATAAGTGTAATATTTTTGAGCACTAATATCGATGTCACATTGGTTTATAGTAAAAAAAAAAAAAAAGTCTAAACCCTTCATTTATCTCAATAGATTATCTGTTCAGTTTTTAGAGTTGGCAACATATATATTTTTAAAATATATTTACAATATATTTATGTCAATATAAATAAAATTGACATAAATATATTGTAAATATTTGTTTTATATTTTTTTTAAAAATGGCAATAATCTGCATATTTTTATCATATATTCTTATAAGTTATAATATATTTACTAGAAAAATACAGCAATATATTGTAAAAAATATATTTTAAAAGAGACAACTTCCCAATGTTTCAGTATGCCTAACATAGCTATATACACACACAGTAGTATATTTCTACCTATATATATATATATATATATATATATATATATATATATATATATATATACAGTACTGTGCAAAAGTTTTAGGCAGTTGTGAAAAAATGCTGTAAAGTAAGAATGCTTTCAAAAATAGACATGTTAATAGATTATATTTATCAATTAACTAAATGCAAAGTGAGTGAACAGAAGAAAAATCTAAATCAAATCCATATTTGGTGTGACAACCCTTTGCCTTCAAAACAGCATCAATTCTTCTAGGTACACTTGCACAAAGTCAGGGGATTTTGTAGGCATATAGTCAGGTGTATGATTAAACAATTATACCAAACAGGTGCTAATGATCATCAATTCAATATGTAGGTTGAAACACAATCATTAACTGAAACAGAAACAGCTGTGTAGGAGGAATAAAACTGGATGAGGAACAGCTAAACTCAGCTAACAAGGTGAGGTTGCTGAAGACAGTTTACTGTCAAAAGTCATACACCATGGCAAGACTGAGCACAGCAACAAGACACAAGGTAGTTATACTGCATCAGCAAGGTCTCTCCCAGGCAGAAATTTCAAGGCAGACAGGGGTTTCCAGATGTGCTGTCCAAGTTCTTTTGAAGAAGCACAAAGAAACGGGCAACGTTGAGGACCGTGAGACGCAGTGGTCGGCCAAGGAAACTTACTGCAGCAGATGAAAGACACATCATGCTTACTTCCTTCGCAATCGGAAGATGTCCAGCAGTGCCATCAGCTCAGAACTGGCAGAAAACAGTGGGACCCTGGTACACCCATCTACTGTCCGGAGAAGTCTGGTCAGAAGTGGCCTTCATGGAAGACTTGTGGCCAAAAAGCCATACCTCCGACGTGGAAACAAGGCCAAGCGACTCAACTATGCACGAAAACACAGGAACTGGGGTGCAGAAAAATGGCAGCAGGTGCTCTGGACTGATGAGTCAAAATTTGAAATATTTGGCTGTAGCAGAAGGCAGTTTGTTCGCGAAGGGCTGGAGAGCGTGCACGAATGAGTGTCTGCAGGCAACAGTGAAGCATGGTGGAGGTTCCTTGCAAGTTTGGGGCTGCATTTCTGCAAATGGAGTTGGGGATTTGGTCAGAATTAATGGTCTCCTCAATGCTGAGAAGTACAGGCAGATACTTATCCATCATGCAATACCATCAGGGAGCCATCTGATTGGCCCCAAATTTATTCTGCAGCATGACAACGACCCCAAACATACAGCAAAAGTCATTAAGAACTATCTTCAGCGTAAAGAAGAACAAGGAGTCCTGGAAGTGATGGTATGGCCCCACAGAGCCCTGATCTCAACATCATCGAGTCTGTCTGGGATTACATGAAGAGAGAGAAGCAACTGAGGCTGCCTAAAACCACAGAAGAACTGTGGTTAGTTCTCCAAGATGTTTGGGCCAACCTACCTGCCGAGTTCCTTCAAAAACTGTGTGCAAGTGTACCTAGAAGAATTGATACTTGATGCTGTTTTGAAGGCAAGCAGTGGTCACACCAAATATTGATTTGATGTAGATTTTCTTCTGTTCACTCACTTTGCATTTTGTTAATTGATAAATATAAACTATTAACATGTCTATTTTTGAAAGCATTCTTACTTTACAGCATTTTTCACACCTGCCTAAAACTTTTGCACAGTACTGTATATATATATATATACAGTACTGTGCAAAAGTTTTAGGCAGGTGTGAATAAATGCTGTAAAGTAAGAATGCTTTCAAAAATAGACATGTTAATAGATTATATTTATCAATTAACAAAATACAAAGTGAGTGAACAGAAGAAAAATCTAAATCAAATCCATATTTGGTGTGACCACCCTTTGCCTTCAAAACAGCATCAATTCTTCTAGGTACACTTGCACAAAGTCAGGGATTTTGTAGGCATATAGTCAGGTGTATGATTAAACAATTATACCAAACAGGTGCTAATGATCATCAATTCAATATGTAGGTTGAAACACAATCATTAACTGAAACAGAAACAGCTGTGTAGGAGGAATAAAACTGGGTGAGGAACAGCCAAACTCAGCTAACAAGGTGAGTTTACTGAAGACAGTTTACTGTCAAAAGTCATACACCATGGCAAGACTGAGCACAGCAACAAGACACAAGGTAGTTATACTGCATCAGCAAGGTCTCTCCCAGGCAGAAATTTCAAGGCAGACAGGGGTTTCCAGATGTGCTGTCCAAGCTCTTTTGAAGAAGCACAAAGAAACGGGCAACGTTGAGGACCGTAGACGCAGTGGTCGGCCAAGGAAACTTATTGCAGCAGATGAAAGACACATCATGCTTACTTCTCTTCGCAATCGGAAGATGTCCAGCAGTGCCATCAGCTCAGAACTGGCAGAAAACAGTGGGACCCTGGTACACCCATCTACTGTCCGGAGAAGTCTGGTCAGAAGTGGCCTTCATGGAAGACTTGCGGCCAAAAAGCCATACCTCCGACGTGGAAACAAGGCCAAGCGACTCAACTATGCACGAAAACACAGGAACTGGGGTGCAGAAAAATGGCAGCAGGTGCTCTGGACTGATGAGTCAAAATTTGAAATATTTGGCTGTAGCAGAAGGCAGTTTGTTCGCCGAAGGGCTGGAGAGCATACACAAATGAGTGTCTGCAGGCAACAGTGAAGCATGGTGGAGGTTCCTTGCAAGTTTGGGGCTGCATTTCTGCAAATGGAGTTGGGGATTTGGTCAGAATTAATGGTCTCCTCAATGCTGAGAAGTACAGGCAGATACTTATCCATCATGCAATACCATCAGGGAGGCATCTGATTGGCCCCAAATTTATTCTGCAGCATGACAACGACCCCAAACATACAGCGAAAGTCATTAAGAACTATCTTCAGCGTAAAGAAGAACAAGGAGTCCTGAAGTGATGGTATGGCCCCACAGAGCCCTGATCTCAACATCATCGAGTCTGTCTGGGATTACATGAAGAGAGAGAAGCAACTGAGGCTGCCTAAATCCACAGAAGAACTGTGGTTAGTTCTCCAAGATGTTTGGGCCAACCTACCTGCCGAGTTCCTTCAAAAACTGTGTGCAAGTGTACCTAGAAGAATTGATGCTTGATGCTGTTTTGAAGGCAAAGAGTGGTCACACCAAATATGGATTTGATTTAGATTTTTCTTCTGTTCACTCACTTTGCATTTAGTTAATTGATAAATATAATCTACTAACATGTCTATTTTCGAAAGCATTCTTACTTTACAGCATTTTTCACACCTGCCTAAAACTTTTGCACAGTACTGTATATATATATATATATATATATATATATATATATATATATATATATATATATATATATATATATGTGTGTGTGTGTGTGTGTGTTATTTGAAAGGTAAACTAATTATATTCTGATATATACTTATATTTCTTATATGATTTTACCAACTGAAAATGTATTTGGATAAATATACAAACTGTAAATATATTCTGAAGTATATTTTTAATATAATATAGAAAAACATATTTTGTACTACATGTATTTTCCAGTATACTGAAACACATGTCAACATATTTTCCCAATATACTGCAATATATTTTATTTCCATAAGGGTGTCCATTACTGATTGTTTATTATAGATGCATGTTTGTATAATAACTGATGTAGAAGTCACGACTTGTTTTCACTTACAAAGAGGCTTCTGAAATTTGATAAATTAGAAATCCCAAATCCCATCTACATTTGAGACTAAAAACTGCACTGAAAAAGATCTGCATTAAAACTTGAACAAGTGTATACTGTGTGACAATCAAGTATTATGGTATGTTTTATCCCACTGTATATGGTACAACCTGTGGTGTTAGCAAATAATGCAAATAAAAGCATTTTACCAGGAAACCTGCTCCCTCTCCCTCACACATACATACATACATACATACATACACAGATAACTCAGTGGTGAAATGTTGCCCACCTAGAGGGTGGGTTACATCAGAACAATACAGCACCTTTGCTAGCACCCTGTTCTATGGTATCACCCATGTACTAACTGTTTGATATAATAGCGTCAGAAAAAAGGGAAATAATGCAGGTCACCTAGCAGCACTGTACTGTTTGTTTGAATCTGCCCACTATCCTAGGGTGATAAGGGCCCACAGTAAATGCCTGCATTGACTTACACTGTACTGTACAGCCACGGTGAATGATATATTCTATCTCAGAGGTTCTGATATAAAGATGATCATTGTTAATCTAGCAGTGCATGTGCAGTGGTTTTGTGTGTTTTGGTTGGTAGAACTCTTCACTGAAATGCAAGCTTAGCACGTTCATGCTGTGAACCTATAACAATTGCACCTTGTCTGCAGCCTATTTTAATAGCTCAATGCTCTGTGTGTTTGTATGAAAGGAAAAAGCTTTAGAAGGATTTATTATTCCAAGCACTTTTCTGTCATACACAATGCATTTCAGAACAGAAAACACCTTACCTATTAAATGCTCGCCAGCAGCATCATTAAGTCACTATAAAAGAGAAAAGGAAGTCATTAAAAACTCCCTAATACAACTTTAACTGCTGAGCTAGGATGCAGTGCTCTTGAGCTTCAGTATATTTCATGAGCCATCCTATAGTTCTGAACCTATAGTTCTGTT
This sequence comes from Acipenser oxyrinchus oxyrinchus, assembly GCA_030684275.1. Lineage (NCBI taxonomy): Eukaryota > Metazoa > Chordata > Actinopteri > Acipenseriformes > Acipenseridae > Acipenser > Acipenser oxyrinchus. The sequence goes on from CM060250.1 coordinate 59,623,992, forward strand.
CCTAAATCCCAATTCTTTAAGCCATTCTCTGTACTGACATTTTAAAGTAAAATATATTATTCTCGGCAACAAAAAAAAGAAAAAAAAGCTTTTACTATTTACTTTGTAATTTAAAAACTCAGTCGGAACACTGATATAAATATTATCTGGTTGATGACCATGAAAGCTGCCTGTCCTTGAGAACTTCATCATCCAATCAATAAATCAATAGTCACTCCTTTATGTCGCCCTCTAATTATTGCTATCCAAAGAGGACTGGGGCCGTTTCTATTCATGCATTACAAATTATCACCATCGCCAATCGAATGTGGCTTTTCAATGAACTTGTAACTGCCTCTTCAAGCCAGCTGAATAAGGACCTGTTTTCGGTAAGTGGTTAATTCCTAGCAGGTGCTGCTTTTGTAGTAGACCAGTAGCCTTGTGTTCATCTTGGTGGGTTGCCTAATGACTGCCTGTTCAAAGTGGAAACAACACTGCCAACCCACAGCTGGTTACCAGCTAGGCCAGACCCTTGCCAGAGGGCTGAAATGAAGGCATTCTGACCTCTAGGGAGTGTTTAGGCCTCGTCACCCTATTGTGCTTCTAATGGTCCCCCACCCCCATTGGCTCACTCAGCATTCATGACAAGCCATTACAGAGGAGCAAAACCAATTGCTTCATTATGCTTGTTACAGTAAATGCTGGTGTAGACATGCAAATTCATTGATGCTCTCTACCCCTCCTCTCCTTTCCCCTTCTCAGTTCTGTTTGAATGATTTCACAGTCGCTGATCTTTCAAGCTTTTTTTGCATACCGCTGCACACAGTATCACAGCTCTGTTTTGTCACAGTCCAATATTACATATTTGTTGATGATTACTGTGACTGAGAGATGCATCTATTCAAACATGGTGTCACTATTACTTTGCTTTTGGTGCTGGGGCATCACAAGGTATCCCATAATTTTGTGCGAGATGTGCAAAAAAATGTGGTCTGCTTTCCATGCAAGTGTGCTTTGTTTGAAAATTATAAAAAAATGTGGAAAGTGATTTTATCCACAACATCACACATCTCTAATCTTTATCTCATTGAAAACCCAGCTGATCTGCTTTGCAGAAAAATATAGAGACTCAATCCAAAAGACAATCAAGGCTACAGCCGTTAATCATATTACAGAAAGGGGCTGCGGAAGCCTTATTTGTGGGGGGCATTATTATTTGTTTATTTAGCAGACACCTTTATCCAAGGCAACTTACAGAGACTAGGGTGTGTGAACTATGCATCAGTTAGTCATGAGTTATGAGTCACTTACAATTACGTCTCACCCGAAAGACAGAGCACAAGAAGGTTAAGTGACTTGCTCAGGGTCACACAATTCGTCAGTGGTTGAGGTGGGATTTGAACCACTGACCTCCTGGTTACAAGCCCTTTTCTTTAAACCCTGGACCATACAGCCTCCTGTATAATTCATACTCTGTGGCCTGTGAAAAGTAGCTTTGTTAAACTACAAGAAGTCAATAAAGGTGACTAGACCAATAAATTAATGGTAATTTCTGGGTAATGTGTTTTGCACGACTGCATACTAGTTGGCAGACAGTAAGACTCTCTTCAAGTCAATAGCAACAACATGTCTTAATGCACCAGATTTGTTGTTGAAATGCACAGCCAATGAGAAAAACTCAGCAGATATACTGTAGCACATAGCTATATTGATGAATAGATAACAATAATTGTAAATTAAGTACATTATCAGTATTAAATGATCATTATTGTGTTATGGAAAAAAAACACATAAAGCATATATATTAATAATGACATAATGGGTTATATTTGATTTATCTTAACAGTGATGGATCTAAATACTCCCTATGTGTAAATGTTAAAAATAGGAACAATCATGCTATTTTACTGTCTTTGTTTAATAAACTAAAGAGACTCTCACACACAGTTGGAGATAATGGTTTTCATGAGGCCACTTTTTTTTTGATCAATTGAATATACATGTAATGTTATATTTATAGTTAATATGCAAATAGGAACAAAATATTTCTTGAAGATAATTGCATTTTTTTTATAACACTAGGAACAAAAGCGTTTTTAAATATGTTGGACACAAATTCTGTTCTTTAAGAAAAAAGAAAATGTCAATTTCAATAGATAACGGGTACATATTTAAATCTTTGCTCAATATAATACCTGTATTGGCATGCATGATATAGATTCTAGAATGTGTGGTTACAAAGGCTAATGGCTTTCTTTTACTTAAGAACAAGAGTTAATGCTGGTTGTTAAGGTGCCATTGATTGGGGAGTTGTTCTCGCATCACTTTGAAGTCAGATTGGTCTCTAGGTACTTTCATTAGAAGAGCCCAAAGCCAATTAAAGAAAATCCCTTTGTGAGCAAAGTTTCATAGCATTGACCTGTCTCTCTGTGTCAAGCTGAGTTCAAAAGCTTGATCGTGTCAAATATATTACCTAGGGGAAGGAGCTCAGAAACCTTATGCAGAAAATGAGAATGTTCAGTTCCTCAATTAGGCATTACAGATCAACTGTGCAAAGAAAATAAATATCTGTGAACCTGCTAACGCTTCTAGCTTCATGGCTCTAATTTTTTGGAACTCTCTCCCAGATTTGGTGCGTGATGCTCCCACCGTCGCTCGCTTTAAATGAACCCTCAAGACACACCTGTTCTCTCTTGCTTTCCATGCTCTTTAAGTCTGATATCTGCTATTAGCTGCTGTGTTGCTGCTACTATTTCATGTATTACGTTACTATCATGTATAATGCACTTTCCACTGTATTCAATGTATTATGCTTTTTTTCTGTATAGCATGTATTATGCATTTCTCTGTATTTAAAGTATTATGGATTTTCTTGTTTTTACTGCATCTTGTAAAGCACTTTGTGATGGTGGTCCACTATGAAAGGTGCTATATATACATTGATTGATTGATTGGGAATGAGGGGGACATAATTAGCCACTTTGATTCCTGCAAGAGCTCTTCCAAAAAAACACCTTCAAAATGTTTAGACAATAGTTCTTCATCTATACTTAAATCTTATTTCATTGGAATTCAGCATGCATCTCATTCCCTCGCTGCCATTGCTGTATTTTAAAATGCAGTGCCAGCCAAAGAAAACTTAGCAATTCACCTCAAACTAGCTTTTCTGAAAGTAATTCTTGGCTTGCAGCTTTACCTGCTAAACCAAGTTCCTTCCACACAGCTCCCTTTCCTTTAGAGACTATACATGTTGGTATTGTGGCATTGTTTAATTCAAACCCAAGTCACTCAGCAATGCAATATGTAGCTTCTTTTTGTTTAGTGTCTTAATATTTGATGTAATGGCAACGTGTGTCACTGTGCTGTAAATCCTCACTTTGTGCTTTAATATTTTACTTTGAAACGCTAAAAGGGATCAAAAGTAGTTACAATGATCAGTAACCTGGCATGTTCTGTATCTAGAGCATCTTATGATGACCAACAGGGTAAATTAAACACTGTCAGTAATTTATGGGGATCGGCAGGGCTCTTGATTTTTTTTTACCATTCTTAACATTTGCAAGGACATTTTGGATGTGAGGAGGGTGGTTTTAATGACTTCTTCCATGACTTATTATTTTAGGTTTTAAAGGAGGAATGAAAAAGTATGTATTGTTTCTATTTGAAAACTTTGTGATAGACTCCAGTATTTTCTGGTCATCTTTTAAGTAATGGTTTTGTTCATGGTGAATCAATGTCAAGGTTAGGACTTGATACTGCATGGTAAATGTGTTATAAATTGATGCATATGACTTCAAAGGAAATGTGTATCTGGTTTAATGTCTGTATCACTGTTGGTTGTTTGGGGGATGGGTGATGTTAGTGCTTATAGTTTGGGCCACTGATGCCACATCTTGAGGAGAAGGAAGCCACCACCCTCTAAAAGAGGAACTGATCTGACATGCCAGGTCAGCAGGGTGGACCATGACAAAGCCATACTCTTCACCCCATCAAGGAGACTGCCTGCAAATAATGACTTCCATTACATGAGCATTGGTGTTAAAACTTCATGCTGATATTGGACTCAGCTCTCGCCAAGTAAATCACCAACTAAGACATAGCTTCTTTTACTGTAAATAAATGTGATCCATCTGCATTTCCTTCCATCTGATGATGTAGATATCCTTCTGCCTGGTGTTAATGGATGAAGTGTAATGCTGACTCCAGGGATCAACCATAGTGTGGCCTCCCTAGCGTATCTGCATTTCAACCATCTGGACTGAGCTGAGTAGGGTACTTCTGTGGGCTCTTCAACTGGGCAACTTCCATCCTTGGTGTTTCGTCGACTAGCCCACGACACCTTAAGAGGGTTTGACAGTGATTCTGGTGTCCCAGCATCACCCCCTTCCTGCTGCTTCACATAAGTTCTTCATTATGCATCGTAACTCTTGATCACTGAATCCAATGTCTCTGAGAAACCGGGTTGTGGACTCCTCGACAACCCACCTCCACTGGGCAAACCTGGACTCTCCATCCTCGCTGTTCCACTTCAGCAGCTTGATGAGCTTCTTCCTTTCATACGCCTCATCCACAACATCCTCCCATGGCACTGTTAACTCTACCAGGTGAACAAGACATGCTAATCCAGCCCACAAGGCAATATCAGGTTGAAGGTTAGTGGTGGCAATCTCAGGTGGGAAAATAAGCCGTTGTCCAACATCAGCCAGCATTTTCCAGTCTCTAGCAGCTTCCAGTTGTCCTAGGCGAGTTTTGGTTTCAATACCTTTTCTTGGTGGTTACTCCCCTGGATGGAGGAATGTTGTTCTTCATGTTTCATGTTTCATGTCTCTCACATCGCTGTTCTGTCCTCTCGCCCTCGTCCTCTGCCCTCTCTCCGCCGCTGCTCCTCCAACCCCTCTAACCTCATCCCTCTGCCTCTCCCCTCCTCCCGCACACTCTCTGGTGCACTCTGGAACTGTCACTCTTCTGCTAACAAAGCTGATTTCATCTCTGCCTTTACCTCCCACCTCTCTCTCGATTTCCTTGCTCTCACTGAAACCTGGCTGTCCCCTGATAACACTGTAACTCCTGCTGCCCTGTCCTCTCTCTACGTCCTGTCCCATACTCCGCGTCTCACTGGACGGGGAGGTGGGACTGGTCTTCTCCTCTCTCCCTCCTTACTCTTTTCTGTCCCACTCTCTGTTAATACCTTTGAATTTCATGCAGTCCAACTAACCTATCCCTGTCCACTCCTGCTAATTGTACTGTACCGTCCCCCTGGGCCTCTCGCTCACTTTCTAGATGAACTCGACTATCTACTCTCCTCCCTCCCCTCTCTGTCTACCCCAACTGTCCTGTTAGGTGACTTCAATATCCATCTCTCCAACCCCAGCCACTCTGCCGGATTCCTCCCTCTCCTTCACTCCTTCGACTTCTGTCTCTCTCCATCCCCTCCTACCCACAAAGCTGGCCGTCAACTGGACCTCACCTTCTCCAGGGCCTGCTGCCCTCCACCCTCTCTGTCACCCCTTGACCTCTCTGATCACTATTTCATCTCTTTTTCTCTGTCTCTCCCTGCTCTCCCTGCTCCTCCTACCCCCACTGTCACCTCTCGCCGTAACCTCCGCTCTCTCTCCCCCTCTGTCCTTGCCTCCACTGCTCTCTCTCACCTCCCTCCTATCGACTGCTTCTCACAACTCTCTGAAGACTCTGCTACCTCCACCCTCTTCTCCTCCCTCACCTCCTCCCTCGACTCCCTCTGTCCCCTCACCTCCCGACCTGACTGCCCCTCCCCTCCCCTCCCCAACCCTGGCTCTCCTCTGTGCTCCGCTCAGCAAGAATCACACTGAGATCTGCTGAAAAGAAATGGAAGAGAACCAAACTCCCTGCTGCCTTAGACCTTTAAAGCACTCTCCTCTCTTCCTTCTCCTCTACTCTCTCCTCTGCTAAATGTACTTATTTCCAATCTGTAATCCAAGCCTCCACTAACAACCCACATAAACTATTCTCTACCCTTCCTCCCTCCTAAACCCTCCCCCCCTCCTCTATCTCCTCTGATGACTTTGCCTCCTTCTTCTCTTCTAAAATCTCAGATATCCGCAAACTCTTTAACACCTCTCCCTCCCCCGCACCCCCTCCTGCTCCAACCCCTACACCCACTGCATCCACTACTAACTCACCCTCCTTCTCCACCTTCTCGCCCCTCTCAGAGTCTGACCTCTCCTCCTTGCTCCAGGGTCACAAACCCACCACGTGTGCCCTGGACCCCCTCCCCACTCACCTCTTTCAAGCTGCTGCTCCTGCTCTACTTCCCTTCATCTCCTCCCTTCTCAACACCTGTCTCCTTTCTGGTCTCTTTCCCTCTACCTTCAAAAAAGCCTCTATCACTCCCCTCCTCAAAAAACCTACCCTCGACCCCACCTCCCTCCAGAGCTACCGTCCTGTCTCCCTCCTACCCTTCCTCTCCAAAACCCTTGAGCGGGCTGTACACTGCCAGCTCTCTGCTTTCCTGTCCAACCACTCTCTGCTCGACCCTCTGCAACCTGGCTTCCGCTCTGCTCACTCCACTGAAACCGCCCTCCTGTCTGTCACCAACTCACTAAACTCTGCCCTAGCTGCCTCTCTCTCCTCTGTCCTAAGTCTCCTCGACCTCTTTGCTGCCTTTGACACTGTCGATCATTCTATTCTACTATCCTCTCTCTCTCGCTGACCTGTGAATCTCTGGCACTGCTCTGCCGTGGTTCTCCTCCTACCTCTCCAACCTCCACACCTCGCCCTCTCTCAACAGGAGTCCCCCAAGGGTCAGTCTTGGGTCCTCTCCTGGTCTCTCTCTACAACCGCTCCCTGGGCCCCCTCATCACATCCTATGGTTTCTCATACCATTTCTATGCTGATGATGCTTAGATTTTCCTCTCCTTCTCCACCTGTGACTCCACCATCCCCTCCCTTATCTCTACCTGTCTGTCTGCTATTTCCTCCTGGATGCACTCGCATCACCTGAAACTCAACCTCTCTAAATCTGACCTCCTTTTCTTTCCCTCCTTCTCCTCCCCTCCTCTGATCTCTCTATCAGAACTCTGCATGCTTGCCTCGTGTTCTCTCTGCCTCGCTTCTACCAACTCCACTACTCCGCTCACTCCACTGGCACCTGATTACCGCTCACATCCAGTTCAAGACTCTTGTACTAGCCTACAGATGCCTTGACCAGACTGCACCCAGCTACCTCCAGACCCTCATGTCTCCCTACACCCCCACTTGACCTCTCCGCTCCGCCTGCACTAGAAGACTGGCTCTACCTCCTCTACGCTCCCCTGCCTCCAGAGCCCGCTCCTTCTTCACCCTCGCCCCGCAGTGGTGGAATGACCTTCCTACAGATGTCAGGACTGCCCAATCCCTGACCACATTCCGGCGCCTCCTCAAGACTCACCTCTTCAGAAAGCACCTGTAGAACTCCTCTGTTTTTCCCCTGGGACACATATCATCCCTCCTTAAATGCGCATTACTTGCTCTTATCTGCCCCCTATTTTACTGCATGTAATCCTGCACTTGAGTACTGTAATCTGTGTTTAATAGTGTTTAATCTGTAGTATTTTGAATTTAATTATATCCTGATGTAACTATCACTGACACTGTTATCTTATTGAATTGTATTTTGTCACACTTGTACTTGCTTGAACCAAAGTCATTGTATTTATCTTGCTCTTAATTGTATTATTACTTGCACTGTGATTCTTGAAATGTAATTGTTGACGACTGTAAGTCACCCTGGATAAGGGCGTGTGCTAAGAAATAAATAATAATAATAATAATAACCGGTTGGTCATGCTGTGCTTGTCTTCCAATACTAAGGCCAAACATCGCAGCACCTGGTCATGACACCAAGTAAACCGTCCTTTGCTAAGACCCACCTTACATCCTGTCAAAATGTCTTAATGTAGCTGGTGATGAACACAAAGGACATCACGGATCCACTCCTACACATAGATTAAGGTTATGTGGTGATGGAAGAACATCATATGTTGACCAGATGAAGAAATTGATCTTGATGTGTTCCATTGTCGATAGATCTTGCCAGCTGATCTTGCGTTGTTCCACACTCTCCCATCTCATCCATTCTTGCTGCTTGGCCTGGGAAACTGCCTTCATGCACCTCATCCTCTCATCCTGCTTTTGCACCTCATTGATTACCAGCTTCCTCCGTTGAGCTGAGGCTGCTGTGTGCCATGTAGGAGGAGCTGAACTGAGACCAAGGCCTCCTCTTCCATGCTGTACTTGCCCCATTATATCACCAATACGAAGGGCAGCCTTTGCATCTTCCACAGCTTCCTTTGCCGCCCACTTTCTTCCAGTTTTCAACAAAGGGGCTGCTTCCCTCACACATTTGTTGTGTGACTCTACCAATGTAATTTCCAATCAAACCTTGGCGCACTTAAACTCTTCGGTTAGAGCTGAGACTAGCAGCTGCAGTATCCTATTACCATAGAGTTCCAATCTGCTGAAACAGTGTGAAACTCCTAACTATTTGCTGACGTATGAACTGATTAACGCTTCCAGCTTTTCTACTTTTGTCAAGGAAACCTCATACAGTGAGTGGCCACAGAATTCTTGGCAGTAGATGAAACTGAAAGCACCAGAGTTTAAGTTTGCTCGGTAAAGGCGCTGCTGCCTAAGCTCTTCAACCCTTGCACTGCTTATTGTCTCACTTCTCCCACACAAACTGTGTCCTTTAGGTCCCCATCATACCACCTCCGAAGACTTTTCACAGGCTTCTCAGACACTGTTGGTATTGCCTTACCGTTAATGTAGAACCTCTTATCCACTACTTTACCTTTAATTATAGAGATGCTCCTTGACTTAGTGGGCTTGAATTGCATTTGTGCCCATTCCGTGTTATTGATTAGTTTGCCCAATAACCGATTAGTGCAGGCTACTGTTGTAGTCATGATTGTCATGTCATCCATGTGTGTTCTAATTGGTGACAGTCACATTCCAGAAGCCAAGCGTTCTCCTCCCACTACTGATTTTGATTTCCATTGCTATGGTAAAAGCCAGTGGAGAAATGGTGCATCCTGTCATTATTCCAATTTCTATACATTGCCATGTAGTGGTGAATTCTTAAATTGAAAAACAAAATTGCAAATCTCTGAAGGAGGCTTTCACTGAGTTTGTTATTGTCCTTGGTAGACTGAAAAAATGAAATGCTGCCCAAAGAAGCTCATGTGGTACTGAACTGTATGCATTAGCTAAATCCAGGAACATCACATTCCTTTTTAGCTGTTTGAATTTGCTGCCAGATCACACTGATGTGCTCTAAGCATCCCGGGAAACCTGGTGGTTAGGGCTCTGGACTCTTGACCGGGGGGTTGTGGGTTCAAACTTAGATGGGGGACACTGCTGCTGTACCCTTAAGCAAGGTACTTTACCTAGATTGCTCCAGTAAAAACTCAACTGTATAAATGGGTAATTGTATGTAAAAATAATGTGTAAAAATAATGTAATGGTATGTAAAAATAATGTGATATCCTGTAACAATTGTAAGTCGCCCTGGATAAGGGTGTCTGCTAAAAAATAAATAAAATAAATAATAATAACGACTTTCTGTACAACAGCAACAATGCTGATGAAAATCTTGCCTTCCACATTTAACAGGGAAATAGGGTGAAACTGACCCATACTCTTTTTCTTTGGGTATAGACCTCATCTGCTCAGCTTCATGCTCTTGGTACAACCTGTTTTTCACATGCTACTTTCATCAATTTCCACAAGATTCATAGAACAACAGGGGCACTCTTGTACACTCTGAGCGGAACTCCATTAGGCCCAGGAGATGACGACGCCCTTGCCTTTTTTACAGCTTGCGCTTCTCTCCACTTAGGTGCGCAGTCCTGCATTTGGTATTCTGGTGGATTGATAGGTGAGATGACTGAAGGAATCGACATAGGCTTCTGCTTTTTTTATTCTTTTTGTGTGTTTCCTCAAGATATCTCTCCAGCTCAGACTTAGTTGCTTTTAGTGCGCCATTTTTCTCCCTGGTGGATAACTTTTGCAAATTTGAATGGGTCTTTAAAAAAGTTAGTTCTCGCATGCTCCTTCTTGCAGCGTTTCTGTAGGCGCTCAGCTCTGAGCAATGTTGCAAGCTTGTCTTTTATGATCCTTTGTAATAGATTGAGTGCCTCCTTCTGACTTTGTTCTGCTCTCCCCCATTGCTTCTTCAGCTGCCTCCTTTCTCTAACTAAGCGCTCAATCTCCTGCTGCCGTCTAGACTTTACAGGAATGGTTTGTACTTTCTCCTTTCTTTTTTCAACTCCAAACCTCTTGCTTCCATATGCGTAGATGGTATCCCCACATTTATCCAGCTTCTTTTCGACTGTTCCATCTAACCTTTCCAACGCAAAACAGAGATCCGTGTTTACTGTGTCCCATTCTGTTTTCTCAGAAGCTCTTGGTCATTTAACTCCAGGCTTGTACCCATTGAGGTTCTTTTCTCTCTTACACTGGTTCATCTGACCGGGTTCACAAGGATCATTAGGTTCATCACTAGTTGTGTTTATGCAAGTCCTCCTCTCATCTGTGACAGGGGTGCTGATATCCTGCAAACTGTGGTTTGCTTCCTGTCGCTGGATTTCATTTGACTGACTTTACATTTGACTGACATTGTAAGAAGTACTGAACAATGCAAGGCCCTTGTCCCTTCTCCCTCAAGCATTTCATTCTCCCTTGATGAATCTTCAAACCCCTAATTATTGTCACTTTGCTCCAGCCACAGACACAAACCTGGAGCTCAATTTCTTTGCTAACTGCAGATCTTGATCTAATCCTTTGCAAAGTACTCTCCGTTCTCATATCCGTTTCCTTTCCTAAGTCGTTAACCATGTTGTCAAACCTTGAGTCATCTTCCGTCCCTGCTTTTGCAGACTCTGGAGGTTGGGTAGGATGAAGTTGCAACTCGGATTGCATCAGCAACAGCTAGGTGAGTTTGTCTGAGAATTAAACAAATCAGCAAGGAGAGGTCAGTAGGAGAGGCAAAACCCCATAATCCCTCCCTCAATCTCAGCCTGGGCTTTTAAATAAAAATAAAGATGCTTGAATGTCAAATGTAGTAGGTTTAAATTACTTATGCATATTATGTAAGTATTAATTACTGATGTGGATTTCCTTTAAGTACATTTTTTCATGTCCATGTTTTTGCTGCACAGGAAACAAACACCTGTCATTTTCTTTCCACTAAAACATCATTGTAAGGTAAACTTATTCAACTAGAATCACATATTCTTGTATCTGCAGTCATTACCTTACACTGACAACATCATCATTACGGTATTTACGGTACACTATGTAATTGTGCTACATTGTATCATTCTCATATTACATTGGGAACAAGCGGAACAGATTGATGATTGAAAACAAATGAAGGGCCTTTTTTGATGTCAGGCAAGACATACTTTGTTTCAAAGATTTACTTAAAAAAACAATACAGTCCTTGTTTGCACCTATTGTGAATGGAATGATGATGCAATTGAGATTCATAATTTTGCTAGAAGAGGTATTGTTGTTTTGTTTCTCGACCAATCATTTTGAATTTGTATCAGAGAAGTGCTCAGGGTAGACACACTGGAAGAATAAAAAAGTAATGAGCATAGTTCCCAAATGATTTGAAAATATTCCACATATGCGCTAATTAGCAATTCTGTATGAAAATATCCTCAGAAAACAGCAAAGGTGGCACAGGCTGGGATAAATAATGCAGATGCCCCTTGGCACTGTCACAAACACCACAATCTAGGAGGTGCGCAAGTGATTTCAGCTTGACTGTCCAAATTCAATATTGTGAATGAAACATTAATGATGCTAAACTGTAGCACTCTATACTGCTTTACCTTGCCAATTTACATGAGCAATTGATCACTTTAGCTTAATTGTCTCATTGTCAGTGAAGTCAGAGCCCTTAAAAACAAGAATATGATGTTTAGGTGTTGTTTTGTGTGTGTGCTGGGGGGGGTAAAAAACATGTTTACGTCTTTTATAAAATACACTATAAATCTCTTGATTAGTAATCATAATCCACAAGATTAAATAACAATATCAATAACAGTAGCACTATCAGTAACTGTAGATACCATCATTGACATTCACTTTATGTCCTCTAGATATGTTAAAATGTTTGTGTGAAATACTGACAGAAAGGCCGCCTCTTTTTACCCCCTGTGACAGGCGCCTGCCATGTGGGTGAGTGCATTCGCTGTTGAGTGACAGGCAGGAGATTGAGATGGAGGTTGTAGTTGATACGCCCTGCATGCGAACAGGGTTATTTCCATAGACAGACTCAGACAGCTCACGTGACATTAACAGCAATGTTAGCACATGGAGTTCATACAACACAGTGTACGTAATGCAAAATAAAACACTGTACAAAATACTATAAAATAAAAGGTGCCTTTTAAACAGTACATACATGGCGGTCCTATACTTTATGGGGATCTACCAGGGATCTACCATTCCTGAACTAGTCTTTACTTGCATAGACACAAATCCCAACTCCAGCCGTCAGTGGTTTCGGCTTCTTCTTTTGGCTCCGATCCCAGTTCACCATCACGGCAGTCAGAGGATTTCAGCAATGTATTTCGGTCTCTATGTCCGGGTAGCGTGGACGATCTTCAGCCCATCGGCTTTGGCTTTGCAGCAGCCCTGAGATGTATCCCAGTCAGCAAAGTAGGTTGGCCCAATGTTGGTTTATGGTTGGCTTGGTTGTTAAGTGGCTGCCGTTGGCAAGCTAACCAAGGGCCAACGTTGCCCAACAATCTGCAAATGTAATCTGTTCTCAAGCTCTGTACCATTATAGTACCCTGTATTCCAAAAAATGAGCACTCGTGGTAGAATTGCTAACGTTCCTACCTTTTCAGGTAAGACTGTCAGAAAAACCTCATAACAATTGTAATACTGTTAATGTATATTGTTAAGTTAGTTTAAGAATGTTTTATGTAAGATTGCAATATGCGCTAAACTCCCAAGTGACAGAACTATTTACAATAATTAATTACAATAAATGTACACACATTTTACACAACACTATTTACAGTATTACTACACAAAACCCACCCATTTACACACAAAATGCCCTGCCACACGATTTGGGCACAGCTATACCATTGCATGTGTCGGCTGGCACTGGGGTCGATACCTTCTGCATACCTGCTTTAACTTCTGTACAAATAATTCAGTACCTTCACAATGTAACCAATTTGCACTTTTCTGTACAAAATGATTCTTTGTCTTGCTACAATATATTATACAGTAGGCTATGTACAGTATAGTTACTCCTAGTTATTATTACCTGTGCATTTCTTGCAATTGGTGTCTGCGAGAGCCACGTTGTAAAACATGTGAATGGCATTTCAATGTACAGAAATGCGCTGATACTAACTCCATACATCGTTGTATTTAGTACAAGTCAAGAACTGACAACTGTGTATCTCAATCTCTGCTCATTCCTTTATAGTCAGTGATCGGTGATAAGGCACGTCTTAATATGCAAATGATTTCCATAGCACGTGTCTTAATAAGCAGCATTCTGTAGAGGAGATCGGCAATTACACAGTAATGTTTATAATTCTGAAAAAGTATTGAAAATTATTTCACATGAACTGGGAACCCAGGGGAACATCAGCGAAGTCCTACATCTCACAGACATTGATTTAACGTGATACTGGCTCTTTAAATAATTTAACAAACTGGAGTATATTTCAGAGGTGACTAAGGGGTAGATGAGTTTAGATTTTTAGACTGGCTTCTGGTGTAAAAGTGATTTTCCAAAGCATCAAATCATTTCCTTAAGCACTTTAACCATTTTAATGTGTGCACGAGTACTTTAGACATCATTACCATAACCACATGTGATTTTAAATCAATTTACACGTCAGAACTCAGTAGTTTAGACGTTTTCAGTTACTGCTACTGCTTCTTGGTGTACTGAGTTCTAAATTCTATAATACGCAGTTGCCTTACTGTTTTTAAAAAATAATGGCAGATTTGTTTCTGAAGTCATCTCAAGGGAATGGAATAAAATTAGCTCTTGTCTATTGGTAAGTAACCTAAAATAAATCTTAATATGATGTGTATGTAGCTGTTTTCCAATTGCCTGGCTTTTTCTTGTTGCTGTCAACAGCCAGACTGACGCAGTGGCAACGTGTTGGTTTTGTACTCTTTTGAATGGAGTTTGCGCCTCAAGTTGTTAAATATTATTTATTTTTAAGTAAATAATATGTTTGAAGTAAATAACATCTACTCTCATGTAATCAGGAAGATCTGGAATAAATCCAATGGCTGCTGTGAATAGTGCAGCTAGTGACGAGGGGAATACCACCTGACAGCTCTGAGAGACAGCTGACAGGAGGAAATAGACCCCATTGGGACTGGTTAGGGTTAGCCACCCTGGATAGCAGTATCAATTTCTGAGGTTTGAGACTGGAGACACCCGCTTGAAGCTTCTAACACAGTAAGAAGGAAATTACCCCTAGAGTCAGAGAGAGTGAGGGTGAAAGATGACTCTAGTTTGGATAACATGATTAATGATTTAGGAAAGGAAATGGACATGAGAACAAATGCTGCATTACAATGGACAACCCAATTGTGCAGCTCGCGATCTGCCGTGTGAGCTCTGGGACAATATGTGGCACTTGAGGGAGAAGGGCAGGGGCCTTGCATTGATCAGAACTTCTGCTGGTCAAGTCAGACGAGTGAAATCCAGGGACAAGATGTACACCACAGTCTGCAGGATATCAACACCCCTGTTATAGATGAGTAGTTCCAATAAGAGCACAGCTAGTGATGACATATTTATATAAATAGGAATTTACAAATAAAGGTTGAATGAGAAGACGGCAGAAAACAGCAAATGACTGGACAGTCCTGAGGATAACCGGTAGCTGGTTCCACCACAGGGGGACAAGGGAAGAGTCAACTAAATATATATATATATATATATATATATATATATATATATATATATATATATATATATATATACACACACACACCCCTGGCCCTCTTTATGTGTTTATTTCTTATGCTCTTTTCCAGCACTGTTGTTCTCCCTGCATAGATCACAAGGCTCTCCATGCGGCCTCGAAGCGTCAGCCGAGCCTTACCTCTCTCAATTAGATGTCTCAGTAAGCCAGGGAGACCTCAGTTTGTCCTCTATCTTTCCTTTGTTTCCGCTTGGGAGAAGTTACCTCGCTTCCCGGCCTTGGAGGTCGATCAGTTTGGCCTCACCTCAGCGAGGGTGGTTCTCCGAGTAGTCAAGGGGAAAAAGCTTTTCTGTTGTTAAAGTTGCACATAGTCTCTTTATTCTAGGAGTCCCTTTACGCAGGTCTGGCTCCTGCTCAGTGTATATGCACTGAGAAGTACTATTGTTTACAAATGTCTGTGAACCTGGTCCCTCCCATGAAACTGAACTAACTTGATAGTTTCTTACAGTAATGCTGTGTGTGCCTTGCCTGTTGGAAGCCCCATACTATTGAATCTAGATTTTTATAACTGCAATTAATCTGACTGTAGGTTGTGTATTAATGATTATTGAATGCTAGACAATATTAAAACCTTGTATTTGATATTTAGATTTATTTTAATAATGGTTAGTCTGTGACTAATTGGCTGTGTAATAAAAGCTATTGAATTGTATTCTTGTTTCCTCTCCATTTTGTTGACCAAACCAACCACCATCCTCTATTTCAAAGAACCTGGTATGAAGCATTCTGGGGTAAAGGTAAGATCTATAAACAGCATTCTGGGTGTGAACCCTCCCTGGCTTGTCCCAGGTCAAATTGGACTTTAGCAATTACATACCTCATTGGTTTTTGTATAAAAATCTTATATATAAGAACATAAGAAAGTTTACAAATGGTCTTGTTCGTTTCGTTGTTAATAGCCAAATTTGTCTGCTTTCTTTAGCCTTCTGTGGCATATAGAAAAAAGTACAGTAAATTGGTAACCTTTCAATTGTATCATGTGACCTTTCCTTAGCTCTACCTTAAATTAACATAATATTCATCTCAGGAGTCATTTACTCGCCAGCATCTGTGTTTTTGTCGTGTTTAACTGTAACTCCCCTTTCAAAATGACCCTGAGAACTGGGTTCTGTTCTGTTTTTTGTGCTTTGGTTTCTGAATTAAAACAGAGAAACTGTTAATTGTGAGGCGAAAAGTCAGAAGAAAACACGAAAGCCAGAAGGCCTAGTGTGCGTGTATATACATATACATAACTCATCTCGACAAGTAAGAGGGGAGGATGTTTCTCGGAGAAAACTAGAGGTAGTCTGTTTTTTATTTATTTAAAAAAAAAAAAAAAAACTGAATATACATTTTTTTTAAAGCAACATAGTTCTAAAGATCAGTCTATTCATTTTCCTAAAAAACACTGTACAACTATTGTTTTTATTTGTAAATTCAGATTCTGTGCACCTATCTGTGGACACCCATGCACTAGACAGTATAATATTTATACCAAGGTGTAATAGCATTAGAACCTGTCGTATCCAGTCCTGTAAGATATAGGGCTGGGACGATGGTGTTTTTTCTACCATCGATGCATTGTTTTCTTAAAGAGATGTTGCATTGATGCATCATTTTTTTTCCATAACGCAAAACATACAATGTTAGAGAATAAACAAAATCACACGTTTTCAGATTTCTGATGTTAGCATGAAAACAAAATGTTTATGCAGTTCATCTCTTTCTAATTTTAGAGTAAAATAAACTTTAGACATTTCCTATGATCTAATATAAATCAAACGATACCCAGCGAGTTTCTCATTTTCACAAATGGTTAAAATTATTAAAATGTTTCTTATCTAAGATGTCTTGACTGACAGCAACTGGTTAGAAAAAAATCATTTGCAACAAAATCCAACGAAGTGGAAACACTAACCAATTCAACTTTTCACAAGTGCAACTTATTTTATAAAGTCCATGGTCCAGAACGATTTACTTTTTGTTTTTGTTGAGAAAAATGATGGCATCCACATTCTCCAGTTTCAAAGAAGAACAGAATTTGCTAACTATCATCCCGGCCTTGCTGAACACCCGCTCACTTGGGACCGATGTTGCTGGAATACTTAACATTTTCATTGCCAAGGTTGCTAGTTTTGGAAAGTGTGTCTGGTTATTATTCCACTGCAGCAGTGGATCTTCATTTCAGAGGTACAGGTAGTGGACAAAAAAATGGAAACACCAAATGTAAAGTCACTTAATAGGGCGTTGGGCCACTATGGTATCCCGCTCTGTGGAGTTCTTGGCGAACCATTTTTGATGAAACTGGCTGCTCGCACCCTAGGTTGAAATTTGAAGTCAATTGATCTGCAGTTGCTCATCTGTTTTGCCTTGCACTTCAAATTAATGCACAGATATGACGATCCTGGAGTATGCGCTTCCGCCCACTGTTACCCTTTGCTGATGATGTCTTTCCCTTGGAGTTCCATGGCGACATCACCTTAGACACTGTTGCTCGTGAAACATCAGCAAGTTGAGCTGTCTTGGTCACTGAAGCTCCTGCCAAATGGGCCCCAACAATCACCTCTCTTTCAAAGTCACTGAGGTCAACCAGGCCTGTCCAGCATTTTTATACATGACCCTAAGCATGCTGGGATGTTATTTGCTTAATTAACGCATGAGCCACACCTGTGTGGAAGCCCTTGCTTTCAATATACTTGGTGTCCCTCATTTAACCAGGTGTTTCCATTTTTTTGTCCACTAACTGTATATGTCATCACTTCTTATCTGATTAGGCTTTCCTTGGAGGTTGCTGCCATCCACGAAATAACAATGCAAATGCTTGTTCTGTCTTTGTTTTCTTTTTAACTGGTAAGTCACTTGTAGTTGTAGTGGCACAGTTCGTATTGTTAGCGGGACTGCTGTCCGTCAGCCTGACTAGTCTGGAAAGCATTTCTTCAACTACAGTGGCTTTAACTTGTTCTGATAGGAAATCCAAATTGAGAAATCGGGGATCAAGGAATGATGCAAAAAGCAGTGGCATAACTTCATCACCTGGGTCATTCAGTTAATGTAAACAAAATCGCTGTGCTAAATTACACAGCAGTTTTTCTCGCAAACTTTGTGCATTTGGACTTAGCAAAGCAGGGTTGTGTCCCCTTCACAAGCTTCAACGAGAACTTCGCTCAGTCTGTATTTTATCCCTGTTGCAACTGGGTACATGGAACATCACTGTAGTGTTTTTCTTTGCGCTTAACAGTACTGTAGCTAATTCTAATGGCTGAAGTAGAGTGGCTCCCGCAGTCAGGTTCTGTTCTTAATTGTCTCTTCCTCGTTCCCGTTTCACCCCCGGTTCCTCTTCCTGGTTCCCCCTCTCTGTACGTGTGTCTCTGTCTGTGTCTGTCCTTTTCCTCTAAAATCATGTCCTTTTTAAACTAGTGCGTTGGTCGGCAATCATCAAGTTCAGGTGCGGGCAATTCCGCGATTAGTTGCTGGGCATGTACATAAACAACAAAAAAAGCAAATCCAAAACGACCATGATCACACAAAAAGTACTATAAAGAGAATGCATATACCAATCAGTGAATAAATCAAAACTCAAAGTGCAGACAATAAATAATAAAATAACGTGAATGAATCAATAAAGTGCAATTAAAAACAATAGTGCAATCTCGGCCCCGTAACATAATCATGTCTGGAAATGAGAAGCAGCACATAACTGTAATGCTCAGTGTGGCAGTAGACGGCCACAAACTGTCTCTATATGCATAACTGAGGTTGTATCTTTGTAAATGCATCTTTATTTGATGTTTTATTTTTTCCTCAAATTGAGGGTGGGAAATTTGGTCTGTGTCTTAAATTCGAGTATGTCTTACATTCTAAGAAATCTGGTAGTTATTCTTTCTGTATAATCATCTTAAATTGTATTTTCAATAGACAGGGCTGTGTCTGCAACCCATAGAAGTCAGTACCTCCCTTTTCTTAAAGTGGCACGGCAAATTAATGACGTAACTATATAGAAAATCAACCTTCAGTTATCTAATCTATTTGCCAATTCACACAAAGAAGTGGTGTGCCATTTATTCTGTTTCAATGCTCATTTCTTCATAGATTCAGTCTGCAGATGGCTTTGTGTGTATAAAGTCCAATGAACTGCAAAAATTGCATAATATTGTAGCGTTACATGTGAAATAAAAGCAGACTCCACACAGGTAGGACGATTCAACAAGTTGTTTATTTAACACGGTAAACAAATATGGACCACTGTCTGCCGTGGACCATGACAAAGTAAAATAAAATAACAAAACTTGTCACTCTCACTCAGGCAACCTCCGGTTCTGTCTTACTCTCTGTCTGTCTGTCTGTCTGTCACTGACTCCCTTTCCAACTCTCCTCTCCGCACTCAGGCATGCTCTCCTATTTATCTCTTTCTAAACCACGCCCTCCATCCACCCTCACCAATACCAATACCAGGCATGCCATCTGGACCCCAATCTCCCACCAGCATTCTGGGGGTGCAAATGCATGTCCAGGATTGGTTAGCCCAGACAGACAGGCAACCAACTCCCCCCCCTTGTTAGCTAGTGGCATGGCACAGCAAAACAGTACATGTAAAAGAAACATACAGAACAAACAAACAGGACCGTCAACAAGTCCTTTTGCAGCGCAAATCTGTGGGTCGTTACAATATGAATAAAAGTGTTTTTACAGTACAGCAGTGACAAGTGTGTTCTGCAGAGTAAATGACATGGGGGATAATGTCAAAAATTAAGCAGCTAGTGTCGCCATAATATGGTTGTGAACAAAAATCTTGGCTGCTAAAAAAAAAAAAAAGCCTTACCTTTTTATTAAAGTAAATTTCTTAATGTCAGCCATGGTGCTGGCAGGAGCCAGAAATGCCAGCTCATATCATTCCTGAGCTAGAAACGCCCTTTCAATCAGTTTTGTAATTAACACAATGGGCATGTCCTTTATCCTACAACACTGCCTTAAATAACATATTATACTAGTAAAAAGACTCAATCACTATAAGCATCTTCAGCATTTCTTCAAATGTTATTCTATGCGTCAGGTCCCTGGGGTGGTTCATTATTAGTGGTTGACTATTTTTCAGCTGGTACCAAATTCATGGAGGATGCTGGTGCGTGCAGCCGACACATCTGTCCCCATAGTCCCTGTTATAAAAGATGTGGCATACATTTTATATAAAACTTATTAAACCAGTTATAAAAAATGAATTAGCCATGTATTGAGCCAGATCAACAGACCAAATTGTAATAGTAAGGCACTATGTTTACATTTAGCAAGGTCAAAACTGACATTACAATCGCAATTTCTGTAATTGTTTTTAAATTATTTTTTTCTTCATGTCACATTGCATGTTCTATTTAACTTACGAGATTATCAACACAGCAAAGTAGAAAATACAGCCTAATGTCTCTCTCTAGCTTAAACAGGTTTTTTCAAGCTAATGCATTTTTACACAGGATACTACTTAAATATGAATATCTATTCTGACCATCTTTATAGTTCACTGAACCAAGTGTTACAGGGTGGAGGCACCCCCATGCACCGCAAGAGAGCCAGGCTCTTCTGTATTTGTGGTTAGAGGGCTTTTAACCTCATCTAATCTCTGGCAGAGGACAGTGCAGCACACAACACTGGCCACTACACTCTTTTCCACTTTAATTCTCATTTGTGAGATCCAGGTCCTGGCACCATGTAACAGGGCAGATTCTGGGTATCTGGACGAACCAGCACCCTGGGCACCACAAGTGAGAGTCTCGTCTCCCCAACACTGCCTATTGCACAAGCTGCCTTTGTTAAAAAAATCACAAAAAGAAGTAAGAATAGCACAGCTCCAGCATTGCTATTTTGGCAAGCAGAATACAGAAATAACAAGTGGGAGACAAGTTTTGTAATGTCTCATTACTTTCTTAATGGCCCTTAGCATTATGTTCATAAAATGGCAATTGGCAGAACATTTGGCAATGCAAGTTTTTTTACATTCACATCATACCTTTTTGAAAGTGTATGATGTCTACATCCCATTTGTGTTATAACGTGGTGCTGTTGTCATGGAAACCATTATGAGCTGTGATGCCATAAAACCAAAATGATCACCTACAACTGGGCTATTTTGTTTAAAACAAATAAAACAAACAACACTGCATCAATATAATTGATTGACCATCAGCTAAGATACAAGCAATTCAGAAGGGATATCATATTTTCTGTTCAGTCAATCCTGTGTATTTTACGGGCAAACACAAATTATTATTATTATTATTATTATTATTATTATTATTATTATTATGGGAAACATGTTTACATTTTTATATTTGTATTGTTTTAAATTATACCTGAGCGAAATAAATAAAAGACTAAATGTTATTGAGCATTAAACAATACATCCAAATACCATAGAGAAAACAAGCAGCAAATATCATGGTTCAACAGCAGCGACGGGAAAAAAGTCACCCTTACAGTTTATATACAAGCTGTCCTCTCTTCCATTTAACAAATCAGAATTCACAACTTTAAAACACTTAGTGGAAGACTATGTAGCAGTAAAGTAAAACTAAAAGAAACTTTAAGTACAGTTCAAATGTACGTATAAATGCTTTTTAAACCAGTGAAATAATTATTTTAAAAAAACTGATTTGTTTTTTATTTAGTTTAAAAAATCTTCCACAACCAGGGGGATATTCTGTAACAACAACAACAATAATAATAATAATAATAATAATAATAATAATAATAATAATAATAATAATAATAATGACATTGCATACATAACACACTCTTTATATCAAGCATAACTGTAACATAATTTTCAATAAGTCTAAAGGTATATCGACAATATTTGAAACAGTGGTGCAGACCTGGAAGTACTGAAGTCTGTGAACTGATCATCGTTATCTTCTACTGTACCTTTTCCCCTGGATACACAGCTGCCTCATCTTTGTTATAGTGGAAGTGGTGAATGAAAATGACACAAACACAAAAGTGAGGTTAGAACTATGAACAGTAGTAGTTTCTCAGATAACCACACTAGCAGCAGTGAAACCCAGGAAGACATTTTTTTTTCAAATTGGAAAAAAAATGGGTTAAACCAGAAAGTATTCGTTGATTTCCAAGTACCAGAATACTGACAGTTTGGTGATTATATCGAGCCAAGGGGCCAGTCATGTTTTCTCAATGTTGTTTGCAAGCATATGGCATAAACACAATTGTGAGTTAATAGTGTGATTATTATCTATGTTTTGGAGATGTAAACGTCTGTTAAAGATACCACTGAAAATAAGAGGTTTGAGAAAAGAAAAGAAAAAAAGCCATTAGTGAAAGTGGATCTCAAAGCCAGTCAGTCAACTCCCTATGGGATCAAGGAACAATGAAATCAACCAAGCATAAAATGGCAGAGCCTACCAAATGTCACCACTGAGAATACAAATGTCATTACTGATACACAATAAAAATAATCATTAACTTCTCTTTAAAAAAAAACTTAATAGAAGACAACAAATCGGGAAGATAAAACGAAAGAACAAAGCTAATGTTTTATTTGATTTATTTATGTATTTATTTTTAGCTACTGCTGCTCTTTGCATTAAACAAACCATTTCCCTCTCAGTAAATGTTCTAAACAGCAAATAAAAACTTTATATTAGGCTGATCAGATAAAATGTCCATGGTGTATTATTACTCAAAACCGCAAGGAATAAAGAATTCAGTATGGTAAGCATGTGGGGTGTGTATATGCTTTATAAATACTTCATATGAATTATTATTTAATCTTCATAAATTTTTAAAAATTGAATCCTTATGTTGTACATATATTTAATAAGAAGCTGAGAGCTGACTGCTATACTTAGCCTGTAAAAGCCATACCACAGCTCCACCTAGTGGAAGTTTTTTTTTTAATACATTTTTTTAAACCCTACAATTATCACTTACCTTTTTGTAAGGGCGAATAAATTAGGGACATACTTTAATGTAGTCTTTTTACATATATTGACCATACTATATTAAATTATACTGCATCCTGTATTGCAGGTCCCTATTTTGAAGCAAAGGCAAAGACTAGTTTTCTGAGAGGGAAACAACAATTCTAATGGTCTAAAGCCAGCAATAAACAATAGTTAAAGGAAGGTACAGGTAAATAATTGCTCATATTCTTGGTATATCATTATTCTGTTAATCTGAAAATTGCCTTTTTGCCATTGCCTTTTTCTGTACAAATTTAAAAAAAAAAACAATTACAATGACAATTAAATCTACTTACTCTTAAAAAAAGGCTTTAATACAGTATATAGCGCTAATCAAACAAAAATGCTGACATCACATCACAAATAAGTGATACTGGAAATCTTAAAAGCACACATAAGCTGTATTTTGATTTAAAGTACACTGTTTTGTTATTGTTTGGTTTGAATGTGTTCTGGCAGAAGCCGTGTTAACAGCTCGCCTCTGCCAGATAGCTTGTGTGAATGCATGGTTGGCAGTCTGTGATTATTGACTGTCGGACAAGCAAACAAAAACTTGTGCAGAATGTGACCACCTCCACTTGAATGTTGAAAATGGTATGTTTGTTGCTCTCTTGTCGAATGTCCGTTCTCTGGGAAAGGCTTCATTAACCATGGCAGTAAAGGGTAAACTGGATCACCGAGTAAGTGGTACATCAACCCCCCCAAATGTTCTTGGTGTCTGAAGGGAACAGCTTCTTCTGTTCTGCAAGACTGTACAGTTTGCTGTTTGCAAAAATCCTTGCATCATGTACTCTTCCAGGCCATCCAATCTGCACGTCCCAAAATTAGTGCTGGTGATCAACCACAGCTTGCAATACAATAGAGTACCTTCCTTTTCTATTGAAATACTGTGCTGCATTGTCTTCAGGAGCAATTACTGGTATGTGTGTACCATCTATTGCACCTGCTGTTTGGGGTATGCCATGCCATTCTTGAAATCCCTTCATAATTTTCTCAAGCCTTCTCCCTTTAGGTATATGCTTATACAGGATCGAAACCATCTTACTATTGCTTTGCAAACCTTTTGGACTGACTGGTAAATCACAGATTTAGAATAGCCAAATAAATTCCCAGTTGTTCTGTATTCTGCGTTGGTAAAAAGTCACCACAGTGCCACAGCTAAACGTGTCTCAGCAGAAGCTGTGTTGTTTCTCTCTGAATTATTGGTCGTATTTCTTCCAAAACAAATTTGAACATTGCCAAGAAGAATGGGCAAAAATTGTAGGATCCAGATGTGCAAAGCTGGTAGAGACTTTCCCAAAAAGACTCACAGCTGTAATTGCTGCCAAAGGTGCTTCTACCAAGTATTGACTCAGGGGGGTGAATACTTATGCAACCAACAAATGTCTTTTTTTTGTTTAATTAACTTTTGTGTCACAATAAAAAATATTTTGCACCTTCAAAGTGTTAAGTATGTTGTGTAAATCAAATGGTAAATTACAGATTTAGAATAGCCAAATAAATTCCCAGTTGTTCTGTATTCTCATGTTGGTAAAAGTCACCACAGTGCCACAGCTAAACGTGTCTCAGCAGAAGCTGTGTTGTTTCTCTCTGAATTATTGGTCGTATTTCTTCCAAAACAAATTTGAACATTTTGTTGCTAAATGTTCCCACCACTCTAATGCCGAGAAGGCTTTCATCACACCTTGATCCTAAAAAAAACTATATATATTGATCATAACAAAAGTATGCAATGTTATTATAAGAGCAAAAAAACTGAAGTGGCAGTGAGTCGGACATGTAACAAGAAGAACAGACCATCGCTGGACCAAGGAGATACTAGACTGGATCCCAAGAGCTATAACACGACCAAGAAGAAGACCTCCAGGAAGATGGCAAGATGAAATTAGGAAACACGCCAGAACAACATGGATGAGGGATGCAGCAGACAGGATTTTGTTGAAGAATCTTGGGGAGGCCTTCATCCAGCAGTGGACTTTTCCACATTTTGTAGTGTTACAACCTGGAATTAAAATGGATTTAATTAGGATTTTTTGTCACTGATCTACACAAAATAGTCCATAATGTCGAAGTGGGGAAAAAAATCTACATATTTTTCAAAATTATTTACAAATAAAAAACTGAAAAGTCTTGATTGCATAAGTATTCACCCCCTTTGCTGTGACACCCCTAAATAAGCTCTGGTGCAACAAATTGCCTTCAAAAGTCACATAATTAGTTGAATGGAGTCCACCTGTGCAATTAAAGTGTCACATGATCTCAGATTAAATACACCTGCTTCTGGAAGGCCCCAAAGTTTGTTAGAGAGCATATCTAAACAAACAGCATCATGAAGACCAAGGAGCTATCAAAACAAGTCTGGGATAAAGTTCTGGAGAAGCACCAATGAGGGTTGGGTTATAAAAAAATATCCCAAACTTTGAACATCCCCTGGAGCACCGTTAAATCCATTATTAAAAAATGGGAAGAATATGGCACAACAGCAACTCTGCCTAAAGAAGGCCGTCCACCAAAACTCAGTGACCAGGTAAGGAGGGCATTAGTCAGAGAAGCAACCAAGAGGCCAATGTTAACTCTGAAGGAGCTGGAAAGATCCACAGCTGAGATGGGAGAAACCGTCCATAGGACAGCTATAACCCGGACGCTCCACAAAGCTGGGCTTTATGGAAGAGTGGCGAGAAGAAAGCCATTGCTGAAAAAAACCCATATCAAATCCTGTTTGGATTTTGCCAAAAGGCATGTGGGAGACACAGCAAACATGTGGAAAAAGGTTTTCTGGTCTGATGAGACCAAAATTGAACTTTGAACGCCAACACTGCTCATCACCCTGAGAACACCATCCCCACGGTGAAGCATGGTGGTGGCAGCATCATGTTATGGGGATGCTTTTCATCGGCAGGGACTGGGAAACTGGTCAGGATTGAGGGCAAAATGGATGGAGCCAAATACAGGGAAATTCTAGAGGAAAACCTGTTTCAGTCTGCAAGAGACCTGGGACTGGGGCGGAGGTTCACCTTCCAGCAGGACAATGACCCTAAACACACAGCCAAAGCTACACTGGAGTGGTTTAAAAACAAGAATCTGAATGTCTTAGAATGGCCCAGTCAAAGCCCAGACCTCAATCCGATTGAGAATCTGTGGCAAGACTTGAAAATTGCTGTTCACCAACGGTCCCCATCCAACTTGACAGAGCTTGAGCAATTTTGCCAAGAAGAATGGGCAAAAATTGTAGGATCCAGATGTGCAAAGCTGGTAGAGACTTTCCCAAAAAGACTCACAGCTGTAATTGCTGCCAAAGGTGCTTCTACCAAGTATTGACTCAGGGGGGTGAATACTTATGCAACCAACAAATGTCTTTTTTTTGTTTAATTAACTTTTGTGTCACAATAAAAAATATTTTGCACCTTCAAAGTGTTAAGTATGTTGTGTAAATCAAATGGTAAATCCCAATTAAATCCATTTTAACTCCAGGTTGTAACACTACAAAATGTGGAAAAGTCCAAGAGGGGTGAATACTTATCCAAGGCACTGTATATATATATATATATATATATATATATATATATATATATATATATATATATATATATATATATATATATACAGTGGTGGGTTTACAATGGTGCCAGCAGTGCGGCCCACACTCGAAAGGGCCCATAACAACCTAAATATTTCTTTTTTTTAAATGTACACATTTGATACATTTCCATAGAGAATATGTATATTTAAAGAATGTGATGATACATTTTTTTTAAATATGTATTATTTGAAAGGTGTATACTTTTTTAAGTGTCACAGAAACATTCTGTCTTTATAGCTCATATTTTTCTTACGCACTCTAGGCAATTACAGGCGCGTGGTGTCACTCTATCACTGTTAGCCTTGACAGTGCTTGATGCACATGCACACGTGAGAGCAAGTGAAGAAGAATCGCCGTTGACAAGTGATTTGCACAAAATCATGAAAAAAACATTTAAGCGGCACTCAGAAGCGCAAATGTAAATCTGAAGTTGTTGCAACTACTGCAGAACTGCCTAGTATAAGCAGTTTGTTAACAGCGCTACCACGTCACTAACGTCACTAACGGCCTACAATAGGCGTGGTTACACGGCCATTTCTGATCCGGATCAAATGCATCTGTACTTTTGATCACAGTAAGTGGTGTTGCGTTTGACAGGATCAACTTTCACGCAGCCTGAGGGTTTCGTATGCGCGCTGACAGCGTAAGTCCGAGCTTCACGTTATTACGTCATCCCACTGAAGGACACAACAAGGGAAGAGGAAGTACTACAATTTCTCCAAAGGCGGCAAAAATAAAGCAACAGCAAACTGTTTTCTACTCCTGTCCTCAAAAAAAGTTATTTTACCTAGGTTATGTATAGTTCATCGTGGGAAAAAATGTATTGGGGATAGATAGTTATTCAAACTGTTGTGATTGTGATTGTGCTGGCGGGATAAAAAAAAACAAGGTCCAGGAATAATAAAAGACATCGAAGTACATGTTTTAAAAAGACGCAAACAAAAAATAACACACGTATAAACTTTTGTGCTGTGAAAGAAAGTATCTATTGACTTTTGACAGTGAGAAGCAATGGTCGGATTAACTTGAAATGTTAATCGCAAATTACACACACAGGGGTGATCAAGAATATTTTTCACGAGGGCCAAAATGGGAGTATAGAAATTCCTTTGGGGCCGTATAACTTTGGGGACCATATAAAATCATTTCTAAAAGAAACACAAAAATTACTACTAAGATATATAAAATTTACTCACCAAATGTTACTGCTGCTTGCATGTTTGATTATTTCTTTGTAAGGAAAGTCCTCTGCATGTCGCCTGTCAGTGTTGATAGACATCAGAGTCTGTAAAGTGGTCTTGTCTAAAGATGCACGAAATTTGTTCTTCAAAAGGTTCATCCTGAAAAATCCAGATTCCACACAAACTGTAGTCGGTCTTGATACTAGCAGGGAAAGGCAGAGTTTTCCAAAATTCTGGAATTCTTCTGTCTGGTATAACTTCATGAAAAGTTTTTCAGGCGTTTCTTTGTGTGTTTCTACCAACTCATCCACAATTCTGTCATGGCGATACAAGAAAAACTCATCTTGCACTTTCTGATGGTTAAAGCGCCCAGGGAAGTATCTGTCTACAACAGCTGTGATGTTACACAAATCCATTTGTTTGCTTTTTCTCTATGAAGGTCTGAGAAAGGCTAAATTTTGCAATACAAAAGGCATCTCTGGAAACCTCTTCTGTCTGAATTTGACTTTACTCACTGGGCTATTCAGTATGTAGTTGAGCACCTTAGTGATTGTAGCTTCCACAGAGCCTGGGATGTGTTTTTTCAATGCATCCTTTGTAGCCAGCACCTCACGATGCACTAGACAGTGGTGTGTAAAGAGCCCTTCATTCCATTCACTTCTTAGCAAGACAGAAACACCATTTTGTTTACTAGTCATAACCTGTGCCCCATCACTTGTAAATCCTACACAGGTATCTTTTGGAATTTCATTTTCAACAACATAACCATTAATTGCACTAAAGTGCATTGTGGTTTGGGCTGCCTTCAATGTTCAGAATGGTAAAGAAACGGTTTACAATTTCTTCATCATCAAGATAAACATAGTTGACATATAACAAAAGCTGAGTTTAAGTGCCTGTGTTTGTGCTCTCATCGGGGTGGCCTCTGCATTGCTGTTGGTCACTCTGGCTAGGCTAGGTTCTGACTGTCCTGCGCTCGGGGTGGCCTCTGCATTGCTGTTGGTCACTCTGGCTAGGCTAGGTTCTGACTGTCCTGCGCTCGGTGTGGCCTCTGCATTGCTGTTGGTCACTCTGGCTAGGCTAGGTTCTGACTGCCCTGCGCTCGGGGTGGCCTCTGCATTGCTGTTGGTCATTCTGGCTGGCCTACACGGTACAAGAATGAAGTATTCTCAAATACAATACTGGCTAAATATTTTTAACTTAATATTAAAAATGTGTATGGTACTTACTTATGTTTCACAATAAACTACTACTCAAACCTACATGTTTAGGGAATTTTAGTTTTTTTTATACAAATTTATTTTTGAATACTTGGCTTTCATAGTGCATTTTGCATAAAAAAGCCGCATGTGGCCCCGGGGGCTACAATTGATCACCCCTGACACAATTAAGACAAACTTCAACCCAGTACTTGTTTCCCCCCCAGATAATTTCACATAAATAATACTTCAAAGTAAATAAATTATCCATTACCTTAAGAGTTATATAAAGCTGGTACCGGTATTAATATTATTTTATAACGCAAGCAATAATAACAACACTTATTATTTTTATAATACGACCCCAGAATGGAAAGAGTGTCGGTACCCACTGTATATAACTGTTAGGGTAATGGATAATTTATTTACTTTGAAGTACTATTTTTGTGAAATAAATATATTGCTAGATTTGTATGTATTCATATTTTAAAAGTTAAATCCTTTAAAAAAATCATCACCTTTTTCAATCCACTGCTGGATGAAGGCCTGTCAGCTCGTCCCTCATCCATGTTGTTCTGGCGTGTTTCCTAATTTCATCTTGCCATCTTCCTGGAGGTCTTCATCTTGGTCGCTTTATATCTCTTGGGATCCAGTCTAGTATCTCCTTGGTCCAGCGATGGTCTGTTCTTGTTATATGTCCGACTCACTGCCACTTCAGTTTTTTGCTCTTATAATAACATTGCATACTTATATAATTAGTCATTTAGAACTCAGAGCTATATCAAAATGTGTGTATTTGGTTCAGTAGCTAGTAAACAAATGGTATCAAATTGTTTGTTTTTGAGAGTGCTGTAATATGTTTATATTTCTGTTTCTTCCAGATATAAGATATGATGTCTTCACAAGGGGCTATGTATTGCACAATGCTGCAGCAATCCAGGCTTCAGACTCACATGCATCAAGTAAGAAACAGGGAGTTGGAGATGCAATATGAGGAAGAGGAAGAAGACCAGAGGAAGAGAAGATATGCCTGCTTTAGAGCCTGGTGAATGAAACACGTCATGCACTTCTTCCTACATATATTCCGTACCTGTGTGGCTGGTGCAGTATGGAGATCACTGTGGTCCAAAAGCCAAGCAGCGTTTTTTTAGGATCAAGGTGTGATGAAAGCCTTCTCGGCATTAGAGTGGTGGGAACATTTTCGGCTTAGCAAGGAAACGTTCAAATTTTTTTTGGAAGAAATATACGCCCAATAATTCAGAGAGAAACAACACAGCTCAGAAGGCCAGTTTCTGCTGAGACACGTTTAGCTGTGGCACTGTGGTGACTTTTTACCAACGCAGAATACAGAACAACTGGGAATTTATTTGGCTATTCTAAATCTGTAATTTGCCAGTCAGTCCAACAGGTTTGCAAAGCAATAGTGAGATGGTTTCGATCCTGTATAAGCATATACCTAAAGGGAGAAGGCTTGAGAAAATTATGAAGGGATTTCAAGAATGGCATGGCATACCCCAAACAGCAGGTGCAATAGATGGTACACACATACAAGTAATTGCTCCTGAAGACAATGCAGCACAGTATTTCAATAGAAAAGGAAGGTACTCTATTGTATTGCAAGCTGTGGTTGATCACCAGCACTAATTTTGGGACGTGCAGATTGGATGGCCTGGAAGAGTGCATGATGCAAGGATTTTTGCAAACAGCAAACTGTACAGTCTTGCAGAACAAAACAAGCTGTTCCCTTCAGACACTAATAACATTAGGGGGGTTGATGTACCACTTACTCGGTGATCCAGCTTACCCTTTACTGCCATGGTTAATGAAGCCTTTCCCAGAGAACGGACATTCGACAAGAGAGCAACAAACATACCATTTTCAACATTCAAGTGCACGCATGGTTGTGGAAAACACATTTGGACGTCTAAAAAGCCAGTGGCGCTGTCTGCTGATAAGAAATGACAGCAAAACAGAATTCCTCCCTACACTTGTCTTGACTTGTTGCATCCTACATAACCTGTGTGAGTATAAAGGAGACTTATGTAATACAGAATGGCTTCAGGACGTGACAGTTGGACAGGTTACACAGTTATGGCAGCCTGCCATGTACACACTTGCCTATAACATTCTGACCACATGTATTAAATTTATCATCATCATCTGCTGCTGGGACTCTGGTTCCGGAGATCCACCTTCGGTAGAGCTGGAATCCAGACAGAGTCTCAAGAACCACTATGGGTTCCACTGAGGGATACAATCCTAAGACAGTGTGAAATTCTTTATAAAACTGGCAAGTGCCCTCCCACTCCTTTTATTGTTGTCTTTGCATGCTAAGTACCTCTGTTTTAAGTTTTTTTAATCTTGTGTGGCACTGGTCAGAACTTCTTTCATAATTATTCTCCCTTAATTGCTGAGCGATGTCTCTGAATATGTTCGCATTTTTTCTTTTGCCATTTAAGGCTGCTTGCACACTGCTTCTGCCCAGATAGAGATGAGTAATTGTGTCTCGGCATCAGACCAATTTTATGTTTCTGGATTCAGCCATGGTTTATCTGAAAGAGAGAAAAGAGGGGTCTTCTTGTAAAGGGCAACCAATCTCTTCTACATAAAATCCTCTTTTGGTGTATTACTTTCTACATATACAGTATATAACACTGGATTATTTCCTTCAGCATTACGTCTTTCTCAAGGGAGCATGTTATATTACAATTAATTCTTATTAATAAAGTGATACAGGGGCAAGTAAACGTCTCAACTGATCAATTGTATGAATTAGAATTATATATATATATATATATATATATATATATATATATATATATATATAATAAGAATATAACATATTACTTAACAAGTAGTTGTGATTAGTTGTCATGACATCAAAAACATCAAAAACATATATTTTATATATATAATCACCTTGCGGATTCAATCAAATGCTTCCTTGATATGTACAGCATATCAAAACACTGTAAATAAAATAAGACAACTGCAAAAAAAGCAGGGAAATCAAATACATAACATTGAAAAATACTTTGTTTTGTTTGGAATGCTTTGGTACAAATCACCTTTCGTTTTCATCTTGTGTTTCTGTGGTGAAGGCCGGGACCTAGCTCTTACTACAAACTGTTGCTTTATGTTCATACGAATTATACGAACAAGTAACAAACAAACACACTAACATATTTTCTGCAAAAAAAGCCACCGAAATATCAGGAAGATGTATTCTCTTACCTACTCCTCTGAAGCGCCGGAGGGAATGTTTCAGTCTGGCGCCCGTCTTCAAAACAAAGGCCGTCACTGCAGTGCAGTGCATGCTGGAACTTGAGTCAGTCGAGCGTTTAGGCTGACAGGATCAAATGCTACCGATGCATTTGATCCGGATCTGTACCATCTCCCCGAGAGGTACAATTGATCTGATCGCCGAGCGTTTACACTGCCATTTCTGAGCAGGATCAAATGCTACCGATGCATTTGATCCGGATCTGTACCATCTCCCCGAGAGGTACAATTGATATGATCGCCGACCATTTACACTGCCATTTCTGAGCAGGATCAAATGCTACCGATGCAGTGTAAACGCATCTAACGACTCTGACAAACATGGTGGCTCTTATGCTGCTTCTGATGAAATCCTTTCGCCACACAAAACAGCAACCTGCCCATTAATAATAATATACCTTCCTGTGATGCTGCTTGTTGTGGACTGTTGATGCTGGCATCCAAAAATACTGGATAGATATGGACCCCGATTTGTGACGAAACTCATCAAGGCAATATAAGGACAGAACAAGGTAATTCTAACTCTTTTTATGCATTTTCTTTTAAATATTCAGTACGTTTACATGAGATCAAGTTATCCCAAAACTAGTATACCAGAAATGAAAACTAATATATTTGAATGAATTAGAAATTGGTTTTCTGATGAAGACAACTTAGAATAATAAACAAATTACAATTCTGTTAAGTTCAGTTAGATTTAACTATAAAAACGGGGCATTTGTGTATCTATTTTAGAATGCGTAATGTTTTTCTCAAAGTTTTTGCAGGACAACTTCGAACGCACACATAAAATGTCCAAAAAGTAAATAGAATAGTAGAATATATGTTTTCATTTATACAGTGTATATATATATATATATATATATATATATATATATATATATATATATATATATATATATATATATGCAAAAGGGCCTTTTTTGCCAATCCCCCCTAACATTTTGAAATCCACCCCATTTTCTGAAGTTTAGGGGGGAAATCCCTCCCAGTGTAGTACGTTCAAAACACTCTACTGGTGACGTACAAAACACTCTACCTTCACGTTTAAAACTACACACTGTACTTTGAAACACTCTTATGCTCCCAACACTCTACAGTACATTAAGTTCAAAGCATTTACATTACTTTTTCAGTTATGGCTAACTGAATTAACTTACTGAATTAACCAACATAACAATTTACTAATAGAAACTGTAACTGTACAAACGTACTGTATATCAAAATACGGAGAGTTGAAATACAAAGCAAACAAAAGATAAAAATTACCAAAATTAACTATATACACATTAAAGAAATAAAATGTGTTTTGTTTGTATTTTTGTATTAATAAAGTATTTTATGTACACTTGCTGGTTCCCTAGTGGCAGCCACCTGCATCTGCAACTCAAACTGGTAAATATTGTAAATAAAGCCTGCGCACCTGTCTCAATCTCCAGTCTTTTACAGCACATCCCCAAACCCCCTATTACAAAGGAGGAAAATGGTGCAAGAATCAAAATAACATTGTTTTTGTTAAATGTAAACATCATCTGTACAATGCATTCTGTTCCATCTTCATTTTACCTATTTATTTTTATAAAAGGCAGTTTAATCCCATCAGATTATCACCCCCAAATAAATGTGTTTCTATCAAAAAGCTTTTCATAATCATACAGTAGCCCCTCACTCAACCAGATATGTTTGTCTGACATTAGGAGGTGTCGGGTTTTAAAGAAATTACAATACAGTCGCACACACTTACATTTATTGTGCTCAATGTATTTTGAATGTATAAATCATTGCACTGAAATAACACCAATGTTTTTTGGGTAGGCGTGACAGGACGGCTGACTGGTTGTGACGTCAGACCAGAAACAGGAACTGAAACACAGGCAAGTTAATCTTGTGCAAAAGCGCACTGTGGCACTATTTTTATTATTACAAAAATAAATCAGATATTTTAACAAAACAAAAACACTGCTCACAGAGCAAAATAAATAATTAAGCAAAACAGATCTTGAACACAAAATCAAGACAGACCTCAGGTCAGGCTGGGCAGTGGCCTTCACTGATCCTTATGTTTTTCTTTTACTTTCGATTCCTCTTCTCTCGCTCTCTCGTTCTGTCCTCCGAACACCCACACCCAGAGCACAGAAAACTGCAGGCTTTTATCCTTGTGACCATCTCCGAATTAACACTTAATTAGTCCATTCCGGAGGTAGTCACATTCTGCACAAGTTTTTGTTGCTTGACCGACAGTCAATAATCACAGACTGCCGACCATGCATTCACACAAGCTATCTGGCAGAGGCGAGCTGTTAACACGGCTTCTGCCAGAACACATTCAAACCAAACAATAACAAAACATTGTACGTTAAATCAAAATACAAAACAATACAACATGGCGGACAGCACCTCGCTCGTCTTTGCAATAACAAACACACAGCTTTTTGCCGTCAGATTTATAAACAATAAATAATAATAATAATAATAATAATAATAATAATAATAATAATAATAATTAAACAAAGCAAATACTTTAAATCAGCAGGGCTTTGCCCTGCCAACCTTTAAATCGTGTGCAGGGCTCTCCTGCTGTCCTGCCACAGTAAGATACATTACATTATGTAAAAATATAAATCTGTACAGTCTGCCTATACAGTATACAGTACAGCAGTAAAATCAAATGAACACCTAGCGCACTTTCTTTTTACTTTAGCCTATTGGCTACCGGTATGGTAACACAAAATAAATCATGCTGCTGCATTGCACACATTGGTGTACAATGCAAATAAAAGATTATTTTAAATTGAAACTAAATGATTTTCGTTTTTTTAATGATTAGTATTAACTTGGCAGCCTAGACAGTTAACACAAAATAGACCATGGTGCCGCATTGACAAGTTATGATACTTACAGGAGGACAGTCAATTCAAATTCCAAGGACCAGCATAGATTCAGAATAAGCTGGAGGGGTTAGCGGCACATGTGTGCAGTCTATTGCTCCCAAAACATTGGGGAAACCAGAAATGTCATAGAAATTTGTTTTCAAGGCTTGTAAGTACCCGGCTTTTAGGGAAAAATAGCTCAACTGGTGCACGAGAAAAAGACTGGGAAGACTGGAAAATGCCAGTAACAATTGTGACTTTAAAACATGCTTTCAAAAGTTCTTAACAAATTGATGCAATTGTAAGTGTCGCAATTGCCTGCAGCTTTCATACATCTCATTACAATATTTGAGAACCCTCAAGTGCATTATCTCCACCCCCTTTTTGTGAATTTATGCAGGACCTCCCATGATTACATATTCGTCTATGAATGAACCACAAACAGAAACTGCTGCCGCAAAGCATTCCCTAAAAGGTTGCAAATAGCATTGCGCTTGTCTAGTTTGCGACTATTGCGACAGGCACACCACTTTAGTAAACCTACCCCTTGGTGTACGTGCTTGGCTGAGCAATCAATGGGGCAAAGAAACCCCAGCAGGCTGAAACTAGCAGTAGGCCTATAAGCCTAATGAATTCTCAGCATCATGCTGTGATGGGATTTCTGGATGAGACTGCCTCAAATTTTGTGTCAAGTATCTATAATCTGTGGAGGTACTGTTACTGTAAAGACTGTAGACACATTTTTCATCGTGAGAGATCAATGATCTCTCTTTTCGAGACTGCCTCTAAAGGTTCCCAGTTCTAGTTGTGTCAAAATGATGTGGTTTTGTGACAAGGGCCCTCCACAGGTTAAAGGTTAGTGTATTAAGCCTCTGCATGGCCAAGCCCTATCCTCATTCCAGTAACATTTTTAACACCACTGATGCAGCCAACAGGAACCATCTTTACCTGAAGCTTTGACCGTAATTGGTGTTAGAACAATGCAGGCACTCTGTCAACTGAAGCTGAGAGCACCTCATAGATAAAAGCTACACAAGGAGGCAACCAAAACAGACTCATTTTGAACATACAGCTATTTCCAAAAAAATTAATAGGCCAAAAAATAAGGCAACATTTATTTTTTTTGGCAGCAATTAACTAACTGGATAAATTTGGTCTGGAACATGTTGAGATTATCTTCTGACAGTGCAGGATAAAATTGCACAAAAATGTCAGGGTCAAACAGAACTGTACAGAACAGAAAACGACAAGTGCAAAGAACAGAATGTTCCCTTTCAATTCGAAGACGACCACCAACAACATTACGTATGGCCTATTGGTAGGTATTTTCTCAGCTCTCTATACCAGAGCTGCCGATAGGCCCCTTCCTGGGATGACGCCCTCGGTCCCGCCTAGCGAGGGATCAAAACCGTCATACTGTGGAAGCCATTTCTCTTTTTGCCTCTCAAGACGGTAAGATAAGACCCTCTGTGTTGGTATCTGAGCATATTGTGAAAAAGAGCTTTGAGTCTACTGCAGTTCCCTTGTCTTCAGGCTGAAAGCTGGCTTGCTGCTTTCACAGAATCAGTAACTCCTAATTCAGCCTTTTTCTTTGTATCTTTCCTCAGTAACATGCTCGTGCTCGCGTTGCAGGGTGCTGCTTTCCTATCTGTGATACATGAGTCGACTGCCTGTGCAGTATTGTTTTAAAGAAGTGAGTGTTGTTGTTTTTTCCAGCCTTCACTCGTGTGGGAGCATGTCCTCCACCGGGGCTAGGCTTTGCCATACCCCTGCTGTCGAGCAACTAAGCTAGCTGCCGAGGACAGTTTAAAGATATATATATATATTGTTGTTGTTGTTGACTAAATACCCTTGCTGGAACATCTGCAGTGCACACACTGTATACCCGCTTGCCTGTGTTGTGCAGTAGATAGGTAAAAAAAACAAACATCAGGCCTTGTCACGGGGCTGTATTTTTTTTTTACTAGACCTGCTGTAGAGTAGACCTCGTCGGCTGCCTCGGCCCGCCCACCTCGGTGCGTTGGGCCTTCAAAAAAAAAAAAGAAATCGAACAACAACAACAGCAGTGTGTTCCCCGTCCACAGATTCGCCCACCGCGGCTTCGGCCTGTGTGTCCCCTGGTACGCGCTGACCAGGTGTGTGACTACACGTGGTTAGGGCAGGCACCACTGCTTCAGCTGCTCCCAAGTGCTTCGGTATTTCGGAGGAGACGACGCATTGCCCCCTGTGGTATTCCCTCCACCGCTTAGGTGGTCCACTCGGTGTCGACGCCCTAGCCCACAAGTGGCCCAGGACGCTCCTTTATGCGTTCCTGGAGAAGGTCCGGTTAGAGAAAGCAACAGTTCTCCTAGTGGCCCCTCAGTGATCCAGGAGAATCTGGTTCCTGACCCTATGCCAGCTGGATCTCCTCAGTCAGGTGAGAGGCACTCTCTGGCATCCGGAACCGGGCAGGTTCCAATTATGGGTCTGGCCCCTGAACGGGACCACTGGACAGTACCCTGCAGAGCGCTAGGGCAGACTCCACTAAGGTTGCATACGCCTATAAGTGGAAATATTTTCAGAATTGGTGTCTGACTAGAAGTCATGACCCAGTTTCCTGCTCCATGCCGGTTATCTTGCAGTTTCTGCAAAAACTGCTTGATGCTAGTAGGTCACCTTCCACATTGAAGGTGCATTTAGCGGCTACCTCTGTGTGCCATGCCCCTGTAGATTCGGTATCTCCGGGTGCGCATTTTTGACTACCGGTTTCTCAAAGTCGCTCGGCGGTTACGCCCTCCCTAGAGCCTTGATGTTGTATGCATAGCTCCTGTATGCATATTTGAGACAATGGCAGCAGGGTGTCACTGCATACAGTTGGCTACATCTTGGGCCCTCTTTAGATGGGCCTCACTGTCTGATATATGTACGCCAGCTAGCTGGTTCTTCTGCTTGAATGTGGCAGATCCCTCCTTGCCTTCAATAGGAACGAGGGTCCTTGAGGTTGCACGCTCGCACCGCTAACCTAGGGTTAAGCGGTTCTGACGTGTCCCTCATATGCTGCCGTTCCTTCTCCTCTGGTATACATTTCCCATACGCAATGTTGTTGGTGGTCATCTTCGAATTGAAAGGGAACGTTAGGTTACATACCGTAACTCTGGTTCCCTGAAACAGAAGATGACCACCAACCATGGATTCGATGAAAAAAAGAGAAATGGTTTACACGGTATGACGGTTTTAATCCCTCGGTAGGCGGGACCAAGGGCGTCATCCCAGGAAGGGGCCTATCGGCAGCCTGGTATACAGAGCTCAGAAAATACCTACCAATAGGCATGCATATCTCATACATAATGTTGTTGGTGGTCATCTTCTCTTTCAGAACCGTTTTCTTGTTATCAGGCAGAATGGCAGTGTCACAAGTGACCAATTTAGAATGTGGGGTAGTATATAATGTATAATTATTGTGTGCAGGTGTGTGTTCTTTTTATTTAAATTGTTATTATTATTAAGATATTGTTTGAATTGTGCTGTGTGATTTATTTTGATTAATGTATTGTTTGAATATTGGATGTGTATTGTTTATCTTTTTGTTTGTTTCACAATAATTGAGCACAATCAGTCACGTACCTTTCCCAGGATCCAGACTTAAATTGCCACAGGTGTGTGCCATTCTGCATCAATTGACAGACTGCTGTAAAACTGGAACCAAAACTACTCATGTACAAATAAAATAGGATTACCAATTGCAGCGCGGGACACAAGGCTTGGACTGTGGTCATTTTCCCAACCCAACTGGATTAACTGGACTTGGTTGTGGACCTTTCAAAGACTAATGATGCTACAGAGACTCTGGTTCAGGTCTGATGCATTATATTATGTCTGACTATGTATATCATTTGTGGTGTATGTAGTTAGGCAGGGATAAGTATTTAGTTAGCAGGTACAATTATAATAATTTTTATGTTAAATAATAAATGCTAGGACAAATGTAATTAGAATAAAGATAATTATAACTCAAGGTTTTACGTATTAATAGTGTAAAATTGAGATTTGTATTTATAGTTTTTGGAATAGTAGCAGCTTTTTAAAGTATTAAATATTAGTTAGGTTTACATTGTCTTTTCCGTTAGATATCTAGAGCCCTGGCTTCCTTGTGGCTTTTAGTCAAAATTGATTTCTGCTGTGTTGTTGTTCAGTATTGTGTGTTGGAAAATAAAGACATTTTAATTCTAGGCTTTCAAGAGCAAGAAGGCAGACCTGAGATTATTAATCTTTTTTTTCACTTTCTTTACTGTTAAAATGAAAGATGTTATGATTGGGGTTTAATGTAGGAATGAGTGGCATACTGCATGCACAGCAAATTAATATAAAATAAAACATATTTTTTAAAATACATTACACATGTATTTTATTATTGTAAGAATTGTATTCATAGCCTACATATGTTATTTTAGTCATGGACATTAACATTTGCTTATCCACATACACACTGTATTGCATATCTATAACCTACATATAATTAATTGGATGAAATGATGGAATCGGAATGTACCATCTTGGCTGTCTGACTTTATGGTCTATATCCTTATTATCATGTGACACTACTATTAAATATGATTGGCTGGTATTGAAAGTGTTGCCTGAAAAAAGAACATCGTCCTGAAGTGGGAGACATGTCGGCGGGGTGTTGACCAGGGTGGTCACACGAGGCGACAAGCCGGCAACAGCTGTTGTCCCCTTGTTGCCATCGACAAAAGTCGCCCATGTGACCAGGCCTTAAGTTTGTGAGAGATTGTCCTTGCAAAGAAGTTCCTACTTGCTCAAGTTTGCTCATTGACAGTTCCAAAGGTAAAATATGCTGGTGACTTTATTAAACAGCAAAATATCCAAGAGTGTTTAAATTGTTAATAAATGTTGATTAGGAGCTCATATCATTTGATATTATGAAGAGGTAAGGATATGTATGTATTCAGAGGGAGTACAGTATTCCTTTAACATGGGTGTGTGTGTAAGACTTTACATTCAATAGAAGACGGGTATGAACGTTGTACCATGTACATTGCGAATGGAAGGGCATGATAGGTTAGATTCATGTAATTATTTCCTTAGCTACAACCCATTTACAATGCTGAATACAATCGAAAACTAAATTTTAAAAAAAAATAATAATAAAAAAAACTATAAATAAAAACCAAACAACTGTTTGAATAGCTTCTCGTCTATTTAACGTGTTTAATGTTGCAGATTAAATAAATAAACAAATAGATGACCCTGTGTGAATCGGCTCAATGTAATGAACCCTGAATTTCAATTCCAGTAAGTGAATACATGAAATAAAAGATTCTATGTAAAACCACAAAGACCATTAAAAGAATATGTTTTCAATGCTCCATATTTAAAACGTTACTGCTGGAGGTCTCTTCTTTAAAATACAGATTATTAATTACACATGAAGATTTTACTGTACAG
The DNA here is from genome assembly GCA_030684275.1 of Acipenser oxyrinchus oxyrinchus. NCBI lineage: Eukaryota > Metazoa > Chordata > Actinopteri > Acipenseriformes > Acipenseridae > Acipenser > Acipenser oxyrinchus. The sequence continues at coordinate 59,664,476 of CM060250.1, forward strand.
TGCCTTGCGAAAGTATTCGGCCCCCTTGAACTTTGCAACCTTTTGCCACATTTCAGGCTTCAAACATAAAGATATGAAACTGTAATTTTTTGTGAAGAATCAACAACAAGTGGGACACAATCATGAAGTGGAACGAAATTTATTGGATATTTCAAACTTTTTAACAAATAAAAACTGAAAAATTGGTGCAAAATTATTCAGCCCCTTAAGTTAATACTTTGTAGCTCCACCTTTTGCTGCGATTACAGCTGTAAGTCGCAGGGGTATGTCTCTATCAGTTTTGCACATCGAGAGACTGAAATTTTTGCCCATTCCTCCTTGCAAAACAGCTCGAGCTCAGTGAGGTTGGATGGAGAGCATTTGTGAACAGCAGTTTTCAGTTCTTTCCACAGATTCTCGATTGGATTCAGGTCTGGACTTTGACTTGGCCATTCTAACACCTGGATATGTTTATTTGTGAACCATTCCATTGTAGATTTTGCTTTATGTTTTGGATCATTGTCTTGTTGGAAGACAAATCTCCGTCCCAGTCTCAGGTCTTTGCAGACTCCATCAGGTTTTCTTCCAGAATGGTCCTGTATTTGGCTCCATCCATCTTCCCATCAATTTTAACCATCTTCCCTGTCCCTGCTGAAGAAAAGCAGGCCCAAACCATGATGCTGCCACCACCATGTTTGACAGTGGGGATGGTGTGTTCAGGAGTGATGAGCTGTGTTGCTTTTACGCCAAACATAACGTTTTGCATTGTTGCCAAAAGTTCGATTTTGGTTTCATCTGACCAGAGCACCTTCTTCCACATGTTTGGTGTGTCTCCCAGGTGGCTTGTGGCAAACTGTAAACGACACTTTTATGGATATCTTTAAGAAATGGCTTTCTTCTTGCCACTCTTCCATAAAGGCCAGATTTGTGCAGTATACGACTGATTGTTGTCCTATGGACAGAGTCTCCCACCTCAGCTGTAGATCTCTGCAGTTCATCCAGAGTGATCATGGGCCTCTTGGCTGCATCTCTGATCAGTCTTCTCCTTGTATGAGCTGAAAGTTTAGAGGGGACGGCCAGGTCTTGGTAGATTTGCAGTGGTCTGATACTCCTTCCATTTCAATATTATCGCTTGCACAGTGCTCCTTGGGATGTTTAAAGCTTGGGAAATCTTTTTGTATCCAAATCCGACTTTAAACTTCTCCACAACAGTATCTCGGACCTGCCTGGTGTGTTCCTTGTTCTTCATGATGCTCTCTGCGCTTTAAACGGACCTCTGAGACTATCACAGTGCAGGTGCATTTATCACGGAGACTTGATTACACACAGGTGGATTCTATTTATCATCATTAGTCATTTAGGTCAACATTGGATCATTCAGAGATCCTCACTGAACTTCTGGAGAGAGTTTGCTGCACTGAAAGTAAAGGGGCTGAATAATTTTGCACGCCCAATTTTTCAGTTTTTATTTGTTAAAAAGTTTGAAATATCCAATAAATTTCGTTCCACTTCATGATTGTGTCCCACTTGTTGTTGATTCTTCACAAAAAATTACAGTTTCATATCTTTATGTTTGAAGCCTGAAATGTGGCAAAAGGTCGCAAAGTTCAAGGGGGCCGAATACTTTCGCAAGGCACTGTATGTGTCAACTCTATCGCATAAGCCGTTATAATGTCCCACCTCCAAGTCGTTGTAGAAAAAAGATAACATTTGAACAGCAGACAACTATCTATTCAGGGATACCAAGATATTTAGTAAGCATGCAGTATGAGCGTGGTAAAACAGGCAACAAATGTCCCACGCCCAAGCACCACATTGAGTACGTTCTAGAACTGTGGCTATGCTGCCTTTATATTCACAGCTGCTCAAATTTCATTACATGTTCAGATGATAGCGCAACGGTACTCCAAGCCATAAGGCAAGTGAATATTCTAGGTACTGTACTTCCAGACCAGTTGTCTACGAGCAAAGGAACCAAGTTTGTTTGGATGCAAGCTAAAGTATTTTTTCTTTTTTCAGAACCAAGTTTGTTTGTGTTCACAACGCACTTTGCAAGTGCACTTGGTTCATTTAGTTATGGTTTGTGAACTGGATGTTTACAATACCCTGCAAGGTATCTTGATAGATTCAGCTACTGATATATTGCTCTGGTTTTTAAAAGCATGTTTTAGATTCTTACATATTGCTCTGTAGGAAAGCAAATCTGGACACTAGAGGAGAGTTCAGGAAATCAAGTGAGAGAAAAGACTGAATAGATTTTACTATTTTGGTAAGTTTTGTCCAATTTGGCACGGATTTTGGTGTCTGACTAAATTTCTATCAGAGCTTCAGTTTCTCTCACTGTCCATGAAGTTCCCAAAGACTTTTTTTTAATTTTGCTTTACTTGTTTCCTCAGAATATGCACTAAACAATGCAGAAAGTGTTTACTTCCAAGTCAGGTTACCTTGTATAGTTAGTTTCCTAAGCGAAAAAGGACAGAGTTCAGCAGTTGTTAACACTGAGGTTTAGCAAGCGAACCAGACTCATTTAGTTTGCCAAATGGACACTTTCACACTTCACACCAAATGTACCGAACCACACACAGTGCGTACCAAACCCTCTAAATTGACCCATTGCAAACAGAGTCTAAGATAAATCAGTAAAAACATAAACAGTAGGATTAGGAATCATTGATAACTTATTCAGTAGAAGGTACACTTCAGTGAAGCAGTCAAGCAGTGAGGGAGTCATGCAGCCCCTGATTCTGCTGTTCCTGGGCAGCAGACAGAGCTTCTGTCCCTTTGCACTGTCATTACTTTTTTACAAGCTGTAACTTCATTAAGAAACCATATGCTTGCTAATCATGAAAGCTGTGGTTACATTCCTTATATGATCTGGGACAGCTAAATTATTAAGCATGCTAGTTAGACCTAATTTTGATGTGGTAGGAAGCCCAACTGAAGGCATTCTTCCCCAAATACCCCTGAAAGGAAATAAATAAACTTCAAACACATTTCCTGTGCATTTAGTGCAATGAACAATACTTTACTTGAGAGAGCATAATTAGCTAAGTATGATTCATACAACACTAATTAGTATATGTAAATGGTGCAGAACATAATTGGAAAGAAAGTCTTTATTTTGAAATGGATTGCTTTAGAAGACATATAAGATGATAATACAAGATATCCTAGTTCATTATTATCTTTCTAGTTCATTTGCATATGGAAATTAACCTTATTGTGTGTTGCATACATACAAATTATAAAACAAGGGGGCTGCTATACACTTCCAAGGTCATTCATTTAGCAATGCTCGCATTAAGCTGCCTCTGAATAATAATGCACACCAACTGTGCATAATAAGGTTGTAATTCTATTGAGGGTTTCTGGTTTAAATCACAAGGGCACTAGCTTGAGTGATTTGTCAATGTCACCAGAAAGCCTAGATTGAAGCCTTTTATCTATACTTTACTGTATATTATTTGTTAAAATAAATGGTGGCATAACAGACTGAAATTGTAGAACCAGAAATATTTATTTTTAACAAAAGAACTGTTGAGAATAACATTGGGAAACAGATTTTTTAAAATATATCAAAAACAAGTTTATTTTTTAACAATTCATTTTGAACAGTATTTATTTATTTATTTATTTTAATTTTGGCGGGTGGTGAGGCACGGAAAAACTACATGTAATATAACTAAGAATCGGAGTAGAAATTATTATTATTTTCTAAGCGTACCGAGTTATTCTGCTCTTCCACAAATTTCTCTCCGTACTCTGTGGAGAAACCTTTACATCTGCAGGCCATTGTTGTTTGTTTTGGGATTGACAGTGTTTTGTTTATTCAATTATGAATTATGAATGTTTTAAGTGTTCTCAGTATTGTGAACAATAGCATTATATCATTTGTAACAGTTCTAGATATCATTTTAAAATAATGTCTGACATACGTGCACGCCTACTTTTTGTAAAATTTCTTGCATAAAAAATGGTTACGTGTCAAAAGTAAAACTGGCCAGGGAGCAATGGAGTGATGAAGATCGAGCATGGAAAGAGAGAGCTACAGTGGATTGGCACTACATGAAATAAGATTGTGAGGGGATGAACTGGAACAAGCTCAGAGAAGTATTCCATCATGAGGGTGGTTGCAGTGCAAACATAAAAAATAAAATGCTACTCAAAGATGGCAGCTGTTACAGGGCACCTTGCGCTAAGAAGTTCCAAAGCAAGCAAAGGTACTGTAAGCAAAAGCATTGTGAGAGTCGTACGACATTGTTCAAATAATTAGTGGGAGTTGAGTTGTAGTTTGCTGTAGCAGAGGGTGCTTTTTTGTTTTTGTTAAATGTACATTGCATTCTGTTTTGTCTTCATTTTATCTATTTTAATACTGTATCATATATATATATATATATATATATATATATATATATATATATATATATATATATATATATATATATATATAATACAGTAAAACTTTTGCACAGTACTGTATATATAAAATCCAGGGCTTGTAATGGAACGTGAAACAAGCAATGTTATTGGTCAGGCTATATTGGATGGATACGGACAGTTAGAGCCTTATCACATATTCTAAATTACTGCGCTGCCTCACAGAATTTAAACTAAGTATCGTTAGCCATCTTGCTTACACTCACTTACAGATGTACAGCTGTAACTATGAAACTGAGTGACCAATTACCTGCAAAAAATCCCAAAGGAGTAAGTAAACATGCCGATTTGGATGAAGAACAATTAAATGAACTGGAAGATAGCAAAATAGCAAAAAAATACCAAAAATTAATAAATAAATAAATAACATTTTAAAAAAAACTGCTGTCTTTATGCTCACTCAACCCTGACTTTGTCACTTCAAATAATGTATTTTTAGCAGTTTGTAAAAAAACACTTGTGGACATTATCCACCCCTCTCTGACACAGATTTTGAACAAATTACTGAAATCCGAGACGTAGTTGAATTTATTTTTATTCCTCAAGTCTGTTCTGCTCAGTGTGTCTGCACTGACAGGAAGAAAAAAATAACTCAGTGCCATCTCAAATGGCAATGTGCACACTATCAAAAAAATTATTTACTTTCATGTTTTAATTGAATTAAATTACTCATCTTAACTTAGTGTGTAATTCAAAATTATACATGGGACTACTTTCTTTGGCATAAGGATATTTAACAAAAAAATAATTTTTTCCTTAAACATGATTTATGCATTTTTTTTTTCTTCAAGTCCACTGTTTTACCTGGATTATAAATGCAATAAGGCCCTTTAGGGTGTCCGTATTCGTTGAATATACAGACTTCTCAGGGGCCACGAGGCGTCCATATATTCGACGTATACGGACGCCCAGCCGGGCCTTGTTGCATACATATATATTGTAGCACAGCTTTACGGCTCAGGTTCGTTAGACCCCTTTAAAAGTAGACCCAGACACAGAAATTGAATTTTTAGCACGGTTGCACATTTTTATTGTACACAAAACAAAAATAAACAAAACAATAACCTAACTCCCACATGGACTAGTAAACCATACTTTAGATTTTCCCTTACTATCACACTGGATGGCTAAACCGTTTGCCAGTCACAAAACACTTTTAACACACAGGTTTACACGGTACCTTATACAATCCTCCTTCCGACCACACAGGTCTTTTCACCGGATTTATACAGACTGACAGCCTCTTGCCTGCGCACAGACTGCCCTGAACAAACATTTTTTCCTTGTTAAATACCTGCCTGCTAATTACAGGCAGGTGACATTGATTATTTCGAGCCAGGAAAACCTCTACCTGGCTCACTCCCGTGGCATTCTGGGGGATATAGTCCTTTAGCCCCTCCTGGATTACATTTGTTTCTCCTCCTAGTAAAATTAAATGAACACCTAGCACGCTTTCTTTTTACTTTAGCCTGGAGGACAGTCATTTCTAGTTAATAGAAATTTCAAGGGACTAGCAACAAATGTTGTATTATATCACTAATTCATATTATCATGAGTAGCTTATACGCCAAATGTATAGTCGGTTTTTATTTAAGTTAGTCAGTGGTGCAGTGCTAAATTGTGCACAATTACAAACCACCTGCACATTAATAGAATAGATGTGTTTCCAGTTCCTATACAGATGCTCAAAATGAGCTGATGGGGTTAGCGGCACATGTGTGCAGTCTATTGCTCCCTGGTTTTAGGGTAAAATAGGTATTTTGCTGTTCACCTCAAATGCATTGAGCACAACTGGCAATAAACGAGAAAAGGCAGACTGGGAAATGCCAGCAACAATTGCAACTGTTTAAAATATACTTTCAAAAGTTCTTAAAAAATGATGCAATTGTAAGTGTCACCATTGTCTACAGCTTTCGTACATCTCATTATAAGATTTGAAAACCCTGATTTGCACTCTTTTTTCGAATTTATGCAGTAATGCCCATAACTATATATTCATCTGTGCTTGAATCGCAAAGAAAAACTGCTGCCACAAATCATTCCCTAAAAAGTCACAAATAGCATTGCGCCTGCTTAGTACATTTCACCCAAGACTTCCTACTCGTTTGCAACTGGTTTGCGACTATTGCGACAGGTGCAACACTTTAGTAAACCTACCCCTAACTGTTGAGATAGCAGCAGCCTCTACTTGGTTTCAGTTAGTAAACCATTCAAGTTATATTTAAAAGGATAATTAGGGATTGTGGCGGGGTACCTCGGCCCCTGTGCATATTATATTTTGTTGTATGATTGTTTAAACATACTGTTTTCTGTTTAAAAACACATTTTTATTGTTAATTGTTTTGCAGCACGGATGTGACCATCTCCAGATTGATTAATTTATTACTAATTTGGAGACGTTCACATATATAAAAGCTTTGGCTGATCGAGGTGTGTTCAGAGGCAGAATGAGACGCGAGTTGTGAGAGAAAGAAAACAATTACTACCCGTGTTGGTGATACTTGTTTGGTCTCTGTTTGTTTTGTCTACCATGCTGTTTTGTTTGTGTTTTGTGAAAGGGTTTGTGTTTTGTTCAAACCTTTTGTTTTGCTGAATTATTATTATATATATGCATCAGCGCATTTCACTCACCATTCTGTGTCCTGCATTTCCTGGCCTGGCGTCACCACAAAGCCATCTGGGTTACAGGGATGTAGAATTTAACTTGAAACTGGCAACAATGCCTACCGGTGTTTTGAGACCACACCTATACACACAGTGCCTGGGCCCAGGAAAGACATAAACTCAGCTAGGCCTCACTGTCTCACACATTAGCCTCTGTATTTATAAATAATAAACAGTATCATTCCAGGCCCTGTTTATTTTTAAGTGCTCTCCTAAATGTCTTGTGATTCAGCCCCTCTTGTTTTCTTCCAGACAGTTTTAGGGTCTGGTGGACCTATTCACCTAATCAAATTTGCATAGCCAAGCCACAACTTCTGATGTTAGATCTGATCAGTGTAGATGTCAGTCAATGGATGCAGTGTTTTGCCCACAGCCTCTGTCCACATTTCTTCATGGCGGGATGCATGTTGTTCTTTCATGACAATTTCCTCTCGCCTGCTTTCCCTACTTGCCTTCCCATGACAGTTCTGCCCTCATTGTGGCATTAGCCATATGGCTAGTCCCAGCTCCGCCTTGTGCTTTAATATCAGCAGCTGCTGAACCTACACATTGTATTAATGTCACTCAAGGAAGTTTTTTTTTTCTCAAATGTTGCCCTAAACTATCAACTTTGACTAGTTTTCTTTTGCTGTCTATTAAATCTCATGTCATCTTACAGTATATAAATGTGACTTTCAACATGCCTGGATCCCAGAATATTGACATTGTAATACAGGGAAATTAAAATTATATTAGAATTAATTTTTTTCTTGTCTTGTCTGTCTACTGACTGTAGATTGCATTTATTTACACAAATAACTAATACTTATTCAAATACAAT